>OY730198.1:29869625-31078202 GCA_963422505.1 Pseudognaphalium luteoalbum
ATAGGGTGAGTTGCTTGCTGCTATTGTTCTTCCTGGTCAACATGGGACAACAAAGTCTAGCAAAGCGACAGCTAGGCAAATTTCAGGCATCGCCTCTACAGTCGCTCAACGTCTCACACCGCCTATTTCTACTTCTTCTCTTAACCTTCTACCACTACTACTACTCCACCTGTGACTGCCACTTTGGAATCTTGGGTTAGGATTTTGGAGGAAACCACTTCACTTCTGACTTCACAAGTTCTATCTCTTGCTCAACAGCTGGGACGTAAGACTAAAGCTTACAATCTACTGCTTAAGAAGAAAACCAACTTGGTTGCTGATGTTGCTAATAAGCAAAGGCAGATTGATAAGCTAGATCGTCCGGTGGTTGATCTTAGGAAGCACAAGTCGTCTCAGGGGGAGATTGTTATACCTGATGAGACTTGTAGAGGTGATGAGCTGAGGACAGCAAGACGGATTGATACAGACCATGATCTAGATACACATACAGATAGAGAGCCGACTGGTCCTTCTACGACTGGTGAGCGATTTACTCTTCAGGGGGAATCTATACCTGTTAGTTGAGGTAAAGCTGGCCCTTCTAGTGTTGCACCAACTGATGTTGGCAAGGAAGTTAGCTAGAATAACTAGATAATTAAATATGTAAAACTTGGATTGATTATAATATAACTTGTATTTATTCAATGAAAGTTTTATCTATAGAGATATTATGTGTTTGTAAAGATAAAGAAATTCTTAGAGTTGATTATGAGAAATCAATTAAAGAATCTGTATTATTTTTATTATAAATATACTTAGAACTTATTTGCAAAACAATTATAGTATACAGAGATATATTAATTATAATCTTAGATAGAGTTCTAAAGTCTATAAAAGATTAAGATTACATATTAATTGTTTGATATTTTCATGATTGAAATAATAAAGGAATTCTAAGATTGATAAGTTATCAATAATAGAATTTAAATTATTATTTAATTCATATTTGTTTATCTCTTTGTAGAACTGGAGAAACTTAATTTGAGTGACTCTGAAAGTGATTACGGAGATAAAGTGAAAGTTGAGATTGATTATGATCTTGCAGAATCTGAAATTATTCCACCTGAAGACTAGACTTCTGTTTCCTGAGATTGTGGTAGACGAAGGTGTTGATCGAGATGCTGATATTGATGAACACATCGTGAATCCATCTAAGACGGAATTTATAGTTGAGGATGATCAAGGAGAAAGAGTAGTCGATGTAGATGAAGATATCGATGACTCAACTGATTCTGAAGATGAAGATGATACTCTTATTTCAACTGCAAATCCAGCTGTTATGTATAGGAAACTGCCAAAGAAGAAGAAAAAGATTGGAGTTTCTGAAGTGGATATTACAGGAAAGTGTGTTCCACATAGAGGAATCATTGGATGGTACTTTGATTCAGACTTGAAGCTCTTCACTATCAAAAGGTTTGACAGAGTTCAATATTTTGAGAAGAAGCTTGTTGTCTTTAGTTCTTTTCCAGATTCGAAATCCGAGACTTGGCTAGATTAGAGTTGAATAACCCTAGTAATGATGATTATGCAAAGTATGTTGAAAGGATTATCAGGATTGAGGGTAGATTGATGAAGTTGAAAGAATTAAGCCAAGAGTTGGAAAGATGGTCAGGTTAAAGGAAAGAAGTGAGAGAACTGGAAGACGACGTAGGAAGAAAGTATATCCCGCTGACAAGTGTGTACAGCATATCCCATTGAAGACAATGCCACGGGATGTTTTGGGAAATCTGAAGAGCTGGCACGTGGATTTAAAAACTGGAGAAGCTGTCATGGTTGAAGAAGATGATGAAGTCAAAGGAGGTGAAAGAGAACTTCTGAGAGTCTATGATCATCGACACCTGATGAATATGTCGAAGAAAGATCTACTGAAGTTACATGAGAATAGAATCTTGACGACTATTGCATGGGGTGATCTTGCACGTGATTATCAGATGATGGTAAAGACTTGCATGAAGCTGAAGATCTATGTTGGAAGCACAATATACAAGTGAAGATCAAAGACAACCTTTAAGACAAAGAAAACTAGAGCTATTGTCAAGGGGGAGTCTGTTGGGACATGTTTGTGTGACAACAGTTCTAGCTTGTAATAGTGTTTAGTTTGTAATCAAGATTTGTACATTGATTCTACTTTTGTTATGAAATATATATTAGTTTGATTATAATATTTGTTAAACATATTATTGTGATTAAAGTGTTAGATAAACATAGGATTAAACTAATATGATAAATGATATTAGTTTTGTGGTTAATATATTTGTTATATATAAGTATACGATAAATATAAGAATTGCGAAACCAAGCTGCGATGCGAACTGAGTTTCAGTTCGCAAGTTGGTAAATGAAACGAGTCAGTTCGCTGGGCAACCCATGACCTGGGAACTGAAACGAGTATTTATATAAAAATGGTTTGGAAAAAACCCTAACTTGGAGAATCTGCGAATTTAGCTTCTGAGACAAAAACCCTACGAATTTCTAAGTGTATTTTCATTATTGAGCTTGGTTCTTGATAGGTTAACGTTATTAACAATCAAGATTAAGGCTAATTAACATTCTTAGTCACGAATAAATCGTGATATTAAAGTTATATCTGTATAACCAAGTATCGAGGGATTCCGCACCTTGATATATAAGATAACCTCGTTAGCGATCCATAGAACTAGGGACTTACGGTTTTTCGTCCATTTACCGTTGTTTTCGAAATATTTATAAATTTTTTACCCTTTTAACAAAATGTGGTAAATGCGAGCTTTATTGGCATGTTTTTGTTAATTAAGTGCTAAATATGAGGCAAAAGATGTGCGTAAAAATCACTTTTTATGTCAAATCAAATATCTCACACTTAGACTTTTATTTGTCCTCAAGCAAACCGTATCTCATTTCGCTCCAAGTTTTGAGAAGATGGACCATTTGATGAGAATAGATATTTCCTAAGGACATCAATTCCTCCAAATAAGTAAATCATTTTAAAAAGTAAGTATCAGTAAAATAAGAAATCTTAAAACTGAACTGGTTATCCCTTTAGCATACTTTGCAACTCTCGAGATGTAGATGTACATGACTGGGCGATCCTCACAGGTGGTCACTCAATTCAATCGAAAAGTGTATCAGGTTTCCTATTTTATTAAGAAATGAAATCGCTCAAAGCCAGTTGTTGATGCATATCAGTTTGTCGGCGACACTTGCCTAAGTGACGCATAGCGACACTTAGGTAAGTGACGCATGAAGGCGGCTACATGCGACACTTCCACAAGTGACGCATGTCTGCCAGAATGTTAGTATAAATATAAACCTACGTGTTTTCGGCTAGGGTTGACGAAACCCTAGCACCATTTGTCGACTAAACTCATCTGTAATCAAGTTCCACTACGTTATTCAAGCTAATAAACTCGTTTACTTTGTTTAATTGATCGTTTCGGTTTAGGTTTATTAGTGATTTGTGTAATTGATTGTTTCCACCATTCAATTGCTGTCGATCATCACTTAGATCCATCATATAGGGCACTCACAACTGGTATTAGAGCCCCTAGGTGATACGATTGGCATCTTGAAGACGTTTTGGATTGATTTTGGTTTCATTCGGTTAAAGAATCGAGAATAATCACGGATTTAGGGTTGATTAGGTGCTTTCCAGACGATTTTCATCATTTACTAAAGGTTTCGTTCATTAGGGTTTGAGGAATTTTCGTTAGGTTTACGAAAATTCGATTTTTAGGGTTTTTGGAATTTTACAGCCGTTTCTGCGACACTCGTTGCGTCACTTGAACGCGTCACTTCTTGCCGCACTTCGTAATTCCAAATTAGGGTTTTACCGACACTCTGGTGCGTCACTTTGGTGCGTCACTTGGAGCGTCATTTGGGATTAATACGACACTTAACCCAAGTGTCATCTAATTTAATCCACCGTCACTCACGTGCATCACTTTAGCACGTCACTTGAGTGCCAAGCGTCACTTCTGCTAGTAACGCCTGTTTGATTTCTTGCGTCACTTCTGCTAGTGACGCCTTTTGATTTCTTGCGTCACTTTTACTAGTGACGCCTGTTTGTTTTATTGCGTCACTCAAGTACGACACTTGAGTATGTCACTTGCTAGATTGAGCGACACTTGCTTACAGTGTCATCAGTCACTTCACCAGTCACTCGATAACGTCACTTACCAAGTGCCGCTAGTCGTTGCGACACTTGAGTGCGTCACTTACCAAGTGACGCCTTTGGTACTAATTAGTTTGCAAGTTTTTGTTTTTGAGTTAATTTTCAGGTTAATCTTTAATGGCTGCTGCTGCTGATAAAGAAGATATTCGGGGAATCAGGGATATGATTATACAAAATCATGATGTCGGTTCTAATAATAAACCTCCTCTATTCACTGCTGATATGGATTACACATATTGGCATGATCGATTTGAACAGTACGTAGATTTCCACTGTCCTGAGCTCTGGGGTCCGCTCAGAGAAAGATATGAAGCTCCAGTAGCTGAGGGAGACTATCGTGGTATCCCTCCATCCAAAACTTACAAAGCTATGTCTCCTGAAGAAAAGAAGGAGTATGATATTGAAAGAAAGGCTCATTCGGCCATCTGTATGTGCCTTACTAACGATGTCTTACGCCTCTTCAAAACACATGACATAACATACGATCTTTGGAAGGCTATTGAGACAAGATGTGGTGGAAATCAGAAGTACAAGGAGGCTAAATTAGAACTGATCAAGAAACAGTATGATCTGTTTGATTCTCTTCCTAATGAAACAGCTTCGGGTGTGTTTACAAGATACTCAACAGTTAGTTAGTGAGTTGACCGAGGGAGGCTACAATTTTCCTCAGATTGAAATAAATAAGAAGCTGTTGGATGTTCTACCGAGTAGTTGGGACGTTAAAGTGCAATTTTTAAAAGAGAGTCAAGAATTAGCTACAATGAACTTAGATGAGCTAATTGGCATTCTTCAAGCTCATGCGATGGAGTTAAAGAAGAAGGAATGCAAATCGGGTGGTTTTGTTCAAGACCCGACATTATATGGAGGAAAAGTCAACACCGGGAAGACTTATGGTGGAATGGCTTTCATTTCTTCTACAAGTTCTTCATTACAACCTTCATTGCAATCTACCGGTGTTCATCATCCGGTGTATGCTTCTGGACCCTCACAAGGGTCACAACAACAAGTTCCAGTTTCCCCTGCTATTCAAGAGCAGGCTGCTATCTATAGAGCCTTTCTTAGCTCCTACAAGGATTTGGTTTCACAACCGAATTCTACTTTAGAACTTGCTAAAGAAGATTATGCTCAATTAGATGATGATGATCTTGAGCAAATGGACTTAAACTGGAATATTGCCATGATCTCAAGGAGAGTTCAGAAATTCTTGCAAAGGACTGGTCGCAAGAGTTTGGAAGGAGATGGCAAAACCAGTTTTGGCTTTGATAAGAGCAAGGTTCGCTGTTATAACTGTCAGAATTTGGGACATTGTGTGAGAGAATGTGAAAAACCCAAAGTTCCTCCATCGCATTTCACGAAGCCTGATGCTCCCAGAACTCCAGAGAAAGATGAAGTGAAGCAAGCGACAGCTGATGCACTAGTTGTCTTTGAGCCTACCAACACCGACTGGAGCATGTATGCTGATAAGTATCAACAGTGTCTCATAGCTCACATTTCTAATGAGGTACGCAATGAACCAGAAGAACCTTTAAACTGTATTTCGTGCATTAAGTTAACTGAATCTTTAAAGTGCTTTCAAGAAGATAACGTAGACTTAAGGAAAAAGGTTGAAAAACTTAATGAGTCAAATAAGTACGTAAAGGCCAATGAACAATTGTATGATAAAAAAAATTGAGGCTTATCAATAGGACACTCTTAGGTATAAATCTAAGGTTTTTAGTCAACAGGATGCTATTAATAGCTATCTTGCTGAAATAGAACTTTTGAGAAAGGAACTATCTGATTTGAAAGTTGAATATGACAAGTATAAAAATAAGATTCTAGGTTCCTCTTATTCTACGGTTGCCTTCAACGAAATCCTTAACAAGCAAAGGACAGATAATAAAACTAAGACAGGACTAGGTTATACTGTAGTCCCGCCTCCCACTGAATACTGTCCTATGCCAGCTAAGGAAGGCACCGAAGAGATTCCAGTTGACTATGCACTGTTATATGGGGTCAAGTCAAAGGTCAATAATCAAAACAAACAGGCAAAGGAGAAAACTAAGCGGCTAGAGTATCCTTCGCCTCAGTTTGTTAAGTCTAAATGTGAATCTCCAGTTAGTATTGAGGAGATTGTTGAGATTGAGGATATCACTGATCAGGAGTATCCTGAATTTAAAAAGAAGGTTGAAGTAAAATCTGAAAATGTGGTTTTAAAGGTTGAACCTACAATTAAGGTTCAACCTAAAAAGGAAAAGGATAAGGTTTTAAATACAAAATCTCAAACTTTACAGTCACCTGTAAAGATTTTACAACGTAAAGCTACACGTGAAAAAGAATTTTGTGATAAACCTTCCACTTCAACCTCTCAACCAAAACAAGCATCTTCTAAGACATGCATGCAATGCTCATGTTCTAGAAATGCTTCCCCTCCTCCTGTAGTAAGTCCTCAATCTCAACCATTTGTTGAGACCCGTTCATGCTTTTACTGTAAAAGACAAGAACATTTAATTCGTGAATGTCCCAAATTGTCTCATCAGCACTATGGGAGAGAGATGCCTAGGACATCAGTTTACAGAAATTCATTTTCAAAATCTCCACCTAGGCGTTATTCAGTCTCTCCCAAGCCTGCTGAAAGGCCGAGTAATGTTGGGCAAAAACCTTTGCCAAAACAAAAGCCTGACATTACTCCCAAACCAATTTCCGAACAAACTAAAGTTTGGAAACGAAAGGAGTCTGTTAGTGACTCTTCTGTCATCAACAATAACACATTAGATGAAAATTCTGATTTGTTAAAAAATAAAGTTCTGTCCGATGTGATTATTGTTGATGACCTTGGTAGACCTAAGTCTGTAAAGGCTTGGGTCACCGTTTCTCACTAATCTCCTTAACTTTATGTGTTGCAGCAGTCAGAACGAGTTAAAGATAGTGAATGGTTCATGGATAGTGGCTGTTCGTGACACATGACTGGCGATGTGTCTCTTTTCATGGATGTTAAACCACATGCCGGAGGACATGTTGCTTTTGCTGGAGATACAGGATGAACTATTACGGGAAAGGGAACGCTAACTAACGGGAAAGTTAGCTTTGAGAATGTGAACTATGTGGCTCAACTTACTCACAACTTGCTGAGCGTTTCACAAGTCTGTGATAAGGACTTTACCACTGCTTTCACAAAGACGGAATGTGTGATATTGAAGCCTGGTTTCGTTATCCCTGAAGAATGGGTGCTTATGAGGGCGCCACAGAGAAACGACACCTATGTAATGAATATGCGAACTTTGGAGACTACAGTTGAGTACACCTGTCTCCTGTCAAAGGCTTCAGAAAAGGAATAACTACTTTGGCATAGACTGGGACACATTCACTTTCGCAAGATGAATTTTCTAATAAACAATGATTTGGTAAATAGAGTTCCAAAACAGTCATTTGCCCTAAAAGATGACTGCATTGCATGCCATAAAGGGAAACTCCACAAGAAGTCCCATAAGTCGAAGGTAGTGAATTCCATTGTTGCACCACTAGAGCTCTTACATATGGATCTGTTTGGTCCTATTTCAATTAAGAGCATCGGTGGTAGATCTTACTGCTTAGCAGTCACCAATGACTACTCGAGATTTTCATGGGTATACTTTCTAGGTGCGAAGAGTGAAACACCAGATATTTTGGTGTATCTGTTGGATAAGTTGGCAAATCTGTGCAACTTAAAGGTGAAGAGACTGAGAAGTGACAATGGAACTGAATTCAAGAACTCAACTCTTGAGGTATATTGTGCCACGAAAGGTATTGATCATCAGTTCAGTGCCCCAAGAACTCCTCAACAAAATGGAGTTGCATAGCATAAGAATAGGACTATTATCGAGACAGCTCGGACTATGCTGGCCGATTCTAAGCTTCCTATTATATTTTGGGCAGAAGCAGTCAGTACTGCTTGTTACGTTCTGAATCGCGTGCTCACAGTTAAGAAAAAGAACAAGACTTGTTATGAACTTTTCAATAACCGTAAGCCCACTTTGCAGTTTCTAGAGCCATTTGGGTGTCCGTGTTTGATTATGATCTCAAAAGAAAAGGTCTCGAAGTTTGGAGCTAAAGCTGTTGAAGGGATTTTTCTTGGATATTCAGTCAACTCTCCAAACAAAAGAGTTTACCTTAAATCAACACACCAGGTGGAAGAGCATTTTGAGGTAAAATGCCTGCGTTACACGGATCCTCCTCAAGGAACGGGTCCGGAATGGTTGTTTAACTATAAGGATGTGTTTAAATCGTTTGACATACCCGAAGAAGATGATGAAGAGGAGCAGTTAGTTACCTTACTTCATGGTATCAGTTTGTGTCAAGACACATCTACCTCAAAACCTACATCCACACCTACTCCAACACCCACACCATCACCTCCAACACCTACTCCAACACCCACACCACTACCTACTACATCCACACCTACTCCAACACCCACACCATCACCTCCAACACCTACTCTAACACCCACACCACTAACTACTACATCCACACCATCTCCTACTATCCCACCTTCGGATGTTCCTTCGACTTCAGGAACGACTAATGCAACAGAACATCCTGATGATCCCAATATGCCACCTTTAGAGGAAGACGTGGAAGAAGAAGAATTGGTTCATTCTCACCTCTTCTCTAATGAAGATGATACGGAACTTCAACCACCAGTGCAATCTAAAAGTTCTACTGCTCCTGCGACTAACACTGTTCCCGTTACTGAAGGGGATATGAATAATTTGGAGTTAGTACTTGCACCGGATTTAATCCCAGTCACACGTGTACATAGGGATCACCCCATCGATAATATTATCGGTGATCCTAATGCTGCTGTTCAAACAAGGCAACAAGTGAAGCAAAATCCAAATCAAGAAATGTTAAATTTGGTTGCTCGGATAAATTCTTGTCATTTATCTCAAATTGAACCTAAGAAAGTTGATGAGGCCTTAAAAGATCCATCATGGGTCGAGGCCATGCAAGAAGAGTTGCAGCAGTTCAACAAGCTGCATGTTTGGGATATAGTTCCGTTACCCAAAGGTGCTCATTTAACAGGCACTCGATGGGTATTTCGAAATAAGATGGATGATCGGGGTATAGTGATTCGGAATAAAGCTCGATTGGTTGTTCAAGGTTTTAGTCAGATCGAGGGCTTAGATTATGATGAAGTCTTCGCTCCTGTGGCAAGACTTGAGTCTATTCGAATCTTTCTTGCATTCGCTTCTTTCAAAGAGTTTCGTGTTAACCAACTCGATGTTAAAAGCGCCTTTCTATATGGACAAGTGGAAACGGATGTATATTTTAAACAGCCTCCAGGTTTTGAAGACCCTGAGCATCCAGAATACGTCTGCAAGCTGAACAAGGCATTATATGGTCTTCATCAAGCTCCGCGTCTTTGGTATGAGAGGCTTACTACCCACTTAATCAAACATGGTTTTGTTCGCGGGAATATCGATAGTACTCTGTTCATCCGTAAAGAACGGACTGGTGATCGAGAAGATACGTTACTTGTGCAGGTGTATGTGGACGACATTATCTTTGGCTCTACAAATGAAGCAATGTGCAAGCATTTGGAGGAGATTATGAAATCTGAGTTTGAGATGAGTGCGATGGGGGAGCTCAAATTCTTTTTAGGTGTACAAGTTGAGCAGTCTCAAAAAGGTATTTATATTCATCAGTCTAAGTATGTCAAAGACATGTTGACTCGATATGACCTGCTAAATTGTAAAACCTACGGGACTCCTATCGAACTTAATCATAATCTTAGACTTGCTGAAGATGAGGAAGATTGCAAAGAAAAGGACTATCGATCAATGATAGGTTCTTTGATGTATTTGACTGCTTCTCGACCGGATATTGTGTTTGCGGTATCCATCTGCTCACGCTTTCAAGCCAAACCCAAGGTGTCTCACATGAAGGCGATAAAGCGAATCTTTGGTTATCTCAAACATAGACCCAATCTTGGTCTATGGTATTCAAACGAGAAATCATTCGCTCTTTCTGCCTATTCGGATTCGGATCATGGCGGCTGCAGCATAGACAAGAAATCTACCACTGGTGGATGCCAATTCCTCGGATCTCGATTGGTCTCATGGCAATGCAAGAAACAGACTACAGTTTCTCTTTCAACTGCAGAAGCTGAGTACGTTGCTGCTGCAAGTTGCTGCTCTCAGGTTCTATGGATTCAGCATCAACTACGTGATTACGGGTTACTTCTTTCTATGACTCCTATTCACATAGATAATACTGCTGCTATTTCTATCACACGCAATCCCGTACGGCACTCTAAGACTAAACACATTGAACTTAGGTTCCACTTTATACGGGATTGCTATGAAAAACACCTGATAGACCTTGTCCACATAGACACCCTAAAGCAGAATGCCGACCTTTTCACAAAAGCTTTTTCGCGTACTCGATTTGATGAACTAATCAATATGATTGGTTTAAGGTTCTTTATCGCCAAAAAGTAATTTGTAACTTGGAACGTTATTTAATTCTTTTATGTGTGTTAAAAAAAATAATAAAATAAAAAAAAAACGCAACAACCACTCTTTATACTTGTTAGTATTAAAGAAATGCACCGTTGCTACATTTTAAAACAGACGTTGAAGTTGTGTCTGTAAACAACTTGGGATATGATAGTACATCAGGTGACATGCATAAAATGGAAATTTAAGGTTTATCTTGGATGTGTCAGTAGATTTATCTGACGTGTTGAAAACAGTTTTTATAAACATTGTCTTCATCATACGATATATTAGTAGGCATGTTATGCAAAACTCTGTGAGATCTCTTAAGAAGCCTAATAATTAATTGTCTATTTTAAGTGGTACAACATCATTAGATGTATGAAAAAAGTCTTACTTTTTTCCTTATGTTAGACATGTTTTCGTGAAAGAGGTTTATTTGATATCATTTGGGGGTATATATTGAGAGTTTCCTCTGTTATACGTAAGTATAGACCTGGTTTCTGTTAATATATACTTAAAAATTAATCAAACACAAGTCAAAGTACTTGCAAAATCTTTAAATATAAGATACCTTACAAGGTCGCCCAAAATGGTTTGACCAAGTCTGGTTTTGCTTAAACCTGAATCAAACTATGTCGCTCTGTTGTACGTAAGTAAAGACCTGTCACCGCTGACTTGATTCTTAAATTTGATTTTCTTATATTCTATCTGTAAATGGAAGCATGGTCTATGTCTTAAGTTAAGATGTATATCTATGGTGGGGACCACAGCGAAATGTACATACCAATAATAATAAAATTAGCTCCTAGATGTGAGTATAACATGTTTAAGGTGGACAAATATACTAATAATCGTTTTGAAATAATTTTTATATAAAGTGTTCTTAGCATGTCAAGTAAATTTAAAGTGGACAAATATACTGATAATCGAAATAACACTTATTGTTCCTAATAAATGCATGTTACTCCGATATGATCCCTAACCAGATTATATCAACTCCATCACCAAAAAGAATGTGTTAATTTTCTATTTGTAAATTTGCATTCCTTTATGTGTTCTTATATTTTCTATAAGTTAGTTTAATTTTAGGTTTTATCCAAGCTACAATTACCTTTTCAAATTTGAGTACCGAAATCACAACGCAAAAAAATCAATAAAATCGCAAACTTTTCACTAAAAGTGACCTATTGCGTCACTTTATAAGTGACGCTACCAGTGACGCATACGATATTGCGTCACTTTCTCTAGTGACGCTGTAAGTGTCGGGGTAAGCTACGCTACAAGTGTAGGGTTGAGTGACGCATACTAGGGTTTTCGTATAAATACCCTTTCCAACGACACTCAACCTCACCACTTTTCAAATTCACATAGCGTCACTTCTTCTGACATACCGTCACTTACTGTGTCTCTGCGTCACTTCGTCTGTGCGTTTTTCATCGATCCATTTGTGATTTCTCGAGCTTGGTTGTGCATTCCAGTGTGATATTCTTGTTCTCCTCGTTCATACGACTCGATTGGTACTAACTTTAACCTTTATCTTTCTATATTCATGTTTTAATCACATATTAGGGTTACGGGTTTTGGTTTTCTTCAAAATCATAAGATTTGGGGCTTAATTTGCTACTGTTTTCAATTAATAAATGGTGTGTCTCACTCGTTTTTATCATGAGAACATTGTGGTAACTTCGATTTTCAAAACCCCCAAATTTGGTTTCTGGGTATGAACAGTGACACGATGATCTTCATCGTTGCGTCACTTCATGCGTCACTTACCTCAAGTGACGCTACTTGGTAATTTAGAACCCATACCGTCACTTCATCAGTGACGCTTATTACTGTGTCACTTCTTAAGTGACTCTCTAAGTGACGCATGTGCATTTAATATTAGTTAGCCCGTCACTCATTTAAGTGACGCTCATTTATGCGTCACTCTCTTAAGTGACTCACTTAGTGACGCTTTTGTCTATAACGACACTTATACCGTCACTTCCTAAGTGACTCACTTGGATACCGTCACTCTGTTAAATGCCGCATATTGTTGATCCGACACTTCTTAAGTGTATATAATGACGCATGATTTGGCAACGTCACTTACACCAGTGACGCATGATAGCATCACTTACCATAAGTGACGCTATACTTAATTTCTGATTTTGAGCACTGTTTTCTGCGACACTTCTAAAGGGTCGGTAGTGGTTATGCGTCACTTCCTAAGTGACGCCTAAATCAGAATTTGTGGTTATTTTTGTGTTCGTGCTAATTCTATAACGTTTGTGGTTATTTTTGTTTCGTCTTTTAGCTTACAGATGGCTGATCTACAAAATTATTATCGCCACACCAACACTCGTCACAATATCACTTCCTTTTTGGAGTCCACACACGCCAACTCGGCTCCGTTTCGCCTATGATAGAGTTCCTCCGACGTTCGAGAATTCATTACGCTATTACTGCATCTACTCCGGTTTATATGAATCAGGTTGAGGAGTTCTACGATCATGCTTTCATTCGGACTCAGGGTGATGTCTCGAGAATTGTCTCAAAGATGTTTGGTGAGGAAATTGAGATCACCGAGAACTCTATTCGACGGGTTCTCCAGTTCAATGACAACGACACAATGCCGACTATGTTCCCGACAACGTTTATCTACGGGGGACTTCAACGCATGGGCTATCCGGCGAATCAGCTTACTGATTTCCGCAAGCAATATCTCTGCCGAGTTTATTGTAATTGTTTGCTTATCTCCGAGGAAGGGAGGATACGACGCCGCCAGTCATCTGATGTTATCTCTTATGTTGGCCCAAATCCACAACAAGCCGTATAACTTCAGCGGTTATATATTTGGCAACATGGTTGAGAATATCCGAGCTGGAAAGGATAAGTGGCTGCAATATCCAAGGTTTGTGCAGCTGTTATTAAATGATTTGAATCTTGAGATTGCCCCTGATCAACATTCCCTCTTGGTGCCAACACCAATGCTTCTTCGCGTCTTCAATGACTGCAAACTAGCGCCAAAGGGTGAACAAATTTTGGCTGACCGTGAACTATTTGGGCACATATTCAATGAAAACTATGTTGCGCCGATCAATGACGGCTTTGAGGATGATGTGATTCCTCCGGTCAATGAGGATGACCTGGTTGACACCGAGATAGCTCAGAATTTGGACGATATTGATCGTGTTGACCGGGTTGATGATGATTCTGATGATGGTGGGCCCACTCCACCCGATTCTGAGGGTGACGTGCCTCCACAAACTGCTTTGGATCGGATTCAACTTGCTGATCCTCGACGCTTTAAGCGTATTTTGAGACGGATTTCTGCTGGCAGGGTCCACATCCCGAGGAATCCTGGTAAACGTCCTGCTGGGTCTTCTCCTTCGTATGTTGATTTACCTCATCGAAGACGCCAGAGGACTACTGTTGTGATTGAGGAACCAGCTCAACATACCTCGCAGCGACCACAACCTCCACCACAGACTGACTTGCCATCGATTCAGATGCTACTTGCTCAGATGGAGATTTTGATGAAAAGATTTGATGATCAGCAGGCTATTATTGCAGCTCAGGCCTCCCAGATAAAGGATTTGGAGCTCAAAGTTGCTGAGGTTGACAATCTACAGCTTCAAGTGACGAATCTGTCGTCTAGAGTGTTAGAATTGGAGTCAGTCACAATTGTTTTGGGGGAGGATATTCCCAGGGAGTTAGAAACAAATGTAACTCCTCCCCCAGAACTAGAAAATGTACAAACTTCAGATATTAATGAAAATATTGCTTTAGATTACTTCGTTGATGTTCCGGGATAACCGACTCCGAATGCAGCCGATTATTCAAATGTCAATATGACATATCTGCAGAGTTTGGTTAATCAATTTGATGAAGTAGATAGATCTTTTGATCCCGATGATATAGAAATGGACGCAGAGGTTCCAGGGTCGGATGAGGAATATATGGATAATCCAAATCAAGAACCGGCGCCTGAACGTGAACTGGAGCCAGTGTTATGACAACCTGCTCAAGCATACAACTTTGATGCTCCGGTTATTGAGACAGATTCTTCTGAAGATGAGGCAGAACGAGCAATGGAACAACCTATTGATGAATCAGTTCCTGTGTCTACATCTTCAGGAAGTTCAAAACCACAAGTGGTATACAAATCAATTGCACCTGATTTGAAGATTTGTAAAACTTATCTAGTTAAAGGTGAATTGACTGGTTTGATCAGAAGTTGGAAATTCAATGTTGACAACTTTCTCATCTTGATCAAAAGAAGCGATGGCGTGCAATACTTCAACCCTAGATTCAATCATATCAGCACATTGCCAAAAGTTGAACTTAATCGTCTTGCTCAGTTGAACATTGTAAATCATTCTGAAGTTACTCGAGGAGTTCTCTTTCAGAAAATTCTGAGAAAAGAAATATATAGCAAGAAATATATGTGGATTAGACCAGAGCTGGGAGTTCGGTATTCGTACAAGAAAAAGATTGATCTGAGAACTCAACAACCGATTGTGAAATATCATTATCCACCAGCTGCTAGTCTCAAGACTATTCCCTTACAGAAGTTGCCACTGGATTTCGTACGAGATTTAAAATATTGGTGGTTTGATTCTGTCACTCAAGAAGCTGTAATTGAATATTCTACCAAGACTGCTGTGGTACAGACACAGGATAAATGGGGAGAAAGGCCAATTAAAGAATTTGTGGGAAAGTCCATTCGAGTTTTTGATCCGATCAGCCTAATAAATCTGACGAAGAAAGATTTGAAAGCTCTCTACAAGAATAAATTTCAGTATAATCAAGTTGATTCAGAGGAAGCTTCAAAGTTCATGAGGGTGGTCGAGATTTGTTTGAAAGTGGGAATACATGCAGGAGGAACATTCCCAGAAGGTTGGTGCTGATTGCTGATTAAAGTTTTGAAGTTTTAAAGATTTTGAAGACCAAGCTGAAGACACGGGGGAGTTTGTTGATGCATATCAGTTTGTCTGTCAGTTGGTCTATTGAGTTGTAAAAGTGTCGTTAGTCGTTTAATAGAATATAGATTTTGTATGATGTGACACTTAAGTTTAAGTTTAGGCGACACTTGCCTAAGTGACGCATAGCGACACTTAGGTAAGTGACGCATGAAGGCTGCTACATGCGACACTTCCACAAGTGACGCATGTCTGCCAGAATGTTAGTATAAATACAAACCTACGTGTTTTCGGCTAGGGTTGACGAAACCCTAACACCATTTGTTGACTAAACTCATCTGTAATCAAGTTCCAATACGTTATTTAAGCTAATAAACTCGTTTACTTTGTTCAATTGATCGTTTCGGTTTAGGTTTATTAGTGATTTGTGTAATTGATTGTTTCCGCCATTCAATTGCTGTCGATCATCACTTAGATCCATCATATAGGGCACTTACACCAGTCATGCAATGATTATTGTCATAGGCTTGGTCGAGAATCGCATCTCGACCACTCCAAATGAGGACGGTAATAATTATCCCAAGGCATTTTTATTGGGTTGTAAGTTCAGGTGAGGGTTTGAATTGGTATGGAAAAGGGTATTTTTAACGTTTAAAGGGTTATGCTTATCTTAGGAATTTTTTTAAACTTATGAAAAACTTTATTTAGATATGCTTTTTAATGAAAACGAAAACGGATAACGAAACGGGAGGAAGATAGCTATTTTTACTTCTATCTTTTTGAAAGCACATGGAAGATTTATATCTTTCAGAGATCAGAGTTTTCGGGAGATTTTGAAGCACTTAGCTTTATTTTAGATGATATATATTTTTGGCTTAGATTTTCTCTGCCAAGGAATTTTTAAGGAGATTTTATTTTATTACTGCCTTTTGAGATCCTTTCGTATTTTCATTTTTCAATCTTTTTGATATTTCGAATTTTACTTGGTGCCAATTTTTTGCACCGCAAGATTCTCAATCTTTTGAGATTTGATTTTGGAAACGCACACGAGAAGTTTTGAGTAAAACACGAAATTTGTGATTTTTTAAGTGAAAGCAAAAAGAATATCTAAATAGCATTTTTCAAAATTTTAAAAAAAATTCTAAGATAAGGTTTTGGTGGGTATGGAAGAGAGTGAGTTTTAAAAATTGGGTTTCTAAGAATTGAAAATGTTAAGGCTTAACAGGGTTTACTAAGCGGATGATCGATACTAAAATTGAGTATCGGCAGGGTTAGGCTTGAAGAGATATGAGAAAAATGGATGTAATCCTAATAAATGTCAAGATCCTCTAATTGCACCTATACCGCGTACGGTACTCTTTGGTATGGTCTCGAAGCGTATACCAGGAACAAGTTCTAATTCTAAGACGCATGCACTGGCACACACAGAGAAATGAATGGTGAAGCATTAAAATTGAACGCTTATTAAAGGCTCAAGTTCCTCACACAACAATATAGGGTGTATGTGCCTAGTCATGTGACGTTTCGAAGATGACCATTTCATTTTTAAGGGATCCTTATTTTGCCTTATCGTACTTTCCCCTTATCGTACTTTCCAAAGTAATTAATTTATTTTTCAAAAGTGATTATCCTTAAAAGGTATTTTTCTCACTAAAAGATCCAAAAACTTTCAAAAGTTGACTGATAAATCAGGTAAGTTTTCGAGGACAAGAGGTCAAGAACTTTACGGTATGACATAACGTGTATCCTACACTTAAAGGAACATTGTCCCTAATGTTCACTACTAAGGTGGAGATCTTTTGGGGGATCCCACACTTAGAGTTTGATTATAGAATATGGTCACTTTATTGTGTTTTTAAGATAGCGGAATAAAAATCCCACACTTAGAGATTAGGCATAAAGGATATGGTATTAATATTTCGGGAAGACAACGAAAAAGAACAAAAAACTCCCCTCATGGATTCACGAGATGAAAATGATTTGGCTGAAGAAGATGTTTTGGCTTGCTAGAAATTCTAGTTTGCACTCGTCTAAGAACAACCTTCCGTTTTAGTGTGCGTCATCTAGTCGTGAGTCGTTCCCATCATTCTCAACAATCAATTCAACCACATTTTATTCTACTAAAATAAACAAAGAGAATGTAAGCATAATAATAAAGATAGATAGATAGATCATCCAGCTAAGTGGTAAGCTGGGTAAAAAGTACCAAAAGATCAAAACAAGTTCACAAATCATCCCACCATAATAGTTTGTGTTAATACAGACCAACAACAACAACAACAACAACAACAATAATAATAATAATAATAATAATAATAATAATAATAATAATAATAATAATAATAATAATAATAATAATAATAATAATAATAATAATAATAATAATAATAATAATAACAATAATAATAATAATAATAATAGTGCTAATGATGAAAAAGTCTAAAGGAGAGGGGACCCCTGATCAGTCATACAAGTATCAACAGCAGAAGTGGACGGATGCATGCCAGTAGCTGAATGCTCCCCGCTAGCAGCTCTCCCAGATACAAACTCTGATATAATAACCTTAACCTTGTGTTGTCTGAGGATGTCTCTCATAACATTGATAGGTAGGTTATCAATCGTGTTGAATCCCCACTCCTGTAAGCACTGCTGTGTGATGTGTGTCTCCTCAAGTAATATCTGGTACCCTCTCCTAATGTCATTCTCATTTGGAAGCTCTGAATCGGGTATTGTCTAAAAGTTAATCATCCCAGAGAGTCCTGATAGTGTGATGCCCTCAGCACTAATAGTAGTCATGATTGGTTGATAAACCTGTGGTTCATCGGGGCTCAGGATCTCATAAATCGGAGATAAGACATGGGTGGCTGAGGGTGGCTGTCATGAAGAAGATGGAGCAGTTGTGGTGTGTACAAAGTATACCGGCTCATAGCGAGATGTGGTGGGTATGGTGTATGGTGGAACAATGGTGGTGACTAGTGGAATGGGAAAGACTGCTGGTGGTGTCTCACATCTGTACATCAGTGGTTCTGGTATCAGCAATCCAAACTTACGTGCTACATTGATATCATGAGCATTTCTAACCTGAAGTGCATGAAAAGTCCAATTCTGAGAAAGTGGAGTCACTGATATAGTCCAGTCAACAACACTCTGAACCCTAGATGTAGACCCGGATGCCCTAGTGTCAACCTGTGGTGCTCTAACATTTCTATCATCATCATGTATGTCTATCGGCACATCATCCTCAACATCCCTGTCTCTCTTACTTCCCTTCCTCTTCAGAACACAATCAGGAATGGGCTGTTTGGTAGCTCTCCAGAATGCCTGCCCGCTCGAATCAGTAGTGATCAACCAGATAGTACAAAGTTAGTCCAAGTCGAACGGAAGGGATCTAACATGAGGTGAGCTGGTATACTCACTAACGTGATCCTCCGTGAGCGAACCCATACGGCTACAAATCCTAGTGATGAAAGCTCCCATGTAGATATATCTCAGCATCTCAAACTTTGTTTCCTTATGAATCCTCTCGGCTAACAAATAGGAAACATTCACATTCTTTCTCCTGATCAAAGTATTCATCACAAAAAGATCATCAGCTCCTACAGCTCCACTAGTTTCTTTCTTCCCATGTAGTGATACAGCAAGCAGCTTGTGTAAGAATCGATGTTCCACTTTGAAGAATGTGGAGGCTTTCACATTTGAACAAAAACTGGCACCAGTCAGATTATCCCAAATGATCCCATGGTCTTCATCATAAGAAACACTCCGTGAGCTATCAAAGAACAACTTAGAATGTGTCTGCTCCTCAGTATAGAAACCAATATATACTGCTAGCTCAGCTAATGACACATGCTATTTCACCCCTCTGTAGTTAAAGCTAATCATTCTCTTATATGTAACATTGGAGATGCAAGGGTCGAACTCATAGGTCAACATGAACTCAATAACCAACTCTCGGTAAATGTCTTCATTAAGGGAGAACATTTTGCACCAAGCATCCATTTACTCATCATTGATCTTGTACTTTACTAACTTCCTCAACTCACTTTTATAGCCAATTGCCTTTACATCTCTCCAAACGACAAATCTGTTTTTTCCATATGGCCGGTTCATCCAATCCCAAATCAATTTCTTCTTTCTGGCAGAAGTAGCCAAGTATTCTAAGGACGGATGGATAGTTGTAGAGTCAGACTTCATCTATCAAGATAAAAGACAATTAGTGCGCATCATAATCATAGGTATACGAATTCATTAAGTTATTTTGAATTTTAAATGAAAATTCTAAATGTAGGCTTTAAAAATCGAATAATCCATAAAAGATACACATCTAACCAAACCGCAACCACCAAGCTACAATTTTCACACCAATAAGTTCCTTAAGTTATGGTAGATGTTACAAGAATTTTTCTAGGGCTAATGATCTTACTTTGTAAATAAATCCGAAAAAATGACTTTTGAACATATAAACATGCATTAGTAATTAACTAAGTAAGCATTAGGGTTTTAAAGAAACCTTGTAATTACCTCACTTTTGTTAAAACTTTGCATTTACCATAAACTTAAAACAATAGTGATGAAACTTTGCACATAATATGTATTTAAAGATATTAGCTCTAAGTGTTAGTCGAGGTCTTGAAAAAATGGGTGATTAATGATATGAAATCGACTAACAACTTAAAATTCTATCTTTAATTGACATAATTATAATATTTGTTTCTTTAGAAACACGACTTATTATTTAAAAGCTTCATCCATATTATTTACTAAAATGATGCGTCTTTTAAAATGAAACTAGTTGTTTAAATCATTCAAAACAAGGTTTTAAGAATTCAAGTAAACTTTTAATGTTAATATTTGCACAAATATCATTTGGTTTGAAAGATTTTAACTAAAATAATGATACTTCACAAATACTCATAAAAATGCTTACTTTAATTCTTGAAAGTAATCAAAGTAATCATTTAACTAATTCAAGCTAGCTTACTTATGTTTAACACAACATTATAAGCAATTTTAATCAACAAAATTCAAACATGAGTAATTCAAGCCAAAAAGTCAACAAAAATTCAAAGTTCATCACTTTGAAAATCAAAGTTCACGAATCTCTCATGAAATCACTAGATTACTTACATATATCATCATACAATCATTCATAAGCAAGTAATAACACATAAAACACCAACTTTAATCAATAATTTGCAACTTCAAGTTTGAAACCCTAGCTTTTTGCAAAATCCTAAATTAGGGCTTTTTGGGTTAAGGTTTTACATTAAGAATGATGCAAATATGATAAATGAAGCACACAAGCAAAGAAAATGGAGAATGTAGAGCTCAAGATCTTCAAAAATGGTGGATTTTTTATGGTGACATGGTGGTGATGGGTGGTTTCGGCCAAAGAAGAGAGGAGAGGAGGGAGAAGAGTGAAAATGATATTTGATTTTTGGTTTTTAACCTCCTTTCCTCATTTTACTTTTAACCTTAAGTGGTAAAAATGGTAAAAATGGGTAATTAGGTTAAAAAGGGTTATTTTAAACTTAAAAATTATTTTTTTTTGTGTTCTTAATATTTTAGTCCCATTAAAAACTCGCTAAATTTTGCCAATTGTTAATTTGAAGTTAAATAATTAAACAAGATTTAAACTTTGCGCGATAAATGATGAGATAAAGTTTTAAAGAACGCTTTCAAAGAATATTTTTAAAAGTAAATTTAAAATTTAAACTACTACGCGATTTATTTATTAAAATTGGGTTGCCTCCCAATAAGCGCTTTGTTTTAAAGTCAACGGTTCGAATTTTTAAAAAATTAATTCGGGGCTTGAGGTTGAGGGAAAGTATAATGAGGAATAAACGAAAATCGGAGCACTTCAGTGATGTGATAAATTTGGTTGGCGGAGTTCAAGAAAAATAATTCAAATTCATTCAGAAAACTTCTCTCATTGTATCCTAATTCTATAAGTGCATCAACGAAATTATTAAATTCCCGTTTAACTTTCTTGGGATTTGAAATTCCATCTCGTGGTCCGACGTCTAAAAAGTTAAGATCATGAAGTAATTTATCCAGTATTTTCAAAAATTCCTTTTCTTCTTTCGAATCAGGATTTCCGGTAGTAGCGTGAACTACTACCGTTAATTCTTTAAAAGGTAATTTTTGTTGAAGCGTGAAAGGAAATTTTGATGTTTGAAATAACTGAGTTAGCTTAATGTGGATATCTTTCCGTTTGGCACAGAAAGATTTCTCAATAGCTTCCTCCATTGTGTCTGGAATAATTTCTATCAGTTTATTAATTAAATAGACGGCAGGATCAACAACGAATGGTATTTTTCCAGGGAGTAAGGTTGGAACTATAGGGTCACACTCTATCCAAAATTCAACCGCACTAATCAGATCTGTAATACACCAATTAATCCGTGTTGATGATACAAGATGATAATCAGTATTAGCAAGTAAATTCATTAATAGGTCTAGGTCTAATTATAGTGATAGCTCATTTTTTCTAGTGTAATTAGCATGGAGTCCTAAAATTCTGCTATCGGTAATCACGAAGGTCTTTCTTTGATCAACCGAAAAGGGGAAGTCGGATATTTTAAGGTATTTAAGAAAATTATCACAAATATCAATCCTCCTATTTGGTTTAAAAGAATTTCCGACATGACGCTCGGTTTCAATCTCGGGTAGAATATCTATGGTTTCACTTATGTCAGTGGGTGGTCCTTTTAGTACAGTTTTAGCTATGGTGCACCTAGGTTGGACTGGAGATCTTTGAAATGGTTCGTCTATGTAAGGGTTTCCTGATTTGAATGTATAATCATCCGAACATGAGGGATATGTTCTCAAAATGTCAGGGAGATCATATTCAAAGTATTCATCCAAGCAGTGAAGACGTTCATTTCTATCTAATCCTAACATAGGTGGATAAAAGTAAACCTTGGTGCCGAGTGGTACTTCTTTGGGAAGGTCAGGTAGCCTAACATATTGTGGGTATTTGGCCAGAAGTGAAGAAATCTCAGGGTTAAGGGTAAGTTGACTACTTAAAGTGTGAGTAACAGAAGTTAAGATCTTCTACTGAGATTCCTTTAATTCTAGGTCAAAGGGATTTTTCCTGATATCAATTTCATGGATGTTTGAGATTTTTTTGATTTCGGGGAATGAAGAACAAGAGGAGTCATCCTCTAACTCTCTATCCAAGTAATCAAAAAATTCAGAATCATCCATTGCTATCATCTCATCTGTTGTCTTATGAAAGGACAGAGAGACTGGGCTAAAAAGAGAATCAGATGTTTTTTGATTTTTCATATTTTTATAACTAAACTAGACTATTCTAATAAAGCAGTAACTTTTGAAAAAAATAGGCTTAAACGAAAGGTTCTCCTAAGGGCTACTAATTCTAAAGTATATATTTCAAATCAGAACGCTTTGTGATCCCCGGCAGCGGTGCCAAATACCTGATCGGCCGCTAACGGTCGATTCTTGTTTCGGATCAACCGTCGACGGCGTGATCTTTTTCGAAGGTTTTAAATTTATATTTGCTGGGAAGCCTAAGCTTTATTACTACCTACTGCTCTAAGGGTATTAGGGTAGTAAGCGGTAAGTCTGACTCAGGTGTCGTTCTTAAAATCGGAGCGAATCAAAATGAAGCGAATACCTCAGAGAATAGTAGCTAATAGGATGGGTTTTATAGAGCAGATAGGGTTTTGTTTTTGGTTTTTTTCTAATTTAACTAAAATGTAGGAAAGTAAATTCTAAACTACGGATAGGGTAAGCAGATAGATAGAGATTGAGATTGTTGGCATTTCAATATTCAGGTTTCGCGATGATGTTCATTATAGAGGTGATTGGAGACTTGCCTTAATTATAATCAACAGGGGTTTGGTGTAAACACTAGCACCCTACGATTTAACTAGAAACCCTAAGTCATATGTCAATGAGTACTAGGCTATCATGATTCTAATCAAATCATGCTACTCAGCCCCCAACACTGTCTGATAAGGACAAGTGACCCTTCTTGGAGTTATCTCCTGGGCGCATGAATAAGGCAACATACCGATATTTAATTTCTGACCGTTCTTAACACCTAGTTCTAATTGATTTTATTAAGGTTTGTACTAATTTCCCGCTAATGTATGTTAAACTATCAGTTACATTGGATCAAGGGGTTTAAGCATCCTACACTACAGCTGAATGTTTGCTTTCTTTTCAAGATCCCTTAAATTTAATTGAGGAGCGCTAATACTTCTGTCAAGGGGTAGACCCTCCTTTGCGATCAAACGTTCATCCCTAGGTTTGTTTCACGGTGTATACTATGTTTTTCAGTAATTCCACAACTTTAATATATATCTAGACCATGTTCAGGAAGGGTAACTTCCAGGTATCCACGGTGTCTTATGCTTACGACCGGTCCGTAGCTTCCACACATTTGTACTTCACCAGAGGTGTTTCCAGCGCTATACTAAGTACTGGGCCGTTTTACAGCATGTCCACAGTTTCATACAAAAACACATATAACTATCTACCGATACTAGGGTCGATCGATTCCTAATACTAAAGTAATAGCCACGTGAAAGTTTGGAAAGAGTGAAATTGGTGGTTTAGATCTACAGCTTGAGAAATTTAACCCGATACATAAAATAGAAATTTTCAATCACATATTTAATTAAACTACTCAATAATCACAATATTACATCATCCCTACTCCTAGATATCTACATTCGAACAATCGCAATATTACACTACTCAATAAACATGGCAACAAATGAGGGAATAGATATCACCGGATAATAAGCACATATTTAATTAAACTACTCAATAAGCACATACCATAATATTACGCATGGATAATTGAGACATTATAACAGTATGAGGGAATAGATATCACCGGATAATAAAGAAGCGTAACAAGAGAATGGAACTTGCAATCCTTGAATAAAAGCTTGAACACCAATACTCTTTGATTACAAAGCTAATCTCTACTCTAATCTACTAGCTACCCACTAATTACTCTCTAACCCTCTAGAGAGAGAAGTTAGAGAGAGAAACTAGCTATGAAAGAAAATTACAAAGAAAGTGTGTGTGAAATCAATTGTGTTATGTTGGTATGATGGTGTGTTTTAAATGAGGAGGTTGGTCTTGTATTTATAGGCAAATGGATCACCAAGCTAGCTTCACAACTCGACACCTGATTCTACCGATTTGCACTGAAATACCACCCCTTGATCAGAAATTCAGCACCAAAAGAGTAGTATTAGACACCAAAGGGGTAGTATCAGATAGCTTTGGGGTGGTATTCGGCACCAAAAGGGGCGTATTCGGCACCAAAAGGGGCGTTTCCGGCACTAAAGAGGGGGTATACCACCCCTACAAGGGGGTATACGGCCCTAAACAAGGGGTATACAGCCCCTAGAGGGGTTATACGGCCCCTGTAGTGGGGTATATGGCCCCTGTGGGGTGGTGTACTCCCTGGTCGTGGTCTTGTGCACTGGATCGTAAGTCTTGTTGCTTGGTCGTAGTTCGTTTGGCTCTAGTTTCTTAGTTCTTGATCTGTTTTTAACGTTCTTTATATCCACGCATTTGTAATCTCCAGACCTACATTTTAAGATAATTATTAAGTCCCGGATCGGAGTTTTATGATAAAATAGCATGTCGAGTTAATTATGCCTATTTAAATGTGTTTTTCGTCCTTTTACCGTTGTTTTCGAAATATTTATAAAGTTTTGACCCTTTTAACAAAATGTGGTAAATGTGAGCTTTATTGGCATGTTTTTGTTAATTAAGTGCTAAATATGAGGCAAAAGATGTGCGTAAAACATGACTTTTTACGTCAAATCAACGTGCATAACTTTTTACTTGTTAAGAGTTAGAACTTGAAATTTTGCAGACACCTTTCATACAACAAAATAAAGGTTTTCCAATTTACACTTTCTCAAACTTTACGTTAGCGCCAAATCTGAACCACGATACAATTTATAATCATTTTGACCACTTTTTGCACTCAAACCAAATTCCATTTGGTTTATATTCCTACTACAACCTTTTTCAAACTTTAACATACTCCAAAAAGTACTACTACCGACTCACAATTTTAACATTTCATCAATATTCTCAAACGGGTCAAATATACAAAACTATAAGTTTATACTCAAACTAAAATATTTCAACTCAAAAGGGGGTTTCATAACTATATCAAGAGCATGATTTCTACACAACGGATTTTGACTTACTAACTTTTAGCAAGTCCCACCACTAATCGATCATCATCTCCTTTGCCCAACTAAACACTTAACCTGCTTTTACCTACACAAAAATCATACAGCAATGGGGGTAAGCACAATATGCTTAGTAAGTAATAGAAATCAATAACTACAACTCTAAAGTACTACATATTGATCATATTCTTATGAACAATTTACTACAATTTATAGAACATATTCATATGTCCTATCTACCATATAGTACTAGGTGATCATACTCATATGAACCACCTACTAAAAGATGTAGGCTATTCTCGGATGATCTAAGTACTCACGTACAATGATCTTCTAACTTTACTACATTATTTTATGTTCAAAGGAACACTACAATGATGATTTCTACATAGACAACGACGTTTCTCACAACTCTATTGCCATACTTAAATTACCATTTCAATCTACAAAATAACATACTTGGTTCCTATCCCCCATTACTTACCTTTGCCAATTTGTATGAAAACTCAAGCTTAACGATTTTGCTAGACACCTCTTCTTGTCACCTAATCATATAGTCATACAAATAAGATTATTCACCATGACACCTGACACTTTAAGTTAACTGTTAAACCTAGATGGAACCTTAAATTACTTGTATTTAGTTTTTATTAGGCTAAATATTTGTAATTTCTTGTATATTGGAATATACACTTACGTGATTACGTATTTATTTGTAATTACACAAAACGATCGGACGGTGTCCGACACTATATACGACGTTGTGAAAACATTTTTATAAATAACATGAACCTATTTTATGATTTAAATTGTAGTTATTTACATTATATTATTATTTCGTATAATAATACACGAAAAACTTAGACGTTTTGTTTAAAACGTAACAAATGTGACGATAACATGCAAACTAAACCCGACAAGCAAACGAAACTCGATAAATATTCCGAAAAATCAAAATAAAGTATTTTAATAATAATTCAATGAAAAATTATCCGAAATATATCGTTAATTAAAAGACACAAAATAACGATGCGTGATTTAACGATTTAATAAAATAACGAATAAACGAACACTGAACGTGACACAGTCTAGAATTAAAAATTGAAAACATCACCCACCCAGATGGGGCCCCCATGGTGCCCCCCCCACTCCCCACACATGCAAATTCATGATGATATTCCCTCCTACTTCTTCACTCAACCAACATGCAATTCTCATTCAACACTTACTCTTTCTTACCACTCTCTCCTCCTTCTCTCTACAATCCCCACTCACTCTAAAAATCTAAGAATCTCACCACCATAAACAATCTTGACACCAACCACAACCACCACCTAAAATCATCACCACTTTACAAGATATTTCACGATTTCTACACTACAAAATCACCTCATCTCTTTGCTACCATTAAACTCCATCAAACTCTTTGTAAAGATTCATTCTTCACCATGTTATAAAATTCACTCAACCAGTATTATGTCCAAACTTTAGTTAAAGATCAATTTTCATAGCATGAAAATCTCAAAATTGCAACTTTTAAAAGTTGTCCAGAAAATAATACGAATTTCACCAAGTCATATCTCAACCATAACTCAACTAAAATGGACATTTTAAAAGCCTAAAATCAATTTCAAGATGTTAGATTTCAAACCCCACTGGTCCCATAATTTTTAGAGCTCGGTTACTAGTTTAAATAATTTTTGTAAGAACACATATACAATCTGCTCAAAAAAAGTCAGGAATTTAGTCTTATGGTTTTGGCCATATATATCTCGAGCTACACCGCTCCAAATACCTTGAAACCATAGCCAAAAGTTCACAAATTTTAGTATCTACCAATTTCTTTTTCTGAAACCTATAGATTTTGCCCGGAAATTACAACTTCTTGCAGGTGTCCAGATTGGTCAGTTTTTGGACCTCAGAAGACAACAAATTTTTTTATAGATACCTAGACCTTTCTAAAAATTCTACAAAACTTAAGGAATTAGATAACATCTTGGGCATCATCTGCGATTTTTAGCATATTTTATTTTGTTTCATAAGATCTTTAGAAAAAATTGACAAAGAGGTGCATATTCCGGAAAATGTATAGAAGGACTCATTTTGTGTAACTTATGAAAATCGACACTTGTGGAATTTCTAAAAAGGGAAAGACCAACTTTTTATGACCTATGAACATATCTAAGGTTTGGGTAAAATTTTTGGGTCAAACCGAGTTGGTTTGACTAAGTCAACAAAAATGGGACTCGGTTTTGAAAAACGTTTAACATACTATTTTTGAAAAGAATGGTAACAAAAAGGGTTTGGGTGAGTTATTTAGTAACTTGGACCAAAAAAGAGACTTAAAAACACACCCGAATGAAAAACCGATACTTAGAACACTTGGATTAAAATTTGAAAGCTGATCAGGCCTTAGTGTCGCTACTTCTGCAACACTACCTGCGACACTACCTGAATGTCACTATTTAACTGAAATTGATTTAAACATGCGACACAGTGCTAGTGTCGCATATCCTGTGACACAACATGCGACACTAAACCCAATGTCGCAAATTTTATGACACAAATTCGAATGTCGCATACTCTGCGACACTATTCCTAAATGTCGCTAAACCTGCGACACAAATCCTTAGTGTCGGAACACAGTGTCACTAAACTTAGTGTCGCTACTAGTGTCGCTAAAAATAGAATGTTTAAAACTTAAATTTCACTAAGTGTTGAACTTACTTAACACCAAATAACTACATATGACAACAACACAACAACACATGAGTTATACTCTCGTGAAGTATACAATGAAACAAACTTAATAATAATGTCTTAGAGAATTTTTATTATAAATTTTCACCAACGGGTCGTACACGTTTTGATAAACAAACATACTTGAACAAACACATTTGGACATAATAGTTTAGTGAAGAATTAGTATAGGTGGATATTAACCTTCCAACTACACAACTAGCTTAAGTGGACATTAACCCTCCACTTACATAGATGGCCTTTTGAGACATCTACTTACACACACAACCATATACGTTTAGGGCATTTCTTAGTTTCACTCGGAAAACACACTTACTTTCTTGCTATTTGATTGATTGCTCGTTGTTGCACCGCGCACCGGTCGTTGTAATTTCTAATGGAGATACAGCACAACAGTGGGTTTTAAATTTATAAGGCTGGGCCTAGGGTTACTATTATGCTAATCAAGGGGCTAGCAAAGGAAAAGTATGACTTAAGATCGTTCTTCAAAGCACGACAAATTGAAGCTAGGGGATTTAGAAACTTTTATGTATTTAGTTGGGAAGAAAAGAGTTAGTTTTTGGGTTTAGATTTTCTGAATTAAATTAAGATAAACTAAAAAGTGGAGGTTACTTTGGGCGTTCAGCAATTAAAGTGATTGTCTACTATGAAGTGCTTTAGGAGCTTCTGAATATGTAGAGTTCTAATGGGGATAAGTTCGTAAGTTAATGTGAGCTATTACTGCAGTCCTTCTATCGGGCTAACGCGGAGGTGTCCACAATCAGGCAAATGGAATGTCACATGGGTTGCAAAATATATTAAAGCATACACCGAAAGTTCTCTCAAATGTATACCCATATTATCTGACAGTTAATCTCGAATCCTATTCCCCAATCTCGGTCGTCGGAGATGTCCGAATCATGGCATAGTTTGTTGAATAAACAATCTTATGAATGAGGTTTTACCCTCACCGGAATAGTTTGGACTAACTGGTCTAGGTGGTCGGATAATATGTCATCACTTATTCGTACGATTTATCAACATTACCCAGGTATGCAAGAATACTGGGATGGTTTGTACTACAAATGGAAACTTAAGCAACACGTTTGTTATTCGATTCATAATACAACTACCTTCGGTCGTTCTAGACTTCCGTACATTTGTACAGTTGAGACATAGATTGTGACAACAAATCTAGCTTGAAATAGGACTAGTGTAATTATTATTATGTTTGTGTATTGGTTTAGATTTGTTAATGAATATTTCGTTAATAAAGATAGACGAAATTTTATTTTTAATATATACGTTTGTTGCGAGTCCAGATCTCAAGTCACAAGGCTTTGCGATGCGAGAAGAGATCTGAACTCGCAGAATTCAACATGTGACAATGAGCCGAGTTCAGTATTGGGCTTGGGCTGCGTGCCAAGTCGAGTCAACTCGCAGGCCTAAAGGCTGCGAGTTGAGACGACTTATTTAAATGATTTTTGTTTAGAAAATCATTAACTTTTTGATTTGAAACCTGCGAACTCAGTATTCAGAGAAAAACAAAAACCTAACGGCTAGGCTTTGACGTTTTTACGTTTAAAGCAAAGTATTAAATTACCTAAAACGCGAACTCATTCGTTGTTAGTAAGATAACATCGTATTAAGGAATTTTGCACCTTAATACTACAGATAACGAAGTTATCGATCCTAGAACTAGGGACTTACAATTGGTATCAGAGCTTTCGGGCTAGATAACGAAGGTAGTTCGAGGTTTTAGTGTTAAAATCGCGCTTGATTCGGATCGTTTATACGTGCATTTGGACATATTAATGATCAAAATCATTCTCTGGACGATTTAGGGTTTGTTTATTATCGAAATTTTCAGTTTCAATCGTAAAAATACCTAAAACTTTTGTTTTCGGGTTTTTCAGCCGTTTCACGAGTCGAGATTAGGGTTTCAGATAAGTCTGTGAACCGAGTTGAACTTGCGAGTCAACATTCTGTGAGTCGAACTTATTTGCGAATTGAAATATTCTGCGAACCGAGATCTCCTGTGAATTGACATCACAGTGATCCGAACTGAGACTTGCGAACCGAGATTCTGCGAGTCGAGCTGAGATTGCAAGTTGAACTGAGTTTCTGCGAGACGAGATTTTTTTTTTGAATTAGCGAATACATTTTAACTTTAAACTTCACGATGTCTAACCTTAGCAAAATGATTGAGATGGAACACGAGATTTGAAAATCTAATGTTCCACCTAAATTGTTGAGAGTTGAGGATTATTATAGCTGGAGGGATAGGTTCGAATCTTACTGTAGATTCCATGATCTATCTATCTGGATGTGTATCAAGAATGGATACACGGCACCTACACAAACTGTTGAGAATGCTATCGTGGTTCTCACTTATCAACGGATGAGTGAAGCACAAAAGAAGGTATTTGAGGTTGAAAACAAGGCTCATTCTTCAATCAAGATGAGTCTACCCAAGGAACTTAATCATCAACTGAAGTCCTTCCAAACTGCTAGAACTTTGTGGACAGCTCTAGAGAAGAGGTGTGAAGGTAGTCCACAAGTTAAAGCAGGCAAGAGAAATCTCCTGAAAAAGCAGTTTACTGTTTTCAAATCTTTGAAAGGAGAAGATCTTGATGCTTATACCACAAGATACTACCATTTGTTGAGTGAGCTAGATGATCATGAGATTGTAACTACCGAGACTGAGAAAACCGACAAGTTTATTGAGGGTTTACCGTCTAAGTGGGAAATGCATGGCATAATACTTAAAGACAATGATGAGAGGTATGCAACCATGACATTAGAGCAGGCAATTGATAAGCTCAGAGGTTATGATTTCACCAAGAAGACTAGAGATATTGATTCTGATCAGGCTCAGGATCCGGGACTATATCACGGAAAATCTTCTATCTCTACTGCTTCCTCGAGCTCGACCACTGCTTTGTTTGTTGGTCATGCTGATGGAAAGGGTGAAATGATTACTGATGATCTGTGTCTTGTTACCTCATCTGGTAGTGAAGCAAATAGTAAACCAACTGAGAAGTCACCTCAGGAGCATCAAAAGATGCCTATGAGTGTGAAATCTGGTGAACAACAATTATCTGTTCTTGCTTCCTTTGTAGCTTCTTATGAAAACTACATTCAGGGTAAAATCAATGATCCAATTATGTTTGAGGAAGATTATGATCAGATAGACCCTGAGTATCTTGAAGAAATAGAGCTTCAAGATCAACTTGCCATGTTGTCTAGAAGAGTAAAGAATTTCTTGAAGAAAAATGGTAGAAAGGTAGTTGGCAATCGATCAGGGTTTGATAAGACCAAGATCAAGTGTTTTAACTGTCAGGGTTATGGACACTTTGCTCAGGAATGCCAAAGACCTAAGGTAGAAGTTGGCAATGGAAAACAAGGTTTGGGAAGCACTCTTGCTTCCAAAGCCTTGGTTGTAAAACAGTTGGATGGCTCTTATGAATGGAAAGCTCAGTCTGAGGAAGCTTTCATGGCTGAGATTGATGAGTCTACATCCTACATGCCTACTAATGCAGAGTGTGATGTAAAGGTGCCCGAGGTTGAAAAAAAAGCAAGTGATGAAGACGTGTTGTACATGGATTCAACTGAAAATATGAATCCTGAAGACTTTGTAGCACGCATGGCTGAAATCCAAACAGACAAGAAAAGGGTATGTATTGATATTCTTACTCTTGCTGATGTCTATTATTTAGTTACTGATTTACAGTCACAGGTTAGTGTTTTAACTGTATCAAACAAAAACTGTCTTCTCAAGTTAGCATACTGACTGAATCTAATGAGACTATTAGATCTGAACTTGAACTAGCTAAGATTGATGTGCGTAGGTTAAGTGATGATATACAGGACTTAAAAGATAAAATTAAGTCTGATGCTTCTGATAGGATTGCACTTAGAGATACCATTAATGAAAAAGTTGTCATCATAGATGGTCTCTATATGAACCTAAAAGACTTAAATCAGACAATTGCTAATAAGGAGCAAGAGTTAGTTGACTGTAAATTGAAGCTAGTTGAGCAAAATTGAAAGATAAAAAATTATAGAACCACTGAGATGGACAAGATGCTAGATGCTCAACGAAGCGTAAAGGATAAGTCAGGACTAGGTTATAATGAGACACCTCCTCCTTTCAATTCGAATTACACTAGGCTTCCAGAAGATACTGAAATGACTGAAGTATGTTCTAAAGAACCAGTAGCTAAACCTGATCAGTTAGAGGCACAGAAGAATGTTATTAAGAATCCTTTATCTGATGATAGTAAGAGAATTCCTCACACTAAAGTACATTTTGTACCGGGTGGAGTAATTAACGATACTAAGACTGATGAAGTGGTTAATAAAGAACATGTAGTTGAACCTTTAGTGCCTAAGACACCGAATGCGGATGCAAAAGTTAGTAAGTCACGAAAACAGATGTCCTGCTTCAAGTGTCACCAAAAAGGGCATGTAGCTTCTTGTTGTCCAAATAAGAAGTTGGAAGCATCACATAAGTTAGTAAATACTGAAAAGACACCGACCACTTCTAGTTCAATTGTAGACAGGTTAGGCTCCAAACCGGGATTAGGAAGCAAACCTGTAAACATTCTGAAAAGAGATGGTAATCATAGTGTCTCTCCACCTAAACCTAAAAGGCCTTATACTCTAAACGAAAATACTTTCAATAAGCCAAGAGATAAGACACCTTCGAGGTTTAAGACCCCAAGTAGAAACCATAGTCAGTTTGAAAATGGTTCTACTTCGAGTGCACAGGGAACTAAGTTTGTGCCTAGGAGGTTTTCAACTCACTCTCCTCATAGGCCTAAGACTACAGATCATCAACAATCTCAAACTCCCGTGAAAGTTACCAAGACTCCTGATGGGAATAGTTATGGTTACTTTAAGGAGGTTCAGATTGTAGATGATCAGGGACAAACCAAGACAGTAATGGCTTGGGTCCCTCTTGAAAACTAACTTTGTACAACTTATTATGTGTAGGAGCAGACTGTGAACAAGGACAGCTGGTGGTATGTAGACAGTGGATGCTCAACACACATGACAGGTGAACGAAGTCTACTAAAGGACTTCAAAGAAGGTTTCAAGCAAAAAGTAAATTTTGCAGGAGACAAAGGAGGAGTAATTACTGGGAAAGGAAAAGTTTCAAATGGAACTTTGACTCTAGAGGATGTGAATTATGTTGAAGAACTAACTCATAACCTAGTGAGTGTTTCCCAAGTCTGCGATAAAGGTCATCTAGTTCATTTCATTGAAAAGGAGGCTTTAGTTCTGAAGCCAGGCTTCATAATTCCTGAACAATGGATATTGATGAGGGCACCAAGGAAGAAGGATATTTATGCTATAAACATGGGTGTTTCTAATTCTTCAATGGTGTCGACATGCTTACTATCTAAGGCCTAAGAAGCAGATGCACTTTTATGGCACAGGAGAATGGCACATCTGAACTTTAGAAAAATGAATTTTATTACCAAGAATGGATTAGTTTTAGGTGTACCACAGAAACATTTCGAGTCTGAAGACAAGTGTGTTCCTTGCCTAAAAGGAAAGCAGCACAAGAAACCACACAGGTCTAAGACCGAAAACACAATCTCCTCGCCATTTGAACTACTACACATGTACCTCTTTGGCCCAATAAGGAAGAGAAGTCTAGGTGGCAAGTGGTACTATTTAGTTATCATAGATGATTACTCTAGATTCTCATGGGTATTCTTTTTGGGATCTAAGGATGAAACTCCAGGAATTCTAATGGAGTTCTTTGATCTAGTAGAGAATATCAATAAAACAAGAGTTAAGCGTATTCGTAGTGATAATGGAACGGAATTCAAGAACTCAACGTTGAATATCTATTGCTTAAGCAAAGGGATACAACATCAATTCATTGCACCATATGAGCCTCAACAGAATGGTGTTGCTGAAAGGAAAAATTGAAACTTCGATTGAAACTGCTAGAACAATGCTTGCAGATTCAAAGCTTCCGGTCATATTTTGGGCAGAAGTAGTGAATACAGCATGTCATGTTCTAAATAGGGTTCTTACGGTCAAAAAGCGTAACAAGACATGTTACGAATTATTGAATAATAAGAAACCTAATCTGAAGGAATTTGAACCGTCTGGAGTTGCATGTACAATATTGAAAATAGGAAATCAAGCTAAATTTGGCGAAAAGGCTGACAAAGGATTTTTCCTAGGTTACGTGCCCAATTCGCCTAATAAAAGAGTTTTCAATAAATTCACGGGACGACTGGAAATCGTTTATAACATTGAGGTTACGAGCTATGTACCTGCTGTACATAAGGGATTAGATTGGCAATTTGACTATTCGGATCTCTTAAAGTCTTTTAAAGTTCCCATAAGTGACTTTGTCAGTGACTCAGAGATCTCTCAGCATTTATTGCATGAAAACTTGGACAATGGTCCTTCTTCAACATCGAGTGTTCTGAAATCTGGAATCAGGACAACAGATGACTCAAATGAAGCTTCTTCAAGTGGGTCACAAACAAAGTTTGATGATGTACTTACCTCTTTGAACCATTTAAGGTTATCTTCAGCAAGTTCAGAAGATATGCCTTCATTAGAAGAGATCAGTACTAACTTAGGAGATGAGTTAATAGTTAACCCTATACCGGTTACAAGAACGAGTAAGAATCATCATGTTGAGAACATCATCGGTGAAATTAATACTCCTGTTCAAACTAGGACTCAATCTAAAGCTAGTACATCTGAAAATATAGAAAGCTTGTATACTGCTATGAAAGAGACAGGGATTCCTAATCAATGTCTATATTCACGCTTTATCTCACAAGTTGAGCCTAAAAATGTGCAAATGGCTCTCAAAGAAAGCTCGTGGGTCGAAGCTATGCAAGAAGAACTGCAACAGTTCTCAAAAGTACAAGTATGGGAGTTGGTTGACCTTCCAAATGGAGAATATCCAATTGGAACTAGATGGGTATTTAAGTGTAAGAGAGATGACCGGGGAGTCATTACTCGCAATAAAGCTCGTTTAGTGGTTCAAGGGTTTAATCAACAAGAAGGAATGGATTACAATGAAGTGTTTGCACCAGTTGCTAGGCTAGAAGCAATTAGAGTATTCTTAGCATTTGCCTCTTTTAAAGGTATCAAAGTTTATCAGTTGGATGTTAAGAGTGCCTTTTTGTATGGAAAAGTTGAAGAATTGGTGTATGTTTCACAACCGCCATGGTTCACTGATTTGTACTATCTAGTTAGAGTATATCGCTTGAATAAGGCTCTATATGGATTACATCAGGCACCTAGGGCATGGTATGGAACACTATCAACGTATCTACTTGAGAATGGATTTATAAGAGGATCAATTGATAGTAAAGTGGAACAAGAATGACTTTCTACTTGTACAAGTATATGTTGATGACATTATCTTTGGATCTTCTGATGAAAAGATGTGTTAAGAATTTGAAAAAGTCATGAGATAAAGGTTTGAGATGTCTGCAATGGGAGAGTTAAACTTCTTCTTAGGATTGCAAGTTGATCAAAAGAATGATGGATTCTTTATTCATCAATCGAAATATACATATGAGCTATTGGAACGCTTTAAGATGGATGAAAGTAAGGTCTATAATACTCCAATTCCAGTCAATCACAACCTTGGACCAAATACATCGAGTGATACCGATGTGGATCCAACTCTTTATAGAGCCATGATCGGATCACTAATGTATCTTACTACCTCTAGGCCTGACATTATATTTGATGTTTGTATATGCGCAAGATATCAGGCAAATCCGAAAGAGTCACACATGCAAGTTGTTAAACGGATCCTTCGTTACCTCAAAGGGAAACTGAAGCTGTGACTTTGGTATCCGATTGATGGAGACTTAGATCTCATAGCTTATACTGATTCGGATTATGGAGGATACAATAAGAATAGGAAATCTTAACCGGAGGATGTCAATTCTTAGGAGGTAGATTAGTATCTTGGCAGTGCAAGAAGCAAAGCTCAGTAACCATTTCTACATGTGAAGCTGAGTATGTTGCAGCTGGCAGCTATTGTTCTCAAGTTCTTTGGATCCAACATCAACTGCGGGATTACGGGTTAATGTTGAGACATAGTTTGTGACAACAGATCTAGCTTTGCAATATGACTAGTGTAATTGTTATCATGTTGATATATTGGTTTAGGTTTGTAAATTGATATTGTTTTGATATTAATATTCGTTAAATATATTATTATGATAAAGTGTTAGACGAATATAGATTTTAACAATATATATATACATTTACTGCGAGTCGAGTTATTTGTTTTAGACGTTTATTGCGAGTCGATATCTCAAGTCGCAAGGCTTTGCGATGCGAGATGAGATCTGAACTCGCAGAACTCAACAAAGACAAATGAGCCGAGTTCATTATGGGCTTGGGCTGCGTAGCGAGTCGAGTCAACTCGCAGGCCCAGTGGCTGCGAGTTGAGACGAGAATATATATGTGTTTTCATACGTGAAAAACATAACTTTGGAGAATAACTTTGATATAACTTTTGGAGATCAGGATCTTTGCAATTTGTGCGAACTCAGTATTTCCAGAGAAACAAATACTAAAGGCTAGACTTTGACGTATATTCGTATAAAGTAAAGCAATTGGTTAACCTAAACGCGAACTAAATCGTTATTAGTAAGATAACACCGTATTAAGGAATTCCGCACCCTAATACTACAGATAACGAAGTTATCGATCCTAGAACTAGGGACTTACAATTGGTATCAGAGCTTTCGGGCTAGATAACGAGTGTCGTTCGAAGTTTTCGGGTTAATCGCGTGTGATTTAGGATTGTTTTGACGTGCATTAGTGTGTAAAAACGATCAAAATCACTCTCTGGACGATTTAGGGTTTGTTTACGATCGAAATTTCCAGTTTTAATCGTAAAAATACCAAAAATTTCTGTTTTCGGAATTTTCAGCCGTTTTGCGAGTCGAAATTAGGGTTTCAGAATAAGTTTGCGAACCGAGTTGAACTTGCGAGTCGACATCCTTGCGAGTCGACATTCTGCGAGTCGAACTTCTTTGCGAGTTGATATATTCTGCGAACCGAGATCACTTGCGAGTTGACATCACTGCGATCCGAACTGAGACTTGCGAACCGAGATTTTGCGAGTCGAGCTGAGATTGCGAGTTGAACTGAGTTTTGCGAGTCGAGATTTTTTACTTTGTCTAAATTCGCAAATACATTTTAACTTTAAATTTCACGATGTCAGACCTTAGCAAAATGATTGAGATGGAACACGAGATTGGCAAATCTAATGTCCCACCTAAATTGTTGAGAGTTGAGGATTATTTTAGCTGGAGGGATAGGTTTGAATCTTACTGTATTTTCCATGATCTATCTATCTGAATGTGTATCAAGAATGGATACACGGCACCTACCCAGACTGTTGAAAATGCAATTGTGGTTCTCACTTATCAACAGATGAGTGAAGCACAAAAGAAGGAATTTGAGATTGAAAACAAGGCTCATTCATCAATCAAGATGAGTCTTCCTAAGGAGCTTAATCATCAACTCAAATCCTTCCATACTGCTAGATCCTTGTGGACAGCTCTTGAAAAGAGATGTGAAGGAAGTCCACAAGTTAAAGCAGGCAAGAAAAATCTCCTAAAAAAGCAGTTTACTGTGTTTAAAGCTATGAAAGGAGAAGATCTTGATGCTTATACCACAAGATACTACCATTTGCTGAGTGAGCTAGATGATCATGAGATTATATCTACAGAGACTGAGAAAACCGACAAGTTTATTGAGGGTTTACCGTCTAAGTGGGAAATGCATGGCATAATGCTCAAAGACAACGATGAGAGGTATGCAACCATGACCTTAGAGCAGGCCATTGATAAGCTCAGAGGTTATGATTTCACCAAGAAAACTAGAGATACTGATTCTGATCAGGCTCAGGATCCGGGACTTTATCATGGAAAATCTACTATCTCTACTGCTTCCTCATGCTCGACCACTGCTTTATTTGTTGGTAATGCTGAAGGAAAAGGTGAAATGATTACCGATGATCTGTGTCTTCTTACATCATCTGGTAGTGATACAAAGGGCAAACCAACTGAGAAGTCACCTCAGGAGCATCAAAAGATGCCTATGAGTGTGAAATCTGCTAAACAGCAATTATCTGTTCTTGCTTCCTTTGTAGCTTCTTATGGAAACTACCTTCAGGGTAAAATCAATGATCCAATTATGTTTGACAAAGATTATGATCAGATAGACCCTGATTATCTAGAAGAAATAGACCTTCAGGACCAACTTGCTATGTTGTCAAGAAGGGTAAAGAATTTCTTGAAGAAAACAGGTAGAAAGGTAGTTGGCAATAGATCAGGGTTTGATAAGACCAAGATCAAGTGTTTTAACTGTCAGGGTTATGGACACTTTGCTAGAGAGTGCCAAAGACCTAAGGTAGAAGCTGGCAATGGACAACAAGGTTCGAGAAGTACTCTCGCTTCCAAAGCCTTAGTTGTGAAACAGTTGGATGGATCGTATGAATGGAAAGCTCAATCTGAGGAAGCTTTCATGGCTGAGATTGATGGATCTACATCCTATATGCCTACTGATGCAGAGGGTGAGGTAAAAGTGCCAGAGGTTAAAGCTAAAGCAAGTGATGAAGATGTGCTATATATGGAGTCAACTGAAAACATGACCCCTGAAGACTTTGTAGCACGCATGGCTGAAGTCCAAACAGACAAGAAAAGGGTATGTCTTGATATTCTTACTCTTGCTGATGTCTGTTATTTAGTTACCGATTTGCAATCACAGGTTAGTATTTTAAATGTAGCAAATAAAAACCTGACATCTCAAGTTAGCTTATTGACTGAATCTAGTAAGGCTGATAGATCTGAACTTGAACTAGCCAAGATTGATGTGCGTAGGTTAAGTGATGATAAACAGGATTTAAAAGATAAAATTAAGTCTGATGCTTCTGATAGGAGTGCTCTTAGAGATACCATTAATGAAAAAGCTGTCATCATAGATGATCTCTATATTAATCTAAAAGACTTAAATCAGAAAATAGCTAATAAGGAGAAAGAGTTAGCTGACTGTCAATTGAAGCTAGTTGAGCAAAATAGAAAGATAGAAAATTATAGGACCACTGAGATGGACAAGATGCTTGATGCTCAACGAAGTGTAAAGGATAAGTCAGGATTAGGTTACAATGAGACACCTCCTCCTTTCAATTCGAATTACAAAAAGCTTCCAGAAGATACTGAAATGACTGAAGTAAGTTCTGAGAAAACAGTAGCTAAACCTGATCTGTCAGAGGCACAGAAGGAGTTTATTAAGAATCCTTCATCTAATGATAGTAAGAGAGTTTCTTTCACCAAAGTACAGTTTGTACCGGGTGGAGTAATTCATGATACTAAGATTGATGAATTGATTAATAAAGAGCATGTTGTTAACCCTTTAGTGCCTAAGACTCCAATAGCGGTTGCCAAAGTTAGTAAGTCACGAAAACAGATGTCGTGCTTCAAGTGTCACCAAAAAGGACACATATCTTCTTGTTGTCCAAATAAGAAGTTGGAAGCTATACATAAGTTAGTGAATACTGAAAAGACACCGACCACTTCTAGTTCGATTGTAGATAGGTTAGGCTCCAAACCGGGATTAGGAAGCAAACCTGTAAACATTCTGAAAAGAGATGGTAATCATAGTGTCTCTCCACCTAAACCTAAAAGGGCTTATACTCTAAACAAAAATACTTTCAATAAACCAAGAGATAAGACACCTTCGAGGTTTAGGACCCCAAGTAGAAACCATAGTCAATTTGAGAATGGTTCTACTTCGAGTGCACAGGGATCTAAGTATGTGCCTAGGAGGTTTTCTACTCACTCTCCTCATAGGTCTAAGACTACAAATCATCAACAGTCTCAAACTCCTGTGAAAGTTACCAAGACTCCCGATGGGAACAGTTATGGTCACTTTAAGGAGGTTCAGATTGTAGATGATCAGGGACAAACCAAGAACGTAATGGCTTGGGTCCCTCTTGATAACTAACTGTGTACAACTTGTTATGTGTAGGAGCAGACTGTGAACAAGGACAGTTGGTGGTATGTAGACAGTGGATGCTCAAGGCACATGACAGGTGAACGAAGTCTACTGAAGGACTTCAAAGAAGGTTTCAAGCAAAAAGTAAATTTTGCAGGAGACAAAGGAGGAGTAATTACAGGGAAAGGAAAAGTTTCAAATGGAGCTTTGACTCTAGAGGATGTGAATTACATTGAAGAACTAACTCATAACCTAGTGAGTGTTTCCCAAGTCTGCGATAAAGGTCATCCAGTTCATTTTAATGAAAAGGAGGCTTTAGTCCTGAAGCCAGGCTTCACAATTCCTGAAGAATGGATACTGATGAGGGCACCAAGGAAGAAGGACATCTATGCTATAAACATGGGTGTCTCTAATTCTTCAATAGTGTCGACATGCTAACTATCCAAGGCCTCAGAAGCAGATGCACTTTTATGGCATAGGAGAATGGCACATCTGAACTTTCGAAAAATGAATTTTATAACCAAGAATGGGTTAGTTCTAGGTGTACCACAAAATCGTTTCGAGTCTGAAGACAAGTGTGTTCCTTGCCTCAAAGGAAAGCAGCACAAGAAACCACACAGGTCTAAGACTGAAAACTCAATCTCCTCGCCATTTGAATTGCTGCACATGGACCTCTTTGGCCCTATAAGCAAGAGAAGTCTAGGTGGCAAGTGGTACTGTTTAGTTATCACAGATGATTATGCTAGATTCTCATGGGTATTCTTTTTGGGATCTAAAGATGAAACTCCAGGAATTTTAATAGAGTTCTTTGATCTAGTAGAGAATGTCTATAAAACTAGAGTTAAGCGTATTCGTAGTGATAACGGAACGGAATTCAAAAATTCAACGTTGAATATCTATTGCTTAAGCAAAGGGATAATTCTTCAATTCAGTGCACCATATGAACCTCAACAGAATGGTGTAGCTGAAAGGAAGAACAGAACATTGATTGAAGCTGCTAGAATTATACTTGCAGATTCAAAGCTTCCGGTCTTCTTTTGGGCAGAAGCAGTGAATACAGCATGTCATGTTCTAAATAGGGTTCTTACGGTCAAAAGGCATAACAAGACTTGTTATGAATTATTGAATAATAAGAAACCTAATCTGAAGGGTTTTGAACCCTCTGGAGTTCCATGTTCAATATTGAAAACAGGAAATCAAGCTAAATTTGGTGAAAAGGCGGACGAAGGATTTTTCCTAGGTTATATGCCCAACTCACCAAATAAAAGAGTTTTCAATAAAGTCACAGGACGACTGGAAATTGTTTATAACATTGAAGTTACGAGCTATGTACCTGCTGTACATAAGGGATTAGATTGGCAATTTGACTATTCAGATCTCTTTCAGTCTTTTAAAGTTCCTATAAGTGACTTTGTCAGTGATTCAGAGATCTCTACACATTTATTGTCTGAAGAATCGGATAATGGTCCTTCTTCAACATCGAGTGTTCCGAGATCTTGAATCAGGACACCAAATGACTCAAATGAAGCTTCTTCAAGTGGGTCACAACAACCTTCAAATGATAAGTATCAAGAAACTGAAGATTCTGAAAAGGATCTTCAAACAACGTTTGATGATATACTTACTTCTTTAAATCATTTAAGGTTATCTTCAGCAAGTTCAGAAGATATTCCTTCATTAGAAGAGATCGGTACTAACTTAGGAGATGAGTCAGTAGTTGATCCTATACCAATTACGAGAATGAGTAAGAATCATCCCGTTGAAAATATCATCGGTGATATTAATACTCCTGTTCAAACTAGGACTCAATCAAAAATTAGTACAACTGCAAATTTAGAAAGCTTGTATACTGCTATGAAAGAGATAGGGATTCCTAATCAATGTCTATATTCATGCTTTATCTCACAAGTCGAGCCTAAAAATGTGCAAATGGCTCTCAAAGAAAGTTCGTGGGTTGAAGCTATGCAAGAAGAACTGCAACAGTTTTCTAAATTACAAGTATGGGAGTTGGTTGACCTTCCAAAGGGAGAATATCCAATTGGAACTAGATGGGTATTTAAGTGTAAGAGAGATGATCGGGGAGTCATTACTCGCAATAAAGCTCGTCTAGTAGTTCAAGGGTTTATTCAACAAGAGGGGATAGATTACAATGAAGTGTTTGCACCAGTTGCTAGGCTAGAAGCAATTAGAGTATTCTTAGCATTTGCCTCTTTTAAGGGTGTCAAAGTTTATCAGTTGGATGTTAAGAGTGCCTTTTTGTATGGCAAAGTTGAAGAATTGGTGTATGTTTCACAACCGCCAGGGTTTACCGATTATGAACATCCAGATAGAGTATATCGTTTGAATAAGGCTCTATATGGATTACATCAGGCACCTAGGGCATGGTATGGAACGCTATCAACTTATCTACTTGAGAATGGATTTACAAGAGGATCAATTGATAGTACACTTTTTGTAAAATGGAACAAGAATGACTTTCTATTAGTACAAGTATATGTTGATGATATTATCTTTGGATCTTCGGATGAAAAGATGTGTCAAGAATTTGAGAAAGTCATGAGAAAAAGGTTTGAGATGTCTGCAATGGGAGAGTTAAATTTCTTCTTAGGATTACAGGTTGATCAAAAGAAGGATGGATTCTTTATTCATCAATCTAAATATACATATGAGCTATTGGAACGCTTTAAGATGGATGAAAGTAAGGTCTATCATACTCCAATTCCAGTTAATCACAATCTTGGTCCAAATACATCAAGTGATAGCGATGTGGATCCAAATCTTTATAGAGCGATGATCGGATCACTAATGTATTTGACTGCCTCTAGGCCTGACATTACGTTTGCTGTTTGTTTATGCGCAAGATATCAAGCTAATCCGAAAGAGTCACATATGCAGGCTGTTAAACGGATCTTTCGTTAACTCAAAGGGCAACCGAAGCTGGGACTTTGGTATCCAATTGATGGAGACTTAGATCTAGTAGCATATACTGATTCAGATTATGGAGGATGCAATCAAAATAGGAAATCTACGACCGGAGGATGTCAATTCTTAGGAGGTAGATTAGTATCTTGGCAGTGCAAGAAGCAAAGCTCAGTAGCCATTTCTACATGTGAAGCTGAGTATGTTGCAGCTGGCAGCTGTTGTTCTCAAGTTCTTTGGATTCAACAGCAACTGCGGGATTACGGGTTAAATATAACCAATACTCCTATGATGATTGATAACGAATCTACAATGTCAATCACCAACAATCCGGTAAAGCATAGTAAAACTAAGCATATTGATATTCGACATCATTTTATTAGAGACTGTGCTGAGAAGAATTTGATAAAGTTAGTTAAGGTTCCATCTTTGGATAACTTAGCAGACTTATACACCAAGGCGTTTGACAGAGCTAGATTTGAGACGTTGGTTCAACTTAACGGAATGAGAAATCCAGAGTGATTAGTCTTCCAAGGGTATTTTTGTAATAGTTAATAGTCAGTGTTATGTTTAAAAAAAAAAAGAAAAAGAAAAAAAGGGCTTATGGCATTCATTTGCTTGTTACCTGAGGGGAATCGCCTCAAATAAAAGAACAAAAGAAGTTCTTTTAGAAAAAGCTTTAAGTTTTTTTGCTGTAAAAACTTGGAAAATGATAGTACATTAGGAGAATACTGTTAAGAATAATAACCTTAAGTATTAAGTATGATATGTTAGTAGATTCTTATAAGTTGCATCAAATTGATGATTGTTAATTAGGATTACACTTATATTTATCTTATTATACACCTATATCCACTGCTTATAACTTGCCATTTTTGTTAACAAGTGATAAGAATAACTAAAGTCTAGTCAGCTTCATCATACGATTTATTGGTAGGCAGTTTATACTATGATTTCCGAGCAGTTAAGAAGTATAAATTTCATGTGTTGTATCTTTTGTGCTCTGTTATATAACGTATGACTTATGTCTTAATTGTCGAATGATAGTACTGTCGTGCACTGTGATCTACAATAAAAAAATGAATGAAATGATACAAAGTATCATAATGTCAAATGGTGAGTTATATGTTTCAAAAGAGCATCATTTAGTAACCTCTACCTTACATATGAAAGATACACAGTATCTCGTGTCAAGTGTATGTTATATGCTTCTAAAAGAAAATCATTTAGTAATCTCTACCTTCTTAATACAAGATACAGTGTTATGTGTGGTACTTGAATTCTTCAGTATGTTGTATAGTGGAAAATACTAGATATTATGCACATTAACAATAAAAGTTTAGCTCGGAAATCTGTGTGTAATCTGTTTATGTGGATCATAATATCGGTAATCGTCTTGAACTGTCTATGATATTTGAATATTCACTATTGTGAATTATAAGAAATAATAAGTTATTTCTCAATAAAGTGTTATATCATGTGGATAAAGGTACATAAGATACAATTTTATAAATATAAGTTTATTACTGATTAATGTTGTGATTTTCTTGTGCTTATATGAATTTCATGAGGTATGTATACTAACAATCATCTTAGGCTTATTACAATCTAAGAAGTACCGCTTATTCTTTCTAATATGATTCCTAAGCAGTTAAAACTTTAAGCGTTTTATATTAAGTTATTTTATTTTTGTAGAATGTTAGTAGTTTTATTAATTTTAACGTTTGTAATTATTTCTTTGAATTAATAAGAGTTTTAATTATTATTCTTGTTTACCTTTTGGAATTGAATTATACTGGATATTTATTTTAAATGTTGAACAAATGTTGAAAATTGAAAATATTATATAGGCTACGTGGCATATTAATCGAAAGTCTTCCGACTCACAGTGTAGTCGAGCAGCGTGTCCTGATTTCTATATCAGCGGTTAATTTTTCTATTATAACCTATATATATTTTTATATATACTTAAGACCATCAGGTATATAAGTGAATAATTTTAGCTCGAAGATTTTTCTTTATACAAGATTAACTGTATCACGGGTTTAGTCGGTTAATATATGTAAGAAGATTATCATTGAGGAAAAATTATGCGAAAACATTTTATTTTAAATGTTTAGGCTAAATAGTTACAGAGATAACTATCCACATAAAAGGGTTTTTAATTTATACTTAGTATTAAGTTTGCATTTTATTTAAATTTGTGAGTTTGACTAGTCAACTTGCGAATCGAGATTCATTGCGAATCGAGTACAGGGTATAAAAGGGTGGTCAAACGAGTCAATCTCTCCACCGAACCCATTTGATTTGCGAGTTCACTTTAGCTCTGCGAATCCAGTTATTGCGAAACGAGTCGAACAGAGTCTTTCATTTCATTTCGATTTGCCTAGTTACAAGGAAGAGTTTTTGATCCGTAGCTTATATCTACTTTCAAATTATGAACATTTTGAGGTATAAATCAACGGATTTCACCGTTTAAATTACACGAAATCGAAGCTTTTATGAATCTAGGGTTTTGTTTCAAAATTTAAACCACTAACGTAGATTAAGGTGTTATTTGAAAAGAATCTTGTAGATTAATGTTAAACGAACCTTAATGAACGTAAATCAATCGATAGAACTTAATAAAATTGAGAAGTTAATCGATGTTGAATTCAACCTGCAACATCAGTTCGTACTGCGAGTTGAACACTCGACTCGCAGACTTTGCGAGTTGAGTTTCTGATCTTGACTATTTGACCATGCGAGTTGAGTCTCAATTCAATTCGCAGATTACATTTAGCGAGTTGAGTTTCATTCTTTGACTTGTTGACCTTGCGGACCGAGTAGATTAGCGAATCGACTTGCGAGTCGAATTGCAGATTGACTTTTTTAGCGAGTTGACATGGTTGCGAGTTGAGTTGCGAGTTCACTTTCGATTTTTGCGAGTTCAATAACTTGTAAAAATAAAATGTAACATGCAATTTTAATTTTTTTTAAAAAAATAATAATAAGCTACATTTATTTGTGTTTACAAGTTATATGTTACTTTGAAAGCTTATTATTATATGTTTCGATGTATGAATTTTATATTAATACGTGATAACATATGTAGTAATATATATAATTATATCGAAAGTCTACCGATTCAAAGATAAATCGAGTGGCGTGTTCTGACTTTTAGTTAGCGGTATAATATATATATATATATATATATATCTCTTAAAACGTTAATGACTTGTGATTTTTAAATTTACAAGTACCTAACGTTAAATACATATTGGACTTACGTACTGTTTTTAGTTATAAGTTATATATGTGTTTATTTTGTTACGAACTAAGGTGTTAGATGACCATTTTGATTCATAAACACTATAGTTTATAACTTACTAATGTGCTTTGTGTTTTGTCATTTGTGTTCTTATAGATATGGTGAGATAGTTCGATAAAGGTCACAATATCCTTGTTGATCTAGATCTTGGTGCACGTGGAGCTAATCGAGTAGCTCAAGTGCTTACATTATTTGCACGTTCACGCATTAGATATGCACTTACAGAGTCTCCACAGATTTCTCAGTCTATTCTGAATGACTTCTGGGAAGGTATTCAGTTTGATGAGACGATAAACCCACCGGTTATTCGCACAACGGTCAACAATCGACCGGTTGTTTTCTCTGCTGGTGATCTACGTCAGATTTTACGCTCGGGTATAGTAGACCAGGAGGATGGTCCGACGGAGTATCCTAGTGACTTTATTGAGGGTTCTATAGACCGTATGGGGTATACAGGAGATAGGAGAGGACGTCAGTTCCAAAAACCTCTGGTTATTGGACAATGGAGGTTTTTGTGGCATGTAATTGTTACAGTTTTTGCACCAAAGAAGGGAGGCTTTGACGAATTGATCACGTTTTTGCATGCTGATTATTCTCGCTCGTTTGCCAGAGCTTGTTATTCCTGGGCCATATCTACATGTAGATACTATCGGTCTCAGAGGATACAATGCTATGTTTTTGCAGTCAGTGAGAAAGGAAGGAGTAGTGAAACCTGAGGAGAGAGAACTTTTTGGTTTTCTTGTTGATCCTACCTATGTGACGCCACCAAACAATGGTTGGCTAGATGTTGGTGTTGAGGTTGTGGTTCCTGAACCGATAGCTGATGTGGTTCATGCTGATGATCCACAAGAGTTGATTGAGGATGTTTTGGAACAACCTGGACATGCTGGGGTACAGGTGAACCCAGATGTTGTTCAAAAGGTGCTACAGGAGGTACTTGTAGAGCATGATGGTGCTTCTGATTCCTTGTTATGGGAGATTGATAGTTATGTTGCACCGTCTGAGGTATACTTTAAATTATATAATAATATATGTTCTTAACTGATAAATATTTCATAAAATTTTATTATATAATGGTAATGATATTGATAATTAGTTGATTAGATAATATTTCTAATTATAAATTATAAATATCATTATGATCAGGGAGCTGAGACTGCAGACCCAGAGGTCACTCGACCTGAGGGTGAGCAGGGACAACTAGATGGATCTGAGGTTTTACCTTCTAAGGTATTTATCAGATTAATCATAAATATATAGAACTTGTGTGATAGAGCTTTTAGCTAATCATAAATGTTTAATATATTCAATATTTAGGATCCTGATGTTGGTCCATCTGGAGGCCGTGATGGTCAATCGGCTTCAGATGATGATGATAGTACTCCTTCTCCACCTCCAGATGCTGGTTATATTAGATATCGATCTCGGATGATTCCAGATCCAGCACTGAAGGAGAAGAGGAAGGCTAAGGAAGTCGATCCTGACTTCAGTCTTATTGATGAAGGTTCTGAGGAAGAGGATACACCTCTTATTACTCGACGCCGTAAGCGTTCCAGGACTTTGACCATTCAGGATGGTATGTAATATTTAAAAGTTAGATAATCTTAACTTGTTGTTTATCAGGAGTTCAAACTGAGACAGTTAATTTTGTGACAGTTGCTCGAGATACATCGCAGGTGGAGAATGTAACACCGGTGTTTACTGAACAGATATCTGTACCTATTGAGGTAAGGGATATAAGTTTAGTTCTACAAGTGTTATATAATTAATTAGAGATTGAGACAGACTAATCTGTAACAATTACTTAATTAATTTTGTTTAACTTAACAGGCTGAGACCAATAATGCTAGTAGATTTGCAGCTACTCTTCTTAAAGAAGCGTTATCTCAAGCTATTCCACCACTTACACGTGATTCATACATTGCTTCAGTGACACCACCTGGACCACATACTATTTCTGTTACTCCTACGACTGATACTGAAAGGATTACATCCTTAGAGTCTAGAGTTAAGGAGTTAGAGAAACTTACTTCTAAGATTTCAGGGATGTTAGCTGAGAATGTTTCTCTTGCTCAGCAGATGGTTCATATGAGTGCATCATATTTGACTCTGCTAAACACTCATAATACTTTGCTTGATGATTTTACTGCCCAACGACTGAAGCTTGAACACTTAGAACGGTTAGTGTTGAGAGTGAATTCAGGACAGTCAGCTCAGGGGGAGATATTGGTATATCTAGAGTCTTGCAAAGAAGATGAGTTGAGGAAGAAACGAGATGATGACAAAGACGATGATCCCAATGCTCAGAAGGATAGTGAGCTGGCTGGTCCTTCAATGACTGGTCAGCAGACTATTATTCAGGGGGAGTCTGCTGGTGTAAGTGCAAGTGGTGATGGTGCTGGTACGAGTGTTGCAGGAACAAGTGAAGCTGGTAAGACAGTTTAGACTTGTGTAGTTATTTGTATTTAGAATTTAGTTGAATTATAATTGTAATTTATAATTATAACTGAATATTTGTAACTTAATAGTTTTGGTAATATATTCGATTTGAGATTATTATTATTACAAGTTAAATATATTAGAAATTGTTTAAGTTATTTGATTCTAAAAGGTTAAATAAATTAGTGATCGAAAGTCTTCCGACTCATTGAGAAATCGAGCGGCGTGTTCTGATATATTTCAGCGGTCAAAGTTTATTTTAACTTAGACATTTTAGACTTGAGAGTTTTTATAACTGACAAGTTAAATTTGTATGATTTTTAACTAGACAAATGATATATAATTTTAAAGATATAATTGAAAGTTAAGATTTTATGATATAACAGTTCAATTAAGTCTTAGAAATTATATAAGTTAATTAATTGTAAACTTAAATATTTGGTGATTTTTCATAGTACATTAGAGTTTAAATTTAATTAATGTTTGTTAAGTGTTTGATATAAGACTTAGGAAATCTTAGATTGATTTAGGATAATCAATAAAAGATTTATAACTTATATATACTTCGCGTTTATATCAATTACACAAAAGGTTTAATATTGGAATTCTTAGATTGATTCAAGAAAATCAATAAGAGAATTTAAATTATTAATTTATTTATGTTTAAATTGTTTTCTCTAGGAATGGAAATGCTAGATCTATGAGATTCAGAAAATGATATTTTGGATGAGATAGATGAAGAGATTGATTATGATCTTGAAGAGGGAGAATTTCACCCACCTGAGGATTGGACTGCTGTTACTGAGAATGAGCAAGACATTGGTGTAGATCTAGATGCAAATATTGATGAACACCATGTGAGCCCATCTAGAATAGAAGTTATTATTGAAAATAATCAAGGTCCAACAGTTGTCGATGTAGATGAAGAAATCGATGATTCAACTGATTCTGAAAGGAATGAAATCTTGATTCCTACCAAGAATCCAGCAGTTTTTATTAGAAAACTTCCTAAGAAGAAGAAGGTTGGAGTTTCTGAAGTTGATATAACTGGGAAACGGGAACCTAAAAGAGGGATTATTGGTTGGTACTTTGACTCTGAGCTGAAGCTGTTTGCTATTAAAAGGTTTGATGGAGTTCAATATTTTGAGCGAAAGCTTGCAGTTTTTAGTTCTTTACCTAGATTTGAGATTAGAGATTTGGTTCGATTACCTTTGAATAACCCAAGTGATGATTTTGTTGGAAAATATGTTGAACACATAATCAAGACTGAGGTTAGAGCAAATAAATTTGAAAAGATTAAGCCAAGAAAAGGAAAGACTATTAAACTGACAGAGAGAAGTTAAAGGACAGGAAGAAGAAGAAGAAAGAAGATTTATCCAGCTGTAAAATGTGTGCAGCAGATTCCATTGAAGACAATGCCACAAGATATTCTGGGAAATATGAAGAGTTGGCATGTGGATTCAGAAACTGGAGAAGCTGTAATGGTTGAAGCTGATGATGAAGTTGAAGGTGGTGAAAGAGAGATCTTCAGAGTTTATGACCATCGTCATCTTATGAACATGTCAAGAAAAGATTTATTGAAGTTAAATGAGAACAGAATCTTTTGTACTAAAGCATGGGGTGACTTAGCACGAGATTATCAAATGATGGTTAAAACTTGTATGAAGATGAAGATTTTTGCAGGTAGTAAGATTTACTCTTAAAATCAAAGACAATGTGAAGATAAAGACGCTAGAGCTATTGTCAAGGGGGAGTCTGTTGAGACATAGTTTGTGACAACAGATCTAGCTTTGCAATATGACTAGTGTAATTGTTATCATGTTGATATATTGGTTTAGGTTTGTAAATTGATATTGTTTTGATATTAATATTCGTTAAATATATTATTATGATAAAGTGTTAGACGAATATAGATTTTAACAACATATATATACATTTACTGCGAGTCGAGTTATTTGTTTTAGACGTTTGTTGCGAGTCGAGATCTCAAGTCGCAAGGCTTTGCGATGCGAGATGAGATCTGAACTCGCAGAACTCAACAGAGACAAACGAGCCGAGTTCATTATGAGCTTGGGCTGCGTAGCGAGTCGAGTCAACTCGCAGGCCCAGTGGCTGCTAGTTGAGACGAGAATATATATGTGTTTTCATACGTGAAAAACATAACTTTGGAGAATAACTTTGATATAACTTTTGGAGATCAGGATCTTTGCAATTTGTGCGAACTCAGTATTTCCAGAGAAACAAATACTAAAGGCTAGACTTTGACGTATATTCGTATAAAGTAAAGCAATTGGTTAACCTAAACACGAACTAAATCGTTATTAGTAAGATAACACCGTATTAAGGAATTCCGCACCTTAATACTACAGATAACGAAGTTATCGATCCTAGAACTAGGGACTTACAGTTAAATATAACCAATACTCCTATGATGATTGATAACGAATCAACAATGTCGATCTCCAACAATTCGGTGAAGCATAGTAAAACTAAGCACATTGATATTCAACATCATTTTATTAGGGATTGTGCTGAGAAGAATTTGATAAAGTTAGTTAAGGTTCCATCTTTGTATAACTTAGCAGACTTATACACCAAGGCGTTCGACAGAGCTCGATTTGAGACATTGGTTTAACTTATTGGAATGAGAAATCCAGAGTGATTAGTCTTCCAAGGGTATTTCTGTAATAGTTAGTAGTAAGTTTTATGCTTTTATAATAATAATAAATAAAAAAAGGTGGGCGTATGGCATTCATTTGCTTGTTACCTGAGGGGAATCGCCTCCAATAAAAGAACAACCGAAGTTCTTTTAGAAAAAGCTTTAAGTTTTGGCTGTAAAAACTTGGGAAATGATAGTACATTAGGAGAATGAGCTTAAGAATAATAAATCTAAGTGCTTAGAATGATGTGTTAGTAGATTCCTATAAGTTTCATTAGAATTGCATACTTACCTAGGAGTTTACTTATATTTATGTGATTATACACCTATATCCACTGATAATAACTCGTGCCATTTACATAAGTGATAAGAATAACTAAAGTCTATTCAGCTTCATTATATGATATACTGGTAGGCAAATTATTCTTAGATTTATGAGCGTTTAAAGAAAATTTAATTTTGCGTGTCATATCTTATGTGAACTGTTATATACTGTACGAAATCTGTCTTAATTGATGAATGATGGTACTGCCATACAATATTATCATGCATTTATTTACAAATGACAAATAGTTACAAATATGGTTATTAGTGAAACTAACAGATAACTCTCTGTTGTACATGAGTACAGACCTGTTTGCCTTTAGTTTTGCCAATAGTCTCAAACTTATTTTAATTATACTAAGGGATCCTCTGTTGTACGTGAGTACAGATCTGGAACCACTAGTATCTTTAAAGGATGTTTGATATTTGTCAAAATCTTAATTCAAGTGTATGTTATATGTTTCGAAAAGATACATCACTTAGTAACGTCTACCTTGAAATTAAAAGATGCATTGTTATGTGTTTTACTTAAGTTCTTCAGTATATTATATAACATAAAATTTTAGATATTGTTCACATTAATAATAACAGTTTTGCTCAGAAATCTATGTCTAATTTGCTTATGTGGATCATAATACCGGTAATCGTCTTGAACTGTTTAAGACATTGGAACATTCACTTTTTGTGAATAATTGGTTCTAAATATATAAAAAGTTATTTTAATATCAAGTTATGTCTCGTGGATAAAGGTAAATAAGATATAATGTTATAAATATAAGTTAAGTTATGGGTTAAGTTGTGATTTTAGTGTATTTATATGAATTTCATGAGGTATGCATACTAACAATCGTCTTGCTCTTATTAAAATCTAATATAAATGGTTTATTCTTCCTAATACGATCCCTAAGCAGTTCAAATTTTAAGCATTTTTATTTTTAATTTTGTTTGCTTTCATATGATGTTAGTTCTCTTAAATTCTTATTTCTTATTTTGTATTTATGTTTAATGAATAATAGAAAGTTTTATTTTATTTTATTCAATGTGTTACCCTTTGGAATTGAATTATACTGGATATTTATGTTGAACAAACGTGTGTTGACAACTGAAAAATACTATATAGGTTACGTGGAATGTTAATCGAAAGTCTTCCGACTCATATGTAGTCAGCAGCGTGTCCTGATTTTATATCAGCGGTTAATTTTTCTATTATAACTTATATATATTTTAGACTTGTCTATATACTTAAGACCATAAGGTATATAAGTAAATAATTTTAACTCGAGATTTTTCTTTAATACAAGATTAATTGTATCACGGGTTTAGTCGGTTAATATATGTAAGAAGATTATCATTGAGAAATGTTTAGGCTACATAGTTACAGAGTTAACTATATAATTATGAATGGGTTTACATTTATACTTAGCATTTAATTTGCATTTCTATTTAAAACTTGCGAGTTTGACTGGTCAACATTGCGAAGCGAGTCTAGTGCTGCGAGTTGAAATTATACTTGTGAATCGAGTAAAAGTATAAAGGGGGCGAGGTCAAACGAGTCAAAGCCACCGAACCCACTTCACTTTTGCGAGTTCACTTAAACTTGCGAGTTGACTTAGTGCGAAACGAGACGAAAACAGTATTTCGTTTGATTTCGATTTTACGAGTTACAAGGCAGAGTTTTTGATCCATAATTTTTATACACTTTCGTATTGCGAATATTTTGAGGTATAAACCAACGGATTTCACCGTTTAATTAACTCAAAATCGAAGGTTTTATTAACTTAGGGTTTCGTTTTAAATTGTAAACGATTAACGTAGATTCAAGGTGTTATTTTACTAGAATCCTACGGATTAATGTTAAACGAATCTTAATGAACGTAAACCAATCGATAGATCTTAATAAAATTGAGAGTTTAATTGATTTTTGTTTCGACTCGCAACCCCCAGTTCATGTTGCGAGTTGAACACAGGTTCATTTCGCAGAACCACATTAGCAAGTTGAGATTGCTCTCGATTCGCAGATCCACTTTTGCGGGTTGAAATCTTGTTTGTTGACATGTTGACTTGAGGACCGAGTTGATTAGCGAATCGACTTGCGAATCGAGTTGCCTATTGACTTGGTAAGCGAGTTGACATGGTTGCGAGTTGAGTTGCGAACCGAGTTGAACTCGATTCGCACATAATACTTCTGCGAGTCCAGTACTTAGAAAATTTTCAATTTTAAAAGTTTTTATATGAATGTTAAGACTTTTTTAGTAATAACTTTTATATCATGGACTTGTATTAAAATTATATATGTTTATATCGAAAGTCTACCAATTCAAGAGGTAATTGAGTGGCGTGTTCTAATTCTATATTAGCGGTATAACTTATATTTATCAAAAACGTTAATGACTTGAGATTTTCAAATTAACAAGTAACTAACGGGACGTACATATTGAACTTATGACTTACTAGTTATAAGTTATATATGTTAGATATTTCTAAATATGACTTGAGACATGTATGTAACAAGTTATATATAATTTTAAGATAAGATGTTTGATGAATTTTCATTCATAATACGTTATAGTTTAAAAATGATTAGCGTGCGTTAATTGTTTTTGTCATTTGTGTTTCTATAGATATGGCGAGATAATTTGATAAAGGTCAAAACATTCTTGTTGATCTTGATCTTTCAGCACGCGGAGCACATCAAGTTGCTCAAGTGCTGACGTTCTTTGCATGTTCACGCCTTAGGTATGCGATTACAGAGTGTCCTCAGATCTCTCAGATGATACTGAATGATTTTTGGACATATATTCAGTATGATCAGACCGTCAACCCACCGGTGATACGTACAACGGTCAATCAGAGACCGGTTGTTTTCTCTGCATCTGAACTACGTCAGATTTTACAACTGGGGACAGTAGACCAAGAAGATGGTCTGACTGAGTACCCTAGTGATTTTATTGAGGGAGCTATAGGTCGTATGGGATATATGGGAGATAGACGAGGATGACAGTTCCAAAAACCTCTGGTTATTGGACAGTGGAGGTTTTTGTGGCACGTTATTGTCACGGTTTTTTAACCAAAGAAGGGAGGCTTCAATGAGTTGAGCCCTGCCCTTGTATCAGTTGTGCTGTCCCTGGTTTACAACAAACCATACAGTTTTTGTGATTACATTTTTGGCGAGCTGGTTAGACAGATTTCAGGTTCTGTTAGATCACGGTTTCTGGTTTACCCGCATTTTTGTATGCTGATCATTCGAGCTCGTCTGCCAGAGCTTGTCCTTCCTAGCCCACACTTACGTGTCGATCCTATTGGGCTCAGAGGCTACAACGCGATGTTTTTGCAGACAGTCAGGAAGGAAGGGGTAGTGAAGCCTGAGGAGAGAGAGATTTTTGGTTTTCTTGTCGATCCTGCCTATGTGACGCCACCGAATCATGGTTGGTTAGATGTTGCTGTTGATGCTGCTGTTCCAGACCTGATAGCTGATGTGGTTCATGCTGAAGATCCACATGAGCTCATTGAGGATGTGTTGGAACAACCTGGACATGTTGGGGAACAGGTGAACCTAGATGTTGCTGCCCAGGTGATACAGGAGGTGCTGGTTGAGCTTGATGATGCTACTGATCCCTTGCTACGGGATATTGATAGTTATGTTGCACCACCTGAGGTAATTTTATAATTATATAGTAATATAGGTACTTACTTGTTACATCATTATTATAATATTATTATATAATGCAAATGTTATAGATATTTAGTTAATTAGATAATATTTCTGATTATAATATATAAATATCATTATGATCAGGGAGGGAGACTGCAGACCCAGAGGTCAGTCGACCTGAGGGTGAGCAGGGACAGCTTGATGGATCTGAGGGTTTACCTTTTAAGGTAATTATCAGATTAATCTTAAAAATATATAGAACTTGTATGATAGAGCTTATAGCTAATCATAAATGTTTAATATATTTAATATTTAGGATTCTGATGTTGGTCCATCTGGAGGCCATGATGGTGAATCGGCTTCAGATGATGATGATAGTACTCCTTCTCCACCTCCAGATGCTGGTTATATTAGATATCGATCTAGGATGATTCCAGATCCAGCACTGAAGGAGAAGAGGAAGGCTAAGGAAGTCGACCCAGACTTCAGTATTATTGATGAGGGTCCTGAGGAAAAGGATATATCTCTTATTTCTCAACACCGTAAGCATTCAAGGACGTTGATCATTCAGGATGGTATGTTTTACTTAGAGTTAGATTATCTTAACTTGTTGTTTATCAGGAGTTCAACTGAGACAGATAATTCTGTGACAGTTTCTCGAGATACATCGCAAGTAGAGTCGATGATACCGGTGGTTACTGAACACGTATCTGTACCATCTGAGGTATGAGATAAATGTTTAGTACTACGAGTATTATAAATATTTAATTAGAGATTGAGACAGAGTTATCTGTAACAATTACTTCTTTAATTGTATCTAACTTTACAGGCTGAGAAACTGCTTGAGTCAGTGGAACCAGAAATGGTCTCCAAGACTATTTAGGAGGGAGTTGCAAAACTTGTACATGATGCACAGTTCCTGACAAATAAAACTAGTAGATTTGCAGCTAGTCTTCTCAAGGAAGCGTTATCTCAAGGTATTCCACCACTTACTCGTGAGTCATATCTTGCTTCGGTGACACCGCCTGGACCATCAACAATTTCTGTCATTCCGACGACTGATGCTGAAAGGATTACATCCTTAGAGTCAAGAGTTAAGGAATTGGAACAGAGTACATCCAGGATTCCAGGGTTGTTGGCTGAGAATGTTTCTCTTGCTCAGCAGATGGTTCATATCAGTGAATCACATTTGACTCTGCTGAAGACTCATGATACTTTGCTTGCTAATTTTACTGCCCAATGACTAAAGCTTGAACACTTAGAATGTTTGGTGTTGAGAGTGCATTCAGGACAGTCAGCTCAGGGGAAGATATTGATATATCAAGAAGCTTGCAAAGAGGATGAGTTAGCAAGAAGAGAAGAGATGATAAAGATGATGATCCCAGTGCACAGAAAGATGGTGAGCCGACTGGTCCTTCAAAGACTGGTGAGCAAGCTATTATTCAGGGGGAGTCTGCTGGTGTTAGTGGTGATGGTGCTGGTACAAGTGTTGCGGGTACAAGTGAAGCTGGTAAGATAGCTTAGACTTGTGTAGATATTTGTACTTAGAACTTAGTTGAATTATAATTTATAATTGTAATTATAATTGTAATTTATAATTGTAACTGAATAATTGTAACTTAATAGTTTTGGTAATATATTCGGCTTGAGATTATTATTACAAGTTAAATATATTAGAAATTGTTTAAGTTATTTGATTAGGAAAAGTTAAATAAATTAGTGATCGAAAGTCTTCCGACTCATTTAGAAGTCGAGCGGCGTGTTCTAATTTATTTCAGCGGTCAAAAGTTTATTTTAACTTAGACATTTTAGACTTGAGAGTTTTTATAACTAACAAGTTAAATATGTATGATTTTTAACTAGACAAATGATATATAATTTAAAGATATAATTGAAAGTTAAGTTTTATTATATAACAGTTTAATTTAGTCTTGGAAATTATATAAGTTAGTTAATTGTAAACTTAAATATTTGGTGATTATTCACAGTACATTAGAATTTAAATTAATTAATATTTGTTAAGTGTTTGATATAAGACTTAGGAAATCTTAGGTTGATTCAGGGTAATCAATAAAAGGTTTATAAGTTATATATTTCGCGTTTATTACAAAAAAGGATTAGTATTGGAATTCTTAGATTGATTAAGGGAAATCAGTAAGAGAATTTAAATTATTAATTTATTTGTGTTTGTTTTCTCTAGGAATGGAAATTCTAGATCTATCAGATTCAGAAAATGATATTTTGGATGAGATAGATGAAGAGATTGATTATGATCTTGAAGAGAGGGAATTTCAGCCACCTGAAGATTGGACTACTGTTTCTGAGATTGAGCAAGACATGGGTGTAGATCCAGATGCTAATGTTGATGAACACCATGTGAGCCCATCTAGGATAGAGGTTGTTATTGAAAATCATGAAGGTCCAATGGTTGTCGATGTAGATGAAGAGATCGATGCCTAACCGATACAGAAGATGAAGTTCTTATTCTTACAAATAATCCAGCTGTTGTGTTTAGGAAACTTCCAAAACAAAGAAAGAAAATTGGAGTTTCAGAAGTAGATATAACAGGAAAACGTGTACCACGTAAAGGGATTATTGGTTGGTACTTTGACTCAGACCTGAAGCTTTTTGCAATTAAAAGTTTTGACGGAGTTCAATATTTTGAGCGAAAGCTTGCAGTGTTTAGTTCTTTGCCTGGATTTGATATTCGAGATTTGGCTCGATTACCTTTGAATAACCCAAGTGATGATTTTGTTGGAAGATATGTTGAACATATAATCAAGACTGAGGTTAGAGCTAATAAGTTTGAAAAGATTAAGCCAAGAAAAGGAAAGACTATTAAGTTGGCAGAGAGAAGTCAAAGGACAGGAAGAAGAAGAAGAAAGAAGGTTTATCCATCTGTCAAGTGTGTACAACAAATTCCTCTGAAGACAATGCCACAAGATATTTTGGGAAATATGAAATGTTGGTATGTGGATTCAGAAACTGGAGAAGTTGTCATGGTTGAAGCAGATGATGAGGTTGAAAGTGGTGAGAGTGAGATTTTTAAAGTTTATGACCATCGACACCTAATGAATATATCGAAGAAGGATTTGTTAAAGTTACATGAAAATAGAATCTTGACGACAGAAGCATGGGGTGATTTAGCTCGAGATTATCAAATAATAGTTAAGACTTGTATCAAGATGAAAATATACACAGGAAGTAAAATTTACAAATGAAAACTAAAGACAAGCGTGAAGATAAAGACGCTAGAGCTATTGTCAAGGGGAAGTCTGTTCTGACATAGATTGTGACAACAGATCTAGCTTGAAATAGGACTGGTGTAATTATTATTATTATGTTTGTGTATTGGTTTAGATTTGTAAATGAATATTTCATTAATAAAGATAGACGAAATTTTGTTTTTAATATATACGTTTGTTGCAATTCGAGATCTCAAGTCGCAATGCTTTGCGATGCGAGATGAGATCTGAACTCGCAGAATTCAACATGTGACAACGAGCCGAGTTCAGTATTGGGCTTGGGCTGCGTGGCGAGTCGAGTCAACTCGTAGGTCCAAAGGCTGCGAGTTGAGATGACTTATTTAAATGATTTTTGTTTAGAAAATCATTAACTTTTTGATTAATCTTTTGCAATTCCGATTTGAAACCTGCGAACTCAGTATTCAGAGAAAAGCAAAAACCTAACGGCTAGGCTTTGACTTTTTTAAGTTTAAAGCAAAGTATTAGATTACCTAAAACGCGAACTCATTCGTTGTTAGTAAGATAACATCGTATTAAGGAATTCTGTACCTTAATACTACAGATAACGAAGTTATCGATCCTAGAACTAGGGACTTACATGTACTCCGCCGTAGGCGTTTCCATTACTATATCAGAGAACAGTCGAATAGGGGCCGTCATATTACGTTACAATATTTAATGTCGTATGTATTTCACTATTATGACAATCCTAAGGCAACAATCAAACAAGAACATGCAATAAGACGATCAAAGCAATAGTTCAATATAAGCATGCAAAGGTATTATTTAAGTCGAGGATATTCCGAAATTTGTCTAAAAATATCGTCTATATGAATTTAATCTTAATCTACCTCTATTCCCATATTCCGTGTCTCTTGGATCCTAATTTGGTCTTGAGAACACCGGCCATGCCGAGCTCAATGATTCAATCTAACATAGTATAACTAAGTGACTTATATCCTATGAGTTAGCTACGTTCATTTTTGGATAAGGTTTTAGTCACAACATGAGTTGGGCAGATAAACGGTAAAGATTTAATTCCTACATTTATTTATAATATAAACCATTTGCAATCTCGTAACATACAACACAATTACATATTAAAACTTTATAAACAACTATCATAGTAGACAATTGAGTTATCTAATTAATCATGACAATTCTAGCATGCATATTTAAATTTATTAAAGAAAGAACAAACATAATTAAATATGAAAGATAGATTAAAACCTGAAAAAGACGTACAATAACTCGTAGCTACAAATGCGTCCCGGAGCACCTCCGTACAAGTCTTCCTAGATTATTTAACTAGCTAATCTAATTAACTAAGGAAGAATTACAAAAAAAAAAAAAAAAGTGAAGGTATGGAAGGTGTGGTGTGGTGTGTTGAAGGTGTTTTTTGGTGTGTTTTTCAAATTAACCAAAGCCCTCCTATTTATAGGTGAAATCTGGCTTACGTTAGCAACTTGAGGAGAACTTTAGCAAAATGTGGAAAAGGTGGTGCACCAGGTACGTACAATCGCGCAAAGGTGTGGCACCGGGTACGTACAATCGCGTAAAGGTGTGGCACCGGGTACACGAAAGGACCAAAAAGCGGAAACGAGATGGGGGAGGGGTGGCCGGCGGCGGCTGGTGGTTAGCCGGCGGCGGCTGGCTGCCACCTACCCCGGTTCACCGTCTTTTGCTGCGTTTCTTAATTCGCGCGTATTTTCTTCGTTATGCGTCCGTTTTCATCAATTCTTTTTTCATTGGATTCGTTTTTCCAAAACAAAGACTTTGATGGAAAGTAATCCTAAAAGTGAGTTTCCTATCTCCAGATATTGCGTACGAATCATTTGAATCTTCCTGCGGGCGTAGAATCTTCATTCTTTATCCGTTTTTGTTGATTCTTCTTCTGTTAGACTCGTATTTTGAAAACGAACATCTTGGATAAGATGGATGTTGATGATGGGCACTTTAGTCTTAAAATATTGTTTTGATGCCTTGAATCTCTATACGTGCGTGGAATCTTCGTTTTTTATCCGTTTTGCTTGATTTTTATCTGGCATCTTCATTTTGATCTTCTTGGCGGATTCTCATTGATTTTGATGTTATTTGGGTTAAAATGCTCAAAATCGTTCTAGAATGAGAGAGATATCGGTAGTAAAAACATGACTTTTTACGCGATATCAAGTATCTCACACTTAGAGTTTTGCTTGTCCTCAAGCAAATTGTCAAAAAACTGCTTTGAAAGTCCGGAAGGGTATCTTCGTATCCTGGAGAGCTTTGATTCCTGCTGGCTGGGTGAAAAGATTTTAAACGGGGTTTTAACCTTTGATGCTTTCCCAAACTACTGGTTCTGACAAGCTCTCTTTTCAATCTTCGTGATGTAAGATATACATGACTGGGGCCCTCACAGGTGGTCACTCAATTAACTAAAGTGTATCGGGTTTCCTAATTTCTAATTCACTCAGGGGCTATTCATGTAGCTCCTTTGTCGTTATAAGCTTGGTCGAGAATCAGATCTGCAATATTTATATGGGGACGGTGCTAGTAATCCCTAGACATTTGTAAGAGGGTAGAGATGGTTATGGAAGAAGGGTTTTTTAGGTGGCTTAGTGGGGTTTTGATATAGCCTAAGAGTTTGTCTGTGATGACTTATCTTTGACGTTTTAGTGATACCTCTTTTTGGATTTCTCTCTTTGAGAGCCTTCTTTTAATGTTTTCATTTGAGGAACCTTCCCCTTGGCATTAAATGATCCTTGGGTCTTTTAGCTTTTTGGTCCCTCCTGGCAGTTTTGTCTTTGCTGAATTTTGCTTTTCTTTGGAGTTCCGCTTCTCTTATTGGATGGTACTTTTATCCTTCGGGGATTTCAATATGTTTATTGCAGTAATTCTTCTTGACAGAACAGAAACTTAGGCTACGGCCAAGAGATGTAAATGAAGGGTTGGTTTCTTGAAGTGAATTTTCGAAATGAAAAGGCTAGGGCTCAACAGGTTTTCTACTTGATCTTCAATGCTGAAAGTGAGCATTGGTTTGGTTAGGCTTGAAAATAGGGTTTTTAGGAGAGAGTTTTATCCTAGGTAATGTCAAGCTCCTCTAATTGCGCCTTCGTCACGTATGACGCCCATCTTTGTAGTTTCGAAATGTATTGCTATAGCAAGTTCTAACTTAAAAGGCATACATCGACACACTCTTAATCGAAAAGTGAAGCATTAAAGATAAAATATTTTTATATGGCTTAAGATTCCTCACTTGTTTTGGTGGTTTAGTGCCTAGTCATGCGATCGCTTGTTTCGAAACTTAGTTTGGAAGATTTTCAAAGAGTTTTTCCCGTTATTGTCGATTTCCCAAACCTTTGAAATTTCGTTGACCAGAAATACCCTTTTTGGACTTTCCTTGATTCAAAAATTTTTGAAAATTTTTATGAGAATCTGATTTTTCTAAAAAGATTGATCAAAAAGTTTTATATTGCACGTCAGTAGTGAATACTTCTGTTATCCCACACTTAAAAGAACATTATCCCTAATGTTCCATTTCTAAGTTAGGTTAATCCCACACTTAGAATTTTGAATGAGGGTCAATATTTTCAAAGTTATTCTGTGTTTGTGAGTCATAATCCCACACTTTAGAGTTTCACTTAGAGTTTTAGTGTGTTTGTCAAGCAAAGTAAGGTTAGAAGAGATACTTTCTCATGTTGCGTGCGTTGCTACTGGATTTTATGGACCAGGTTCGAGTGTGTGAAATTGATGGAAGTGGACCAGGCTCATTAGAAAAATGAACTTGTTCCATCATTTCCACGTCAAGTTCTGCATAATAAATATCCTTCAGGAAACACAAATGTCAATACATGTTAATACTAAACAGAAATAACATAACTGATAATAACTAATCCATGTCAGCATAGAGCGCCTCCTAGTCGGTGAAGTCATCATCCATAAAGATCGTGTTTTCCATGACCGATGTAGGAGATGTTGACTCCATGATGGTATAGACTGGAGATGCAGTGCCATCCTCTGGGTCCTGAATCCAAGCATCTACTGCAGCGATCTCCTCCTCTAGTGGGTCCGTAATAGTGGGGTGGTCCTGCGCAGTCAGGTTCCAAGGTGGGAATAGGTCCCAAAGTGGAATGTGCGGAGCGGGATCAGGTCCCATATGAAAAGGGCACACAGGTGTGGAAGGAAGGCCCAGAGCAGTGTGGATCTTAGTGATGGCAGCGTGCTGGACCTCAAGGGCTCTCAGTATCGACTAAGTCAATGCAGGGTCCGTGGTAGTCACCCCATGTTGAAAGGTGGGTACTCAGGAGGGCCCTGCGGTCTGTCCCTCGGATTGGTGAGACGAAGGTAACCTGGCATGGATAGAACGCAAAAGGAAGGTCTCCTGAACGTTCACCTCCACCAAGTCTGCCAAGGTCTTGTCCAATCGAGGAGGTAGTGACTGTGATCCCCTGATGGTCCTCATGCTACTATCCGGTGATGAACTCCGAGAGTGATACATGGCACGTGAGCGTCTCTAACTTGGTGCTCTAGCTAGATGCGAACTCATCCTGCAAAATACAAAAGGTCAATGGTCCAAACATAATCATTAGCCTTTCATAAGGCGAGGTATTGCATAAGAATGGATTAGATCAAACACAAAAGTAAAATTAATGCTTGAAAATATAATATAGGCTTGGGATGCCTCCCAAGAGCGCTTTGTTTATTGAGTCTCGTAGCTTGACTCATTCATACCTACTATTCTATTAGGGTGGTTCGTAGTTATAGACTTCCTCGGTTGGTAGTTATACATACTATTCTACGTAGTGTTTTAAACGGTGACCGTTTAATTTAAATTTCCCGTCTGGGGCCTCGAGCTCGATGGCACCATAAGGAAATACTTTAGAGATTGTGAATGGACCGCTCCACCGTGTTTTGAATTTGCCAGAAAACTTCTTAAATCATGAGTTAAAGAGTAGAACTTTATCACCTGGATTGAAGCGTGTAGGGCGAAGCTTTGATTTGTGGAGCAACTTGGTTCTTTCTTTGAATTTGTAGGAGCTTTCATAGGCTTGATCTCTTAATTCTGCTAGCTTGTTCAGTTGCATTTTCTGGTGCGTTCCCGTTATCGTAGGATCCAAGCTACAGTTTTTTAGTGCCCAGTAAGCTTTGTATTCGAGTTCAATCGGGAGATGACATGCCTTTCCATAAACGAGCCTATAGGGGGTTGTTCCTAATGGCATTTTGTAAGCTGTACGAAATGCCCATAAAGCATCGTCTAGCTTATCTACCCATCTCTCCTTGTGTTGACCAACTGTTCATTCCAAGATCCTTTTTGATGCCCGGTTTGTAATTTTTGCTTGCCCATTTGTTTGTGGGTGGTAGGCCGTAGACGTCTTGTGGGTAACACCGTATTGTTGCAGTAGTTTCATAAAGTGGGTATTGCAAAAGTGCATGCCTCAATCGCTGATGATCGCCCGAGGGGTTCCAAACCGACAGAATAGCTATTTTAAGAACTTGGTTACGACCCTTGAGTCATTTGTTGGAAAGGCTTGGGCTTCGGCCCATCTGGATACGTAGTCGACAGCTACTAGAATGTATTATTTTTTGTATGATTTTGGAAATGGTCCAATGAAATCTAATCCCCATATGTCAAATATTTCACATGCTTGGATATTCGTTAATGGCATTTCGTTACGCGTTGTGATATTTCCAAAACTTTGGCAAATATCGCAGCGTTTCACCAAGTCTTTTGCATCTCTGAAAATAGTAGGCCAATAGAATCCTGAGTCGTAAACTTTCTTTGCTGTCAAATTGGCTGCGTGATGTCCTCCGGTAGGTCCGTGATGGCTTTGGTGGAGTATATGTTCGGCTTCTTTCCCATCGACACATTTTCTCACAATTTGGTTGGGACAGTCTTTGAACAAATATGGATCATCCCAAAAATAATGTTTGACGTTGCGGAAGAATTTTTGTCTTCGCAATGATATCATCCCCTTTCTTGTGATCCCTCCAACTACGAAATTGGTGATGTCCGCAAACCAAGGATCGTTAGTGAATTGCGAACCTTGCATTTGTTCTCCTAAGCTCATTAACTGCTCCTCTGGAAATCGATCTTTAATATCTCTTTCTGCAAGTTGTTCCATTGATGGGTTTTCAAGTCGACTTAAATTATCTGCGGTGACATTTTCTGCTCCTTTTTTATCTTTTATTTCGATGTCGAATTTTTGTAAGAGTAGAATCCAGCGTAACAATCCGGGCTTTGCGTCTTGCTTTTTGAAGAGGTATTTTAGAGCTGAGTGATCCGTGTACACTATCATTTTGGACAGTATTAGGTAAGATCGAAATATGTCAAAGGCAAACACTACAGCTAACAACTCCTTTTCGGTGGTTGTGTAGTTCTCTTGAGCGTCTGTGAGTGTTTTGTTGGCGTAGTAGATTGGTCGAAAATGATTATCTTTCCTTTGCCCTAGAACTGCCCCAACTGTGAAATCACTAGCGTCACACATGATTTCAAACGGTAGATTCCAATCTTGAGCGACCATGATTGGTGCATTTGTTAGCTCCTTTTTCAGGTAGTTGAAAGCTTTCATGCAGTTCTCATCGAATATGAACTTGATGTCTTTTCCTAGAAGGTGGGTGATAGGTCGAGAAATCTTGGAGAAATCCTTGATAAAACGGCGGTAGAACCCAGCGTGTCCTAGAAAGCTTCGGATGGCCTTAACGTTGGTTGGTGGTGATAGTTTGGCAATGGTTTCGACTTTTGCTTTGTCTACTTCGATTCCTGATCTTGATATTCGGTGTCCTAAAACTATTCCTTCCTTCACCATAAAGTGACATTTCTCCCAATTCAAGACAAGATTTGATTCTTTACACTTGGCGAGCATTCTATCGAGGTTGGACAGACTTGATGTGAAAGAGTCTCCAACGACCGAAAAATCATTCATAAAGACCTCCATGCATTGTTCAATCATGTCATGGAAAATTGCAAACACGCATCTCTGAAATGTCGCAGGTGTGTTGCAAAATCCAAACGTCATTCATCGGTAAGCAAATGTTTCGTACGGGTATGTGATCGTTGTCTTTTCTTGGTCCTTTGGATCGAGTGGGATTTGGAAATACCCGGAAAAACCATCAAGGAAACAATAGAATTCGTTCCCTAATAGCCTTTCAAGCATTTGGTCAATAAATGGAATCGGGAAGTGATCCTTGCGAGTTGCTTCGTTTAACTTCCGGTAATCGATGCAAACCCTCCAACCGATAACCGTACGAGTTGGTATAACTCATTATCTTCATTTCTAATGACCGTCATTCCTCCCTTCTTCGGGACGACTTGAACAGGGATAACCCAAGGTGAGTCGGATATTGGTTAAATCAATCCAACATCGAAGAGTTTGATAACCTCTTGCTTAACCACGTCCTGAATCTTTGGGTTTACCCTTCTCTGCCTTTGTACGGATGGTTTGAAATCCTTCTCCATGAGTATCTTGTGTGTTCAATAGTTGGGACTGATTCCTTGTATATCAGAAATCTTCCATGCGATTGCCTTCTTGTGCGATTTCAGAACATTGATGAGTTGAGCTTTCTCCTCGGGTTTTAACTCTTTTGAGATTATCACCGGGAGTTGGGAAGTTCCTTGGAGGTAAGCGTACTCAAGGTGAGGTGGTAATTCTTTTAATTCCAGGTTTGGTGGTTCTTCAATAGACGGCTTCATTCTAGCTATCTCGTCTCTATTTAGTTTCTCATATTCAGTCTGGAATGGTGCCTCATCTATCTCGGGTTCAGATGTGGTGATTGATGCTATTTTGACCTACTCTGTTGTATTTGAGAATTCGTCCATCTTTAGCTCATATTTGTTGACTGATGAGGAAACTTCGTCATTTCTGGTGAGAATGACTTCTCCGTTGTCGGTGAACTGGAATTCTTGAAACTAAGCGGATGAAGATTGTTTTATGGTGATTTCAGGGTTTGAAAGTGGTAGTGGTACGGGTTCGTTGTTTAATTGTGGTTCAAATGGCGGTGGCTCAACAGTCATTCCCTTGAATGAATTTAGTATTTCTTCAATTGAAGGAAATGGGTTTGGTCTGTTGAATGTAGGTTTATCTCTTTTTAGCCAACGTATCAGTGTACCGCATCCTAATGGAACAGCGATTGCTTTGCCATTGGTGAGAGATGATTTCTTTTCAAACAGGGGAAATAGTAGTTCATCGGATGTTGTTGGCGAAGTGATTGCGGAATGTAGCCCAGGGTCCTCATTATATAGCTTCCGAACGGTGATTATGGTGTTAGGTATCGGATCCTGGCTAGATAGTGTTAGTACTTCGTGGAGATGTTCATCAAAAATATCATGCATGGTATCACACAAACCAAGGTCCTCTTCCAGAGGGTGCTTCATTAATCGATCGACATTAAATGTGACCTCCTCTTTCCCAACTCTTAATTTTAAAGATTTTTTGTTAACGTCGATTACGGCCTTGGCAGTATTTAGGAATGGTCTGCCAAGGATGAGCGGGATATGGGTGTCTTCCTCTATGTCCATGACAATAAAGTCTACTAGAAAGATGAACTTATCGACTTTGACCATGATATCTTCAACAATTCCTCGAGGGAGCTTAACTGATCTGTCAGTTAATTGGATGGTCATACGAGTAGGCAGTAGGTCATCTAGTCCTAATTTCTTATAAAGGGAGTAAGGCATAAGATTAACACTAGCACCTAGGTCTGCTAAGGCGTTACTAATTTGAATTCCTTGGAGAAAACAGGGTATAGTTCCAGTATCGCCTAATTTAGGTGGGAGACCATGTTGTACAATTGAAGAACATTCAGCATTCAAGGGTAAACTAACTATTAGCCTAAGTTTTTCTTTGTTTGAAAGGATTTCTTTAAAGAATTTATCACACGAGTGCATTTCTACTAAAACATCTAATAATCTAACATTTAAGTGTAGGCTTTTAAATATTTCCAGATATTTACCAAATTGGGCTTCTTGCTTTTCCTTCTTTAGTCTACCAGGATAAGGTATTCTTGTGTGAGGTACATTATCTGGAATTTTGGATGGGTCAGATGTTGTGATAGGGATATCAATTGACACATTTTCAGTAGGTGTAGGTTTTGGCAAAGAAGTGTTTTCAGGGGTGTTATCGGGTAGTGGTGGATCAACTTTGGTTACTTTTCCTCCTCTCGTCACGATTAACACATCGTCACTTGGTGGATGAGTGTTATCATTAGTGCTTGCCGACGTACTTTCCTCAATAAAACTTAAATTTTTCAAAATAGATTCCATGTTAGAGATTAATTTTTCTGAATTTTTTATCGTGGCGTCAATGTTATCTTGAAATCCGGTTACTCTTTTGTTTATAACATTTTTTTCGGACATAAAATCTGATAAAGATTGTTTTGAGGAAGGTAAGTGGTTTGTAGGTGAGGAAACAACCAAAAGTTGGGTTAAAGGTCCATTGGGTGTGGGGATATTCAAATCAAAATAGGGTATTGACATGATTGGTCAAGAGTGGTTAAACTAAATCTGACTTATTCTAAAGGTAAAAAGGTAACTTTCGATTGATGTTAATCTCTCAAAATGTAAGTCCCTAGTTCTAGGATCGATAACTTCGTTATCTGTAATATTAAGGTGCGGAATTCCTTAATGCGGTGTTATCTTACTAACAACGAATAAGTTCGCATTTTAGAAATCTAATACTTAGCTTTTAACAAATAAATGTCAAAACCTAGCCATTAGGTTTTGTTTTCTCTGGAAACTTGAGTTCGCAGGTGTGTTATTCGAATGGCAAAAGTCAATCGAAAGTAATTTATGTTTTCACAAAGAAAAACATATAAATAGGTCATCTCAACTCGCAGCTGCTGGCCTGCGAGTTGACTCAACTCGCTACACAGCCCAAGCCCAATAATGAACTTGGCTTGCTATAGCTTTAATGCTATTGCTTTGCGAGTTCAGATCTCACCTCGCAGCTCAGCTCGCTGCGACTTGAAATCTCGACTCGCATAAAATGTAAATGTTAATTACAAAATATGTCTATCACTAACAACAATTATTCATTTACAAATCTAAACCAATGTACAAACATGATAACAGTTACACCAGTCCTATTTCAAGCTAGATCTGTTGTCACAAACTATGTCTCAACAGACTTCCCCTTGACAATAGCTCTAGCGTCTTTATCTTCACGCTTGTCTTTAGTCTTCATTTGTAAATTTTACTTCCTGCGTATATCTTCATCTTAATACAAGTCTTAACCATCATTTGATAATCTCGTGCAAAATCACCTCATGCTTCTGTCATCAAGATTCTATTTTCATGTAACTTTAGCAAATCTTTCTTCGACATATTCATTAGGTGTCGATGGTCATAAACTTTAAAGATCTCACGCTCACCACTTTCAACCTCATCATCTGCTTCAACCATGACAGCATCTCCAGTTTCTGAATCCATATACCAACATTTCATATTTCCCAAAATATCATGTGGCATTGTCTTCAGTGGAATCTGTTGTACACACTTGACAGATGGATAAACCTTCTTTCTTCTTCTTCTTCCTGTCCTTTGACTTCTCTCTGCCAACTTAATAGTCTTTCCTTTTCTTGGCTTAATCTTTTCAAACTTATTAGCTCGAACCTCAGTCTTGATTATATGTTCAACATATCTTCCAACAAAATCATCACTTGGGTTCTTCAAAGATAATCGAGCCAAATCTCGAATTTCAAATCTAGGCAAAGAGCTAAACACTGCAAGTTTTCGCTCAAAATATTGAACTCCGTCAAATCTTTTAATAGCAAAAAGCTTCAGCTCAGAGTCAAAGTACTAACCAATAATCCCTCTGCGTGGTTCTCGCTTTCCTGTAATATTCACTTCAGAAACTACAATCTTCTTCTTTTGTTTCGGAAGTTCCCTATACTTCACAGCAGGATTATTCGTATAAATAAGAACTTCAGTTTCAGACTCGGTTAAATCATCGATATCTTCATCTATATCAACAACTGTTAGAACTTCATCATTTTCAATAACAACCTCTGTCCTAGATGGGCTCACATGATGTTCATCTAGATCTACACTCATGTCTTGCACAATCTCAGAAACAGCAGTCTAATCTGTAGGTGGTTGAAATTCTCCCTCTTCAAGATCATAATCAATCTCTTCATCTATCTCATCCAAGATATAATTTTCTGAATCTGATAGATCTATTATTTCCATTCCTAGAGAAAACAAATAAACACAAATAAATTAATAATTTAAATTCTCTTATTGATTTCTCTGAATCAATCTAAGAATTCCAATATTAATCCTTTTGCGTAATTAATATTAGCGCGAAATATATAACTTATAAATCTTTTATTGATTACCCTGAATCAACCTAAGACTTCCTAAGTCTTATATCAAACACTTAACAAACATTAATTAAATTTAAACTCTAATATACTGTGAATAATCACCAAACATTTAAGTTTACAATTAACTAACATATATAATTTCCAAGACTTAATTGAACTGTTATATAATAAAAACTTAAATTTCAATTATATCTTTAAATTATATATCATTTGTCTAGTTAAAAAGCATACATATTTAACTTGTCAGTTATAAAAACTCTCAAGTCTAAAATGTCTAAGTTAAAATAAATTTTGACCGCTGAAATAAATCAGAACACACCGCTCGACTTCTCAATGAGTCGGAAGACTTTCGATCACTAATTTATTTAACTTTTCAGAATCAAATAACTTAAACAATTTCTAATATATTTAACTTGTAATAATAATCTCAAGACGAATATATTACCAAAATTATTAAGTTACAATTATTCAGTTACAATTATAATTACAATCATAATTCAACTAAATTCTAAATACAAATAACTACACAAGTCTAAGCTATCTTACCAGCTTCACTTGTACCTGCAGCACTTGTACCAGCACCATCACCACTTGCACTAACACCAGCAGACTCCCCCTGAATCATAGCTTGCTCACCGGTCTTTGAAGGGTCAGTCGGCTCACTATCTTTCTGTGCACTGGGATAATCATCTTTATCATCTCTTCTCTTCTTTGCTAGCTCATCTTCTTTGCAGGCTTCTTGATATATCAATATCTCCCCCCGAGCTGACTGTCCTGAATACACTCTTAACACTAAGCGTTCTAAGTGTTCAAGCTTCAGTCTTTGGGCAGTAAAATCAGCAAGAAAAGTATCATGAGTCTTCAGCAGAGTCACATGAGATTCACTGATATGAACCATCTGCTGAGCAAGAGAAACATTCTCAGCTAACAACCCTGGAATCTTGGATGTAGTCTGTTCCAAATCCTTGACTCTTGACTCTAAGGATGTAATCCTATCAGCATCAGTTGTCGGAATGACATAAATTATTGATGGTCCAGGTGGTGTAAGTGAATCAATGTGAGACTCAGGTGTAAGCGGTGGAATAGCATGAGATAAAGCTTTTGTGAGAAGGCTAGCTGTAAATCTACTTGCTTTAGCAGTTGAAAACTGTGAATCACGCACTAGTTCAGCAACACCTTTCTCAATAGTCCTGGAGATCATTTCTGTTTCCACTGACTCTAGCATTTTCTCAGCCTCATATAGTACAGATACTGGTTCAGTAACCACCGGTATCATCGTCTCTACCTGTGGTGTATCTCGAGAAACATCCTGAATGGTTAAAGTCCTGGAACGCTTACGGCGTTGAGAAATAAGAGGTGTATCCTCCTCCGCAGGACCTTCAACAATAATACTGAAGTCTGGGTCGACTTCCTTAGCCTTTCTCTTCTCCTTCAGTGCTAGATCTGGAATCATTCTAGATCGATATCTAATATAACCAGCATCTGGAGGTAGAGAAGGAGTACTATCATCATCATCATCTGAAGCCGATTCACCATCACGGCCTCCAGATGGACCAACATCAGAATCCTAAATATTAAATATATTAAACATTTATGATTAGCTAGAAGCTCTATCATACAAGTTCTATATATATTTAAGATTAATCTGATATATTACCTTAGAAGGTAAACACTCAGATCTATCAAGTTGTCCCTGCTCACCCTTAGGTCGAGTGACCTCTGGGTCTGCAGTCTCAGCTCCCTGATCATAATGATATTTATATTTAATAATTAGAAATATTATCTAATCAACTAATTATCTATATCATTATCCTTATATAATAAAATTATATTAATAATTTATCAACTAAGTACCTATATTATTATATAATTAAAATTATACCTCAGGCGCAGCAACATATTGCTCAATTGCTCGTAGAACAGGATCAGTAGAATCATCATGCTGTACAAGCACCTCCTGTAATACCTGAGCAGCAACATCTGGGTTCACCTGTTCCCCAGCATGTCCAGGTTGCTCCAAGACATCCTCGATCAGCTCTTGTGGATCTTCAGCATGAACCACATCAGCTATCAGGTCTGGAACAGCAGCAGCAGCAGCACCAACATCTAACCAACCATTGTTCGGTGGCGTCACATAAGCAGGATCGACAATAGAACCAAAAAGTTCTCTCTCCTCAGGCTTAACTACCCCTTCCTTTCTCACTGTCTGCAAAAACATAGCATTGTAGCCTCTGAGCCCGATAGTATCTACGCGTAAGTGCTACTCAGGAATAATAAGCTTTGGCAGATGAGCGCGAATGATCAGCATACAAAAATGCAGGTAAACTAGAAACTGTGATCTAACAGAACCCGAAATCTGTCTAACCAACTCGCCAAAAATTTAATCACAAAAACTGTATGGTTTATTATAAACCAGGGACAGTACAGCCGATACAAGGGCAGGGCTCAACTCATCGAAACCTCCCTTCTTTGGTGCAAAAACTGTGACAGTCACGTGCCACAAAAACCTCCACTGTCCAATAACCAAAGGCTTTTGGAACTGACGTCCTCGTCTATCACCGGTATCTCCCATACGGCCTATAGCTCCCTCAATAAAATCCATCGGAAACTCTGTATCTCCGTTCTCCTGTTCTTCCGTCCCAAGCTGTAAAATCTCACGAAGATTTCCAGTAGTAAAAACAATCGGTTGCTGATTAACCGTTGTACAAATAACTGGAGGGACAACCTTCTGATCATACTCGATACCTTCCCAGAAGTCAAATAGCATACCGAATACGTGAACGTGCCAAAAATGTAAGCACTGAAGCTACTTTGCTAGCTCCCTTTGCTCGTATATCAAGATCAACTAGAATGTTGCGACCTTTATCGAATTGTCATGCCATATCTGTAAAAATACAAATGTCAACAACAATTAACGCACGTTAATAAATTTTAAACTATAATGTACTATAAATCAAAATTCATGAAACATCTTAGCTTAAAATTATATATAACTTGTTACTTTGCAGTCTCAAGTTGTATATAATAATATAACTTATTACTAATCAGTCATAAGTTAATAATATATATATATATATATATATATATATATATATATATATATAACTTATAATTAATTTAGAACCAAAGTCTTATATATATATATATAAATACATATGTCATTACATATTAATATAAAATTCTTACGTCAAAACATATTATATAAACTTTAAAAGTCGTAAGTTTCTATTAGATACATATAAAAGTAGCTTATTACATTAAAAGTTTAAATCGCAAGTTACATTTTATTTTTACAAGTTATATTCAACTCGCAAAATTCAAAACTGAACTCGCAACTCAATTTGCAGCCATGTCAACTCGATAACCAAGTCAATCCGCAGCTCGACTCACAAGTCAATTCGCTAATCAACTCGGTCCGCAAGTCAACAAGTCAAAGAATCATAGTCGACTCGCATGGTCAACAAGTCAACAAATCAGAATCTCAACTCGCTAAAGTTGTAACACCCCCAAATTCGTCGATTTGGATTAGCGGAAGCATTTAGTTAAGTATGGGGAGTGCCACAATATACAGTACATGCATACGTATCAGAGCATATGATTACAACAGAAAAATTATATTAAGATGCCAAATGTAATAGTTACAAAGTTTACGATTTTTCAATTCATACAAATGTGAAAGTTATTAAGTTTACAAAAGTAGATTTCATAAACATGACTAAAACAGATTAGTTATATAAAAGAAATCCAGTTGTCAAAAGTTGGCATCCTAGTTTCATCGTGGGTCGCCTAGAATCCGTATGTGCAGGCGGTCCTTACGTGTGCTGCTAATTCCCTGAAAAACATAGTAAAAGTCAACAACGAGGTTGAGTGAATTCACAGGTTTTATATTTGCAATAGTTAAATCAAGTTTGTAAGCACAGTTGTTAAAACCAATACGTTCACAAATAGTTATTGCCATAATAGTCAAGTAATTGTTTTGTGGAATGTTATCCAAAATATAGTTCGGTTGGGATGTTGCCCAAAATACAATTCGCGTGGGATGTTACCCAAATATAGTTTAAAATACGTAGCTGGTCGTTCTCCAGCATTTTCCAAAACAGTACCGGTCGTTCTCCGGTCAAAAGACGCACGGGTCGTTCTCCCGTCCAAACACTGCTGGTCGTTTTCCAGCGAAATACACACCGGTCGTTCTCCGGCCCAGAATACGCATGGGTCGTTCTCCCATCCAAATACGCACGGGTCGTTCTCCCGTCCAACTGGCCAGTCGTTCTCTGGCACTAAAATACGTTGCTGGTCGTTCTCCAACGTTTACAAAATAGTTTATCAGTTAGTTTACCATGTTTGTTTTTGTTTACGGTATGAAAATGTTATTTCATAAACATTAGTTCGCACAATCGTTTAACAATTCAAAGTACTCTAATCGTTCGAGTAAACAAATATACAATCATGTAGTAAAAGCAGTTATGACAATTAATAAAGCAGTTGACTATGTTTTCCACCCCTGTTCAAAAGCAGTTAAAACGGTAAAAGTAGGGGCTGTGAACTCACCTGTTGAGTTAAGTAGTAGTGCGAGTGCTAGCAAAGCGTATTCCGGGTAAGTCACTAACGTCCTAACGTATGAAATTTAATAAGTATGTGGAGGTCTAAGTTTAACCATCCATGCTAGTGTTTGTACAACCAAGTTATGTCCACATGTTTGTTTATACATTTTATGTTTTGAAAAACATGTACGGCTCGTTGGTGAGTTTTCGTAATAATAATTTAAAGTATTATTATTATATATTTCGTGTTGTATACTTCCCACAGTATATGTGTTTCATGTGCGAGTTATATCATAAAGGGTTGATTCTTGAAGATGTTTAATGATTAGCGTGAAAATATCCTTAAATTTTCTGTTATTTTATCCGAAAGTACACACACACATATATATAATTATATATATGTATATATGTCCGAATGTGACAAAATTCATCGTTTAGGGTCAAAAATGCATTTTTTTCAAAAAGTCAACTCGCAAGTGGATCCGCAAGTCAAGTCGACCCGCAATCAAGTCGACCCGCAAGTCAAGTCGACCCGCAAGTCAAGTCGACCCACAAGTCAAGTCGACCCGCAAGTCCAAATCTCGACTCGCAAAAATCGATCTCGATCCGCAGAACGACCTGTTTCGCGATTTTTGTGTGGATTTTGACTCTTAAAGTGTTTTTCAAGGGATTTTTGGCCATAATAAGTTGATATAACACTAATACATGGCATATTAAGTGTTTTTAACAAGAAATCATAAGAAAATGTGAAGAAATCCTTACGATTTGAAGATTTGGGGTTTGAGGATGAAGATGGTGAGTCTTGAAGATGAAGAAGATGAAGATGATGATGATGGATGCTTGTTGTTGCTTTTGTTGGTGATGAATCCGAAAATACAAGTGTTGGTGGTGATGTTGTTGTTGTTGGTAGTGGGTTAGAGAGAAAAGAGATGAGGGAAAGAAGAAGAAAAGAGATAGAATGAGGATGGGATTGGGGTTTGGGTGGTGTTTGGGTAGATTTTTCTCAACCAAAAAAGGAGGGGAATTTGTCCTAATTTTGTGGTATTTTACCCGTGTTCATTTACCCGATCGCTAAATGTTCAAACGTTTTTAAACCATAGGTTTTTAAATACGTTTTCGATTATTCTTTTAGTTGTATTATTTTATTTAAAACAATGTAGTTGAGTAATAAAATTATAACTAAATTTTATTTTAAATTTTACAAATGGGTTTCAAATTGTTTCAGTTGTACGAAATAAATGTTAATTGTAATAAAATACATTGTAAATATTATCAACATAATATTTAATAATTAAATAAGGTTGTTTAATAATTTCATATTATCACATAATTTGTTCACCAACGGTCGTATATTTTGTCGTATTTGTTCTGAATGTTTTGTACGCAATTATACTAATTACGAAATATGTAATACTACGCGTATTAACTAGTCGGGCTTTGCTAGACTTACCTCTAAAAGTAGTTGTGAATTCACTCAAGTAGGGAATTAGCCTAATAATGCAAATGTTTAAAGCTCGTAATTACGTTTAAATTTGCGAGTTGTTACATTCTCCCCTTGTTAGAGAAATCTCGTCCCGAGATTTAAATTCAAGTCAAAACGCCCGTCGCGTATGTTTCCGAAAATTCATTTTGTTAGAAATAGTAATAGTTTACGTGGCGCTCAAGTGTTGCCATAAAAGTTTTAACAATCAATGTATACTCGCGGTATAGTTCGGTAAGTGGTACGTTTCGAAACATAGTCTAAGTTTGGTCAGCATCAGGTTCGGATCAACATCCGGATAACATAACGTTAAAACGTAATAATGGTTGTTTATGACGTACCGTACTGATTTAGGGAACCACAGGCGCGTCCCGCGCTCCGATGATGTATGCGCGTCCGCGAGCGTTTGGAACGTTGGCGATGCGGTTGTTGTTGTTGTTGAGTTGGGGGCATTGGTTTCGGTAGTGCCCGGGTTCGCCGCATTCAAAACACCCATTGTTCGTTCGAGCGGGAGGGTTGGTTTTACAGTTTTGGGCCAAGTGACCCCAGTTCCGACAGTCTTGGCAAAAGGCGCAATCGCCTGCGTGGTGCTTCCCACACTTGTCACATTTCGGTTTGTTGCCAAGGTAGGGTTTGGGTCCAGTTGGGGCGGTGGCAACGTAAGCCCGGGAGTTACCCGTAGGTTTCTTGTTCGCTTGATTCTGGTTGTTGTTTCCCTCTTTGATCCATTTTCGTTTCTCTCCCCCGTGACCAACAATCTCAGTACTGCTCGGTTCGTTCCTCCCAGTAGCAGTATTCAACGTGCCAATCAGAATGGCGTCGTCGGTCAGACTCTGAGCCAGGTCAACTGCGCTCCTAAAGGTAGTTGGTTTGGAGGACATAACCATGCCTCTGATCTGTGGGGCCAAACCCCTGATGTATCGTTTGATGCGTTCCTTTTCGGGAGTCACCATGTGGGGCACAAGACGTGCAAGCTCTTGAAATCTAGTTGTATAACCGGTAATGTCAGCGCCGGTCATCTGAATGTTCCAGAGTTCAGTCTCGAGTTTCTGGATCTCGTTGGGAGAGCAAAACTCCTCCATCATCATCTGTTTCAAAGTCTCCCAGGTCATGGAGTAAGCAGCTGGGCGTCCAATAATCTGGACCTGAGCGTTCCACCAGGTTAACGCTTTGTCAGCTAGAGTACAGGTGGCATATTTCACCACGTTGTTGGTAGCGCAGTTGCTAATGTCGAGGACCGATTCCATCTTTTCAATCCAGTGGACTAAGCCAATGGCCCCTTCAGTCCCGGTGAAGGTGTTGGGTTTGCAGGCTTGGAAGGTTTTGTATGAACATCCCTGTTGGTTGTTTGCTGGCGTCTCACTGTTGACGGGGGTGGTACCACTGTTGTGCACCACATTATCACGATTGCGGCTTGCCTCATACTGGGCAATTGCTTCAGCCACACGTCGTTCGATGATCTGTTCGGTAGTTTCGATGACAGGAGGGGTAGGCGCGCGATGACTGTTTCGGGTATTTCTTCGTTTAGGCGGCATGATGACGTTCTGCGATGAAGGAGTGCAGAAGTCAATGCCAATGAAAAGGGTGTGAAGAATAAAGTTTCACATATTTTAGTTATCGAGTATTTATAAGAAATGATAGGCTTCCCATCACGTATCTCACGACTATGAAACGCCCATATGTACTTAGTATAATATAATCACGTTGGCCAGGCGTCATTATATGATGCTAAATACATACTTCTTTTCATCAACCGTTTAATACAATCAGGTTCGTATGAGATCAGAATGAAAGTGAACAGTTCGGATGAAGTATGGTTCAACAAGTGGATTACGCGTATCGATGTGTCGTAACGATCGTTAGTCGTATGCAACTGTGTGTATGCATGTGCGTTCTAGCCAAGGCTATAGTCTAGGTCTCTAAGGTCTCTAAGTCACCTAAGAAATCTAGTTCGCTATAACCAATGGCTCTGATACCAATCTGTAACACCCCCAAATTCGTCGATTTGGATTAGCGGAAGCATTTAGTTAAGTATGGGGAGTGCCACAATATACAGTACATGCATACGTATCAGAGCATATGATTACAACAGAACAATTATATTAAGATGCCAAATGTAATAGTTACAAAGTTTACGATTTTTCAATTCATACAAATGTGAAAGTTATTAAGTTTACAAAAGTAGATTTCATAAACATGACTAAAACAGATTAGTTATATAAAAGAAATCCAGTTGTCAAAAGTTGGCATCCTAGTTTCATCGTGGGTCGCCTAGAATCCGTATGTGCAGGCGGTCCTTACGTGTGCTGCTAATTCCCTGAAAAACATAGTAAAAGTCAACAACGAGGTTGAGTGAATTCACAGGTTTTATATTTGCAATAGTTAAATCAAGTTTGTAAGCACAGTTGTTAAAACCAATACGTTCACAAATAGTTATTGCCATAATAGTCAAGTAATTGTTTTGTGGAATGTTATCCAAAATATAGTTCGGTTGGGATGTTGCCCAAAATACAATTCGCGTGGGATGTTACCCAAATATAGTTTAAAATACGTAGCTGGTCGTTCTCCAGCATTTTCCAAAACAGTACCGGTCGTTCTCCGGTCAAAAGACGCACGGGTCGTTCTCCCGTCCAAACACTGCTGGTCGTTTTCCAGCGAAATACACACCGGTCGTTCTCCGGCCCAGAATACGCATGGGTCGTTCTCCCATCCAAATACGCACGGGTCGTTCTCCCGTCCAACTGGCCAGTCGTTCTCTGGCACTAAAATACGTTGCTGGTCGTTCTCCAACGTTTACAAAATAGTTTATCAGTTAGTTTACCATGTTTGTTTTAGTTTACGGTATGAAAATGTTATTTCATAAACATTAGTTCGCACAATCGTTTAACAATTCAAAGTACTCTAATCGTTCGAGTAAACAAATATACAATCATGTAGTAAAAGCAGTTATGACAATTAATAAAGCAGTTGACTATGTTTTCCACCCCTGTTCAAAAGCAGTTAAAACGGTAAAAGTAGGGGCTGTGAACTCACCTGTTGAGTTAAGTAGTAGTGCGAGTGCTAGCAAAGCGTATTCCGGGTAAGTCACTAACGTCCTAACGTATGAAATTTAATAAGTATGTGGAGGTCTAAGTTTAACCATCCATGCTAGTGTTTGTACAACCAAGTTATGTCCACATGTTTGTTTATACATTTTATGTTTTGAAAAACATGTACGGCTCGTTGGTGAGTTTTCGTAATAATAATTTAAAGTATTATTATTATATATTTCGTGTTGTATACTTCCCACAGTATATGTGTTTCATGTGCGAGTTATATCATAAAGGGTTGATTCTTGAAGATGTTTAATGATTAGCGTGAAAATATCCTTAAATTTTCTGTTATTTTATCCGAAAGTACACACACACACATATATAATTATATATATGTATATATGTCCGAATGTGACAAAATTCATCGTTTAGGGTCAAAAATGCATTTTTTTCAAAAAGTCAACTCGCAGTCAAAAAGTCAACTCGCAAGTGGATCCGCAAGTCAAGTGGATCCGCAAGTCAAGTGGATCCGCAAGTCAAGTCGACCCGCAAGTCAAGTCGACCCGCAAGTCAAGTCGACCCGCAAGTCAAGTCGATCCGCAAGTCAAGTCGACCCGCAAGTCCAAATCTCGACTCGCGAAAATCGATCTCGATCCGCAAAACGAGCTGTTCGCGATTTTTGTGTGGATTTTGATTCTTAAAGTGTTTTTCAAGGGATTTTTGGGCATAATAAGTTGATATAACACTAATACATGGCATATTAAGTGTTTTTAACAAGAAATCATAAGAAAATGTGAAGAAATCCTTACGATTTGAAGATTTGGGGTTTGAGGATGAAGATGGTGAGTCTTGAAGATGAAGAAGATGAAGATGATGATGATGGATGCTTGTTGTTGCTCTTGTTGGTGATGAATCCGAAAATACAAGTGTTGGTGGTGATGTTGTTGTTGATTTTTGTTGTTGTTGGTAGTGAGTTAGAGAGAAAAGAGATGAGGGAAAGAAGAAGAAAAGAGATAGAATGAGGATGGGATTGGGGTTTGGGGGGTGTTTGGGTAGATTTTTCTCAACCAAAAAGGGAGGGGAATTTGTCCTGATTTTGTGGTATTTTACCCGTGTTCATTTACCCGATCGCTAAATGTTCAAACGTTTTTAAACCATAGGTTTTTAAATACGTTTTCGATTATTCTTTTAGTTGTATTATTTTATTTAAAACAATGTAGTTGAGTAATAAAATTATAACTAAATTTTATTTTAAATTTTACAAATGGGTTTCAAATTGTTTCAGTTGTACGAAATAAATGTTAATTGTAATAAAATACATTGTAAATATTATCAACATAATATTTAATAATTAAATAAGGTTGTTTAATAATTTCATATTATCACATAATTTGTTCACCAACGGTCGTATATTTTGTCCTATTTGTTCTGAATGTTTTGTACGCAATTATACTAATTACGAAATATGTAATACTACGCGTATTAACTAGTCGGGCTTTGCTAGACTTACCTCTAAAAGTAGTTGTGAATTCACTCAAGTAGGGAATTAGCCTAATAATGCAAATGTTTAAAGCTCGTAATTACGTTTAAATTTGCGAGTTGTTACAAAAGTAGATCTGCGAGTTGAATCTGTGTTCAACTCGCAACATGAACTGGTGTTGCGGGTTGAAACTAAAATCGATTAATCTATTAATGTTATTAAGATCTATCGATTTTTTCACGTTCATTAAGGTTCGTTTAACATTAATCCACAAGATTCTTGTCAAATAACACCATTAATCTACGTAAATCGTTTTAAATTTAAAACGAAACCCTAAGTTTATAAAACTTTTGATTTTGAGTTAATTATACGGTGAAATCCGTTGGTTTATACCTCAAAGTAATTACAATTCGAAAGTGTATAAAAGCTACGGATCAAAAACTCTTCCTCGTACGTGTAAAATCGAAATCAAACGAAAATAAAATTTCATCTCGTTTCGCCGTATGGCCGATTCGCAAGCTTAAGTGAACTCGCAAAAGTGAGGTGGGTTCGGTGAGGGTTTGACTCGTTTGACCACCCTTTTATACGTTGTACTCGATTCGCAAATTTAAAGTCAATTCGCAGCACTAGTCTCACTTCGCAGCGTTGACTAGTCAAACTCGCAAGTTTTAAATAAAAATGCGAATTGAATTCTAAGTATATAGTTAACTCTGTAACTATGTAGCCTAAACATTTTAAAGAAAATATTTTCGCATAATTTTTCCTCAATGATAATCTTCTTACATATATTAATCGACTAAACCCGTGATTCAGTTAATCTTGTATAACGTAAAATCTCGAGCTAAAATTATTTACTTATATACCTTATTGTGACACCCCCAAAATTCGGTCAACGCGATTAACGTGCGATTAGCGGAAGCATTAGTATGTGTGGGGGTGCTGACGTTAACATCGAACATCATGCAGATCAGAGGGTATGATAATTGCCGAACATAAAATTAAGATGCCATTTAAGAAAGTAGTTTGTTACAAAAGAACTACGACTCATCAGGTCGTAGGAATAATATCAGTTTTACAAAATAAATCCTTATTTGTCCCAAAATGTGGCATCCAAATTCATCATGGGTCGCCTAACTCCGTTAGTATACGTTCTTACTTGTGCTATGAATTACCTGAAAAACATAGTAAAAGGTCAACTATAATGTTGAGTGAATTCAGAGGTTTTTCTAAGAATAATTTGCTTAACCATATTCATTTAGTAAAAGAATTGACAAGTAAGTTAAATAAGGTCGTTCACAACAGTTTGTAGGAAGGTAATATCCTATGACCGTACATAAACATACAAGTATTCACAGATAGTTCGCAATCATGGTATGAAATCATTCATATAATCAATAGCATATAAGCACATAAGCATTTATAGACAGATATTGCATGTTATAACAAAAACAATAGCTATGTTTTTCACCCCTAATTAAAATTAGTCAAAACAGTAAAAGTAGGGGTTGTGAACTCACAGTATTTGCGTGATGTGAAAGCTAGCAATTCGGTAGTTGCCCAAGGTATATCAACCTATACACCATAATTGTATTAACATAAGTATCTTGATTGTCGATCAAATTATGTTAATAGTTTGTTTGTTTAAAAGAAATTGTTGATTTTCTTAAATTTGTACAAATCGTTGGTGATGATGTTAGAAATATAGTTATTATTTCTCAAATTATATTGTTTGTTACGTGTGTGTATATATATATAATTATCATTTCATTTTGTTTTTGTTATACATATATATAATTGTTATATACCTACATGTATTAAAATATACTTGTCGTGTATCAACTGTCGTATGTTTGTAAAACGAATATTTTGTTTATTATGTAAAGTTAATTAACTTTAAGTGTTGTGTGTGTGTGTATATATATATATATATATATATAAAAGTTTATCACACTTTTATTTATATCGAATGGTTAAAAATAATTTATTCGTTTTTCGTTTATAACTACTTGTTTCAACTATTTACTCTATTCGTGTTTATGTTTTAAAGTTAGCCCGGTCCATTGGGCTTGGCCTAAACCATTCAGCCCAACTCATACTTATGTTTCTAAATCATGTGGCCCAATTACCAAATAAACAATCCGGCCCAATTTAATTTAAAACATAACTCGTTAGGCCCAATATAGATGTAACCCAAATTTAGCCCATTTAACTTAGCCCATTTTTATGAATAACCAATCTGGCTCAAATACCCATTTAGGCTATAAAGTCATTATGCCCATTTACAAACATAACAAGCCTCATAATTATTTGTTAATCCCTCGGTCCAATATAGAAGTACACAATCGACCCATTTCTAAACTCGTTTGAGTTTTAAGATGATAACCCGTTCGGGTCAGGGTTGTAACCCGTCCGGGTTTACCCCTCAACCTGTTCAGGTCGCTTGAATTTTTTTGATGCGTTTTGTTCGTAATGTCTGGCCCAATTGATCTATTTAGCCCAATAGCATAATAATAGTTTGGTCCATTTATTTGTCACCCGTTTGGGTTAAATATGTGACCCGTAAACTCGCCTAGCTGGTTTATAATGTAACCCGACTCGCCCTACTCTCACCCGTTCGGGTCCTAGACCCAACCCATCCTGGTCACCGTTCAAATCATTCGGTTCGTGCATTTTATGGGTTGGACCCGTTGAGTCGGACTAGGGGCCGCTGGGTCCGAGTGGTTTTCAGCTTCTGTTTTTCAGCAACTTAATCATCAACAAATTATAACTTGAATTCTTTAGACATAGGTTTATTTGATCATCGATACATAATTACAAGTTAGTATTATGAAGGGATATTAAAGGAATTAAGTGCTCACTATTTTAAAGTGATGATCCGTGAGGATGATGATAATGATATCGTTTATGAAGATGATGATGAAATGATGATCATTACTTGTTGCTATGCTGATTGTTGTTGTCATTACTCCTCGTTGTTTCCTCCTTTCGATTATGATGATGATCAATGGTGATGGTAGTAACCGAAAGGGATAGAAATAGTGAGGATAAACATGATGATTGATGATGATTGGTGTTGCTGTTGTTTTGTGGTTGTTATTTTTGTTGTTAATTATACAAAGAGAGACCGAGAGATATTTGAAAGTAGAGATAGATTGATGAAGTCATGAAGATGAAGAAATAAAAGAAAAATGAAAGAAAGGGGAGTGTGTATCGGCTTATGAAAAAGAAGCCAGACCAGATCCTGTAAATGGTGGAAATAATGGAGTTGTTGTCTCCAAATTTGCAGTATAAAATGCCCGCTAATTTTGGGTACGGGTATAATTAGTGCAAAATAAAATTTAATATTTTATATTTTTATTATGTAGATGTTCTCCAGGTGCGTTATTTAAAGTCAGAATAATGATATTTTCATTATTTTTGACTGTTATACTTTTTGTACATTATAAATGTTCTGCTTGCTCAATATGTATTTAAAACACAATATTATTTCGTTTTAAAATTTTTCCCACATATTATTTTAGTCAAATAATATTTCGAAATGATTTTGGGAACCTTTTAAATATTAATATGTAATTATATAAATTATCAGTTTTGTAATACTTTTCATATTATTATTTTGGGCTTGCTAGACTTATTTCACATCAAAACTTTTGTTTTAAATTTTGCCAGGAAATTAGCGTAAACTTCACGAATTTACTGTACTTAATTGTACTCAAATTTACGGGGTGTCACATTCTCCCCTTGTTAAAGAAATTTCGTCCTCGAAATTTAAATTATGTTATGAGTTGTTTACACATGTTCAAAAGGACAGATGGTATTTTCTGCGCGTTCCATGTTTGTGCTCTCAAGTAGGTTATGGGCTGCATTTCAAGTTCCAATGATCTTTAAAAGTTTGTTCCGACTATGTCGGAATTGTTTACGTTTCCTGATCAGAATTTTTGACAAGTTTCTTCAACGAGTTAAGTTTAGTGTCAAGCAACATGATTGAGTATAATTTCTGAGAAATTTCGCGGTTGCCATCGTGGCATTCAAATTTGTCTAAGTTCCCCAAAGTTTACAGCAGTTATCAACGTAACCCTCTTGTTGATCTCGTACTGTTTTCAGTCAGTTACATACCTAAGATATCTTGCCCTTAGTTTCCTAAACGATTCTAGGGACATGATAGTTGTCTATCACCCACTCTACCCAATAGAGTGGTGATCAGCATTTTTGTTCATATAGTGCCTCAATGGCACCATTTGTACACTAGTGTGGTAACTGTTGTTGTAGAAAGATTCGGTTAGTGGGAGGCGAATATCCCAATTTCCTTCAAAACTAATTTCGCAGACTCTTAACGAGCTCTCAAGCGTTTACATCGTTCGTTTGTTTTTGGCTGTCCGTTTTGTGAATGGCAGGCAGTTCTCATATCGAGACAATTACCCACTGCATGTTGCAGTGATTGCCAGATACAGAATGTAAATCATCTATCTCCATTAGAGATAATAGATAGTAAGTAGAGGTACTCGTACCGACTTATCAGAACATACAATCTTATCTCAATTTCTAGACAAACCCAATCCCTAACGACTATGATGTCGAAACTCCCCAACTCTACCGGTAGCAAGTCTATATCGAAGGAATGTCCCTCTAACGTTCATGCACATCCTGGTACTATTTATCCTGATTCAATGAACTTACTATCGGTTAGTTCTATTTGTATTTGTCATCTAGTTTACAAGGGTTGACTGCTAAAAGTTGAGTCATCCTTTTCCACGACATCTCGGTGACAGTGTTAGGATTTAATCGATTTCGTTTTGTTGGTATGTCGTTCAAGAGTAAAATTTCATTGGGATATTGCCCAAAATACAATTTAGTTGGGATGTCTGCCCAATTCACAACTTAAGTGGGATGTCTGCCCATAATATAGTTTCGTTGGATCACTATTTAAAATATATAGCTTCTGTTGGGACGCTACCCAAAACATAGTTTAGTTTAGTTATTTCCCCAAAATATAGTTACGTTGGGATGTCACCCAAAAATATAGTTTAAAACACTTTGCTGGTTGTTCTCCAGAGTTTCAAAAGTCTACCGGTCGTTCTCCGATCATTAAATGTGTACTGGTACATTCTCCAGTTTATCTACCAGTCGTTCTCCGGTCATTAAATGTGTACTGGTACGTTCTCCAGTATAAACAACACCGGTATGTTTTCTTGTTGTCTCAATTTACTACCGGTGCATTCTCCGGAAAATAAGCACGTACTGGTACGTTCTCCAGTATTAAATATCACCGGTATGTTCTTCGATTTCCTATCCAAAGTGTTTGTTGAAATGTTATCTCAAATTTGTAGTTCTCGTTCGGATGTTACCCAGAATATAGTTTTCGTTGGAAGGTTATCCAAAAATATAGTTTAGCATCTTCGTAAACAATTTGTATAAAGATTGTCATATAAAGTCTGTTAGATGTGGGGAGGAAATTTGTTTTGTAGGATTGGGTCTAACCACCCTAATTGTTGTTTGAGACTCCTGCTTGATTGGTGTATAACGACACCTTCCTATGTTTTGTTTGTGTAGTGTCTAGAAGGCTTGGTACTTCGATAGGTATCGCAACCTTCATCTGTTTCGTTCAGTCCATTCGATCGATAAGTTGTCGATCTTAATCGTTAAATGTTTGTAGAAGGTTTATTCTGTCTAATAGAAAACGAGAGTTTGTTTATATAGTAGTCAACTATGACCGACCAGTCATCCAACTTGAAGTTAGTACTATAGTATTCATGTCCTAATAATCGTTGTAGGAATGTCAGCATCCTATTCGCAAATAATCGCTCAAGTAGTAGAGACTAAATTAGTAGGGAATGTTAGTGTCCCTTGATCCATATTAGTAAGATCGAGTACCTATGTTAGGTGGGTGAATCAAGTTTTCAAAAGTATTATAATAGTCATCGTTTCATATACATTAATTTGTATAAAAGCTTGAAAGCTTTTAAAATAGTTTTGAGGATCTTGTGTGTAGTCGTTCGAGATAAAATTCTAAGTTCTGTTACTCCTTACAAGATCATTTGTGCATGAGTCTAATCAATGGGTGTCCTCAATAGTATAAGTTTGTTCACAATTAGTTGTAAGATGTTACGGCGAAATAAAATGATGGAAGGAATACGAAATGATATATTCCTCTATAGCACATGACGGTACGGCGAAATGTGTTGTAAGATGTTACGCGAGTATAATTAAATAGACGGTTGTAGCTATACTCGTCTTCTTCGGTGGTGTGGGCGTTAATGAGTATACTATCGCATGATATCTATATATATTTGACATATATAACAGCTTAGAATGTAATGCACAGGTAAGGCCTATTCATATATCTTCAATATATAATAGCCTATAGAGTAGCACGTAGGTGAGGCCTATGTATGTATATACGCTTATATCACATAATAGCCTAGAGTGTGTCTAACACAAACCAAGTATAAGTCTCGGTTTCTCTCGTGGTCAGAGTCAACTAGCGCATTCCTATTCAACATAACCCCTTTCAGATATCACATCATATTTATTTAATTGTACATAGTTAGCTACGCTATGTTAAATTAAACTCGTATGATGTAATTCCTGAACCAGTTATATCTAGTGAGGAATACTGCCTAACGGTCATAGTCTAGGCCCACTAAATGCAACCTAGTTCACTATAACCTTAGGCTCTGATACCAATTTGTCGCACCCCCAAATTATGATGCGGAAGCGGGTCGGTTCGGGGCGCGACTAATCAAATATCAAGCACACAAGGCATACAATGAACGACTCTATATGCGTCGTTTTACAAAATACTTTGATATTATAAAAGTTTTACACTGTTATAATATAGTTTACAAAAGCTCTTGGGCCAAATGGTAGAGATTCTATGGCATAACTAAATTATACAAAATATAGTAATGCATGACAATCTCTTGATGTCTGAATGCGACTCGAGCTAAAGGGCTTCCTGAGTGAGCAGACCTAATGCTGCTGTGAACCTGAGAATACACGCTAAAATGGTCAGCTAAAAGCTGGTGAGCTCACAGGTTTAATGTTAAAGTGTAATGTATGAACCGCAAGATTTAAGTATGAATATTTGTAATTAAACAAATAAGTAATTGATAAATGATGTATATATTGTCATGAGCACATAGTCTGAGCTTAACTGAGGTGTCAGGATCACAATTAAGTGCCTGAGCGAGGGTGCCTCTATGCGTGTGCCTAATCAACACACGTATGAACAAATGATAATGCGTCCGTTTGACCAGTCAGTGCTTGCTGACCCGGACGGGGATTGTCAGTCCCATATGGTAGCATACACTAACATTCACGCTACAAAGTATTACCAAACTATGCTTGGAGGACTTAAAAGATTAGATGATAAACTCATGCAGAATATAGCGATATTTGATACTTGCGCTCACATGTAAAACAAAACAAGCTTGTATTCTCACCCCTAGAGTAAAAACGGTAAAATAGGGGCTATGAGACTCACCTGAGTCTAATGAGATGCTATCAAGCACAAATGATGGTTTACAAGAGAATGATGTCGTCTCCAACGACTGAAACCTGCCGGGCGTCCTAAACGCGCAAGGTTTTAATGATTAGATGTTGAAACCTGCCGGGCGTATTAAACGCGCAAGGTTTAATTGGTTAGATGTCTCAACAGACCATCTATGCTAGTTGTTCTATTAACTAGTTATGTCCAAATCATTTGGTTAATGTTTATGTTTGAAGTTGAGAAAGCGTATACGGCTCGTTGGTGACGGTTTGTAATAATAATTTCAAACTATTATTATTATACATGACTTGTTGTACTTAGAAAAGTATATGTGTTTCGTGTGTAAGTCGTATCGTATAAGTTTAGTTGTTACTCAAGTTCGTTATATCCGTTACATTATATTTCATAGGTTGCAAAATTTGGTACGGGTCCTAAAACTGAAATATGCCCTTTTCGACCCCTAGACGACCCCGAAAGGCCTAAAACCGCCTAGGCTATGGTACATAGCTTTGATCATTGGGCCATTTTCGAGTGACCATGTGATTTTTAGCCCAATCCGTTACAATAAATTTTTCATCGAGAAGCTACCCTGAAAACACTTGTGAAATTCTTCGGCATTTTTACAAAAATTGTTCCGTTTCAGTAATCTAGCCGTTCGGCTATAAAGCTCTAGCCGTTCGGCTATGAAGCACCTAGCCGTTCGGCTAAGGGAAGCCTAGCCGTTCGGCTCATCTAGTCCAGCCGTTCAGCTCATCTAGTCATGCCGTTCGGCTCATCTAGTCCAGCCGTTCGGCTCATCAATCCAGTTTCGTCTGTTCGCGAAATCAGTTGTGAAAACGAGTATAGGTTCGATTTTTGGACATAAACTACTTGATAGAACACTAATACATGATGATATATGTTATTTAAACACGAAATTTAAAAGAAAAGTGAAAGATTTCTTACGTATACAAATGAGGAACGGATGATGGTGATGATGCCGAAGAAGATGAAGGAGATGATGAAGATGGAGATGGTGATGGTGATGATCCTTTGTGGTTGTTGCTTATTGTTGTTGTTGTTGTTACCCGAGAGAGAGACCGAGAGATAGAGAAAAAGATGAAAGAAATGGAAGAAGAAAATGAAGAAGGAAGGGAAGGAGAAGAAGAGGCCGGCCAACTCCAATTATTGGAGTTGGTTGGCTCCTACGCGTAGTACAAAATACCCGTGTTTTTGTACCCGATCGTAAAAGTGGTATAATATTTTCAAATGATAAATTTCTAAAAATGATATCGTATATTCTTTTATTCGAAGTATTTTATAAAAATACTTTTAGTGAGATATAAAAATATATCTTTGTTTTCAGTTTGAATGACGGATATGGTTCGAATGGTTTCGTCGCGTTTGAGTAAGATTGAATAAAACTATTATGTTTTATTTTGTCTAATGTAAATTGTAATTATTATTTTCAATAATAATACATTATTTATAAGTTTTGTCGTGAATGTTTTTACTTTGTACGATACAAATACTTTATATATTATCGAATTAATATATAATAAATACTGAGTATATTAAATAATAGTTTCATATTACTTAATATTTGTTTTCACCAACGCCCGTGTAAATGAATCTGATTTTGTCCGATTTGAAAATGCACGATTTAATTTAATCGCGTACTGATATATATTCAACAATATATATATTGATACATACAATTAGCCTAATACATAGCTAATTACATATGTTTCTAAATGATTAGGAACTAATAACTAGTCCTAATTTGACGGGTGTCACATTCTCCCCTTGTTAAGAGAATTTCGTCCCGAAATTCAGCTCTGAGTTGGCGCGTGGGTGGAGTTTGAAAATAAATGTGGATATTTGAGTCGCATCTGGTCTTCCCGTTCCCAGGTGAATTCCGGACCACGCCGTGAATTCCACCGAACTTTGACGATTGGGATACGACTTTGCTTAAGTTGTTTGACCTCACGGTCCATGATCTCCACTGGTGTCTCGACAAAATGAAGTATGTCATCGATTTGAATTTCCTCGAGCGGAATAATGAGTGTCTCATCAGACAGGCATTTCTTAAGGTTAGAAATGTGAAATGTGGGATGCACACTACCAAGCTCAGGTGGTAGCTGCAATCGATATGCGACTGGACCAATCCTCTCGAGGATCTCAAGAGGTCCAACGTATCTAGGGTTTAGTTTTCCACGTTTTCCAAATCGGATAACACCTCTCCAAGGTGATACTTTGAGCAATACTCGATCCCCAACTTGGAACTCGAGATGCTTGCGTCTCACGTCAGCATAACTCTTCTGACGATCACGTGCGGCTTTCAGTCGTTGTTGGATACCAACGATCTTCTCGGTGGTTTCATGTATGATGTCAGGACCAGTCAGTTGGCTGTCTCCAACTTCGGTCCAACAGATAGGCGACCGACACTTACGACCGTACAGTGCCTCGAATGGTGCAGCTCCAATACTAGTGTGGTAGCTGTTGTTGTACGAGAATTCACATAATGGCAAATGATGTTCCCAATTTGCACCGAAGTCAACTACACAGGCGCGTAGCATATCTTCTAGTGTTTGAATTGTCCTTTCACTTTGACCATCGGTTTGAGGATGATACGCAGTACTCATATCCAGACGAGTACCTAACGATTTCTGTAGTGATCTCCAAAACTGAGAAGTGAAACGACTATCTCTGTCAGAGATAATTGAGATAGGAACGCCGTGTCGGGTTACGATCTCCTTCAGATAGATTCGTGTGAGACGTTCCATTTTGTCAGTTTCCTTGATGGCAAGGAAATGAGCTGATTTGGTGAGCCGGTCCACGATCACCCAGATGGTATCGCAACCGCTTGATATTCTCGGGAGTTTGGTGATGAAATCCATAGCGATTTGCTCCCATTTCCATTCAGGAATGTCCGGCTGCTGTAGCAGACCGGAGGGTTTCTGATATTCTGCTTTGACTTTTGAACATGTGAGACACTTGCTGACATACGTGGCAATCTCTGCTTTCATGTTTGGCCACCAGTATGATCCCTTGATGCCATGATACATCTTGTCAGATCCAGGATGTATAGAATATTTGGACTTGTGAGCTTCATCCATCACCAAGTCTCGAAGATTCCCAATGCTAGGTAACCAGATTCGGTTAGCGAAGATTCCCAATCCATCACCAAGTCTCGAAGATTCCCAATGCTGAGTATATTAAATAATAGTTTCATATTACTTAATATTTGTTTTCACCAACGCCCGTGTAAATGAATCTGATTTTGTCCGATTTGAAAATGCACGATTTAATTTAATCGCGTACTGATATATATTCAACAATATATATATTGATACATACAATTAGCCTAATACATAGCTAATTACATATGTTTCTAAATGATTAGGAACTAATAACTAGTCCTAATTTGACGGGTGTCACATATGTAGTCATTCGAGATAAAATTCTAAGTTCTGTTACTCCTTACAAGATCATTTGTGCATGAGTCTAATCAATGGGTGTCCTCAATAGTATAAGTTTGTTCACAATTAGTTCAAAACGTTGATGGTTACTCATTGCATTTCGTATCAAAATCGTTGATAACCTCAGCTATACTCTCAACCATTCGAGAACGCTCTCCTAGCATCCATCCTCGTTATACAAGTTCAGGTGTACTTTATCAGGTTTGTGTCGTTTGTAAGTGGAGATGATATCTCCATTCAAGTCGGGGTATTTGCTTTGTAATTCTTTAAGTGTCATTTCGTGTGTCAGGAAGTTTCCTTATTGATGTGTGAAGTATAATAACTAAGGTAGGGACCATTAGTTTTATATATGTTTGGCCGCAAAAGTAGGAGGTTGCAATGTGTGAGAAGAGTTCCAGATTTAGTATAATAAAAGTGTCCTCAAGCATTCTTCTAATGCTCAATTAGGAGCAGTTGAATCAAGTGTAGTTCGTTTCGGGGAATACAAAATCAGATTGACCATTCATCAGACGATAACGTCTGTATTGTGGATAGATAGATTAAATATGTGATGGCGTTGGTTGATGGTTTCTCGTGTACCGAGGTGCCATTGTTATCACAACCATGTTGGAGAAGTCACGTGTAGGAACACGTAACTATCCACCTAAACGTATTGTGACAATAACTGTCATATAGTGAGTTAGACGTATGCAATGTGTGCATGCATGAGTGTTCTAGCCAAGGTTATGGTCTAGGTCTCTAAGGCTTTCAGGTTACTTAAAGACTTCTAGTTCGCTATAACCAATGGCTCTGATACCAAACTGTGACACCCCCAAAATTCGGTCAACGCGATTAAAGCGCGATTAGCGGAAGCATTAGTATGTGTGGGGGTGCTGACGTTAACATCAAACATCATGCAGATCAGAGCGTATGATTGTTGCAGAACATAAAATTAAGATGCCATTTAAGAAAGTAGTTTGTTTACAAAAGAACTACGACTCATCAGGTCGTAGGAATAATATCAGTTTTACAAAATAAATCCTTATTTGTCCCAAAATGTGGCATCCAAATTCATCATGGGTCGCCTAACTCCGTTAGTATACGTTCTTACTTGTGCTGTGAATTACCTGAAAAACATAGTAAAAGGTCAACAATAATGTTGAGTGAATTCAGAGGTTTTTGTAAGAATGATTTGCTTAACCATATTCATTTAGTAAAAGAATTGACAAGTAAGTTAAATAAGGTCGTTCACAACAGTTTGTAGGAAGGTAATATCCTATGACCGTACATAAACATACAAGTATTCACAGATAGTTAGCAATCATGGTATGAAATCATTCTTATAATCAGTAGCATATAAGCACATAAGCATTTATAGACAGATATTGCATGTTATAGCAAAAACATTAGCTATGTTTTTCACCCCTAATTAAAAATAGTCAAAACAGTAAAAGTAGGGGCTGTGAACTCACAGTATTTGCGTGATGTGAAAGCTAGCAATTCGGTAGTCGCCCAAGGTATATCAACCTATACACCATAATTGTATTAACATAAGTATCTTGATTGTTGATCAAATTATGTTAATAGTTTGTTTGTTTATAAGAAATTGTTGATTTTCTTAAATTTGTACAAATCGTTGGTGATGATGTTAGAAATATAGTTATTATTTCTCAAATCATATTGTTTGTTACGTGTGTGTATATATATATAATTATCATTTCATTTTGTTTTTGTTATACATATATATAATTGTTATATACCTACGTGTATTAAAATATACTTGTCGTGTATCAACTGTCTTATGTTTGTAAAACGAATATTTTGTTTATTATGTAAAGTTAATTAACTTTAAGTGTTGTGTGTGTGTATATATATATATATATAAGTTTATCACACTTTTATTTATATCGAATGGTTAAAAATAATTTATTCGTTTTTCGTTTATAACTACTTGTTTCAACTATTTACTCTATTCGTGTTTATGTTTTAAAGTTAGCCCAGTCCATTGGGCTTGGCCCAAACCATTCAGCCCAACTGATACTTATGTTTCTAAATCATGTGGCCCAATTACCAAATAAACAATCCGGCCCAATTTAATTTAAAACATAACTCGTTAGGCCCAATATAGATGTAACCCAAATTCGGCCCATTTAACTTAGCCCATTTTTATGAATAACCAATCCGGCCCAAATACCCATTTAGGCTATAAAGTCATTTGGCCCCTTTACAAACATAACAAGCCTCATAATTATTTGTTAATCCCTCGGCCCAATATACAAGTACACAATCGACCCATTTCTAAACTCGTTTGAGTTTTATGATGATAACCCGTTCGGGTCAGGGTTGTAACCCGTTCGGGTTTACCCCTCGACCTGTTCAGGTCGCTTGAATTTTCTTGATGCGTTTTGTTCGTAATGTCTGGCCCAATTAATCTATTTAGCCCAATAGCATAATAATAGTTTGGTCCATTATTTTGTCACCCGTTTGGGTTAAATATGTGACCCGTAAACTCGCCTAGCTGGTTTATAATGTAACCCGACTCACCCCACTCTCACCCGCTCGGGTCCTAGACCCAACCCATCGTGGTCACCGTTCAAATCATTCAATTCGTGCATTTTATGGGTTGGACCCGTCGGGTCGGACTAGGGGCCGCTGGGTCCTAGTGGTTTTCAGCTTTTGTTTTTCAACAACTTAATCATCAACAAATTATAACTTGAATTCTTTAGACATAGGTTTATTTGAGCATCGATACATAATTACAAATTAGTATTATGAAGGGATATTAAAGGAATTAAGTGCTCACTATTTTAAAGTGATGATCCGTGAGGATGATGATAATGATATCGTTTATGAAGATGATGATGAAACGATGATCATTACTTGTTGCTATGCTGATTGTTGTTGTCATTACTCCTCATTGTTTCCTCCTTTCGATTATGATGATGATCGATGGTGATGGTAGTAACCGAAAGGGATAGAAATATTGAGGATAAACATGATGATTGATGATGATCGGTGTTGCTGTTGTTTTGTGGTTGTTATTTTTGTTGTTAATTATACAAAGAGAGACCGAGAGATATTTGAAAGTAGAGATAGATTGATGAAGTCATGAAGATGAAGAAATAAAAGAAAAATGAAAGAAAGGGGAGTGTGTATCGGCTTATGAAAAAGAAACCAGACCAGATCCTGTAAATGGGGGAAATAATGGAGTTGTAGTCTCCAAATTTGCAGTATACAAAGAGAGACCGAGAGATATTTGAAAGTAGAGATAGATTGATGAAGTCATGAAGATGAAGAAATAAAAGAAAAATGAAAGAAAGGGGAGTGTGTATCGGCTAATGAAAAAGAAGCCAGACCAGATCCTGTAAATGGGGGAAATAATGGAGTTGTAGTCTCCAAATTTGCAGTATACAAAGAGAGACCGAGAGATATTTGAAAGTAGAGATAGATTGATGAAGTCATGAAGATGAAGAAATAAAAGAAAAATGAAAGAAAGGGGAGTGTGTATCGGCTTATGAAAAAGAAGCCAGACCAGATCCTGTAAATTTGGGAAATAATGGAGTTGTTGTCTCCAAATTTGCAGTATAAAATGCCCGCTAATTTTGGGTACGGGTATAATTAGTGCAAAATAAAATTTAATATTTTATATTTTTATTTTGTAGATGTTCTCCAGGTGCGTTATTTAAAGTCAGAATAATGATATTTTCATTATTTTTGACTGTTATACATTTTGTACATTATAAATGTTCTGCTTGCTCAATATGTATTTAAAACACAATATTATTTCGTTTTAAAATTTTTCCCACATATTATTTTAGTCAAATAATATTTCGAAATGATTTTGGGAACATTTCTGAGATGTTTTTCTGACGCGTGTTTCGCTAACCTTTTAAATATTAATATGTAATTATATAAATTATCAGTTTTGTAATACTTTTCATATTATTATTTTGGGCTTGCTAGACTTATTTCACATCAAAACTTTTATTTTAAATTTTGTCAGGAAATTAGCGTAAACTTCACGAATTTACTGTACTTAATTGTACTCAAATTTACGGGGTGTCACATTCTCCCCTTTTAAAGAAATTTCATCCTCGAAATTTAAATTATGTTATGAGTTGTTTACACATGTTCAAAAGGACAGATGGTATTTTCTGCGCGTTCCATGTTTGTGCTCTCAAGTAGGTTATGGGCTGCATTTCAAGTTCCAATGATCTTTAAAAGTTTGTTCCGACTATGTCAGAATTGTTTACGTTTTCTGATCAGAATTTTTGACAAGTTTCTTCAACGAGTTAAGTTTAGTGTCAAGCAACATGATTGAGTATAATTTCTGATAAATTTCGCGGTTGCCATCGTAGCATTCAAATTTGTCTAAGTTCCCCAAAGTTTACAGCAGTTATCAACGTAACCCTCTTGTTGATCTCGTACTGTTTTCAGTCAGTTACATACCTAAGATATCTTACCCTTAGTTTCCTAAATGATTCTAGGGACATGATAGTTGTCTATCACCCACTCTACCCAATAGAGTGGTGATCAGCATTTTTGTTCATATAGTTCCTCAATGGCGCCATTTGTAAACTAGTGTGGTAACTGTTGTTGTAGAAAGATTCGGTTAGTGGGAGGCGAATATCCCAATTTCCTTCAAAATTAATTTCGCAGGCTCTTAACGAGTTCTCAAGCGTTTACATCGTTCATTTGTTTTTGGCTGTCCGTTTTGTGAATGGCAGGCAATTCTCATATCGAGACAATTACCCACTGCATGTTGCAGTGATTGCCAGATACAGAATGTAAATCATCTATCTCCATTAGAGATAATAAATAGGAAGTAGAGGTACTTGTACCGACTTATCAGAACATATAATCTTATCTCAATTTCTAGACAAACCCAATCCCTAACGACTATGATGTCGAAACTCCCCAACTCTACCGGTAGCAAGTCTATATCGAAGGAATGTCCCTCTAACGTTCATGCACATCCTGGTACTATTTATCCTGATTCAATGAACTTACTATCGGTTAGTTCTATTTGTATTTGTCATCTAGTTTACAAGGGTTGACTGCTAAAAGTTGAGTCATCCTTTTCCACGACATCTCGGTGATAGTGTTAGGATTTAATCGATTTCGTTTTGTTGGTATGTCGTTCAAGAGTAAAATTTCATTGGGATATTTCCCAAAATACAATTTAGTTGGGATGTCTGCCCAATTCACAACTTAAGTGGGATGTCTGCCCATAATATAGTTTCGTTGGATCACTATTTAAAATATATAGCTTCTGTTGGGACGCTACCCAAAACATAGTTTAGTTTAGTTATTTCCCCAAAATATAGTTACGTTGGGATGTCACCCAAAAATATAGTTTAAAACACTTTGCTGGTTGTTCTCCAGAGTTTCAAAAGTCTACCGGTCGTTCTCCGATTTAACACGGTGCTAGTCGTTCTCTAGCAAATCGTAATACTGGTCGTTCTCCAGTTTATCTACCGGTCGTTCTCCGATCATTAAATGTGTACTGGTACATTCTCCAGTTTATCTACCAGTCGTTCTCCGGTCATTAAATGTGTACTGGTACGTTCTCCAGTATAAACAACACCGGTATGTTTTCTTGTTGTCTCAATTTACTACCGGTGCATTCTCCGGAAAATAAGCACGTACTGGTACGTTCTCCAGTATTAAATATCACCGGTATGTTCTTCGATTTCCTATCCAAAGTGTTTGTTGAAATGTTATATCAAATTTGTAGTTCTCGTTCGGATGTTACCCAGAATATAGTTTTCGTTGGAAGGTTATCCAAAAATATAGTTTAGCATCTTCGTAAACAATTTGTATAAAGATTGTCATATAAAGTCTGTTAGTTGTGGGGAGGAAATTTGTTTTGTAGGATTGGGTCTGACCACCCTAATTGTTGTTTGAGACTCCTGCTTGATTGGTGTATAACGACACCTTCCTATGTTTTGTTTGTGTAGTGTCTAGAAGGCTTGGTACTTCGATAGGTATCGCAACCTTCATCTGTTTCGTTCAGTCCATTCGATCGATAAGTTGTCGATCTTAATCGTTAAATGTTTGTAGAAGGTTTATTCTGTCTAATAGAAAACGAGAGTTTGTTTATATAGTAGTCAACTATGACCGACCAGTCATCCAACTTGAAGTTAGTACTATAGTATTCATGTCCTAATAATCGTTGTAGGAATGTCAGCATCCTATTCGCAAATAATCGCTCAAGTAGTAGAGACTAAATTAGTAGGGAATGTTAGTGTCCCTTGATCCATATTAGTAAGATCGAGTACCTATGTTAGGTGGGTGAATCAAGTTTTCAAAAGTATTATAATAGTCATCGTTTCATATACATTAATTTGTATAAAAGCTTGAAAGCTTTTAAAATAGTTTTGAGGATCTTGTGTGTAGTCGTTCGAGATAAAATTCTAAGTTCTGTTACTCCTTACAAGATCATTTGTGCATGAGTCTAATCAATGGGTGTCCTCAATAGTATAAGTTTGTTCACAATTAGTTCAAAACGTTGATGGTTACTCGTTGCATTTCGTATCAAAATCGTTGATAACCTCAGCTATACTCTCAACCATTCGAGAACGCTCTCCTAGCATCCATCCTCGTTATACAAGTTCAGGTGTACGTTATCAGGTTTGTGTCGTTTGTAAGTGGAGATGATATCTCCATTCAAGTCGGGGTATTTGCTTTGTAATTCTTTAAGTATCATTTCGTGTGTCAGGAAGTTTCCTTATTGATGTGTGAAGTATAATAACTAAGGTAGGGACCATTAGTTTTATATATGTTTGGCCGCAAAAGTAGGAGGTTGCAATGTGTGAGAAGAGTTCCAGATTTAGTATAATAAAAGTGTCCTCAATCATTCTTCTAATGCTCAATTAGGAGCGGTTGAATCAAGTGTAGTTCGTCTGTGACAATCCTCCATTTAGGGTATTAAACCTTACTTAATTTCATGCATTACCTAGAGTAATTCCCTGTTTAGTGAATTCAAAGTGATTTTTATGTGTTAAGTTTGTGAAACTTACTATGTGATACGTGATGTATTAAATTCGTAGTTATATGTATGTATAATTACTTATCGAAATAGACATATTAAACTCGACAAACTAAATACAATAAAGTTGGTGATATAAAATAATTAATAATTCAAAAATTATTAATTACAAATATTAGATAATTATATTATTGAAATAATATAATAACTTATACGTCTTATATTAAACGTATCAAACGTGAACCGTAAAGTTCCAAAAAGAACTTCAAAATGCTTTTGAATAAATTTTGTTTGGAATTATTCTAGAAAAGTATTAGAACAAAAATAAAACGGAGACCTTTAGATTGCTTTATAGGACGCGTCATGCACGAACATAAACAATTATAAAACGTACCTAAAGGTCGAAAATAATAAAAGTATTTATTTTCCCGTTCCTGTTTTAGTATTTGGAACATTACCTCAAAATATAAATTCCAAATTCAACTGAAATCTGGCACGCAGTTTAACTGTATAGTCCCACTACGGCGAATAATTTTTTTAATAATTTTTAAATAAAATTATTTCATTTTTGTACTTATCAATTATAAAGTTTAAAATAAAATTTAAACAAACGAATAATTGAGTGGGACACGGGGTACAAACAATTGGACCAGTACACGGAATAAACGGGCTAAAAACCCAAAACTTGTACACAGATATTTTATCTGCTCGACACCTTCTGTTCAAACCCATTCCCTCCTTTGAAAATCAATAAAACTCAGTTCAATACATACTCTCACTCCCTCACTTGATCACCTAACCTCAATAATTCACATTTGGGTTTTGTATGTGTGTCGAGCAAGAACAAAGAGCAGAAGATATAGTCATCTCCATTGCATCATCTTCATCCTTACATTCAAAACCAACAAACTTTCAGACACAAACTAACCAAAATGATCACATAGTCTTTATCATCACAATCATCTTGTTTGCATCATCATCAGGAATCATAATCATCTTCGTCTATAATATTTGTAAGCTTCAAAAACTATATATATCATACATTTATTTTACATAGTTCATTGATTATATAATGTTTATTATGAATGTAAAGTTGTTATATGATGATTTGGTGATATAAACTCTTGAAAATGGAAGTTTAGAAAATATAAACTCAAGAACACAAAATCGCAATATATGAAAATGGTATGATTTTGTGTTGTTATAATCGCTATTAGGTGTTTTTAGGATAATTAGTATTATACAAAAACGTGAAATCAAACACCCAAACATTTTATATATACATCACAGACCAAAAACAGAGCTCAGACTGGGCTGCGTATGGGAACCGATCGGCTAGGAAAGCACGGCCGAACGGCTAGACTAACCCAGCCGATCGGCTGGATGGAGTGAGCCGTACGGCTCAACTTAAAATGTGCCAAAGAAACACATAAAATTTTACTACTTATCAATACATATATATATATTAAATACATAGAAGAAATAACAAGAGCATGGCTAGCCTAGTGGTTTGAGTTATGCGATGATAAAGGGAGGTCACAGGTTCGAAACATGTGACCAACCTTTTTGTTTGTATATTTTTTCTTTATATATATATATATATACACACACATTTTACATTGAGTATATTTTTATATACGTACATACATGTATACGAACTTACAAACACGTAAACGATTATAAATGTACGACACGAGATTTCGACTTAACGAATTATTTAAAAGTTATAAAACTTTTGATACGAAAATTTGGTACAAAATTGTACACATCCGCGGGACACTATTTTTACACAAATAATTAACAATATAACTTTTGGGCCAAACGGGACGAATCTAAATTGGGTCAAAAATGGTATTTTGTTAACGGGCCAAAATGATTCGTTAAAGATATTCGGGCTAAACTAATTTGGGCCACACCTATTTGGGCCAAACTACTTGATTTCGATATTGGGCCAAACAAATTGAGCCGAGCCCAACGGGCTACGAGATTCACAATGAAAATTTGAACCGGATTATATATAAGTGACGAGTTAAACGGGACAAATGAGACTAGTAACACGACAAATAGATTATATATATAGTGGACGATTATAATTTATATATAATTATATAAATGAACTACGACAATCGTATTAAACAAAGTTATTTTTATAACTACTATAATTATATTTTTGGAAACATAATCAACGACTATAACGACTACTTTTATATATATATATATATATATACGCGTCTTTTATAATATACGTATATATATAATCAATGACGACAAATAATATATATATTAGAATATATATATTCAACTAATAAGTATATGTAAATATATACTTGTACGCAACGATTATTTCGACGCAAACATCACCAACAACTAAAATGTTATAAACATTTCAACTTAACGATTAGTCTATATACTTATGTAAAGTATATTTAATTGTGCCTAGGTATCTGAGAGGTACGTTCGGACTACTGTATATTACTAGCTGAAGACTTGCTACACGTGAGTTCACAGCCCCTACCTTTTACTTGTTTTAAATGCTTTTATAACCAGGGGTGGAAAACATAGAACTACGTGCTATTACATGCTACTTGTTTATATAATTGCTTGACATGCTTTTATATCGAATTGATCTGTAATAATGCTTATTGCTTTATAAATCAACTGTTAACTATATGAAACGTTTTTCACAACTATTTTGGGAATGAGACAACGAATCTTGGTACGATCCTAGGTTTACGCGAGGTAGTTGTAGTGCACATAAGTCCCAGTGCTTGCAACCTATAACCATTATCTAGGTGACTCTAGCCACTGAGTATACAGATAGTACTATCGATTTGACAAACCTCCCACTGATATAACTCGTTGGTCATTCCAACCACACGACGGCAGTCGTAACGAGGAGTGTATACTTACCGTGATACTGAGGAAACAACATCCACTAGTCGTGGTTTGGTTATAGTACTAGGAGTCATTACTTTAACTTTAAAGGTGTCGCTCACCTTAGAGGGATCATAGTCTACATTTCCCACGTAACTAAACAACAAAACTACAACTTGATTTGGGAAGGGTATTCCCTGAGATAACTAATAGGACAGTGTACCTACGCATGATTTCTTTATAGGAAACGTTTACCTTGATTGGATAAACTTGGTTTCCTGACAAAACAACTTTTATATGGAAATGTTTACTTGATTGTTGAACTGTATTTCCTGCAACCATTATTAGGAAATGTTTATGATTAAACTTGTATTTCCTAACACCTCGACTGAATTGTAGTAAGAATGACATTATTATAGTAAAATAGGAAATGTTTTCTTTAATAAGAACACTTGTGTTTCCTGCTATACATATAAACATTTTGTTTGTGTACATGAATGATTTATACAAAACTTGGTTTAACTACATTTACACTAAACTCAACATTCAATGTTGACGGTTTACTATGTTTTTCAGGGAATTAGGACTCAGGTACTTCTGCATGCATAAAGGACGTAGGCAACACAGACTATTTATGATGCCACTTTTGGGACACTTGGATTTCCTTTGTATTACCAATTCCATTGGTTATACTTACGAAATCCCTCTTTTATAAACTCATGTTTTTTAAACTTATGTTGTTCTACAACACCACTACTTGTACGACTTTATAAGTCGTACCCTTTTGTAATAATGTTTAAACTTATGGCATCTTAAATTAAGATGTTCTGTATGATCATATGCTCTGATACAATGAATGCACTATTGTAACATCAGCACCCTCGCTGTTAAACTGTAACTTAAAATGCTTCCGCAAATTAACTAAAGCTTCCGCTAAACCTTTAATAAACACGATTACCGATTTTGGGGGTGTGATAGAACTTGGTATCAGAGCCATTGGTTATAGAGAACTAGAAGTCTTTAAGTGATTGAAAACCTTAGAGACCTAGACTATAGCCTTGGCTAACACATTTATGCATTCATACTTTGCATACGTCTAACACGACACACACAATTGCCTTTGTCACAGTTATGTCTAGGCAGTTTCCGATCTACATCTCAGAGTCAGAGGAGGAGCCTGACTATGCTAGTGATGACCCTTCTGAGGAGGTGTACCCACCCACATTTCCTAGAGCTACTTCAGATGGCACCATAGGCACTCCACCATCACCACCCACTGATCCCACTACTCGTATGCTAGGATATACTTTCATGGCGACTCGTCATTTTGGAGAGTCTTCACGTAGGACTGGATTGTGTAAGACTGCTAGGATGAGCGTTAGATCCCCATCTGTAGGACCCTTGGCACCTCGTGACAAGGATCCGATGACTGAGGAGAGAGATACCTTGTGATCAGCAGTCATTGCAGAGGACTAGAGTTCCGCATCTTGACTGGATGCCGCGTATACTATGCCACTGGAGGACACTTGAGAGGATTCCTTCCACTTTCGAGACTGAGGAGTCATCTCACTCATCGACCCCCTTACATCTGACTGAGGAGCCTCTGGAGCTCACTAACCCTACTGTAGTTGCAGTTGTCCGTACCCTTCTTGGATTTCATTATGGTACGCAGGATTCTATTGGAGAGTTGCACAGTGATGCCTCTCGACTGGACGGTGATGTGCTTACTATCTATGGACATCTTGCCACTTCTGAGGTACACATTGAGATGGATCGAGAGTCCGCCGATGAGACTAGGGCACGTCTGATTAGGCTTGAGAGACGTCTGGGGATAGTAGGTTCTGCAGTTGGAGTTTGTGTACTGATGGCAGCTGTTAGGATGGTTGTAGGGATGTTTTTAGCATATTTCTATTAGATTCACCATGTTAGGACGGTATCTATGATGTATTAGGATTGTAGCTATGATGTAGTAGGACAAAACTTTTGACTAGATGGATGTATAGGTTAAATCCGTCACATTTTGTAGATCATGTTTGATCAGATGGGTGTATTTTCTCCTTATTGTCAATCCCATCATTGTACAAAACTTATGTAAAACATTTTGACTTATATATGATATATAACTTATGTTTAGTTTATGTCATTGTGTACACTGTGAGTGATATCAATTGGTGATTGATTATCATACTATATCTATATATATCACATACTTTATGAGTGATGATTTGATTAGGGTATCTTACGAGTGTTTCTTGTGTGTGATTAGGACTGAATCATGCCGCCTAAGCGTAGGAATACCCGGAACGTCTGCAGAAACCCTTCACCACCTCCTGCTGTTGATGAGACGACCGAACAAATGGTCAACCGAAGGATTGCTGAAGCACTTGCTCAGTATGATACTGATCGAAACCGTAGCGACAGGGTCAGCGGTAGCAGAAATACCGAACATGTTGTATCTGACGGTAACCCTGAGAGTACCCAAAGAGGATGTTCGTACAAAACATTCCTAGCTTGCAAACCGAGCCACTTTCGTGGTACTGAGGGTGCTATTGGAATCATTCATTGGATAGAGAAAATGGAGTTTGTGCTAGATATTAGCAACTGTGCTCGTGACTGCATGGTAAAGTATGCTACCTGCACATTTTCTGATAAGGCATTGACATGGTGGAATAGCCAAGTTCAAGCACTTGGACGCACAACCGCCCACTCGATGACTTGGGAAACTTTGAAAACCATGGTTGTGGAAGAATTTTGTCCCCGCAGTGAGCTGCAGAAGATTGAGACTGAGCTCTGGGACATTACTATGGTTGGTACTGATATCACAGAATATACCACCAGATTTCAAGAACTGGCACGCCTTGTACCACACATGGTCACACCTGAGTACAAGCACACTGAAAGGTATATCTGGGGTTTGCTGCCACAGATTAGAAGCTTGGTGACTTCGTCTAATCCTGCCACCTTTAAGAGTGCTGTGGAACTAGCACAGCGCTTGATAGATGAAGCAATCAGAATGGGAACCCTTACTAAGAAAACTACTTCAGGAAAGGTTGAATCCAGCAGTGCTGATGCTGGAAAAGGAAAACGTAAGTGGAATGACTGTCAGGGTCAACAGAACAAGAAGCCGACTAGAACCACGAAAGCTTACCTTGCCGCGAATGCTGAACAAAAGACTTACTTGGGGAACAAGCCCAAGTGTGGCAAGTGTGAACGTCACCATGATGGTGATTGTACTTTCTGTGGGAATTGCAAACGCTGGGGGCATCTGGCCCAATACTGTAGATCGAACCCTACTACTCAAACAAATAGGGATCTACCAGCTAATGGATGTTTCGAATGTGGCGAGCAAGGTCATTTTCGAAACAAGTGCCCTAAACTTAGCCGCGGAAACCAAAACAATCAGAACCGCAATGCAAACCCGAACAACAACAACTGTGGTAACACCAACAACCAACCAGCTTGAGGTCGTGCGTTTGTCATTGGAGCACAGGAGGCACGCCAGGACCCCAACACTGTCACTGGTACGTTTCTAGTTAACAACCATTATGCCTTTGTGTTATTTGATTCAGGCGCCGATTTGAGTTTTGTGTCTACGGAATTTAGATCACTATTAGACATTAAATCCCGTAAACTAGACAACAAGTAAACTTTAGAACTAGCCGATGGTAGGTTGATTGAATTAGGAGAAATAGTACCAGGATGTACTCTAACATTGGAGAGTCATCCTTTCAAAATAGACTTACTACCGGTTGATTTGGGAAGCTTTGACATCGTAGTCGGTATGGACTGGTTGTCGAAGAATCGTGCAGAGATTGTTTGTTTTGATAAAATGGTACGTTTACCATTGTTAACTGGAGAAACCTTGGTGATACAAGGAGATAAGAGGACGAGCACCGTTAAAATGATCAATTGCTTAAAAGCCACAAAGTATCTCCGAAAGGGATACCTAGCGTTTTTAGCACATGTTGTAGAAAAGAGACCCGAGGAGCAAAGTTTAAGTGATATACCTGTAGTGCGAGACTATCCGGGAGTGTTTCCTGATGATCTGCCAGGATTACCACCTCCGTGACAAGTTGAGTTTCGTATCGATCTGGTGCCTGGAGCCACACCAATCGCTCGCTCACCATATCGTCTAGCTCCATCAGAAATGCAAGAACTGTCTACACAGTTGCAGGAGCTCTTGGACTTAGGATTCATCCGACTGAGCTTTTCACCTTGGGGAGCTCCGGTTTTGTTTGTCAAGAAGAAGGATGGATCTATGCAGATGTGCATTGACTACCGAGAGCTAAACAAGGTAACTATAAAGAACCGATACCCGTCACCTCGTATAGATGATCTGTTTGATCAGTTACAAGGATCGGGTTACTACTCGAAGATCGATCTGCGTTCTGGTTATCATCAACTGAAGGTTCGAGAAGAGGATGTACCGAAGACCGCGTTCAGGACTCGTTATGGTCATTATGAGTTCTTAGTCATGTCATTTGGATTTACTAACGCACCTGCAGTATTCATGGATCTCATGAACCGAGTGTGGAAACCTTATCTTGATAAGTTTGTCATTGTGTTCATTGATGACATCTTGATTTACTCGAAAACAAAAGAGGATCACGAACAACACTTGAAACTTATCCTCTAACTACTCGAGAACGAGAAGCTGTATGCTAAGTTCTCCAAATGTGAATTTTGGATTAGAGAGGTTCATTTCCTTCGTCACGTGATAAATGATAAAGGAATTCATGTGGACCCATCCAAAATTGAGGCGATCAAAAACTGGGAAGCTCCAAGGACCCCAACCGAGATTCGACAATTTCTTGCTCTGGCTGGGTATTACCGTCGATTTATCGAAAACTTTTCCAAAATAGCCCAGTCACTCACCACCTTAACTCAAAAGGATAAGAAATTTGAATGGGGCGAAAAACAAGAACGCAGATCGATCAGCTAGGAAAGCACAGCCGAACGGCTAGACTAACCCAGCCGATCAGCTGGATGGAGTGAGCCGTACGGCTCAACTTAAAATGTGCCAAAGAAACACATAAAATTTTACTACTTATCAATACATATATATATTAAATACATAGAAGAAATAACAAGAGCATGGCTAGCCTAGTGGTTAGAGTTATGCGATGATAAAGGGAGGTCACAGGTTCGAAACCTGTGACCAACCTTTTTGTCTGTATATTTTTTCTTTATATATATATATATATATACATTTTACATTGAGTATATTTTTATATATGTACATACATGTATACGAACTTATAAACACGTAAACGATTATAAATGTATGACACGAGATTTCGACTTAACGAATTATTTAAAAGTTATAAAACTTTTGATACAAAAATTTGGTACAAAATTGTACACATCCGCGGGACACTATTTTTACACAAATAATTAACAATATAACTTTTGGGCCAAACGGGACGAATCTAAATTGGGTCAAAAATGGTATTTTGTTAACGGGCCAAAATTATTCGTTAAACATATTCGGGCTAAACTAATTTGGGCCACACCTATTTGGGCCAAACTACTTGATTTCGATATTGGGCCAAACAAATTGAGCCGAGCCCAACGGGCTACGAGATTCACAATGAAAACTTAAACCGGATTATATATAAGTGACGAGTTAAACGGGACAAATGAGACTAGTAACACGACAAATAGATTATATATATAGTGGACGATTATAATTTATATATAATTATATAAATGAACTACGACAATTGTATTAAACAAAGTTATTTTTATAACTACTATAATTATATTTTTGGAAACATAATCAACGACTATAACGACTACTTATATATATATATATATATATACGTGACTTTTATAATATACGTATATATATAATCAATGACGACAAATAATATATATATTAGAATATATATATTCAACTAATAAGTATATGTAAATATATACTTGTACGCAATGATTATTTCGACGCAAACATCACTAACAACTAAAATGTTATAAACATTTCAACTTAACGATTAGTCCATATACTTATGTAAAGTATATTTAATTGTGCCTAGGTATCTGAGAGGCACGTTCGGACTACTGTATATTACTAGCTGAAGACTTGCTACACGTGAGTTCACAGCCCCTACCTTTTACTTGTTTTAAATGCTTTTATAACCAGGGGTGGAAAACATAGAACTACGTGCTATTACATGCTACTTGTTTATATAATTGCTTGACATGCTTTTATATCGAATTGATCTGTAATAATGCTTATTGCTTTATAAATCAACTGTTAACTATATGAAACGTTTTTCACAACTATTTTGGGAATGAGACAACGAATCTTGGTACGATCCTAGGTTTACGCGAGGTAGTTGTAGTGCACATAAGTCCCAGTGCTTGCAACCTATAACCATTAGCTAGGAGACTCTAGCCACTGAGTATACAAATAGTACTATCGATTTGACAAACCTCCCACTGATATAACTCGTTGGTCATTCCAACCACACGACGGCAGTTGTAACGAGGAGTGTATACTTACCGTGTTACTGAGGCAACAACATCCACTAGTCGTGGTTTGGTTATAGTACTAGGAGTCGTTACTTTAACTTTAAAGGTGTCGCTCACCTTAGAGGGATCATAGTCTACATTTCCCACATAACTAAACAACAAAACTATAACTTGATTTGGGAAGGGTATTCCCTACGATAACTAATAGGACAGTGTTCCTACGCATGATTTCTTTATAGGAAACGTTTACCTTGATTGGACAAACTTGGTTTCCCGACGAAACAACTTTTATATGGAAATGTTTACTTGATTGTTGAACTGTATTTCCTGCAACCATTATTAGGAAATGTTTATGATTAAACTTGTGTTTCCTAACACCTCGACTGAATTGTAGTAAGAATGACATTCTTACAGTAAAATAGGAAATGTTTTCTTTAATAAGAACACTTCTGTTTCCTGCTATACATATAAACATTTTGTTTGTGTACATGAATGATTTATACAAAAATTTGGTTTAACTACATTTACACTAAACCTGTGAATTCACTCAACATTCAATGTTGATGGTTTACTATGTTTTTCAGGGAATTAGGACTCAGGTACTTCTGCATGCATAAAGGACGTAGGCAACCCAGACTATTTATGATGCCACTTTTGGGACACTTGGATTTCCTTTGTATTACCAATTCCATTGGTTATACTTACGAAATCCCTCTTTTATAAACTCATGTTTTGTAAACTTATGTTGTTCTACAACACCACTACTTGTACGACTTTATAAGTCGTACCCTTTTGTAATAATGTTTAAACTTATGGCATCTTAAACTAATATGTTCTGTATGATCATATGCTCTGATACAATGAATGCACTATTGTAACGTCACCACCCCCGCTGTTAAACTGTAACTTAAAATGCTTCCGCAAATTAACTAAAGCTTCCGCTAAACCTTTAATAAACACGATTACCGATTTTGGGGGTGTGACAACGTCTGTATTGTGCACAGATAGATTAAATATGTGATGGCATTGGTTGATGGTTTCTCGTGTACCCAGGTGCCATTGTTATCACAACCATGTTGGAGAAGTCACGTGTAGGAACACGTAACTATCCACCTAAACGTATTGTGACAATAATTGTCATATAGTGAGTTAGACGTATGCAATGTGTGCATGCATGAGTGTTCTAGCCAAGGTTATAGTCTAGGTCTCTAAGGCTTTCAGGTTACATAAAGACTTCTAGTTCGCTATAACCAATGGCTCTAATACCAAACTGTGACACCCCCAAAATTCGGTCAACGCGATTAACGCGTGATTAGCGGAAGCATTAGTATGTGTGAGGGTGCTGACGTTAACATCGAACATCATGCAGATCAGAGTGTATGATTATTGCAGAACATAAAATTAAGATGCCATTTAAGCAAGTAGTTTGTTTACAAAAGAACTACGACTCATCAGGTCATAGGAATAATATCAGTTTTACAAAATAAATCATTATTTGTCCCAAAATGTGGCATCGAAATTCATCATGGGTCGCCTAACTCCATTAGTATACGTTCTTACTTGTGCTGTGAATTACCTGAAAAACATAGTAAAAGGTCAACAATAATGTTGAGTGAATTCAGAGGTTTTTGTAAGAATGATTTTCTTAACCATATTCATTTAGTAAAAGAATTGACAAGTTAAATAAGGTCGTTCACAACAGTTTGTAGGAAGGTAATATCCTATGACCGTACATAAACATACAAGTATTCACAGATAGTTCGCAATCATGGTATGAAATCATTCTTATAATCAGTAGCATATAAGCACATAAGCATTTATAGACAGATATTGCATGTTATAGCAAAAACATTAGCTATGTTTTTCACCCCTAATTAAAAATAGTCAAAATAGTAAAAGTAGGGGCTGTGAACCCACAGTATTTGCGTGATGTGAAAGCTAGCAATTCGGTAGTCGCCCAAGGTATATCAACCTATACACCATAATTGTATTAACATAAGTATCTTGATTGTTGATCAAATTATGTTAATAGTTTGTTTGTTTAAAAGAAATTGTTGATTTTCTTAAATTTGTACAAATCGTTGGTGATGATGTTAGAAATATAGTTATTATTTCTCAAATCATATTGTTTGTTACGTGTGTGTATATATATATAATTATCATTTCATTTTGTTTTTGTTATACATATATATAATTGTTATATACCTACGTGCATTAAAATATACTTGTCGTGTATCAACTGTCGTATGTTTGTAAAACAAATATTTTGTTTATTATGTAAAGTTAATTAACTTTAAGTATTGTGTGTATATATATATATAAGTTTATCACACTTTTATTTATATCGAATGGTTAAAAATAATTTATTCGTTTTTCGTTTATAACTACTTGTTTCAACTATTTACTCTATTCGTGTTTATGTTTTAAAGTTAGCCCGGTCCATTGGGCTTGGCCCAAACCATTCAGCCCAACTCATACTTATGTTTCTAAATCATTTGCCCCAATTATCAAATAAACAATCCGGCCCAATTTAATTTAAAACATAACTCGTTAGGCCCAATATAGATGTAACCCAAATTCGGCCCATTTAACTTAGCCCATTTTTATGAATAACCAATCCGGCCCAAATACCCATTTAGGCTATAAAGTCATTTGGACCATTTACAAACATAACAAGCCTTATAATTATTTGTTAATCCCTCGGCCCAATATACAAGTACACAATCGACCCAGTTCTAAACTCGTTTGAGTTTTAAGATGATAACCCGTTCGGGTTAGGGTTGTAACCCGTCCGGGTTTACCCCTCGACCTGTTCAGGTCGCTTGAATTTTCTTGATGCGTTTTGTTCATAATGTCTGGCCCAATTAATCTATTTAGCCCAATAGCATAATAATAGTTTGGTCCATTATTTTGTCACCCGTTTGGGTTAAATATGTGACCCGTAAACTCGCCTAGCTGGTTTATAATGTAACCCGACTCACCCCACTCTCACCCGTTCGGGTCCTAGACCCATCCCATCCTGGTCACCGTTCAAATCATTCAGTTCGTGCATTTTATGGGTTGGACCCGTCGGGTCGGACTAGGGGCCGCTGGGTCCTAGTGATTTTAAGCTTTTGTTTTTCAGCAACTTAATCATCAACAAATTATAACTTGAATTCTTTAGACATAGGTTTATTTGAGCATCGATACATAATTACAAATTAGTATTATGAAGGGATATTAAAGGAATTAAGTGCTCACTATTTTAAAGTGATGATCCGTGAGGATGATGATAATGATATCGTTTATGAAGATGATGATGAAACGATGATCATTACTTGTTGCTATGCTGATTGTTGTTGTCATTACTCCTCGTTGTTTCCTCCTTTCGATTATGATGATGATCGATGGTGATGGTAGTAACCGAAAGGGATAGAAATAGTGAGGATAAACATGATGATTGATGATGATCGGTGTTGCTGTTGTTTTGTGGTTGTTATTTTTGTTGTTAATTATACAAAGAGAGACCGAGAGATATTTGAAAGTAGAGATAGATTGATGAAGTCATGAAGATGAAGAAATAAAAGAAAAATGAAAGAAAGGGGAGTGTGTATCGGCTTATGAAAAAGAAACCAGACCAGATCCTGTAAATGGGGGAAATAATGGAGTTGTTGTCTCCAAATTTGCAGTATAAAATACCCGCTAATTTTGGGTACGGGTATAATTAGTGCAATATAAAATTTAATATTTTATATTTTTATTTTGTAGATGTTCTCTAGGTGCGTTATTTAAAGTCAGAATAATGATATTTTCATTATTTTTGACTGTTATACATTTTGTACATTTTAAATGTTCTGCTTGCTCAATATGTATTTAAAACACAATATTTTTTTGTTTTAAAATTTTTCCCACATATTATTTTAGTCAAATAATATTTCGAAATGATTTTGGGAACATTTCTGAGATGTTTTTCTGACGCGTGTTTCGCTAACCTTTTAAATATTAATATGTAATTATATAAATTATCAGTTTTGTAATACTTTTCATATTATTATTTTGGGCTTGCTAGACTTATTTCACATCAAAACTTTTGTTTTAAATTTTGCCAGGAAATTAGCGTAAACTTCACGAATTTACTGTACTTCATTGTACTCAAATATGCGGGGTGTCACACTTATGGTCTTAAGTATATAGACAAGTCTAGTATATATATATAAGTTATAATAGAAAAATTAACCACCGATATCAAATCAGGACACGCTGCTCGATTACATGTGAGTCGGAAGACTTTCGATTAACATTCCATGTAACCTATATATTATTTTTCATTTGTCATATTACGTTTTTTCAACATATAACAAATATTCAGTATAATTCAATTCCAAAGGGTAACACATGTAAAAAATAAAACTTCTATTAATCATTAAACATAAATACAAAATAATAATAAAACTTAAGAGTACTAACATCCTATGAAAGCAAACGAATTTAAAATTAAAATGCTTAAAAATTTTAACTGCTTAGGGATCATATTAGGAAGAATAAGCCATTTACATTAGATTTTAATAAGAACAAGACGATTGTTAGTATGCATACCTCATGAAATTCATATAAGTACAATAAAATTACAAATTAACCAGTATTAGACTTATATTTATAAAATTATATCTTATTTACCTTTATCCACAAGACATCACTGTAAATTAAAAATAACCGTTTTATTTATAAGGAACTAGTTTCACAAAGGTGAACATTTCAATATCATAGACAGTTCAAGACGATTACCGGTATTATGATCCACATAAACAAATTAGACATAGATTTTTGAGAAAGATTTATTATTATTAATGTGAACAATATCTAAAGTGTTCCGTTATATAATATACTAAAGAACTTAAGTAAAACACATAATATACTGAAGATACTATCGGGCTTAGAGGCTACAATGCTATGTTTTTGCAGACAATGAGGAAAGAATGGGTAGTTAAGCCTGAGGAGAGAGAAGTTTTTGGTTCTATTGTCGATCCTGCCTATGTGATGCCACCGAACAATGGTTGGCTAGACGTTGGTGCTGCTACTGTTCCAAACCTGATAGCTGATGTGGTTCATGCTGAAGATCCACAAGAGCTGATTGAGGATGTCTTGGAGCAACCTGGACATGCTGGGGAACAGGTGAACCCAGATGTTGCTGCTCAGGTATTACAGGAGGTGCTTGTACACCATGATGATTCTACTGATCCTGTTCTACGAGCAATTGAGCAATATGTTGCTTCGGCTGAGGTATAATTTTAATTATATAATAATATAGGTACTTAGTTGATAAAGTGTTAATATAATTTTATTATATAACGATAATGATATAGATAATTAGTTGATTGGATAATATTTGTAATTATTAAATATAAATATCATTATGAGCAGGGAGCTGAGACTGTAGACCCAGAGGTCACTCGACTTGAGGGTGAGCAGCGACAGCTTGATAGATCTGAGGATTTACCTTCTAAGGTAATATATCAGATTAATCTTAAATATATATAGAACTTGTATGATAGAGCTTCTAGCTAATCATAAATGTTTAATATATTTAATATTTAGGATTCTGATGTTGGTCCATCTGGAGGCCGTGATGGTGAATCGGCTTCAGATGATGATGATGATAGTACTCATTCTCTACCTCCAGATGCTGGTTATATTAGATATCGATCTAGAATGATTCCAGATCCAGCACTGAAGGAGAAGAGAAAGGCTAAGGAAGTCGACACAGACTTCAGTATTATTGATGAAGGTCCTGCAGAGGAGGAGGATACAACTCTTATTTTTCAACGTCGTAAGCGTTCCAAGACTTTGACCATTCAGGATGGTATGTTTTATTTAGAGTTATATTATCTTAACTTGTTGTTTATCAGGAGTTCAACTGAGACAGTTAATTCTGTGACAGTTTCTCGAGATACACCACAGGTAGAGACGATGATACCGATGGTTACTGAACCAGTATCTGTACCATCTGAGGTTTGAGATAAACGTTTAGTACTACAAGTGTTATATATTTAATTATAGATTGAGACAGAATTATCTGTAACAATTACTTCTTTAATTGTATCTAACTTTACAGGCTGAGAAAATGCTAGAGTCAGTGGAACCAGAAATGGTCTCCAGGACTATTGCGAAGGGAGTTGCTAAACTAGTGCGTGATTCACAGTTTCCAACTAACAAAGCTACAAGATTTGCAGCTAGCCTTCTCACGAAAGCTTTATCTCAAGCTATTCAACCGCTTACACCTGAGTCTCACATTGCTTCGCTTACACCACCTGGACCATTAACAATTTCTGTCATTGCGACAACTGATGCTGAGAGGATTACATCCTTAGAGTCAAGAGTCAAGGAATTGAAACAGACTACATCCAAGATTCCGGGGTTGTTAGTTGAGAATGTTTCTCTTGCTCAGTAGATGGTTCATATCAGTGAATCTCATGTGACTCTGCTGAAGACTCATGATACTTTGCTTGCTGATTCCACTGCCCAAAGACTGAAGCTTGAACACTTAGAATGCTTAGTGTTAAGAGTGTATTCAGGACAGTCAGCTCAGGGGGAAATATTGATATATCAAGAAGCCTGCAAAGAAGATGAGCTAGCAAAGAAGAGAAGAGATGATAAAGATGATGATTCCAGTGCACAGAAATATAGTGAGCCGACTGGTCCTTCAAAGACTGGTGAGCTATGATTCAGTGGGAGTCTGCTGGTGTTAGTGCAAGTGGTGATGGTGCTGGTACAAGTGTTGCAGGTACAAGTGAGCTGGTAAGATAGCTTAGACTTGTATAGTTATTTGTATTTACGATTTAGTTGAATTATGATTGTAAATTATAATTGTAACTGAATAATTGTAACTTAATAGTTTTGGGAATATATTCGGCTTAAGATTATTATTACAAGTTAAATATATTAGAAATTGTTTAAGTTATTTGATTCTGAAAAGTTAAATAAATTAGTGATCGAAAGTCTTCCGACTCATTGAGAAGTCGAGCGGCGTGTTCTGATTTATTTCAACGGTCAAAATTTATTTTAACTTAGACATTTTAGACTTGAGAGTTTTTATAACTGACAAGTTAAATATGTATGCTTTTTAACTAGACAAATGATATATAATTTAAAGATATAATTGAAAGTTAAGTTTTTATTATATAATAGTTCAATTAAGTCTTGGAAATTATATAAGTTAGTTAATTGTAAACTTAAATGTTTGTTGATTATTCACAGTATATTAGAGTTTAAATTTAATTAATGTTTTTTAAGTGTTTGATTTAAGACTTAGGAAGTCTTAGGTTGATTCAGGGTAATCAATAAAAGATTTATAAGTTATATATTTCGTGCTTATATTAATTACGCAAAATGATTAATATTGGAATTCTTAGATTGATTCAGGGAAATCAATAAGAGAATTTAAATTATTAATTTATTTGTGTTTATTTGTTTTCTCTAGGAATGGAAATACTAGATCTATCAGGTTCAGAAAATGATATCTTGGATGAGATAGATGAAGAGATTGATTATGATCTTGAAGAGGGAGAATTTCAACCACCTACAGATTGGACTGCTGTTTCTAGATGAACATCATGTGTGCCCATCTAGGACAGAGGTTGTTATTGATAATGATGAAGATCCAACAGTTGTCGATATAGATGAAGATATCGATGATTCAACCGAGTCTGAAACTGAAGTTCTTATTTATACGAATAATCCTGCTGTGAAGTATAGGAAACTTCCGAAACAAAAGAAGAAGATTGGAGTTTCTGAAGTGGATATTACAGGAAAGCAAGAATCACGCAGAGGGATTATTGGTTGGTACTTTGACTCTGAGCTGAAGCTTTTTGCTATTAAAAGATTTGACGGAGTTCAATATTTTGACCGAAAGCTTGCAGTGTTTAGTTCTTTGCCTAGATTTGAAATTCGAGATTTGGCTCGATTACCTTTGAAGAACCCAAGTGATGATTTTGTTGGAAGATATGTTGAACATATAATCAAGACTGAGGTTCGAGCTAATAAGTTTGAAAAGATTAAGCCAAGAAAAGGAAAGACTATTAAGTTGGCAGAGAGAAGTCAAAGGACAGGAAGAAGAAGAAGAAGAAAGAAGGTTTATCCATCTGTCAAGTGTGTACAACAGATTCCACTGAAGACAATGCCACAGGATATTTTGGGAAATATGAAATGTTGGTATGTGGATTCAGAAACTGGAGAAGCTGTCATGGTTGAAGCGGGTGATGAGGTTGAAAGTGGTGAGCATGAGATCTTTAAAGTTTATGACCATCGACACCTAATGAATATGTCGAAGAAAGATTTGCTAAAGTTACATGAAAATAGAATCTTGACGACAGAAGCATGTGGTGATTTAGCACGAGATTATCAAATGATGGTTAAGACTTGTATTAAGATGAAGATATACGCAGGAAGTAAAATTTACAAATGAAGACTAAAGACAAGCGTCAAGATAAAGACGCTAGAGGGAGTCTGTTGAGACATAGTTTGTGACAACAGATCTAGCTTGAAATAGGACTGGTGTAATTGTTATCATGTTTGTACATTGGTTTAAATTTGTAAATGAATAGTTGTTGTTAATGATAGATGTATTTTGTAATTAACATTTACGTTTTATGCGAGTCGAGATTTCAAGTTGCAGCGAGTTGAGCTGCGAGGTGAGATCTGAACTCGCAAAGCAATAGCATTAAAGCTATATCAAGCCGAGTTCATTATTGGGCTTGGGCTGCGTAGCGAGTCGAGTCAACTCGCAGGCCCAGCGGCTGCGAGTTGAGAAGACCTATTTATATGTTTTTCTTTGTGAAAACATAAATAACTTTTGATTGACTTTTGCCATTCGATATAACACACCTGCGAACTCAAGTTTCCAGAGAAAACAAAACCTAACGGCTAGGCTTTGACATTTATTTGTTTAAAGCTAAGTATTAAATTTCTAAAACGCAAACTTAGTCGTTGTTAGTAAGATAACATCGTATTAAGGAATTCCGCACCTTAATACTACAGATAACGAAGTTATCGATCCTAGAACTAGGGACTTACAAATAATAAGATAAAGATTATAATAAAACCTGATGAAGCGTTATTACAAATCTTGCGTAACTGCAGTCTCGGAGCACCTCCGTTACAAAAGAGCTTAAAGCTCGTAACCTACTAGCTTAACTAATCTAACTACTTTATTCTAGAGAGAGAGTAGAAAGAGAAAGGAAAGAAAGAAATGAAGTGAAGTGTGTGTTGTTGGTGGTGTGAGATGTGAGGTGTGTTTGAAATGAGCATTTGAGCTTAGTATTTATAGGCAACGCATAGTCGCATCCGTCAACCGTATCCTGAACCTCAAATGCATAACCGTATCGCATAACCATATAAAAATATAATTTTTATCACCCCAAATGCACCGATACGGCTGTCTTAGGGCAAATACGGCTGTCCTGGAGCAAATACGGATGACACCAACCGTATACGGGTGTCCTGTGCCATATACGGTTGGACACAGACTATATACGGTCTGCACAGGCCGTATACGGCTGACCTAGACCGTATACGGTATACGGTTGGGCACAGACCGTATACAGCTGTGGACAGCCGTATCCTAGCCCCTTCGGTTCTTCGTTTCTTCGTTCGACCGTATCTTCTTCGTCGTTTATCCGTTTTGAGCGATTCTTGCACCCACGCATTCATATTTTCCTAACAAAGAAAATGACATAAGTTAGAGGTCATAACTCGGAGCGTAGCTCAAGAAGCGATGAAATGAGTGAACCTGAATGCTCGTGATCATTTTCGTTAGATTTATCGTGTTTTTTTACCATTTTAGTTGATTTTCGAAACTTTGTCTATATTTTAGCGTATGTGATGAGTTTTAGTGATAAAGTATCTATTTTGGTTAGTTCCATCACATATTGGGCTAAAAAGGTGAGAATAATGCACGTAAAAACAAGACTTTTTGCATGTCATCAAAAGCAAAGATAAATTTTTGGCCGTTATAAAAAGAAATGGGCCTGATCTCAAGTTATTTTGGTTTATGTATTGGGCCAAATACAAGAAAATTGGTGAAGAAAGTTTGGTATAAAGCATTATTGGATCAATTTTTTGATGTATTTTTGGGCCGCTCAAACAATTACAAAGTCTACAATGGATATATTGAGGATAAACTAAAGAAGGATTTAAGTGTTGAAGTTAAATCAAAGGGAAGGTCTAAAAATATATTGAGGATAAATGAGCAAGGGTGTCAGAAAAGTGATAATTGTTTTAATATCGGTTGTGATAGTATTTTATGGTGTTACATAGTTGTAATCATTATAGATACACCAAAGCGATAATGGTTTTCATGTATTTGTTTGGGATGTATATTAATCATCCCTTTCAGATACACCAAAGTATTGTTGTACTTATTTTTATTTTACTAATATAGTAGTTTTTTTCGGGGTATCATCCCCCTTATCCAAAAAAGGAAGGATAAAAAAGGTTGATCACAAATAAGTGGATGGTGTTGGGTACCACATTGGACATAAAATACCAATCAAAGAATAGTTGAAACACTCTCTTCCTTTTTTTTAGTAATCATAACCTAAGTCGGACCCAACAAAAGTTTAAATGTTATTATTATATTGACACTTATTATTATGTTACTGGTTCTAGTAGGGCAATGTTTTTTTGGATGCATGTGAGAGAAGCGAATAGCAAGCAAACACATGTAAATAAATTAAAAAATAACTTTTAATTATTTTTTGCGCTCTGCCCGAGATAACTACCCTTTTTTATTCCTTTTTGCACTAAAACCCTAACGCGTTCATTATTATCTCATTGCCACAGTATTCAATCTCATTATTTTATCCAATTATACAGAGATTTTGTATATCGAAATCGTATATCGATCGATTTTATCATATCTATTGGTATTATAAGTACGTCGTTGCTAGTTTAGAGTTTTATAGGTGATTCAGAACTTGTAATTTCAAGGTTTTAGTGATTCGTTGATCGTTTAATCATGTCGACTGATGTGTTTTCCATTCCTGTTGTTGAAGATCCCCTTTCTGAAGGTAATGTTTTGATTGATTTCGATTTGTGTTTATTTTTTTCAAATTTTTTTTTTTTGGGATTTGTAAACTGTTCTGCTATTGTTGTATGCGATTCTTTTTAGGTTTATAATTTTGTATCTATCGTAGTGTATTTGCTATGTTGTGTTTTTTATTTGATATATTTTTTTTCTCGTAACATGATGATTTTTTTGTTTTGTTGTTGATGGTTATGTGTTTTTGAGTTTAGAGTGAAGTATGATGCGTTGATTTTTTGTTTCTTTAAATGTTTGTGTATTATGTCATGTTTTAACATACGATGCATCTTTTTTAAAATTGTTATCTCCAACATGTGTGTTATCATGCAAATGTTTATGATGATGTTCATTTATTTTCGAGTTTATAGCGAAGCATGATGCATTGTTTATGTGTTTTCTTACATGTATTTGTGTATTATATCATATTTTTGCATATGATGCATCTTTTTTAATATGTGTATATTTTAACAACGTTTTTGTGTATATATTTTAATTTCATATTTTTTTAGGTAGGATCTGATTCACCTTTAGGTATGAAAGAAGTTGGTTTGGCTATTTATACAACATTAGGTACAAGGTTTTGGATTCCCGATGTGGATAACAAGCCTGAATTAGTTTTGTTTTTGAGTCTAAGGAAGAGGCCTATAATTTTTATAAACAATATGCAAAGGATGGTGGGTTTGAATCTAAGTTAAGTAGTTCATGGAATCCTGATAAGTTGAAAAACCCAATGATCAAGTATTTTACGTGTACTAAAGAAGGTAAAAAATGGTTGCCCAAGAAGAAACCAACAGTATATGATGCACCAGTTCCTCCAAAAGTTCATAAGAGGAAAACTTGTTCTCAAAGGACTGGATGTCCTGCCAAAATGGGAGTTAAGAAGATTGTTGGTAATAAGTATGTAGTGATGCATTTTGTTGAGAAACATAACCATTTTTTGGTTCATGAATCTGATATGCAGTTTTTGAAGGGTTCGCGTGACTTGGGTTATTTTAAACAACAAATTTTGTTTGAAGTTTCAAATGTTAACATTGGTCCTGTTAAAGGTTTCAAGCTGATGAAAGAAATCTATGGTGGATTTGAAGAATTAGGGGTTACTTCTGTTGATTGCAAGAATTTCCGGAGGGATGTGAACAAGTTTACTAGTATTAGGGATGCGCAAATGTTTATCTATAAGTTGCGTACTAGGCAGGTGTGCCAATCTGATTTTTCCATCGAGTATTTTTGTGTTGAAGATGATACTTTAGCTGGAGTTTTCAGGGCTGATTCTGAAGCTAAAAGGAACTATTGACTATATGGTGATGTTGTATCCTTTGATTCTACTTTCCGATCTAATAAGTAAGTTTTTTATTTCATTAGTAAATTGTTTGTTAAAAAAAAGTTTGTTTTTAATTTTTGTTTTTTCTTGTTTTTTTGTTTGTTTCTAGGTACCGGATGATGTTGGTTCCTTTTACATGAATTGACAATCACAACCAATGTTTTACTTTTGACTGTGGTCTGATAACTAGGGAAACCAAAGATACATACAACTGGCATCTGTTATGTTTTAGAAGAGCTTTTCTGTATGCTCCAAAGGTTGTTGTTACCCATCAAGATGCATCAATAAAATCTGCTATTATAACTTTTTTTCCATAATCAAGGCACCGTTTTTGCATGTAGCACATCATGGACAAGTTGACTACCATGGTATTATGAATTACCTCATCCGTTTTTTATTATGTGTAACTTAACTTACGCCTTATGTTTTATTTGTTTTTTTTTTTGTCATTCAAGTTAGTCGTAATATCTGTAGAAACATTGATTTCAAGCAGCGGTTATGTGATATCGTTTGGACGGATCAGATCAGTCCTGAAGAGTTTGAGAATAAGTGGGCATAAATGTGACACCCGCTAATTTAGAACTGTAATTAGTGCCTAAACTACTTGTAATTACATGTATTTAGTTTATATTAATCTAAATATATGTAACATTTTGTGTAATTACAAACACGCAAACGCGATTTGTTTAAATCGTACATTTCCGAACCGGACGAGGTCCAACACTATTTATAAATGGACGTTGGTGACAAACTATTTAAAATAATGTGGATTTATCCAAACAAACATTATTTACCTTAATATATTGCGAGAATATATTACACATATTAAATATCATATAAAACACTCTTTATGTGATGAAAATGCGTGAAACACACCCGACAAACGAAATAAATCAAAGTTATATTTTTATAACTCAAAACTAAGTATTTTGATAAAATACTTCAAGTAAAATTATCGCGATTACACGCGTACAATTATAACGTTTAAAAACGTTAGACGATTAATAAACGCTAAACGAGCACGCAAATCGAGACCGACAACTTAACGAAATATTTTATAAAATGTTTACTAAGTATTTTGAATAAATACTTTTAATAAAAATATCGTGTTTTAAATTGTTAACGAAACACTTTGTATAAAATGTATAACGTAGAAACAACGTCAAAACAAACGGGTAAACGAGCACCACACTTAACGTAACTTTGAGGAAACAATTTAAACACCCATAAGTGGGTGGGACCCACGAAAATCTGCAGCAATATGGGGGATCATACCTCCTTTTCTTTCCTTGGTGACTTACACACTCTATACATGCATACCATACCCACATCATTTCCTTCACTCATCAATTTCTCCATTTTCTCTCAAAACCTCTCTCTCTCTCTCAAGAAAAACGACCAGAGACCAGATCCCACCCCCATCACACCACCACAAGTCCACCATATCACCACCATAGAGCCATCATGAACCGCCACGCCGGAAATCAAGAAAACACGAGAAATTGAGCTTTCGAATTCATTTCTTTCACTCTTCATCTAGATCATTGTAAGAACTCTTTACTTTTCTTAGTTCTACTTGTTTTATGGTTATTAACATGTTTTAGTGTTCATTCAACTTTTGTATGTCCAAAACATTAACCGAAACGCGATTTAAAACTCATAATCTTGAGTTATACTTTTTGTCCACGAAAATGGTCAATATCCACGATTTTTAGAAAAATCATTTTAACATTAAAATGAACTTTTCTTATGTCTAAAATTAAGTTCAAGAAGTTAAATTTCCAACAAAAATTGTCTCATCACTTTTCGACACCGTTTGCTACCTCAAAACAGGAAAATGGGTGGACATATACTTTCTGTCTCGGTTGACTGAAAGTTTCATCAACTTCTCAACATCATATCTCGATCTACACACATCAATTTTGTTAACTTTAAAATGTTCTTCTTTTTCATCTCATGAAAATACACGGATTTGCTCAGAAAAATAGATCTTTGGACTTGTATCTGGATTGGTCATATTTGGACCTCATGGGACTTTTGATTTTATTTAACCAACTAAACGAACCCTAAAATCCTTGGAAAAACTACAGAAAAAAGCTAACATATAGGGGTATTATGGGTATTTTTCTCGGGAGTTGTTGCGGACTTTAAGTTGTCAAGATCGTGAGAGGAATCGGAACTAAAATCTAGAAAACATAACATAGGGACTGTTTTAGTAATTATTTTAAAACCGAAACTTCGGGCTAACCCCGAAACGAACCAATAATTTTACTAAGCTCCTTACACCATTTTAAGACTCGGGTAAAAGTTTCAGGTCAAACTGACGTCGTTTGACCACGTTCACGAACTTAGTAAAACATCACAGTCGTAGTGTTGCATCAGGCCTAACCCGATTGCGACACTAAGCCCAATGTCACTAAACTATTAAAAATCAATGACCTGCGACACTAACCTCTGGGTCACTAACTATCGAATGTCACAGACTGCGACAATAATCCTTGTGTCGCCAAAACCCTAATTTCACCACCTGCAACACTGACCTCAGTGTCGCATATTTATAAATTCAGACATCTGCGACACTACTCTTAGTGTCGCAACATCACTGATTTTCACACCTTGCGACACTAACCTCATTATCGCAACCCACTCTAGTGCCGCATCTAGTGTTGCTAATAATAGCAGACTTGTAAATATTTTTACACTAAGTGTCGAACTTACTTAACAACCTATACTTATACAACTCGGAAGCATACGAATCATACTTTTATAAGTACACAAAGAAACAAACATAATAATAATACTTTGGGAATTATTATTACAAACGTCACCAACGGACCGTACACGTTTCCTAAAGGCAAACAACAAACAAACACTTGGACATTTCCTAGTTGAGTGGACAACTAGCACGGGTGATCTTTCGAGACACCAACTTATTTGCTTATTTACTTACAACCTTGTGCGTTCGGACGCCAGAAGGTTGCAGAGTTCGAAGAACCAACTTACGGAATTACATCCGACACTACGGACTTACATCCGGGATACTTATTCGCTTACACGAAAGTATCATACTTGCTAGACTCAGGTGAGTCTTACAGCCCCATTTTTACTGTTTTCTACTTTGGGGTGAGATATTTGCTACCGTTTTATGTATGAACACAAGTACTGAACTGTTTACACTACTTTTACACGCATTACATGAGTTACTTTTATCCACTGAATTCCTCCTATCATAAGTTGTTAGTTATGGAATTAAGCGCGATTACTAGTAAATGGATCCATTTGGGACTGACAATCCCTGCCTGGGGTGGTAGCGTCATGATATCGCGTAAAAAGTCACGTTTTTACTACCGATATCTCTCTCATTCTGGAACGATTCTTGGCATTTGAACTCAAATAACACTCAAATCAATGAGAATCTGCCAAGGAGGTCAAAACAAGGTTGCACGATAAAAATCAAGCAACACGGATGAAAAACGAAGATTCCACGCACGTTTGAAGATTCAAGGCATCAAAACAAGATTTAAAGACTAAAGTGCCCATCATCAACATCCATCTTATTCAAGGTGTTCGTTTTCAAAATACGAGTCTAACAAAAGAAGAATCAACAAAAACGGATAAAGAATGAAGATTCTACGCCCGCTGGGAAATTCAAATGATTCATAGGCTATATCTGGAGATAGGAAGCTCAATTTTGGGATTACTTTTCATCAAAGTCTTCATTTTTGAATTACGAATCCAACGAAAAAAGAATCGACGAAAACGGACGCATAACGAAGAAAACACGCGCGAATTAAGAAACGAAGCAAAAGACGGCGAACCGGGGCAGGTGGCAGCCAACCGCTGCCGGCCACCATGGTGGCGGCGCCGGCCACACCTCCCCCATCTCATTTCCTCTTTTTGGTCCTTTCGTGTACCTGGTGCCACACCTTTACGCGATTGTACGTACCTGGTGCCACACCTTTGCGTGATTGTACGTACTTGGTGCACCACCTTTTCCACCATTTGCTAAAGTGCTCCTCAAGATGATATCATGAGCCAAATTTCCCCTATAAATAGGAGGGCTTTGGTTCATTTGAAACACACACTCTTTCAACACAACCTACAAGTATTACACACTTTCTTTAGAAAATCTCTTGTATTCTTTAGTCTTTCTCATTCTACGATTATTGTAATTAATCTACGGATTAATATAGAAGCTAGGGCGAATGCTAGGGATTCGGAGATCAATTTTTGTACGTGTGAAAGAGTTGTCAATCATAATAATACACTGCTACGCATTTATTTCCGGGTGATATCTAAACTCTTATTTTACTTGTCTCATTTCATATTTTAATATGTGTTATTGCCTGGTATGTGATTTATTTGTTGCCATGAATTGCGAGTAGTTTATTATTGTGATTGTTGATGACGTGGATAATTATAAGTAGGGATGACATTATATAATTAATGCACGACAATCGTAAAGTGATATGATGGCCCCTATTCGACTGTTTATTCGATATAGTACTGGAAATGCTTTCGAGCAAAGTACAAATGTATGGAAGTCATAAACGACCGAAGGTAGTCATATCACTGGAATCAGCTCTGGTTTAACAATTGGAATTCCAAAAGGATAATACAACTTCACAACTAATTGGTGTATCCTACGAAAGTCAATGCATTACAAAGTAATGTTTGTAAAATACGTTCAGACAAAATAGGAATTAATAACCCATGTACTGTTGAGACCTTATGAACTTAAGTTTAATCAATGAAGTACCCTTTCTGGTTATCCACGTGACTACAACCTAGTAATTAGGACCTGATCAACCTTAATTATGGTAAGTAATTATCTGTGCCCATGACATGTGATGAACGCCAAAATGTACTAAATTATAGTACTAATTACCCCTTGTTCAATAGATTTCTTATGCATTTTATTTGAATACGATACTTATTTTGTTCATATTTTCAAATAGGAGTTTATTTGAGCTTGAATTGGAAAAGGAACGGAAATCGAGCTTATATTGAAGACATTGAAGAAGAAAGTCGAATGGTTGAAAAGTTTGATTTTTCAATCCATACGGCGTATGGAAATCCAAACGGCGTATGGATTGTGTGAGCCGGATCACCAGTTACGCGGGCTTGGCCTGCTGGGCTTTTCAATCCATACGGCGTATGGAAATCCATATGCCGTATGGATGGTTTCGATAGATTACTTAAAAAAAACCCTAATTCACTTCATTTGGGGGGTTATCATTTCTCATTTCTCTCCAGCCGTTTTTCACACTTTCCAGCACCGTTTTAGAGCATTTTGAAGGTAGAAGCAAGAAGAATCAAAGCCTCTTTCGATTGTTCACTTTTTATTTCAGTTTCTTGGTTCGAATACTTTAATCCTTTTCTTTTGATTATGATTTCGGTATTGATTATGAATCTGAGTTTCTGTAACAATATGATTGGCTAAGTCTTTTATGTATTTACTTGGATGATGATACTTAGATGATGGTTTGATTATTGAATTGCGAAAACTATCGGATTTTATGAATGTTTATGCGTTTACTTGTTAATCCTTGATTGTTGATTGATTATTAGTGGTTACCTAACGTGGTTTATGGGTCAATTGAGATTGAATTCCTTTTGATCAATATATTATTGATGATTGTTGATTTTAGTTAACAATTATTGCTGAATATATTGATTTTGACAGGTTAGGGTTAATAATCGGTATTAATCATTTATGAACAAGATAGCTATTATTGGTTATAGGCTTTGTTGATTCAAGTCACAAAAGTAAATCACATAAACGGCGTAGGTTTAGTATATAATACAATTTGGTGGGCAACGTTACTTGAATGTTAACGTGTTGAAAACAATTTTGTGTCTTTCTTAATTGTATTAGATTAACTTACCTCGGAAAGGGAGTTGTCTTATTTGTCATGTCGCAATAAAATCCATTGTTTGAGCAATTCAATAAAGTGATAACCGGATTCTAAGTAAAGTAATCCAAGTGAATACATTTCTTCTATCATTTGAATTAAATAATTTTATTTAAGTACTTGTTCTTTAATTAGTTTCTTTTAATTTTCATTTAAATAATTTGTTTTTAATCATTGTTTACCAATTGTTCGATCGGAACTAAAACGTTCCCCCATTATTTACCATTTTATTTACAACAATTTCCAATTTATTTAATATTGACATCCGTTCCTCGTGTTCGACTCGGACTTATCAGTCTATACTATATTACGACCAGGTATTCTTGCCTGTGTTGTGTATAGTAAGCAGGTACTCCTATTTATAAAACTTAACTCTGTTTACACAACATCAAGTTTTTGGCGCCGCTGCCAGGGAGGAGTTTGATTCAATTCAATAATTTGGAAATTGTTTTAGTTGTATAGTTGTGATTTACCTTTAGTTTGTCGGTTTTAAGGTGTGCTTTTGTTTAAAGTTCTGTCTGTTCATACTTTTTCTTTTAACTAAAGTCGTGATAGTTAGTATTACGCTGTGTTACCTAAGTAACCTGTTCTACTGTCTTGGTAAGTTTAATTGCAGGACATTTATGACCTGGACGTCAGATCCTAATCCTGCCGTTCCATTTGAAGAACCCAAACACACGTTTCATCAAAGAATACGCGCACATTCCGAAACGCCCCACTCACCGATAATCAACCCATTCCTGAACGAAGCAGACAGATTATTGGACTGCAATCTTCACACACCACTGGTCTCCAACTACAAGTCGGATTTTGAGGAAAAATACGAAGAGTATCGCGGAAGGCCACCAACCGAGTATCCCAGCGATCAATCGGAACCAGACCACAACATGACGGATGACATTGCCAACATGACTCTAGAGCAGTATTCGAGCCGAATGCGCACCGATCTTGGACCCGGAGTAGTGAGGCCCGCCATTGCACGAGAAGTGGAATTCGAAATCAAGGGACAGTTCCTCAAGGAACTTAGAGAGAACCCTTTCCTTGGCGAAGAAAGGGAGGATGCTAACGAGCACGTCGAGAAGATCCTGGAACTCGCCGACATGTTCAACGTTCCGAACATTACGCGCGATCAAGTCATGCTCCGAGTATTCCCAATAACACTAAAGGGAGCCGCTAAGAGATGGATTTCAAACGAACTAGCTGGATCCATCACCACGTGGGAAGATATGCGCACGAAATTCTTGAAGATGTATTGCCCACCATCCAAAACATCGAAGATGATCGATGAGATTAGGAATTTCAAGCAGGACATCGACGAATCACTTCACCAAGCGTGGGAAAGATACAAGGATTTGATGCATAGGTGCCCACAGCACGACCTGAATGATCAACAAATAGTGATGGTGTTCTACAAAGGAGTGGATTTTGCAACAAGACAGCAGTTGGATGCTCAAGGATCTCTACCAAAGAAGATTCCAAGAGACGCGTTAGAAGCAATTCGTGACCAAGCAAAACGTTCTCAGCTTTGGGACGATGGAACCGGTCGGAGAAGAAGGTCGTATAGCAATGAGGATGGAATCGCCGCCATCACTACTAAGCTTGACAGCATGGGAAGAGATCTAAAGAAGGTAACCGAAACAGTTCATGCAATCCAAGTCGGATGTGATAACTGTGGAGGATCGCATCTAGTCAAGGATTATCCTGAGATTGAATCTGGAGAAGCAAAAGAAGAAGTCAAGTTTGGCGAAGGTCAGGGAAACTACCGCCAAGGTGGAGGGACCTTTTTTCGATGACCTTATCAGGAAGGAAATCGCCTGTTTCGCCAAGCTCAGCCGGGACTTTACACCACGGAGCAACCTGCAGCACCTTTTCCCAAGAAGAAGACCAACCTTGAAGATATGATGGAAAAGTTCCTGACCACTAATGAGCAATTTATTGCTAGTTCTGGACAACGTATAGACACTACTGAAGCATTAGTGAGAAATCAAGGTGCTGCTATTAAGCAGATTGAAGGAAGTATCTCGAACATTGCTAAGGTTCTCCAAGAGAGATTTCCTGGAACTCTTCCCGGATTCACCGAAACCAATCCACGTGATCAAGCTAAAGCTGTGATTACCAAGAAGTGGAAAGATTCATGAAGATCAGGTTGTAAGGAAGAAGCCTGTATCTCAGCCTCTGCCTGAAAAAGAGAAGGAGGTAGAAGTTGTTAAAAGCCCGAAGGTGGACACTAAGGATGATCAAAGTGCTAGGGATAAGCAATATGCGAAGGATCATGCGCCTCCACCACCTTTTACCAGTGGCTTTGAGAAGAGGCAAGGATGAAGCTCATTATCACTAGTTTCTCGAGAACTTGAAGCAACTCCACATCAACATTCCGTTTGTGGAGGCCATTGCTCAAATGCCTAAATATGCAAAATACTTGAAGGAATTGTTAACCAACAAGAGCAAGATGATGGAGGCAACCACGGTGACAATGAACAAGAGGTGCTCAGCGGTGATGCAAAATAAACTACCACTGAAGATGAAGGACCCTGGAAGTATTAATCTTCCTTGTCTTATTGGAAGTTTAGACATCATTAATGCGCTTGCTGACTTGGGAGCAAGCATATCAATAATGCCTTACACTATGTATGCTAGACTCAAGTTAGGAGAGCCTAAACCAATCAGAATGTGCATTGAGTTAGCGGATCGTTAAAATTCAATATCCTAAGGGTATGGTCGAGAATGTGTTGGTTAAGGTAGATAAGTTTGTCTTTCCGTGCGATTTTGTGATTCTTTACATGGTAGAAGATTCAAAAGTACCTATCATTTTGGGAAGACCTTTTCTAGCCACTGCAAGGGCATTGATTGATGTTTTTGATCGAAGGATCACATTAAGGGTAGGAGATGAAGAAGTAGTGTTTGATATTAATAAATAAATGCAATACCCTGCGGCAGTAGATGATACCTGTTACTTTGTGAGTACTAAAGAAATGACAGATGATGAGGAATTTCTACAAGGTCTAATGGAAGTTGAAGATATTGATCCAATGATTCTGGAAGGTTGGACAATAAGTCTTGAAGCTATTCGAGAGATTGAAGAACTCGATAAGTTGCTCGAGGAAGAGAGTGAGACTACATGCGAAGATGAATTAGAGACTGAAGGAATCAAACTGAAGGAGAGTAAAAAGTCCATTTTGGAGAATGGAGTGTGTTGCACCCGCAACCGTTGGTTCAGTGTCGTTGTGATTTCTGATGGTGGTGCAGGTGCAGCAGGGGTTTTAAAATTTATATTTAGCTGGGCTTAAATTATACGTACTACTTACTCTGGTTAGCAAGCGGTAAGTATGACCTAAGATCGTTCTATGAATCTAAACGTGTGGGCCATTAAAGCTGGTGTTTTCGGTAAGGAAATATTTAGGATGGAACAAAGTAGGTAGGTTTGGGGGTTTTAAACTAAAGACAAGTAATTAAAATGCAGAAAAGTAAATTGCAGGAAATTAAAGTGCAGGAAAACAGGTAAAGATAAACATGTGATTGTTGAGATTTTGATAATTAATGTTTCGGGATGACAGATTTAACAGGAACATTGCTAAATGTAATGATTTAAACTATCAGGTGTAAACTCTAGAACCCTACCAACTAAATTTCCCATTGGCATGTCACTAGGAACTAGGTTATCGTGATTCTGATCGGAGCAATACGCAAACTTCCAATACTTATATAGTTGAAAGATAAACAACCTATCTTGGCTTAACGCCGAGGTGCATGAATCAGTAGCGTATCGTCTCATAGGTCCGGCCGTTCTTAACCCCTAAAATAGTTTAGTATTTTGTTAGCATGCAGATTAATAACTTTGTATGTTTAGACCGCTGATTATGTAAGACTTAGTGTTTTAAGGATTCCAGGTCACTAGGATTTTATTCTTATTCCTAAGTCTTGTTTTGTGCATTAAGGCTTGGTTACTTCAACTTATGACTTGAGCTCTCCTTTTCAAACAGTTATACATCCCTGGATAATTCGCAGTTTATAAAAACGTGTTTCATATGCAGACCATACCTTTCAGTAATCGGATAATGTACTGTACTTTACATGGTAGTTCAACTGCTTCTTACATCAGACATGCGGTCAGGAGTAATTGACGGTGAACGTGACACTCTAAACTAACTAAATGTAAAGCGATGCAGAATTGTAAACGTAATATGTACAACGAGTGGGTTCACTGTGTCTTACTTGTTGCATGTCATGGGCACAGATAACTACTTTCCATAATTAAGGTTGATCAAGTCCTAATTACTAGGTTGCAGTCACGTGGATAACCAGAAAGGGTACTCCATAAATTAAACTCAAGTTCATAACGTCTTAACGATACAAAGGTTATTAATTCCTATTTTATCTGAACACGTTTTCGAACATCATTTTATTATGCATTGAATTTCGTAGGATATACCAGTTAGTTATGAAGTTGTTTTATCCTTTCGGAATTCCAACTGTTAAACCAGAGCTGATTCCAGTGATGTAACTACCTTCGGTCGTTTATCGACTTCCATACATTTGTACTCCGTGTGAAACGTTTCCAGTACTATATCAGATAAACTGTCGAATAGGGGCCGTTATATCACTTTTACAATTGTCGTACACTTAATTGTATAATGTCATCCTTACTTATAATTATCTACATCATCAACAATCACAATAATAAACTACTCGCAATTCATGGTAATAGACAAATCACATACAAGGCAATAATACATAACTAAAATATGAAATAAAGCAAGTATGATAAAGGTTTCGATATCACCCGGAAATAGATGCGTAGCAGCGTATTATTATGATTGACAACTCGTTCACACGTACAAAGGTGAATCTCCAAACTCCTAACGTTCGTTCTAACCTCTATGTTAATCCGTAGATTATTTACAATAATCCTAGACTAAAATATAAGAGAATTTCTAGAGTGAGAAAGTGGAAACGGAAGAGTGAGAGTATATGTTTGAGTGTGAATATGAGAGTGTCTTGAAATGAGAGCTAGGGGCTGCTATTTATAGGAGAGACTTGGCTCAAGTTAGTATTCCAATGCTCACAATAGCAAAAGGTGGAAAAGGTGGTGGCACCGGATACGAAAAAGGTGGAAAAGGTGGTGCACCGGGTACGGAAAAACACGTAAAGGTCTAGCACCGGGTACACACAAGGACCAAAAAGTGGGATCCGTGCAGGGGGTGGCAAACGGTGGTGGCCAGGTGGCAGCCGGCGGCTGGCCGGCAGCGGCTGGCTGCTACCCGCACCTGTACGCCGTATGTTGCCTCGTTTCTTGATTCGTGCGTGTTTCCTTCGTTATCCGTCCGTTTGCGTTGATTCTTTTTGCATTGGATTTGTAAATCAAAAACGAAGCTTTTGATGAAAAGAAATCCCAAAAATATATCTCTGAACTTTAGATGTGTCGTACGAATCGTTTGGATCTTCCAGCATACGTAGAATCTTCATTCTTCTTCCGTTTTTGTTGATTCTTCTTCTGTTGGATTCGTAATTTGAAAACGAACATCTTGGATGAGATAGATGTTGGTTATGGGCTCTTTTGTTATGAAATATCTACTTGATGTCTTGAATCTTCAAATGTGCATGGAATCTTCGTTTTCTATCCGTTTGCTTGATTTTCATCGTGCAACCTTGTTTTGACCATCTTGACATAATACTATTGATTTGTACTGAATTTGAGTTAAAGTGCCAAGAATCATTCCAGAATGAGAGAGATATCGGTAGTAAAAATGTGACTTTTTACGCGATACCAAGTATCCCACACTTAGAACTTTGCTTGTCCTCAAGCAAACTCATTCATAAAAAGCTTTTGGAAAGATTCTAATCGCATTAGTTTTTAGAGATACTATTCTCGAAGAATATAAAATTATAGTTACGAAAGAGTTTTTACTGGAGACTAGGGGTTTTGTAGAATTTGATACCTTCTTCGAGCAACTTATATGATGATCATGACTAGGCAATCCTCACAAGTGGGTCACTCAAATCACTCAGGTGTTTAAGGTTTCCCACTTACTAGTGTCAATCACTCAGATGGCCAGTCATGCAGCATTCTCGTCATAGGCTTGATCAAGAATCAAATCTCCATCACTTTTGATGAGGATGATACCAACCTCTCGAGATATCTTGGAAAGGAATCTGTTGCTTGGTTTTGAAGATGGTGTTGATGAGGGTTTTTCCATGTATTTTCTCGAAACTGTGATGTTTTTCTTGAGAGAGAGTCTCTTTTGGAATTTCTCAGATTTTTGGAAAGACTTGTAACTCTTTTCGTTGAATTTTTCTTCCTTTTCTTGACTTTTTTTTCCGGTCGTGCCGGCATAGTTATTTTCTTTTCTTTCTCTTTGTTTTCTTTTCTTCTATCCTGCCGACTTCACTGATATATATGTCCTATGGCCGGGAAGGTTTCGCAATGGTGTTTGGTTGTGATGAGCTTTTCTTGCAAAAGTCTTAGGAAATTGAGAGTGTCTCTGAAAATTTGTTGGAAGATAAAACTTCTGTAGGTTCGGGATGAATAATAGGAGGTTTTGATTGGGTGTGAAGAGTGACTGTTGAGTGGGTGGAAGTTTGGTGGTGTAAGGGTGCTTGGATTCCTTAGAAGTTATCAAGATAGGTTGTACCTATGCCACGTATGGCACTCATTGATGTGATCTCGAAATGTATTGCAAGGGCAAGTTCTAATTCAAATGCGTACATCGGCGCACACATGAAACTAAAAGTGAAGCATTGTAGAGATAAATGCTAACTATGGGCTCAATCCTCACGAATCGAATGTTTTGGTCAATGTGTGCCTAGCCATGTGTTGCCCTTTTCATCCGTATCTTATTCTAAAATAGTTTTGTTTCTTTGTTAAAACTCGTTTCTTGGAGTAATTTATAGTTTTGAAAAATAGTATTCCTAAAGAATAGTGTTTTTGAATCCGATTTTTTTTTAAATTTCTCCATTTTAACCTTTTAATGGAAATTTTGTTTAACTTACGGGCAAGAGGTAAAAGCTTGCGGTTGAAGGCCGTAAAGTATCCCACACTTAGAGGAACATTGTCCTTAATGTTCGAATCTATCTGTTGAGTACCTCTTGTTGAAGTATCCCACACTTAGATATTCTACTTATTTTTGAATTGTTTCATAAGTGTAGTGTGGTTTTGAGGATCTCACACTTAGTTTTGGAATATCGGATGAGGTGATCAATGCATTAAACGGATAGAGGGTTTTTGAACGGTGTACCACTTTTGTTGTGCATGCTGTTGGCTACTCGTTAGAAGTTTGTTGGTTCGCGGTTCGTAGCACACGTCTCCTGGCGTTCTTCATGGCGAGGTCCACAGTTTCCTTGTGCCTTAGTCTTTTGTAAATAGTGTTTGAATCAAACAAACATGCCACTCAACAATCAAATAATAGCTGCTAATAAGAAAAGTAAAGTGATAACATAATAAAGTAATAACTGGATAGAGGTGATGTCTATTCATCCATAGTACATCAAATACACACAATAATAATAAAGCCTTGATAGAAAATAGAAAGAAGTCAGAAAGCGGAGCAATCTAGTGCTCGGCTGGTGGTGATACTGCTGTTGAAGATACTATAGGTCCAGGAGATGCTCATCTGATGAGGAATCATCGTGCTGATAGTGGGTGCCTTCGTCTGATGCATCTCGATCAGCCTCTGCTTCTGGTGTACCTGTAGTGAATACTCAATGCTGTATCAAATGATCAACAAAATCTCCTGCAGGCATGTCAAAGCTGTCCAGTGGAATCTCTGGTGTCCTCTGCTGAGAGTGTCCTCCAAATAAATCAGTCTGTCTATGAGAGGATACTGGATCAATCGGTGTGTGTGCAGGGCTGACACTCCTGAGAATCCTATGACTTTGAACAATGGTGGCTCGCACGGAGACTCTGGATATTCTGCTGCTTCGCGAAGTATGCCCTCTGACCGAACCAACAGTTGAGGGGACATGCTGTACCGGAGTAGGATCCTATGCTGGTGGTGGTCGTGGTCTAGGTGGAACCGTGCGAGGTGGTAAACCATGGCCATGGCCACGAGCTGGATGTCTGCGAGGTGCTTGAGTAGGAACTGGAAGTCTAGGAGCTGCAGGTGTATATAAGTGTGGTGGTGCTCGGCCCATTCCGCATGGTATATCTGGAAGTGGGCTCACTAGTATCCCTGCGATCTACTGTCTCATGGCTCTATAACATCTGACTTGCATCTGCATCAACCAGTACCAGTAATCAGGCCCTGGGGGTATCCCGTAATGGTATATGCAAGCTGGTATCTGAGCTCTAGGGGCTGGGACCAAAGGTCCTGGCCTAGTAGGCTGTGGCGGTGCAACTGGGTCATCAGAATCTTGTGCATCCTCATTCTCATCTAAATCGGAATCTGAATTGTGGGGCTCTCTTGGTTGTTTCCTCTTCCTGGATTCCCTGGGTAGGACTAGACCTGCGACCAATGTATCAACACTCTAAGGGTCTGATGACCGTGCCCTGATGTAAACGGTGTCATCCCTCAGAATCCGAAGTATATCCATGCTCCTTAGAAATATGTAATCTATCGGTTGGGCACTCCATTCTGGCAGGCTCTTGAATTTCTCTATCTCTGTCGTCATAATCAACCCCATTTTTCGAATGAACCTAGTAATCACTGGGCCCATGAATGATCTTCTTGCACCAAACTCTTTTTCTTCCAAAATTCATTGTGCAACTAGATGGGCAACCTGAATGTTCCTCCTCTCGAGGATACATGCCATCATGACAACATCAAACTCAGAGACTCGACCATTAGACGTATGCTTCCCATCAAGCGAACAAGCCAGTAGTTTGTGCAAAATCTGCATAACTGGGTCTGTGAGCTGGGTAGCTTTAATACCCGAGAAATACGGATTTGGTGACCAATGACTCCATACCTTTGTGGTAGTAGTCGTGAGAGAAATCGTGGTGGCTCCACTAGTAAACAGGGGTGAATCGATCTCTTCAAGAGTATAGAGATCTAGGTGACGTGCAAACCGATCCAATGACAAGGTGAATAGGCTCCCCATATATCTAAATGTGATCACCCCGTTAACAACTCTACTCCCTGGCTCAAATGTATAGGTGGTCATGAACTCGGTGATCATCTCCATATACACCGGTTCGTCAATGCTGAGCAATTTCTTGAAAGACTCAAACTGCTGACCCTCTATTGAGTAACTGAGTAGACTTTCTAATCTCTGCCTGAATCCTAATGTCTGCAGCTTTTCCCAATCTACATATCTAAAACGGCCAAAAGATTTGTCTCTCCATATTCGTGCCATCTGGTCGTATGCTGGTGTTGCACTAAGGTATGCAAGAGATCCTTGTTTTAGTGCGTAAAACTTCAAAACGAATGTACAACCGAGAATATCATGCAATGAGGAGTTCAAAAGGACATGAAATTATAGAGTTTGGTGAAGATTGGATGGTGATTCATGGAGGTATGGTGGTGGACGATTTTGGGTGAGGGAGGAATGAGAAGAAAAAAAAATTCTTTTGTTTTTGAATTATGGGATCAAATGGATGGCTTGTGGTCCATGGGAATATTTGTCATACTCTTATGTACCTTATTCCTTACATGGTCCCTAATGTACTTACAAGATTAATATCCTAGGTAAATTTCTAATGCCCTATTAATAATGATTACGAATCTTAAGTGTATTTATTGTAATTAGTTACTTGTTAGTTTTTCGTTACATTATAAGCAGTCTAAGAAACGCGCAAATTCTTACAGGACAGTTAAAATTAACCTGAAATATGTATATATATATATATATATATATATATATATATATATATATATGTATATATTATTTTGTGTGTTTTAAAATTTATTTGTCTGACGTGGACTTGTTGAATGTACAGGTTTTGGCTAAAGGTTGTACGTTCTTTCCGTCGCACACGTGTTTTCAGGAAAAAACTTTTAAAAACGTTTTTTCTTTTAAAGGAAACTTTCAAGAATTTATTACTTTACTATATTCATACTAAAATATGCTCATTTAAAGTCGCGAGCCTTGACCTTTTTCGAAAGGGATTGTTTTAAGATTCGTTCCGATCCCTCCATAGGGAAAGGGTTTAGATTTGTTCCCTTAAGCGAACGTTTTTCAGCACAAAATATTTTGAAAGTTCCAAAATGGTGTTATAAACTAAATAATAATGACGATTCTCTAATCCTCCTAGGACTTCTCGTTCTTCGTATCCTAAATTGACAAGATCACCAATTAACTTATTGTACACTTTCCTTACCTTTTTAGGGTTTGACAAACCGACGCGTGGCCCTTGGTCTTTGTAATTAAGATCATGAGTGAGTTTTTCTTCAGAATCATCTTCGGGAAAATAATCAAAGTGGGAAGAATTTGGTAAACCAGGTAGATGCAAAGTTGGCGAGTTATCTTCTGGAGATGATGCAAGGTCAGGTAACTGGTCTGTGTCATCAAAATCTAGGCAATGTTTTGGAATTGAAAGTGAGGTCCTATATTCTTCTTGAGTGTCGGAGGTTTCCTTAGTTTTAGAGGAAGAAGGTGAAAAGAAATCAGATCCTAACTCTTTTTCTAAGTAGTAAAAGAATTTCGTATCATCCATTAAAATGAGGCAAGAAGTGGGTTTTCGAGTTGTCATTTTAGTGCTATCCTAACTAACTAATACTTAATTAATACTAATTACTTAAATTAACTTTCAAAAGATTTCTAAGAAGATTTCAATCGGAAGGGTCTCCTAAATATCACTACTTTAGGCGGCTTTGAATCGTACGTTTGTGATTGCCTAGCAGCGGCGCCAAAAACTTGTTGCACCCGCAACTGTCGGTTCAGTGTCGTTTTGATTTTTGATGGTGGTGCAGGCGCAACAGGGGTTTTAAAAATTATATTTAGTTGGGCTTAAATTATACGTACTACCTACTCTGGTTAGCAAGCGGTAAGTATGAACTAAGATCATTCTATGAATCCAAACGTGTGGGCCATTAAAGCTGGTGTTTTCGGTAGGGAAATATATAGGATGAAACAAAGTAGGTAGGTTTGGGGGTTTTAAACTAAAGACAAGTAATTAAAATGCAGAAAAGTAAATTGCAGGAAATTAAAGTGCAGGAAAACAGGTAAAGATAAACATGTGATTGCTGAGATTTCGATAATTAGTGTTTCGGGATGACAGATTTAACAGGAACAATGCTAAATGTAATGATTTAAACTATCAGGTAAAAACTCTAGAACCCTACCAACTAAATTTCCCATTGGCATGTCACTAGGAACTAGGTTATCGTAATTCTGATCGGAGCAATACGCAAACTTCCAATACTTATCTAGTTGAAAGATAAACAACCTATCTTGGCTTGACGCCAAGGTGCATGAATCAGTAGCGTATCGTCTCAAAGGTCCGACCGTTCTTAACCCCTAAAATAGTTTAGTATTTCGTTAGCATGCAGATTAATAACTTTGTATGTTTAGACCGCTGATTATGTAAGACTTAGTGTTTTAAGGATTCCAGGTCACTAGGATTTTATTCTTATTCCTAAGTCTTGTTTTGTGCATTAAGGCTTGGTTACTTCAACTTATGACTTGAGCTCTCCTTTTCAAACGGTAATACATCCCTGGATTATTCGCAGTTTAGAAACACGAGTTTCATATGCACACCATGCCTTTCAGTAATCGGACACTGTACTTTACATGGTAATTCAACTGCTTCTTACATCAGACAAGCGGTCAGGATTAATTGACGGTGAACGTGACACTCTAAACTAACTAAATGTAAAGCGATGCAGAAATGTAAACCTAAAATGTACAACGAGTGGGTTCACTGTGTCTTACTTGTTGCATGTCATGGGCACAAATAACTACTTACCATAATTAAGGTTGATCAAGTCGTAATTACTAGGTTGCAGTCACGTGGATAACCAGAAAGGGTACTCCATAAATTAAACTCAAGTTCATAAAGTCTTAACGATACAAAGGTCATTAATTCCTATTTTATCTGAACGCGTTTTCGAACATCATTTTATTGTGCATTGACTTTCGTAGGATATACCAGTTAGTTATGAAGTTGTATTATCTGTTTGGAATTCCAACAGTTAAACCAGAGCTGATTCCAGTGATGTAACTACCTTCGGTCGTTTATCAACTTCCATACATTTGTACTCCGCGTGAAACGTTTCCAGTACTATATCAGATAAACTGTCGAATAGGGGCCGTTATATCACTTTTACAATTGTCGTACACTTAATTGTATAATGTCATCCTTACTTATAAATATCTACATCATCAACAATCACAATAATAAACTACTCGCAATTCATGGTAATAGACAAATCACATAAAAGGCAATAATACATAATTAAAATATGAAATAAAGCAAGTATGATAAATGTTTCGATATCACCCGGAAATAGATGCGTAGCAGCGTATTATTATGATTGACAACTCGTTCACACGTACAAAGGTGAATCTCCAAAGTTCTAACGTTCGTCCAAACCTCTATGTTAATCCGTAGATTAATTACAATAATCCTAGACTAAAATATAAGAGAATTTCTAGAGTGAGAAAGTGGAAACGGAAGAGTGAGAGTATATGTATGAGTGTGAATATGAGAGTGTGTTGAAATGAGAGCTAGGGGCTGCTATTTATAGGAGAGACTTGGCTCAAGTTAGCATCCCAAAGCTCACAATAGCAAAAGGTGGAAAAGGTGGTGGCACCAGATACGAAAAAGGTGGAAAAGGTGGTGCACTGGGTACGGAAAAACACGTAAAGGTCTAGACCCGGGTACACACAAGGACCAAAAAGCGGAATCCGTGCAGTGGGGTGGCAGCCGGCGGAGGCCTTGTGGTTGGCTGGCGGCAGCTGGCTGCTACCCGCACCAGTACGCCGCCTGTTGCCTCTTTTCTCGATTCGTGCATGTTTCCTTTGTTATGCGTCTGTTTGCGTTGATTCTTTTTGCGTTGGATTCCTAAATCAAAAACAAAGCTTTTGATGAAAAGAAATCCCAAAAATATATCTCTGAACTTTAGATGTGTCGTACGAATCGTTTGGATCTTCCGGCGTACGTAGAATCTTCATTCTTCGTCCGTTTTTGTTGATTCTTCTTCTGTTGGATTCGTAATTTGAAAACGAACATCTTGGATGAGATAGATGTTGGTGATGGGCTCTTTTGTCTTGAAATCTCATTTTGATGTCTTGAATCTTCAAACGTGCGTGGAATCTTCGTTTTCTATCCGTTTTCTTGATTTTCATCATACAACCTTGTTTTGACCATCTTGACATACTACTATTGATTTGTACTGAATTTGAGTTAAAGTGCCAAGAATCGTTTCAGAATGAGATAGATATCGGTAGTAAAAACGTGACTTTTTATGTGATATCAGAGTGTCGATCATCACCGAGACACGAATATCTATGTATGGTATTCCTTGTTTGAGGGAAGAGGTGTCGATGGTTAAATCTTCATTCGAAGAACCACCGAAGTTAGAATTGAAAGATTTGCCAAACCATTTGGAATATGCATACTTGCAAGGAAAGTCGGACCTACCAGTAATTATTTCATCTCGGCTGTCAGCCAACGAGAAAGAAAGTTTATTGACGGTTCTTAAGGAGCACAAGCATGTTATCGAGTGGACGATTAGCGATATCAAGGGAATATACCCCTCCTACTGCACGCACAAGATTCTCATGGAATCTGACTTCAAACCTTTGGTGCAACCGTTGAGGCGCTTAAATCCTAAAGTGACTGATGTGGTAAGGAAGGAGATCATTAAGTTACTTGACGCTGGGTTAATTTACCCAATTTCCGATAGCCCCTGGATAAGCCCCATACATGTTGTGCCAAAGAAGGGAGGAATGACCGTGGTAGCTAAGGAGAAGAATGAATTAATCCCCACAAGAATTGTCACCGGATGGAGAGTCTGTATCTATTATAGGAAGTTGAATGATGCTACGCACAAGGATCATTTTCCTTTGTCGTTCATCGATCAAATGCTCGAGCGTTTAGCCGGAAAAGAATACTATTGCTTTTTGGAAGGATTTTCTGGTTACTTCCAAATTCCGATAGATGCACATGATCAAGACAGGACCACGTTCACATGCCCATTCGGGACTTTTGCTTATCGGAGAATGCCTTTCGGTTTGTGCAATGCACCCGCAACATTTCAGCGGTGCATGATGGCGATTTTTGATGACATGGTGGAGGATATCATGTAGATATTCATGGATGATTTCTCCGTTTTCGGGGATTCTTTTGACTAGTGTTTAGCAAATCTGAAAAAGAAGTTGCAAAGGTGCGAGAGTTCGAATCTTGTTCTGAATTGGGAGAAGTGCCATTTTATGGTACGCGAAGGAATCGTGTTAGGACACAAGATTTCAAGTGTTGGGATTGAAGTAGACCAAGCCAAAATTAAGGCAATAGCAAAGCTGCCACCCCCAACAAATGTCAAGGGAATACGAAGTTTCTTAGGACATGATGGGTTCTACAGACGATTCATTAAGGATTTTTCCAAAATAGCTCGTCCGATGAACAAACTGTTGGAGAAAGATGCTAAGTTTGAGTTTTCCAAGGAATGTCTTGATGCATTCAATCTTTTGAGAGAAAGGTTAGTATCAGCACCCATCATGATTAGTCCAAATTGAGATCTCCAATTTGAACTAATGTGCGATGCTAGTGATTATGCTGGAGGAGCAGTGTTAGGGCAAAGGATTGATAAGAAGTTTCAACCGATTTATTATGCTAGTAAAACCTTAACAAACGCGCAAGAGAATTACACTACAACCGAAAAGGAACTGCTTGCGGTTGTGTTTTCTTTTGATAAGTTTCGGTCTTATTTGATTCTATCAAAGACTGTAGTGTTTACCGATCATTCAGCGTTGAGGTACTCATTTAGCAAGCAAGATGCGAAGCCAAGATTTCTATGATGGATTTTGTTACTACAAGAATTTGATATCGAGATTCGTGATTAGAAGGGAGCTGAGAATTTAGCCGCTGATCACCTTTCAAGGTTGGAAAATCCCGAGTTAGATAAGTTGGATAAAGCAGAGATTAAGGATACATTCCCTGATGAGAGTTTACTGAAGGTTATTATGAATGGACTGTCATGGTTTGCTGATTTCGCAAATTTTCTAGTTACAAAAACTATTCCCACCGAGATGAAGTACAACAAAAGGAAGAGATTTTTCTCGGCTTTACGACATTACTTTTGGGAAGACCAGTTTTTATTTAGGGAATGTGCTGATGGTATGGTGAGGAGGTGCATTCATGGAGAAGAATGCATAAAGATTCTAAGTCAGTGTCACAACGGTCCTACGGGAGGTCATCATGGGCCATCATACACAGCTAGGAAGGTGTTTGAGGCAGGATTTTATTGGCCAACTGTCTACAAGGATGCATATGAGTTTGTGAAGGAATGCGATGCTTGCCAACGAACGGGAAGGATCTATAAAAGAGATGAGATGCCACAAAATCCTATTATGGTTAGTGAAATTTTCGATGTCTGGGGAATCGACTTTATGGGACCATTTCCACCGAGCAACGGAAATAAGTATATAGTTGTGGCTGTCGATTATGTTTCAAAGTGGGCTGAAGCAAAAGCATTACCGACTAATGACGCACGAGTGGTGATTAAGTTCCTCAAGCAGCTGTTTTCGCGATTTGGAACTCCTAAGGCATTGATTAGTGATCGTGGAACGCATTTTGCAAATGCGCAATCGGAGAAAGTTTTGAAGAGATATGGAGTCAATCACAAGTTCTCACTGCTTATCACCCACAGACTATTGGACAAGTAGAAGTGACTAATCGTGGTTTGAAGCGCATTTTAGAACGTTCAATTGATGGAAATCCGAAGGATTGGTCGAATAAACTGGATGATGCATTATGGGCCGCAAGGACTGCTTTCAAAACGTCCATTGGAACCACGCTGTACCAACTCATTTATGGGAAAGCTTGTCACCTACCGTTTGAGTTGGAACACAAAGCGTATTGGGCATTGAAGCAATGCAATCTCGATGATGATGCAGCTGAGAAAGAGCGACTAACAAATGCATATGATAATGCACGACTGTATAAGGAACGCACTAAGAAATGGCACGATGCACGTCTTAGATCAAATAACTCATTTGAGCAAGGTGACAAAGTGCTCTTATACAGTTCTCGTTTGCATTTGTTTCCTGGGAAGTTGAAGACTCGTTGGACAGGACCTTTCGTAGTTGAAAAGGTTTATCCATTTGGTGCTGTTGATTTGAAAGGTCATTCTGGTACGACATTTAAGGTGAATGGAAGTCGTTTGAAGAAGTATTATGGTGACTCAAGGGACTCCAACAGGGATTTGGAGATGAATTTCACTTAACTCATGGAGCAAAGTGTCGAGCTTACCGACGTGATAAACAAAAGCGCTTTCGGGAGACAACCCGTTGTTTTTATTAATTATTTATTTTGTTTTGTTTTGTGTTAATAAAGCTCATGGAAGAGGATGCTGGTTGTTTGAAGGCTGCAGTCTAGCTTATATATTGAAGATAGCTCAGGGGAGTTTCTGTTCACTTCTTTTCTAGTCCCTATGTTATTGTTTACTTTGCAATGAGGACATTGCTCATTTTTAAAGTGGGGGATGGGGGAAAAGAAGTTTGTTTGTCCTTAAGATATGAATGGTAAATATTGAGTTAAAGGGCATTCTATGTTAGTCATTTTTCAAGCCCAAAATTTTTCTTTTAAAATTGTTTTTTGTGTAAAGTTTAGCAAATCTTGTAACACACTTTGGGAATTCAAGGGATGAAATGAACTTAACTTTAAATATTAGACAGTTCATCAACATGCAATAAGTAAGACACAGTGAAACCACTCGTTGTATATATTAGGTTTACATTTCCGCACTGCTTTACTTTTAATTAGTTTAGAGTGTCACTTTCACTGTCAATTACTCTTGACCGCATGTTGGACATAAGAAGCCGTGGAATTACCATATAAAGTACACGGTCTAATTACTGAAAGGCATGGTCTTCATATGAAACACGTTTTTAATAAACTGCGAATAATCCAGGGATGTATAACTGTTTGAAAAGGAGATATTTAAGTCATAAGTCGAAGAAACCGGAATCTAATCAATTATGAACAAGACTTAGGAATGAAAGTGAAAGTCCAAGTGACTTAGGATATTTAAACCTCTAGGTCTTATAAAATCGGCAGTCTAAACATACAAAGTTATTAATCTGCATGCTAATAGCACAGTAAACTATCTTAGGGGTTAAGAACGGTCGGACCTATGAGACGATACACCACTTATTCATGCACCTCAGTATAAAACCAAAATAGGTTGCTTATCTCTCATACAGATAGGTATTGGAAGTTGACATATTGCTTATCTCTTAGAATCATGATAACCTAGTTCCTAGTGACATGCCAATGGGAAATTTAGTTGGTAGGGTTCTAGAGTTTACACCTAATAGTTTACTTATTATATTAAGTTTTGTTCCTATTTAGTCTGTCATCCCGAAACATTAATTATCGAAACCTCAGCAATCACATCTCTATCTTTATCTGCTTTCCTGTACTTTAATTTCCTGCAATTTACTTTCCTGCATTTTAATTACTTGTCTTTAGTTTAAAAACCCCCAAACCTACCTACTTTGTTCCATCCTAAATACTTCCCTACCAAAAGTGCTAACTTTAATCCCCACACGTTTGGATTCATAGAATGATCTTAGGTTATACTTACCGCTTACTAACTAGAGGAAGTAGTACATATAATTTAAGCCCCGCTATTTATAAATTTTAAAACCCCTGTTGGCGCCCGATTAGTTACCATCAACGACACCGACGCTTTCGGGTGCCATCAAGTTTTTGGCGGCACTGCCGGGGAATCACAAATGTACGATTTAAAGCCACCTTAAGTAGTAGTATTTAGGAGATCCTTCCGATCGAAATCATCTCAGAAATCTTTCAAAAGTTAAGTTAATTAATTTAGTGTTAATTTAGTATTAATTAATTAAAATAATATTAGTTCAAAAATGACAACTCAAAAACCCACTTCTTGCCTCATTTCGAAGGATGAACTGATGGCAATGGACGATACGAAATTCTTTGACTACTTAGCAAGAGAAATAGGGTCGGATTTCTTTTCACCCTCATCCCCTAAAGCTAAAGAAACTTCCAAAACCCTAGAAGAATTTAGGACCTCACTTTCTATTCCAAAACATTGCCTGGACTTGGATGACACGGATCAGTTGCCTGAACTAGCATCATCCCCAGAAGATCACTCTCCAACTTTGCATTTGCCTCAATTACCAAATTTTGTCCACTTCAAATATTTTCCCGAAAAAGATTATGAAGAAAAATATCCAAAATTACGTGACCTAATTACCCTCATTCCCAAAACTTCAGTGTATGGCAAAACTCTGTCAAATTCTCGTAATGACGGTATCTTCCCATTCTTTTCAAATGAATACAAACACACCCTTTATCGAGTGGTGGATAAGGTTCCCTCATTCGAGCCAGAAAAACCCTGCTCCAAAGAACACCACTTAGGCTCATCTTTCAATCCTTCTCGTAGAATAGACATCTATAGGACGTTCGTTAGGATATTAAACTCCTCCGACTTTCCTTTTTCGTATGAACAACGAGAAAAGATTACCAATCTTGACGAACAAGTAAAATTCCTATCTCGCCTGTCAAATCATGAATGCAAAAGCACTTCCTTCAATTTCAGAGACCAAGAACTAAAGTTCATAGCAAATTTAGATCCACTTTTTGAATCACTTGGCGACATGGATTTCCTCCCAATATCTATGATATTAATCCATCACAATGTCGTTACAATGATCAATGAACTTGAGTTCTGGATAGAACGGGACCCGATGATTCCTATCATCATCCCTGGTAAAATTCCATTTTTTGTTGACCCCGCCTCTTACTTGATCTCCAAATTGCGTGACATTTTTCCTGATTCCGCCAAGGAAAGAATCGATACAGCCCTCTTCACTAAAAGAAAAGACCTTCACATTAAGCTTGTTTGAATCTTCCCCTTTACCAAATACCCTTTCACTTCCACACAAAAAGCACAAATTAGTAAACTCGTTAGGATAGTCAATTCTACAACCGGAGAACCTGATTCGCAAGAAGAGAAAACATTTCTGGAAGTCTTAGATAAACTCACTCACGATCTAAATTATAAAGACCAAGGGACACGCGATGGTTTGTCAAACCCTAAAAAGATAAGAAAGGCATATAATAGGTTAATCAGCGATCTTGTCAATTTGGGATATGAAGAACGAGAAGTCCTAGGGAAAATAGAGAATAGTCATTACTATTTAGTTTATAATGTCATCTCGGAACTTTCAAAATGTTTTGTACTTAAAAACGTTCACTTGAGGGAGCAAATCTCGACCCTTTTTCTATGGAGGGATCGGAACGAATCGTAAAACAATTCTATCCGAAAAGGTCGAAGCTCACGACTTTAAATGAGCATATTTCAATACATATATTAATATAAAAAATTCTTGAAAGTTTCCTCTAAAAAAAACGTTTTTAAATGTTGTCTGAAAACATGTGCGCGTCTAAAAGAATGTACACCTTTTAAAAGCGATTAGCCAAAACATTTGTACATTCTATAAACCAGCATCAGACAAAGATTTTAAAACACCCAAAAATATACTAAGTTTAATATCTTAGATTGATTATAATTATCCCGCAGGAATTTGCGCATTTCTTAAATTATTTATAACGTAACAAGGAACCAACAAGTAACTAGTTACAATAAGTATACTTGAGATTCGTACTTACAATTGATGGGACATTAGAATTGATCTAGAGCATTAGGCTTAATCTTAGAGTACAATAGGGACCATGTGTAAGGAATATGGTACTTAAGGACATGACACATATTCCTAGGGACCACTAAAACCTTCCATACCTTCCCCATGATTCAAAAATAAGAAGAAAATTTCTTCCTCCTCTCCTCTCCTCTCAAAAACCGGCCACCACCCTAACCACCATCAAAACTCCACCAAAACTTGTGATCTTGTATCTTTTGAACTCCTCTTTGCATGCTCTTCACGGTTGTACGATTATTTTTAAGTTTTATCCATCAAAACTAAGGTATGATCATAAAACCCATTTTAATCTTGAAAGAGCTTATTTCTTGAAGTTAGCTAAGTTGGTAACTAGAAATTAGTTGTAGTGCCGTGGATCACGAATCGCAACTAGAACTTGTATATCTTGTGCGGAATACAAGATATACAACGATATATGAATTAAAGAACAAGAAGTATTCAATCAAAATTTGCTTTTGTATTTCACGAACACAGAGAGAGAACTGTGTAAATATTACAAAAGACTTAGCAAAATTAACTAACAAAAGCCTATTAATAGACTAACTTTGTGCGACAATACTTAATTACTTTGACTTGGTCAACTCCAACAAAGCTATTGTCGGAGTAACTTTTATATACGACAATACTAATCACGGAACTTGTTATTCTCGCAACATCAAAACACTTAGACATATTTACAAAACAATTAATAAATCAAGCTTTAGACAACTTGCACCAACAAACTCCCCCTTGGATAATGCTTGATATATTAAAACTTGAGATTTATGTATATCCAGGCATATTGCAACCAGCATGAACACCTTGAGCACAACATACTTCAACAATTCGTTGGAACTTCAAGGTCATGGCTTCATCATCAAATGCATCATCATAGATAATCGGATTCACTAGTAGAACTTCCAGATCATCTTTTGAGAGATTTATCAAACTCAAGGGATCAAATACATACACAATCGTTTCTCGATTCCACATAATTTCTCCCTTGTTATCTCTGTCATAGCATGCAATTTCTGCTTCTCCAGTGCTTCCGTTATACTTCCAATAGTTAACAAATTTCCAAAAATTAACTAGAAGTTTTTCAAGTGGAATTTTCCTCAGACATTTTACCCGTGGATAAGTAGTAATCACTCGTGGTTGATTGGAGATAGGTTCAATGTCGAAGTAATCCACAGTTCTCTTTGGAAACGTCTCTTTGACCCACGTGTATTTACCTTTATTGCACTCACGAGACAATACTTCAGTCATTCAATCCACCAGACCATTCTTAGAATGATTGATAATGTCAATTGAATCGATATGATTGATTTCACACTTTGGAAGTTTCTCAATTGCTTTAAAAGTTGGATGAAAATATTGAAGCCCATCCGTTCTCTTGATGATAAACACTTTGTTATCATTATCATACTTCCATCGAATAATCCTTCCCACACACTCATGTCTTGGAATTTTAAAGAACTTTCTGGTCTTAATTATCTCAGGCTCAGGTTGTTTAGAAAACCACCATGGAAGTTTTTGTCCAGGTTCTTTTTCTTCGTCCGAATCAACCCAAAATCCTTCGTGAGAACACATATCAGAGTGAACTTTTTCTGGGTGCAGTTCATCTTCAGAATCTTCCTAGTCTTCAACATGAACATCATCAAAATCTGGCTCAAACCCTGGAGGAAATATTGGATCATCAAACTCATCAAAATCATACTCTCCATTATTACACAACTCCACAAATGGATCCAAATCTTCAATGATAACATTCAAAGGAGTAGAAAATAGAATCTCTTCTTCTTCAACACTATCTGATAACTCCTCTTTATCAAATCTATGTGAAGATTCACCAAGCTCAAACATAGAAGATTCTCCCAGATCATCAAACAAATTTCCAAGATATAAAGCATTTAAGTCTTCTTCACCAAGATCATCAAATTCCATATTTTCAAAACTTGGTTCGGGAGTCAAAACCATAGCAGAAACAGAACTTATTGGTTCAACATTCAAGGGTTCTTCCATATCATCATTTTGAACCAGTACCATTGCTTGAGAAAAATTTGGCTGATCACCATTACCATCATTTCCACTAGTATCATCAGAATCACTACCATCATTTCCATCAGTATCATCAGAATCACTACCATCATTTCCTTCAACATCATCATGAAATCCTTCATTACCTTGATCATTTAATCCAGCATTTCCTTGATCATCATCATTATTCTGATTATTTTCATTATCATCAATATCAACAACATCATGCACATTCTCCCCCTGATCACCTAATTTTTCTTTTGAAAGAAAGATTTCTTGTTCAAGTGATTCAATCCTTAAAGTTTGAGAAGTGATTTGTTGACCTTGATTGGCAATAAGAACATCCTGAGTGCCAATTCATTGCAAGGGATGAAATAAATCATCTCTCAACTTATCCACCAGAGTCATTAAAGGAGTTACAGCTCGTTGAAAGAGAAGCATCAAGAGCTGACATACTGCAGAAGATGAAGTTCCAGCAGCTGCAGAAGATGAAGTAACAGGTATTGATGAAGTAATAGGTTTAGAAGTAGAAATACCAGGTTCAGAAGAAATAACAGGCATTGATATAGAAGAAGAAATTGCTGATGAAGATACATGCAGAGAAACAGAAGAAGGCATTGTTGAAGAAGTGACCGGCAAAGATTCAGAAGAAGATATTGCTGAAGAAGTCACTGGTAATGAAGAAGAAGAAGATCCAGTTTCAGAAGAAAAAGTTCTATCTACAATCAGCTTCCTTCTTTGAGTAGGTCTAGGCTCAGGGATATACTCAGGATCCTGGGCCTCTTCTCTTTGTCGTCTCAAATCTTGTCTTTCCTTCTCGATATTTTCTTCATTCAGTCATTGAGAAGCTAAGGATTCTTCAAAAGTCTTAGGACGAATAGGTGCCTCATCCTCAGAACTAGATGATTCAATCTCAACAGGATGATCAAGATTTTGTTGAACAACATCATCAATCTCATGAACAATTGGAAGTTCATCTTCTTCTTGAACTGACTCCCCCTCAGCTGAAAGTTCCTCACTATCATCATCTGATTCCATTTGAATGTCAATCTGAGGTGGAAGAAATTCTTCATCAATGATATGCCCAAAGAAATCAATAGTTGGTGGTGTAGGTTTACCACGATAACTATTTGTCGCACCCCCAAATTCGTGATTAGCGGAAGCATACTTGGGTGCGACTAATCAAGGTAATCAAGCACAAAGATATATAATGAACGACTCTATATGCGTCGTTTTAACAAAATACATTAATTCCATAAAAGTTTACATCAGTTGTATCAAATACATTAGCTCGTGTTCTGAAAATGAGAGATTTCCTAGCATAAATACTTATACAAAATATATTAATGCAATAAAATCTCTGATGTTTGCATGCTGACTCGAGCTAAGCTAATTCCTGAGTGCAAGCCTACAGCTGCTGAGTACCTGAGAATACATGCTAAAAGGGTCAGCTAAAAGCTGGTGAGCTCACAGGTTTGATACTAAAATTAATGTATGAACCGCAAGATATAGTTATGTATGAAATCAATCATAAAAATATGTATATTACTGCCATGAGCCCATAGTTCGAGCTTAACTGAGGTGTCAGGAATCACAATTAAGTGCCCGATCGTGCGTGCCTCCCTGCGAGTGCCTAATCTACACTCGTATAAACAAATGATAATGCATCCGTTCGACCGCAGTCGTGGTAGCGCGACTACCCCGGACGGGGATTGTCAATCCCATATGGTACCATACACTAACATTCACGCTAAATCCATATTAACAAACTATGTAATAGAGGACTTCATGATTAGTAGAGCAAACTCATGCAGTCAATATATCGTGTTTTGTACTTGCGTTCAAATGTAAATGAAAACTGAGCATGTATTCCCACCCCTGGGTTAAAAATAGTAAAATGAGGGGCTATGAGACTCACCTGAGTCTTAGAGTGTTTGCAAAGCAAGCAAGTATGATGTTGTACCAAATGAGTGTCCGCAGACTGTAACCTGCCGGGCGTTCAAAATGCGCAAGGTCATATGAGTGAGTAGATGTCTCAACAGACCATCTATGTTAGTTGTCCATCAATTAGTTATGTCCAAATGTTTGATTGTTTTGTTTGAGTTTTGAAAGCATGTACGGTCCGTTGGTGTGGTTATGTAATAATAATTCAAAGTATTATTATTATGTTCATAGTATTGTATACTTCTCGAAGCATATGAGTTTCATGTATGATTCTATGTCATAAAGGTTTGATCTTTGTAGGTGTTTATTGCTTTTATATATGTATATATATGTCTGAAGGTGTTAAGGCCCGTAATTCAGAGTCTAAAATGTGATTTTCTGAAAATTAACTAAGGGTCAAAAAGTCAACTCTCAAGGTCAAAAAGTCAACCTTGAAAAGTCAACTCACGAAGTCAAAAAGTCAACTCGCGAAGTCAACTCGCAAGTCTTCAGTTCGCAAGTCAAACTCAACTCGCAACACTTTCAGTTCGGAAGTCAAACTCAACTCGCAAGTCTTTCAGTTCGCAAGTCAAACTCAACTCGCAACACTTTCAGTTCGCAAGTCAAACTCAACCCGCAACACTTTCAGTTCGCAAGTCAAACTCAACTCGCAACACTTTCAGTTCGCAAGTCAAACTCAACTCGCAACACTTTCAGTTCGCAAGTCAAACTCAACTCGCAACACTTTCAGTTCGCAAGTCAACTCAACTCGCAAGACTTTCAGTTCGCAAGTCAAACTCAACTCGCAACACTTTCAGTTCGCAAGTCAAACTCAACTCGCAACACTTTCAGTTCGCAAGTCAACTCAACTCGCAAAACTTTCAGTTCGCAAGTCAACTCAACTCGCAAGACCTGTAGTTCGCAAGTCAAAGTCAACTCGCAAAGTCAACAGTTGTGTTTTTGTCTTGGTAACATGGTCAAACGGGCTCGGTTTGGCCCGAAATTTTTAGGGAAGCCTTAGATTAGTTCATAGAGTCTCTAGAAATTTTTGGTTCGTGTCGGAGTCATTCCGAGGTGTCGGTTTTTAAAAATATTGCAAAATCAGTCCACAAAGAGGGTTTTCGGTTTTGTCGGTTCACTTCACCAATTTTTCTTAACTAGTTATGTTTCGAATTAGAGTCCACAATTTTTACCAGTTATTCTACTATATGTCTAGTTGTTAACCTGATTTTTCCGGTAATTATAGAGTCCATCTAGATAGGTAGAAAATTCTGAGTAAGAACCGAACTCGGTTTCCGATAAATCTCAGACCAGGCTCAAAGATTGGATTATACGAAAAAATACGTACAGATCTGGAAAAAGTGTAAAACATGAAAGTTGTAGCTCTTTTCAATACGCAAATTTTAAAAAAAAATTCATCATCTAACTCTTAGTATACGATTTTATACGAATTTTTCTTTGAGTCTGACTTTTCTGGGCAGATTTGTGCATGTTAAAATATGTTATGTAAAAACGACTTTTGTCATCTCATTTGGACATAATCAAGCTAATGGAACAATAAAACATGTAAATAAGTGACATGCAATCAGATTAAAGAGAGGGAGTGGTCTTTCATACCAAGAAATGATGAAGAAAAGTTGAAGATGATGAAGAAGATGATGATTTGAGCCTTGATCCTTGTTTCTTCTTTTTGTTCTTGATGAAGGATGATAGATGGTGATTCTTGATGATAAAAATGACTGAGTTTTGGTGAGGATGATGATGAAATTCGTGGAGGAGGGAGAGAGAGGAGAAGAGGTGGTGTGTGAAAGTTGAAATGGAAGTGAATGATGAAATGAGGAGTGTGAGGTGGGTTTTTGGAGTCAAGCAAGTAATCAAAGGGGAGAGGTTCACAAAATCTGCAGATTTTGTGAGGGTCCCATCCCATGTGGGTGCTAAATCTTGTGCCCCTAAGTTACGCTTCGTGCGGTGTTCGTTTCCTCGCCCGTTTCGACGTTTATTTAGACGTTAAACGTTTAATACGTGCGTTTTAACTAACGATTTAAGTCTCGATATTTTTACTTGAAATATTTAATGTTACTACTTGAAAACATTTATAAAAATGTTTCGTTAAATTATCGGCCTCGATTTGCGCGTTCATTTTACGAAGGTTAAATCGCGTAACGGTATTTTTGCACGTTTTTGTTATCGGTTTAAAATACGATATTTTAAATGAAAGTTTTACTCGAAATGATATATTTTAAACTTATAAAATATATTTTGGCTTTCATTTGGTTGTCGGGCGCGTTCCGCGCATTTTCGTCGTGTTTATGATACTTTATACGTTACGTTTTACATGTTAAATATTATTAACATAATATTTAGAGATTTTTGGAGTTTATTAAATAATTTCACATTATTTAACATTTTGTTCACCAACGTCCGCATTTATAATGTGTCGGAATTCATCCGATAGTGAAATGTACGATTTAAACAAATCGCATAAGTGTGTATATATATAAACATATATCAATACACGTAGTGATACACGTAATTAGCCCTAAATATAACTAATTACATGTATAAGTACAATGATTAGGTACTAACACAAGCCCTAATTGGTCGGGTGTCACATTCTCCCCTTGTTAAGAGAATTTCGTCCCGAAATTTAGTTCTGAGTCGGGGTATGAGTGGAGTCTGTGAATAGATGTGGATACTTGAGTCGCATTTGGTCTTCCCGTTCCCAGGTGAATTCCGGACCACGCCGCGAATTCCACCGGACTTTAACGATGGGAATACGACTTTGTTTTAACTGTTTGACCTCACGGTCCATGATTTCTGCAGGTGTCTCGACAAAGTGAAGTTTATCATTAATATGAACTTCATCGAGAGGAATAATGAGTGTCTCATCAGACAGACATTTCTTGAGATAAGAAATGTGAAATGTGGGATGCACGCTGCTAAGCTCGGGTGGCAGCTGCAGTCGATATGCCACTGGACCAATCCTTTCAAGGATCTCAAAAGGTCCAATGTACCTCGGATTCAATTTTCCGCGTTTGCCGAAGCGAATGACACCTTTCCAAGGTGAAACTTTCAAGAGTACTCGATCCCCAACCTGGAACTCGAGATGCTTGCGTCTCACGTCAGCGTAACTTTTCTGACGATCACGTGCGGCTTTCAGCCGGTTTTGGATACTAACGATTTTCTCGGTAGTTTCATGAATGAGTTCAGGACCAGTGAGTTGGCTGTCTCCCACTTCGGTCCAACAAATAGGTGATCGGCACTTACGACCGTACAGTGCCTCAAATGGTGCAGCCCCAATACTGGTATGGTAGCTGTTGTTGTACGAAAATTCGCACAGGGGTAAATGAGTTTCCCAGTTTGCACCGAAGTCAACTACGCAGGCTCGTAGCATATCCTCCAGTGTTTGAATGGTTCGTTCACTTTGGCCGTCGGTTTGAGGATGATATGCAGTACTCATATCCAGACGAGTACCCAAAGATTTCTGAAGTGATTGCCAAAAGTGAGATGTGAAACGACTATCTCTATCAGAGATAATTGAGATGGGAATGCCGTGTCGTGCTACAATTTCCTTGAGATAAATTCGTGTGAGACGTTCCATTTTGTCGGTTTCTTTGATGGCTAGGAAATGTGCAGATTTGGTGAGACGATCAACGATTACCCAAATGGTATCGCAACCGCTCGATGTTTTCGGGAGTTTAGTGATGAAGTCCATGGTGATTTGCTCCCATTTCCATTGTGGGATTTCTGGTTGTTGGAGTAAACCGGAAGGTTTCTGGTATTCGGCTTTGACTTTGGAGCAAGTGAGGCACTTGCTGACATATGTAGCGATTTCGGCTTTCATGTTTGGCCACCAATAGAATTCTTTGATGCCATGATACATCTTGTCAGATCCAGGATGTATAGAGTATTTGGACTTGTGAGTTTCATCCATCACTAAGTCTCGAAGGCCTCCAAAATGGGGCAACCAGATTCGATTAGAAAAGTATTTAACTCCGTTAGGTTTAGTTTCGAATTGTTTCTCCATGCCTCACAAAGCTTCGTTTTTGATGTCATCAGGTTTCAGGGCTTCGAGTTGAGCGGTGAGAATTTGGATAATCAGGTCGTTGTGTATAGTCATGGTGAGTGCTCGGACTCGAAGTGGTTTTGTGCGTTCTTTTCGACTGAGGGCATCGGCAACAACGTTTGCTTTGCCCGGGTGGTATTTGATTTCGCAGTCATAATCAGTAAGCAACTCGACCCAACGACGTTGTCTCATGTTTAGATCCTTTTGATCGAAGATATGCTGGAGACTTTTGTGATCTGTGAAGATTGTACATTTTGTGCCGTACAGATAGTGTCTCCAGATTTTTAGTGCAAACACTACGGCTCCCAGCTCGAGATCATGAGTGGTGTAGTTCTTTTCGTGGATTTTGAGCTGTCGAGAGGCGTAGGCAATGACCTTGTCTCGTTGCATCAACACGCAACCAAGACCTTGGTGTGAAGCATCGCAGTATACCACGAAGTCATCGGTGCCTTCGGGTAAGGATAGGATAGGTGCACTGCAAAGCTTTTGTTTGAGTAGTTGGAAAGCGGATTCTTGCTTATCAGTCCAATCGAACTTCTTGTCTTTTTGAGTGAGTGTTGTGAGTGGTTGGGCTATTTTTGAAAAGTTTTCAATGAAGCGCCGATAGTACCCGGCAAGTCCTAGGAATTGTCGTACTTCAGTCGGTGTCGTAGGTGCTTTCCAGCACTTGATAGCCTCGATTTTTTATTGATCAACATGAATTCCCTGACTGTCAATGACGTGTCCAAGGAAGTGAACGGTTTGCATCCAGAACTCACACTTAGAAAATTTAGCATAAAGCTCTTCGTGTTTGAGTAGTTCTAGAATAGTTTTAAGATGTTGCGCATGTTCTTGTTTGTTGCGCGAGTAGATGAGGATGTCGTCAATGAATACGATGACAAACTTGTCAAGGTATGGTTTGCACACTCGGTTCATGAGGTCCATGAATACAGCCGGTGCGTTAGTTAAACCGAACGGCATCACTTGAAATTCGTAATGCCCATAGCGGGTTCGAAAAGCAGTTTTTGGGATATCGGTGTCGCGAACACGTAGTTGGTGATAACCGGATCGTAGATCAATTTTTGAGTAAAAGCTTGACCCTTGAAGTTGGTCAAACAGGTCATCGATGCGGGAAAGCGGATAACGATTCTTGACGGTTAGTTTGTTCAACTCTCGATAGTCGATGCACATTCTGAATGAACCGTCTTTCTTTTTCACGAATAAGACCGGAGCTCCCCAAGGTGAAGAACTCGGTCGGATGAATCCTTTGTCAAGGAGTTCTTGTAACTGAGTGGATAACTCTTGAAGTTCGAAAGGGGCTAAACGATAAGGTGCTCGTGCCACGGGTGCTGCTCCGGGCACAAGATCGATGGAGAACTCTACCTGCCTAGGCGGTGGAAGGCCAGGTAATTCCTCAGGAAAGACTTCTGGAAAGTCTCGAACGATAGGCACATCCTCAAGTTGCTTCTCCTCCGTCTTTTTCTCCATAACGTGTGCGAGGATTGCCTGATAACCTTTTCTTAGATATTTGCGGGTTTTCATACAGGATATGATATTCGATCTCGTCCCACCGGTCTCCCCTTGTATGATCAAAGTACTATCAGTGACGAGAGGAATACGAACAATTTTCTCGAAACAAACGATTTCGGCACGGTGTTTGGACAACCAGTCCATGCCTACAATGATATCGAAGCTACCGATCTCAACAGGTATGAGGTCAATGGGAAAAAGTTCGTCGGCTAGGTTTAAAGTGCAATTAGGTATCACACTATCAGTTTCAATGAGTTTGCCATTAGCTAGTTCTACAATGTACTTAACATCCAAAGTAACAGGGGTGATGTCAAGCAAAGGATAAAATTCATTAGATATAAAACTCCTATCAGCACCAGTATCAAACAGAACAGTAGCATTTAAGTTGTTGAGGAGGAACGTACCCGAGACCACATTCGGATCCTGGCGGGCATCCCCAGAGTTAAGGACAAATGCTCTACCTCGAGCGTTGTTGTTGTTGTTGTTGTTGCCCTTGTTCTTCAGTTTTGGGCAGTCATTTTTGAAGTGCCCAATGTTGCCACACTCGTAGCAGGATTTTGATTGGTTGGAGTTGGTGCTGGGGTTGGCATTGTTGTTAGTTTTGGTGGCTCTGTAGTCCTTGGCGTTATGCCCATAACGTTGACAGTTGTTGCAAGGCGTACCGCAAGGGCCATCATGATGACGACGACACTTGGAACAGAAAGGCTTGTTCCCAATGTAGCCTCCCTTGTTTTCAGAACTAGAAGAGTAGGCCTTAACAGTGTCAGACCTTTTGGATGATGACTGGTTTTGGTTAGAGTTCCCAGACCACTTTCGTTTGTGATCTCCAGATTGATTTCCAGTGTTTTTGGCAACAGGTGTCCCCCGACGGACAATCTGAGCCATGAGATTGTGCGCCATGCGCACGGTTGCTTGATATGTAGAGGAATTTGATGCAGTAACCATTCCTTGAATTTGTGGGGGAAGTCCCCAGAGATATCGTTCAATCCGTTTGTACTCCGGATCAACCATGGTGGGGCACAGGTATGCCAATTGATTAAAGCGAGCAGTGTAACCGGCAATATCATTGCCTTGAGTGGTGAGGTGCCAGAACTCAGCTTCTAGCTGTTGGATTTCGTCTCTGGGACAATACTCGTCCCTCAGCAGTTTCTTTAAGTCTTCCCAGGAAGTTTGGAAAGCATTGTCGATGCCCACAGTCTGAGCATGAGTATTCCACCAGGTCAGGGCACCGTCAAGGAAGGTGCAGGTGGAGTACTTGACCTTATGGTCTTCAGGACAGTTGCAAATTCGGAAAACTGATTCTGTCTTCTCGATCCATCGGAGTAAGCCAATGGCTCCTTCAGTCCCCTTGAAGTACAAGGGTTTGCAATTCAGAAAATCTTTGTAGGTACATGGTTTTGGAGTAGATGTATTAGCAGGTGTGCCTCCGCTGCCCGGGTTTTGTTGGGCAGCAAGGACTTGAGCTACGCTCTGTGCAATGACCTGAGCGATTTCAGTGTCAGTGTAGGTATGTCGTCTTGGAGGCATGATGCTGAATGACAAAGGAATAAGGCATGTAAGATATTTGCACAAGGTTATGATATATCACACATGTATATATACGAGGTAATATACAACAGCACAGGGTGATAATCATAATTCATTAGATAATAAAGTTGAGTACAAAGTACGAGTTTTAAAGCATATAGAATTCTAAAAGATCATAGAACATGGAGTTTACAAAAGTGTTGGGAATGTTACATCCGGTTGAATTACATGAGTTTTAGATAGCTAAGGAAATACAAGATAGACAGATACTACGCTAATCTTGACGCAGGTTCATTTGTGTCATTAGGGTGACAAGTCGGTCCACGGTTCCTGCAAGTCTGCCGGTTTCTCTGGCGTTGTCTTCCGCCAAGGTTAGTCGTTGTTCCAGCATCTGAGTGTATTCTTCGGCTTCTCGTGAGCGTTGCTCACATTCTTCCAACTTTGCTTGTAAGAGATCGACCGCTCCCCGGTCGTCGATCACTTGTTGGTGTACCATTTCTAGAGTACGTGTCATGTCCTCCTGTTCTTGGATGAGTTGTGCAATGCGGTCGTGTGATTGGCGCAGCCAGTACATTTGTACTATATATTGTTCCCGTTCCAAGCTCTCAAGTCTTGCTTCGTGACGATGGAGTCGGGCAGTAAGTACTGGAACAGTATGGTGGATAGGTTCTTGTGTGTATGGGGAAATGTCCATGGGGTCGGCAGGAATTTGTATGGCTTCCTCAGACCTCCAGGTGTTTAAAGTCGTGGGTAGCCAGTCCCACCTACGAGGGTAAGTTGGATAGTCTGCCCTAGTTGAGGTGTTACTAGTGCGGTAAGGGTTAACGCGAGCTGATCCGTTACCCCTCCTTTGATGTCGTGTGACTCGTGCCTCCCCAGTGAAGTAGTAGAGAGGTTCAGTAGAGGTTTGTGGTAATGCGGTTACCTCCTCAATGGTTGGTGGGGTTTGAGTCCCGTTGTTTGTGTTGGTTGACGCTAGATGAGGAATGTCTGCCATTTCTGTGGCAAGAGCGTTTAGTGAGTATCGTGAGGTCTATATATATAAACATATCATATAGCCTAGTGTGTCTAGCACAAACAAGTAATAGTCCCGTTTTTCTCTCGGTCAGAGTCAACTAGTGTACTCCTGTTCAACATAACCGTTTCAGCTCTTACATCATCCTTATTTAATTGTACATAGTTGATCAAGCTATGTTAAATTAAACTCGTATGATGTAATCCCTGAACCAATCATACCTAATAAGGAAATACTGCCTAACGGTCATAGTCTAGGCCCACTAAATGCAACCTAGTTCACTATAACCTCAGGCTCTGATACCAATCTGTCGCACCCCCAAATTCGTGATTAGCGGAAGCATACTTGGGTGCGACTAATCAAGGTAATCAAGCACAAAGATATATAATGAACGACTCTATATGCGTCGTTTTAACAAAATACATTAATTCCATAAAAGTTTACATCAGTTGTACCAAATACATTAGCTCGTGTTCTGAAAATGAGAGATTTCCTAGCATAAATACTTATACAAAATATATTAATGCAATAAAATCTCTGATGTTTGCATGCTGACTCGAGCTAAGCTAATTCCTGAGTGCAAGCCTACAGCTGCTGAGTACCTGAGAATACATGCTAAAAGGGTCAGCTAAAAGCTGGTGAGCTCACAGGTTTGATACTAAAATTAATGTATGAACCGCAAGATATAGTTATGTATGAAATCAATCATAAAAATATGTATATTACTGCCATGAGCCCATAGTTCGAGCTTAACTGAGGTGTCAGGAATCACAATTAAGTGCCCGATCGTGCGTGCCTCCCTGCGAGTGCCTAATCTACACTCGTATAAACAAATGATAATGCATCCGTTCGACCGCAGTCGTGGTAGCGCGACTACCCCGGACGGGGATTGTCAATCCCATATGGTACCATACACTAACATTCACGCTAAATCCATATTAACAAACTATGTAATAGAGGACTTCATGATTAGTAGAGCAAACTCATGCAGTCAATATATCGTGTTTTGTACTTGCGTTCAAATGTAAATGAAAACTGAGCATGTATTCCCACCCCTGGGTTAAAAATAGTAAAATGAGGGGCTATGAGACTCACCTGAGTCTTAGAGTGTTTGCAAAGCAAGCAAGTATGATGTTGTACCAAATGAGTGTCCGCAGACTGTAACCTGCCGGGCGTTCAAAACGCGCAAGGTCATATGAGTGAGTAGATGTCTCAACAGACCATCTATGTTAGTTGTCCATCAATTAGTTATGTCCAAATGTTTGATTGTTTTGTTTGAGTTTTGAAAGCATGTACGGTCCGTTGGTGTGGTTATGTAATAATAATTCAAAGTATTATTATTATGTTCATAGTATTGTATACTTCTCGAAGCATATGAGTTTCATGTATGATTCTATGTCATAAAGGTTTGATCTTTGTAAGTGTTTATTGCTTTTATATATGTATATATATGTCTGAAGGTGTTAAGGCCCGTAATTCAGAGTCTAAAATGTGATTTTCTGAAAATTAACTAAGGGTCAAAAAGTCAACTCTCAAGGTCAAAAAGTCAACCTTGAAAAGTCAACTCGCGAAGTCAAAAAGTCAACTCGCGAAGTCAACTCGCAAGTCTTCAGTTCGCAAGTCAAACTCAACTCGCAACACTTTCAGTTCGCAAGTCAAACTCAACTCGCAAGTCAAACTCAACTCGCAAGTCTTTCAGTTCGCAAGTCAAACTCAACTCGCAACACTTTCAGTTCGCAAGTCAAACTCAACCCGCAACACTTTCAGTTCGCAAGTCAAACTCAACTCGCAACACTTTCAGTTCGCAAGTCAAACTCAACTCGCAACACTTTCAGTTCGCAAGTCAAACTCAACTCGCAACACTTTCAGTTCGCAAGTCAACTCAACTCGCAAGACTTTCAGTTCGCAAGTCAAACTCAACTCGCAACACTTTCAGTTCGCAAGTCAAACTCAACTCACAACACTTTCAGTTCGCAAGTCAACTCAACTCGCAAGACTTTCAGTTCGCAAGTCAACTCAACTCGCAAGACTTTCAGTTCGCAAGTCAAAGTCAACTCGCAAAGTCAACAGTTGTGTTTTTGTCTTGGTAACATGGTCAAACGGGCTCGGTTTGGCCCGAAATTTTTAGGGAAGCCTTAGATTAGTTCATAGAGTCTCCAGAAATTTTTGGTTCGTGTCGGAGTCATTCCGAGGTGTCGGTTTTTAAAAATATTGCAAAATCAGTCCACAAAGAGGGTTTTCGGTTTTGTCGGTTCACTTCACCAATTTTTCTTAACTAGTTATGTTTCGAATTAGAGTCCACAATTTTTACCAGTTGTTCTACTATATGTCTAGTTGTTAACCTGATTTTTCCGGTAATTATAGAGTCCATCTAGATAGGTAGAAAATTCTGAGTAAGAACCGAACTCGGTTTCCGACAAATCTCAGACCAGGCTCAAATATTGGATTATACGAAAAAATACGTACAGATCTGGAAAAAGTGTAAAACATGAAAGTTGTAGCTCTTTTCAATACGCAAATTTTAAAAAAAAAATGCATCATCTAACTCTTAGTATACGATTTTATACGAATTTTTCTTTGAGTCTGACTTTTCTGGGCAGATTTGTGCATGTTAAAATATGTTATGTAAAAACGACTTTTGTCATCTCATTTGGACATAATCAAGCTAATGGAACAATAAAACATGTAAATAAGTGACATGCAATCAGATTAAAGAGAGGGAGTGGTCTTTCATACCAAGAAATGATGAAGAAAAGTTGAAGATGATGAAGAAGATGATGATTTGAGCCTTGATCCTTGTTTCTTCTTTTTGTTCTTGATGAAGGATGATAGAATGGTGATTCTTGATGATAAAAATGACTGAGTTTTGGTGAGGATGATGATGAAATTCGTGGAGGAGGGAGAGAGAGGAGAAGAGGTGGTGTGTGAAAGTTGAAATGGAAGTGAATGATGAAATGAGGAGTGTGAGGTGGGTTTTTGGAGTCAAGCAAGTAATCAAAGGGGAGAGGTTCACAAAATCTGCAGATTTTGTGAGGGTCCCATCCCATGTGGGTGCTAAATCTTGTGCCCCTAAGTTACGTTTCGTGCGGTGTTCGTTTCCTCGCCCGTTTCGACGTTTATTTAGACGTTAAACGTTTAATACGTGCGTTTTAACTAACGATTTAAGTCTCGATATTTTTACTTGAAATATTTAATGTTACTACTTGAAAACATTTATAAAAATGTTTCGTTAAATTATCGGCCTCGATTTGCGCGTTCGTTTTACGAAGGTTAAATCGCGTAACGGTATTTTTGCACGTTTTTGTTATCGGTTTAAAATACGATATTTTAAATGAAAGTTTTACTCGAAATGATATATTTTAAACTTATAAAATATATTTTGGCTTTCATTTGGTTGTCGGGCGCGTTCCGCGCATTTTCGTCGCGTTTATGATACTTTATACGTTACGTTTTACATGTTAAATATTATTAACATAATATTTAGAGATTTTTGGAGTTTATTAAATAATTTCACATTATTTAACATTTTGTTCACCAACGTCCGCATTTATAATGTGTCAGAATTCATCCGATAGTGAAATGTACGATTTAAACAAATCGCATAAGTGTGTATATATATAAACATATATCAATACACGTAGTGATACACGTAATTAGCCCTAAATATAACTAATTACATGTATAAGTACAATGATTAGGTACTAACACAAGCCCTAATTGGTCGGGTGTCACACTATTACAATCAGCAAACACTCTTTTGGGAATCGGATTATAATGCAAAATCTCTCCATGTTGATTAAAAATCAGTTGGAGGAATCGTGGGTACATAAAAAATCCATCTTCATTGATGTTCCCAACCAAATTGTCAAAAATATATCTCGAAAAGTTATACGGAATGTTGAGTATCAGAGATGTCATTAAACCAGCTAAGTGGTAACTCATTGCATCAAATCCAGCTTTTCTTGGAGAGATACAACCAATTAAAGTATGAGCCAGAAATTTCCAATGTGGGCAAAAATGATTCTTCATTATTTGAACATCTCGTGGTCCTTTTGTACAACCCATTTGTTGAAGACAATCATCAATAATATTTCTTGGAATATTATTTAAAGCATTGACATCATCACCTAATTGTAAAGTATGTTTAATCAATTCCTCAGTGAGTACAAGTGGTCTTCCATCAACCGTGGCTGTGATACAAGAAGGTTGAACATCTGTGTGATATTCAGCAGTTATCCAGAAATCAGTCATAAGATCCTCATAGATGTTGGCCACTGAAACCGTCAAGGCATGAGATATCCTTGAACGTAATAGAAACCTAACCATAGGAAAGAATTCCTGGTTTCAGGTTTATCCGGTTCCTCTAGTAGATAAGCTATGGCATTGTGTCTTTTCTCAAAAACAACAGGCCTTCGAAGCACATCAGGTTGTGCTGTAGCGATTGGATCAAGAGCCTCCATGGATTCACAAATACAAACTGCACAAAGTATATGTTAAGCAAAGAACCTAAACATACTTTGAAAAAATTTCAAGTTTCAAAAATCTGAAAATTTTCTAAGTGTTTAAATCATGCGACAATAATAACTTGAGCACTATTCATGCGACAATCACATTTTTATACGACAATAGTTATACACACACAAAGATATCCGTGAATAATATTTGTCGGAGTACTATTCATGCATGAATAAGTACTGTTCATGCGATAATAATGAATTGTCGTAACAAGTAGTCAAATAAGTCAAAGTCCAAAAAGTCAGATTCACAGAACACTGTTCATGCATGACTAAGCTATTCACACATCAAAACCCTAATTCATTATTCATCCGACAATGGTTATTGTCGGACGATTCCTAGAGTACTGTTCATGAACAGTGTATTTCGCACAATATCAACGATTAAAACTTAATTACAAGAAGATAAAGAGGGAAAATTATACCAATCAATGCGGAATGAGAAGGCGTTCATTTCTATCGGAACAAAAACAAGTAAATCGTAACACACAGAAAATAATCGAAGAAAAAATCAATCGGCCAGCGTATTGTCGGAAGAATCTATTATGGGAGTAAAAAGGCTTTGTCGGATATAATGAAAGAGTGTGTAAAAATTTCAAATTTTTGAAATACTTATACACTTTTTTTTATTTATTATCCGTGAAGAAAATTCGATATATATAAATCCGACAATAAATTTTAATGAAACATTAATCAAATCAAATTTTCTTTGGATAAAATGCTAAACTATTTTAAAACTAAAGGTTTGAAATTTGAAAAATCTTTAAACTAGATATTTACAAACTAACATATCAGAATAAAAGCAAAATATTTTTTGTTGGGGTAATTCTTATGAGTTGGGATCATATTGGAATAAATGAATGTATTTATTTTTATTGTTTTAGAAATGAAAGTCTATTTTGATTGTTAGTATTTTTGACCTCTTTAAATTTACTTAGCATTAATAAAACATGTTTTCTAAGAATCATTTTACATGTGATTATTGGTATTATTATACTCTAAAACAATCCTGCATTTAAATATCTTTAATTCTTTTATTATTAGCATGCATATTACTTTATATAATCTAAATAGAAATATACTTTTAAATTCATAATATATTAATATCTTCATATAAAGAGTGAGAATATGATGACATCTTTAGAAGTACACACATATGTTGGAATGACACTTAATCACATATGTCATACCCCGGGTTGGACTTATAAACTATATCACAGGTCTATACATCGTATAACAGAGTGATAGAGTTTATTTTGATTTGATATATGAAACTTTGGAATATTTGCACGTCCTTTTATAAAAATATATCAACTAAGGTCTGTACTCAGTACAACAAATAGTCAATATATTTCCCCAGATATCATAATATTAAGACCCTAAATCATGAATCATAATATATTAATCCTTCAAAATTTAAGATATTTATTATCATTTTGATAACCTTTTATTGTCATATATTAATATTTTGATTATGTAAAATAATATGCATATATGATTAAAATTTCTTAGACTAGATACTTTAAATGCAAAAATGCCTACCAATATATCACATATAAAATTAATTAGTAGAAAATTTGATTTAAAAATGCTATGTAAACCTAATAACACATCAAATATAGTACTTATCATTTCTGTTACATATTATTTATTAATACATTTCCCAATGTACTATCATTTCCCAACTTTTTACACAAAATCTCCCTCGATTTTTTATTTTTCAAATGTTTTTGGATTTTTATTTTTCAAATGTTTTTGGATTTTTATTTTTATAAAAGAAAACAAGCAAACAACAAACAGAAAAATAATCTTAAAGATCCAAAGTTTACTTAATTTGATCCAAATGTTTCATGCCGAGCATCGAAATGAGTTCCTCAAAACGTGATTTGGAAAAAGCTTTGGTAAACAAATCAGCTCTTTGTTTCAATGTGTCAACATGAACCAAAATGATCAAGTTTTTCTCATAGCAATCTCGGAAGAAGTGAAAACGTATTTCAATATGTTTAGTTTTTGAGTGCTGAACGGGATTACGTATGATACTTATGGCTGCAGTATTGTCAATATGCAAAGGAGTTTTGGTAAGAAGTAAACCATAATCTCGAAGTTGTTGTTGAATCGCAGCAGCAATATATTCTGCCTCTGCAGTAGAGGTAGAAACCGTGTTTTGTTTCTTGCATTGCCAGGTCACGAGTCGATCTCCCAAAAATTGACATCCACCGGATGTGGATTTGAAGTCAATATCACATCCGCCATAGTCAGAATCAGAGTATGCTGAAAGTATAAAGTCTCCATTATTCGAGTACCAGATGCCTAGATCACTTGCCCTTCAAATATCTAAAGATTCTCTGTACGGCCCTCAAATGTGAGACTTTGGGATTTGCTTGATATCGCAAACAAATAGACACAGCAAACATGATATCAGGTCTTAAAGCAGTTAAGTACATGAGAGAACCAATCATTGACCGATATTCCTTTTGATCAGTTAGTGTGTCATCAAGAGCAGGTCCAATTTTTTCAACAAGATCAATGGGAGTGGAAATAGATTTGGCATCCAACATCGTAAATTTCTGTAAGATGTCATGAACATACTTCGTTTGATGTATGAAAATGCCCTTTTCTAGTTGCTGAACTTGCAAACCTAGAAAGAAAGACATTTCCCCCATTGAACTCATTTCAAACTTAGACTTCATGATATGCTCGAATTCTTTGCACAAACTGTCATTCGTAGACCCGAATATAATGTCGTCCACATATACTTGAACGAGTAGCAAATTTCCTTTTGTTTTCCGAATGAAGAGTGTACTATCAATTTGACCTCTCAAAAACCCATTAGCGAGAAGATGTTGAGATAAAGTCTCATACCAAGCTCGAGGAGCTTGATGTAACCCGTATAAGGCTTTATCCAACCGAAACACATAATTTGGGAATTTAGAATCTTCAAAACCTGGTGGTTGTTTAACAAACACTTCTTCATGCACTTTCCCATACAAAAATGCACATTTGACATCTAACTGATACACTTTGAAATTCATGAAAGAAGCATATGCTAGAAAAATTCGAATGGATTCAAGTCTAGCAACCGGAGCAAAAACCTCGTCATAATCCAAACCTTCAATTTGAGTGAATCCTTGAACTACTAATCTTGCTTTATTACGAACCACAATTCCTCGATGCATCTTTCTTATTTCTGAAAACCCAACGCGTGCCAATTGGATGAATATCCTTGGGAGGTTTCACCAATGTCCAAACTTGCAATTTTACGAACTGCTGCAATTCTTCTTGCATTGCTTGAACCCAAGAAGAGTCTGACAAAGCTATCTGATCATTCTTTGGTTCAATCTGTGATAAGAAACAAGTAGAAGACTTGTGTTGATATCGAGTTTTGATCCCATCAGAAACTTCTCCAATCACATTTGTGAGTGGATGTTTATGCTCAGAATTAACCCGCAAAGTAGGAACAGATTCCACATTCAAGTTGGTTCCTAAATGTGAATCCTCAGGATTACTTACTACTTCATCACTAGAATCATCGTGAGTTGAATCTTCTAGTTCAGTATAAGGTTCATGAAAAACTTCAGTATCATCAGGATTTGAAGTTGTGTCAACTTCATCATCATCTATCATAAGTTGAGAAGTTTCATGAGCAATAGATTCTTCTGTTGATTGTGGAGGAGAAAGATTAGAAGTAGATACTGGTGGAACAGGAGAAAGAAGCGGCTCAGTAGGAGAAGAAAGAACCGGAATAACAAAATCATCAGAATCCTCAACAGAAGATGACACATCATGTTGAAAAGGAGCAAGAGAATTAAAGAACGAGTCATAGTCAAATAACCATTCTGGACCGATCCCATCGGATGGAGAAGAATACCGTAAAAATTCAACCTCATAGCATTCTTCTATTCGATGTGATGTCGTTTTATAAACTCTTTTGTTTTTAGAATTTGCTGAGTAACCTAAGAAAAACCCAGATTCAGATTTCTCGGCAAATTTTGAAAGACGATCCTTAGTTTTCATCAATAAACATGGGCATCCAAAAGGTTCCAGAAAGTGAATATTCGGCTTCCGATTATTCAATAACTCATAGCTCGTTTTCTTCTTGTCTTTGACCACAAAAACTCTATTTAACACGAAACAAGCCGTATTAACTGCTTCTGCCCAAAAAGTTGTTGTTAACTTTGCATCCGAAAGCATAGTTCTTGCAGCTTCGATCAATGTTCTGTTCTTTCTTTCAGCAACTCCATTTTGATGTGGAGTTCGAGAAGCACTGAATTATTGTGAAATACCATGTTGAAGACAGAATATTTCCATGATGTAGTTCTTAAATTCCGTTCCATTATCACTTCGTAACCTCTTTACTTTCAACGAAAATAAAGTCTCTAATCGTAAAATTAGATACTTAATTTTCTCAGCCGTCTCATCTTTGGTATTTAGAAAGTAAACCCATGAAAATCTTGAGTAATCATCAGTGATTACTAAGCAATAGGATTTACCACCAATACACCTCACACTAACTGGGCCAAACAAATCCATATGGAGTAGTTCCAATGGAGTGTTAACTGAATTTACCAACTTAGGTTTATGAGACTTTTTAGTTTGTTTTCCCTTTTTACAGGAAATACAATGATCATTTAGTGAAAAAGTCTGTTTAGGAACTCCAATCACTAAATCATTTTTGACTAAAAAGTTCATTTTCCTAAAGTTGATATGACCCATCCTTCTGTGCCATAAAACTGAGTCCTTATTTGATGCTTTTGACAACAAACAAGTATGCTCCATTGTAGGAGTTATAGAACGCATATCTAGGATATACATATCTTTAACCCTAGGAGCCCTCATAAGAATCCATTCTTTTGGCACAACAAATCCTGATTTGAGAATCAAACATTCTTTATCATTGAACCATGTTGAAAGCTTTTTGTCACACACTTGTGAAACACTATGTAAATTATGTTGAAGTTTTTCAACATAATTCACTTTGTCAAAAATTATTTCACCATTCGTAACAGTTCCTTCGCCTGAAATCATTCCTCCTTTATCTCCCGCAAAAGCAACAAACCCTCCATTTTTGATTTTAACATCTTCAAGTAAGGAGAGATTCCCGGTCATATGTCTTGAGCAGCCACTATCAATGTACCACACATTATTGATAGCTCGGGATGACTGCAAGACATTTGATGAAACAATTAGTTGCTAATGGAGACCCAAGCCTTGGAGACTTTGGGTCGTCCAGTGATTTCATCTAGGATGAAAATGTCAATCTCTTTGAAATCCTTTTTGAAATCTTTTGAGTGATTAATTGACGCATCATAAGATGTTGATTTCTTCTTGGAAGAAACAAAAGTATTGATTCTCGGTTTTTGTGGATTTTCGTGAATTGATTTTGAAACATTTTTGTTCTTTGAAGATTTCTCTTGCTTCAAATGTTCTCTCGAACGTTTTCTAGCAAGTTTATGACAATCATTCAAAAGATGTCCACGAATTCCACAATAGAAACAACTTCGTGTTTCATACTTTCTTCGAGAATGAAAGCTTTTATGAGAACCATGATATGAAGTTTTACTTGTAGAAGCATCACATTTAGAATGTGAGCTTTTACTAGTAGAAGCTTCACATTTTGAAGATTCAGGTTTAAAAGCATGATATTGACCTTTTGTTGATGAAGAAGATGATTGTGATTTGTTTGGAGAAGAAGTTCTTTTCAAAATCTTGGTAACTTGTTTTGGAATTCCACAAGCTTTAGATTTTTCTTTATTATTTTGATTCAAAACACACTTCTTATTCTTTTCACAATCATCACAATCATTGTTCTTCATCTTTGAAGGTTGATGAGAAAAATCTGATGAATTATTCTCATGTGGTGATTCAGAACACTCATTAGAAGAAACCTTTTGAGTTGCTTCATCTTGAGGTTTTGAATCATCAACTTTTCCCTTCCCATACACAAACTCAGAATCAGATTCATCTTTAACTGGCAATTGAAAATAAGATTTTGGTGGTGGAACAAAATGATATCCAATTCCAGCATTAGAATCTGCTTTTGATACTTTGATTTTTGCATTCAAATCATTTTGATATCCAATACCAGATTTAGATTTGGTATCTAAACGCTGTTTATGGATAATTTCATCAAAAACCACTGCTGATGTAGAAACATTCAACAATTGTCTTTCAAGATCTAAAATTTTAGAATCAGCTTCAGATTTTTCTTGTTTAAGTAAATCCATCTCAACCAAATAACTGTTTATGATGGATTGCTGATTTAAAATTTTAGCTTTCAAATCATCAGTCTCAACATCAGTTGACTCAAATCGTTTATTTAAAAGCTTGTTGTTTTCCAACTCCTTATTTTGATTTTTAATTAATTCAATGTCAGTTAAAAGCTGTTGATTTTGAGTTTTGTAAAGACTGAGTTGATCACTCAAGTCAGTACATTTTGAAAAAATTTGTTCAAATGGAGAAGAATCAACCTCAGAGACATTTGCCATGAAAGCTTGGTTATGAGAGTATTCCTCCACATGCGCACTCCAATCATAGATTCCATCTGCTGTTGAAACTAGTGCTGATGATATGGGAGCAGGAGATGTATCTTTTCCAGAAGATTGTGGTTGAGCAGAAGAAGAATAGGTTTTGGGTGTAGAAGGCTTGGTGAAACCAGATGTAGGTGCATTGCTTTTCTCACATTCCTGAGAAAAGTGTCCTAAATTCTTACAGTTGTAACACCGAACCTTCAATTTATCAAATCCTGGTTTACCCCCCAACTTGCTTTTTCCAGTTCTTTGAAGAAACTTTTTAACTTTTCTTGTTAACATAGCAAGATTCCATTGGAGGTCCATTTCTTCAAGATCGTCAGGATGTAAGTGATCATAATCCTCTTCTGTCAAGTCTACATTACCAACATTTCCAGAAATAAACGCTTCATATGATGAAAGAAAAGCTGTGACAACATTTGCATGATCTTCGGTAATCTTTGAAACATGTTGGTTGGAATTTTGTTGTTGATGACTGGTAGCTGAAGCACTTCCAGATCCATAAAATCCATAACCAGAATATCCACCTATGGCTCCACTAGAAATCCCACCATTGAATGTTTCAGAACCCGAGAACAAGGCTGTTGTTTCTGAAGTTTTCTTAGAACCGAATTGAGAATATTGCATCATCTTTCCAGTCTCTTTTTTCTGTAAAGAAACATCATATACTTGCAACTTGTTGATCAAATCTTCATATGCATATTCACCCAATGATTAATCTTCCATCAAAATGTTAGCCTTAATATCCTACCTTGAAGGTAAAGCTTCAATCAACTTCTCATTGATTTCAAGACGTTCCAAAATCAAACCATGTCTTTTGAGCTCACTTTAACTGGAAATATCTAACAATTAAGTCATTGAAAGATTCATTTGGAATGCATGTGAATACATCTCATTGTTTCTTTAACAAGTCACATTTACTTTTCTTCAACTTGTCGTTACCAGCAAAACGTTTCTCCATTGCTTTATAGAGCTCATATGCCGTATTCAAATCTTTCCATCCAGCAAGAACATCACTAGGAAGACTCATAGAGATAACCGACGTAGCTTTCTTGTCTCGATCATGTTCTTTCCTTTCATCAGAAGTCATCATTTTGAGTGACTTGGGAGGAGGATTATTAACCTTATAAATTCCTTCAGATCTAGGATGAATGTATTGCTCCAAGATAGGAATCATTAGATCCGGATCATATAGAGCAATAAACGACTCAAACCGATACCGCCAATCATCATAATCATTTTGACATAAGAACTTTGGTGGTTTGGTTGTAGTTCCAGTCTCTTGTTCATTCTTCATCATAGCTTGCCAATTCACATAGACTAACTTAACAAGCCTATTAATAGACTAACTTTGTGCGACAATACTTAATTACTTTGACTTGGTCAACTCCGACAATGCTATTGTCGGAGTGACTTTTACATACGACAATACTAATCACGGAACTTGTTATTGTCGCAACATCAAAACACTTAGACAGATTTACAAAACAATTAATAAATCAAGCTTTAGACAACTTGCACCAACATTAGTGCTTTTCTTGGTTAAATGCTTAGGAACTACATGCTACTACCACTAATTCACACATGTTTGACTTTATCAAAAGAATGAACTTTGACCAATTGATTAAGTCTAGACTTTTTCTTGATTAAGTGTTAGTATCTAAGTACTTAAGTAATTAGGATGTTTTGATCTGTGTTAATTGCATGAATAGGATTAGCAAGTTTGATTTTTAATCAACAAAAAGTTAACTAGCTTGCATGAATAGAATAATGGACCAAGATCATTTGACCATTCTTGCTTACTAGGATGCTTGTACTTGCTGGACTAGTCAAACTAGGCAATATGACTAGAGAATCATCATTTTGAAAACAAAAGTCTTGAATTAAACACATGGATGTGATGACTTTTTGTGCATAACCTAGCTTGTTCACCAATTAGGAAATGCTTGAAATAGTTTGGATCATGCATAGGATAAAATGATGGCATGAGGGAACTTAGAAATATCATGTGAGGAAAGACCTAAAAAGTCAACTTGAAGTATTGAATCCTCAAGCAAATTATTTTCAAATTTTTTATTCAAAAACCTTACTTCAACTTAGACTCCTAAAAGTCAAACCTTACTAAAAATGATATGACCATAAGTTGTGAAATCTTGACATCTCAAACTTGGGTAGCACCAAACTTTCTAAATGACAATATTTCACAATAAAATTGCCATCTCATGACCATATATTTTTCTAATGTTGATATTACCTTAGTCTTAATAAAACTGATTATCCGTTGCTTGGGAACATTGAATGCTTAATGAAATCTTGGGATTGTCAAAAATTTAAAAGCCCTCACTTCGAAATTTCAATAAGAAACTTTGAAACGTTCTTTGAACTTCTCTTCCTTAAAAGATCCATTATTTTTAAATGTTCTCAGGTACCATGTCACCGAAGAAGAAGCTAATCCAAACACAACCTCTTACAGGACCTCTCGCCTATCTTAGTGCCATGCCTCACTATGACCAGATGCCACGCATCTGGAGAGACAAGAAGTTCGGCCGTTTAAGATATGTTGACTGGGACAAGTTACAGGTATTAAGGTTCAGACAGAGACTTGAAAGCCTACTCAGTTATCCATTTGGGGATCAGCAGTTCGAGTCCTTCAAAAGGCTATTCAGTATTGATGAGCTAGTGTATATGGAGATGGTTACAGAGATCATGACCACCTACACATTTGAGACCGGGAGTAGAGTTGGAGATGGTTTAATCACGTTTCGGTACATGGGCAGTTTATTCACCTTGACGCTAGCCCAGTTTGCCTAACACTTGGATCTGTACACCCCAGAGGAGATACATTCCCATCTATTCACTGGTGGAGCCACCTCGATTTCCATCACGACTACACACGCCGAGGCATGGAGTCATTGGTCGCCAAAACCATATTTCTCGGGTATCAAGGCAACACAACTCAGAGACCCAGTCTTGCAAATCTTACACAAACTGATAGCTTGATCACTTGATGGAAAACACACGACAAGCGGTCGAGTTGCAGCATCTGATGTTGCCTTAATGGCCAGTATCCTCGAAAGAAAGAACATTCAGGTTGCATATTTAGTCGCCCAACGGATCCTAGAGGAGAAAGATTTTGGTGCAGAGAGATCTTACATGGCCCCAGTGATCACAAGACTTATCCGACGAATGAGATTACTTAGGACAACGGAGGTAGAGAGATTTAAGAGCATGCCAGGATGGAGTGCCCAGCCAGTGGATTACCATTTTCTGAGGAGTATGGACATACTCCGGATTATGAGAGATGGAACTGTCTACATTAGGGCATGACTTTCGGATCCCGACAGTATTGACACATTGATACCAGGACTAGTTCTACCAAGAGAGGCAAAGAAAAGGAAACAGCCGAGAGAGCCTAGTGATTCAGATACCGACAAGGATGGAGATGAGAGTAATGATAATGATGATGATGACCTCCCACCACCACCACCAGCAGTACCACCGCCTGTTAAGGCAGGACCTTCCACCCTTGCCCCCAGAGTTCAGACACCCGTATACATCTATCACTATGGGACTCCTCCGGGTTCAGACTATTGGTACTGGCTGATGCAGATGCAGGTCAGATGTTATAAGGCAATAAGACAGCAGACAGCAGGGATACCCGTGAGCCCACTTCCTGACTTACCTTGTGGATTGGGCCAAGCACCACCACACATATATCCCCCTGCAAGTCCTACTCCATCACCTCACCCATATCCAACCCGTAGTCGTGATCTACTCCCTTGGGTTGTGCCTCCTAGACCACAGTGATGCGTGTGAAAGCGTCTAGTTTTATAATTTTTAAATTACAGGATATACCAATCACTACTATCACACAACCAGGCAAGAATACCCGATCGGAATAATATAGCTATGGTAAGTCCAGGTCGAACACAGGAACACAGGAACGATGTTATTCAGTTAAATTAGAATTATTAATAAAACAGTAAAATAGGGGGTACGTTTTAGTTCCGTACGAACGTTCAAGATGAACTAAATAGCCAAACCAACAACATAAAACAAGATAAGAGGAACAGATAAACAATCAAAGATAGACATGAAAGTGCTTAGAGTCTTCACCTCAGATTCATATTATCTGGTTCATGTGTTTTGATTATATGATTGTGATTCCTCTTATATTAACTTAGATACTAATCAAAGAGTCCAAGTTAAATGTATATTAGCCAACATTAAACATCGATCTAACTAATATCTACAATCTAGGGTTCCACATTAAACATCGATCCGATGTCACAAGGATGGTGCTCTATTGTGTGCTTTTCCCTAGATTGTGCATTAAGTATTCACGACTTGTTACGATTAATTCTCGTGGTATGACTCAATAATACCTTCTAATAATTACTTATTAGCTCATTCATTTTAGATTGATTAGTTACTATTATCTTAACCTATCAAACTTAATCTATTTAGCAATGATCATAAACCTAGATTCATAATCATCAATAATCAATAACATCAAAGGAATTCAATCTCAATGACACTATTAACCACGTTAAGTAATAGCAACTAATAATCACCAATAAACAAGGATTCACAAATAACGTAACAATCTTCAATAAAACAATTCATTCAAAACACAATTATAACCTTCAAACATTCATAATCAAAGATTATTAAACTAAACAATATACATAATCTAATTCATGATTCAATTATACAAAAATCAGTTTCAAAATCTCAAACATAACACATAGACAATGTTCGAATTGAAATCGGAAAAAGATACGCAAACCGAATCATAAACCGAATGAAGTCGAATCAATAGGAATCGATCCTAGCCTTTTACGCCTCCGAATCGCCATCAAAATTCTCCCAAAATGGGAGAAAACTCCTCTTGGTCGGCTGCTATTCGTCTGGGTTTTGTTATATTAGGTTATGAATTGAAAACCCTAAAATCGGACTTAAATGGCTGGAAAAGTGATCCATACGGCGTATAGAATTTCCATACGGCGTATGGATGTAAAAGCCCATAAAGTCCAGCCCGCGTTATCTTTTTTCGGCCCATTTTCAATCCATACGGCGCATGAATATTCCATACGCCGTATGGATGCAAAACTAGTCCAAGGGGTAAAAATGAAAGTTGTAGCCCTCTCTGTTAGCTAAATTCTTCAAGTTGAATCACCTCAATCGGAGTTCGTATGAGAAAGTTATGGCCAAAATACTAACGGATGTCAGAAAACTCAGCTTTTACATTCTTCCTCCATTTCCAGCTCATCTTTCATTCTTTTTCCAATTCGAGCTTCATTTACACTTCGATCCAATCCTCTCATATCCAATGCTTTATTCTTTTAGCAACTTTTCTTCGCAATAAGCTCGTTTTCTGTTCCTTTTCGATCCAAGCTCCATTTAAACTCCTAAATGCAAATATGAACGAAACGAGTATCTTATTCACATAAAAGGCATTAGAAATCTATCAAACACGGGGTAAACTAATACTAAAATATAGTACATTTTGGCGTTTATCACACAGCCACCTCCAGCACAGGCTCCCATCACGAGACAGCCTGTTCCATCAGTCGTTGGGTCAGTCAGGGTTCACACTTCGAGAGGCAGCAGGACATCCTGAGTCTCCGCTCGAACCATCACTGTTCAGAGTCATAGGATTGCCAGACATAACATCCCTACAGTTGTTTTTCCTGATCCAGTATCCTTTCACAGGCAGACAGACCTATTCAAAGGGCACACCCAACAGGAATCACCTATGTACCCACTTGACAGTTTCGACATGCCTGCAGGACCTTTTGTAGATCAGCTAATACAAAATGGAGTACCAACGATCTGTACACCAGAAGCAGGAGCTGACCAGGATGCATCATACAAAGGCACAAACTGTCAGTATGACGATTCTTTATCAGACGAGACCTCTCCTGGACCTATCATGTCTACCGCAGTAGCTTCACCACCAGTCGAGCACTATATTGCTCCACTTTCTGACTTCTTTCTACTTTCTAGCAGACTATATTACCATTAGTTGTATTGATGTACTATGGATGCATAGACATCACCTCTATCTATTTATTATTTTATTATGCTATCACTTTACTTTTCTTATTAGCAGCTATTATTTGATTGTTGAGTGGAATGTTTATTTGATCCAACCACTATTTATCGAAGACTAAAGCAAAGGAAGCCGTGGACCTCGCCATGAAGGACGCCGATAGTACGCGCAACAAATCGGTAACCCGTCCCAAAACTCTCCATCTATTTAAAGCTTCGATTATCTAACCTGATATCTCCAAAACTAAGTGTGGGATCCCCAAAACCACATAACACTTACGATTCGTAACAACCCGGAAATAAGTAGAATCTCTAAGTGTGGGATACTTAGACAAGAGGTACTCAACAAATAAGATTCGAACATTAGGGAAAATGTTCCTCTAAGTGTGGGATATATGGTAGTAACCGCAAGTTTGACCTCTTGTCTGTAAAACAAACAATATTTTCATTAAAAGGCTAAAAATAGAGAAATTTAAATTTTTTCTTTTGGATTCAAAAGCAACATTTTTAGAACTTGTATATCCCGAAAATATAAAATACAGTAAGAAACAAGTTCTCAAAGAAACAAAACTGTTTTAGAATGAGACACGGACAAAAAGGGCAACACATGACTAGGCACACATTGACCAAAACATTCTATTCGTGAGGTTTGAGCCCATAAGTAGCATTCATCTATAAAATGCTTCACTTTTCGTTTCATGTGTGTGCCGATGTCTGCATTTGAATTAGAACTTGCTCTTTCAATACATTTCGAGATCACACCAATGAGTGTCATACGTGGCATAGGTACAATACGTCTTGATACTTTCTAAGGAATCTACACACCTTCCAAACACCAAACATCCACTCTTCAACCAAAACCTTCTTTACACCTTCCAGACACAAAATATCAACTCACTCTTCGCACCCAACCAAAACCTCCCTTTATTTATCCCGAACCTTTGAAAGTCACATCTTCCAGCATTTCTCAGAGACACTCTCATATTCTCAAATTTCTTCAAGAAAAGCCAACATAACCTCACAACCCAACACTCAAAGAAACTTTTTCGGCCAAAATAACACATATTCATCGGTAAGTCCGGCATAGCAAAAAGAAAAAAAATGAGAAAAAGAAAGAAAACAAAGAAACATTATGCCAGCACTACCAAGAAAAAAGGCCATAAAAAGGAAACTAATATCCAAAAAGGGTTGCACTATGAAGTCTTTTGAAAAGTCTGAGATTCTAAAAAGAGACCTCCTAAAAGAAAGCACTTTAGCTTCGAGAAAATATGAGAAAAACCCATCACACTCCCCTTCACAACTTCCTCAAAACCAAAACCCCGATTCCTTCTAAGATATCTTGAAAGATTAGTAACGTTATCATCCAAAGTGATGGAGATTTGATTCTTGATCAAGCCTATGACGAGAATGTTGCATGACTGGTTATGTGAGTGATTGACACTAGCAAGTAGGAAAGCCTAAACACTTGAGTGATATGAGTGACCCACTGTAAGGATTGCCTAGTCATGATCACCATCTGAGTTGCTCGAAGAAGGTATCAAATTCTAAACTATTAGTTTCTCATGAAAAGCTCTTTCATAACTGGAATATTTTATTCTCTGGAAATGGCATTCCTAAGAAAAATTGCAATTAGAATCCTTCTAAAAGGCTTTCTGAATGAGTTTGCTTGAGGACAAGCAAAGTTCTAAGTGTGGGATACTTGTTATCGCGTAAAAATTCACGTTTTTACTACCGATATCTCTCTCATTCTGGAACGATTCTTGGCATTTGAACTCAAATAACACTTAAATCAATGAAAATCTGCCAAGGAGGTCAAAACAAGGTTGCACGATAAAAATCAAGCAAAACGGATGAAAAACAAAGATTCCACGCACGTTTGAAGATTCAAGGTATCAAAACAAGATAAATACTAAAGTGCCCATCATCAACATCCATCTTATCCAAGATGTTCGTTTTCAAAATACGAGTCTAACAGAAGAAGAATTAACAAAAACGGATAAAGAATGAAGATTCTACGACCGCCGGAAGATTCAAATGATTCGTACGCAATATCTGGAGATAAGAAGCTCAATTTTGGGATTACTTTTCATCAAAGTCTTCATTTTTGAATTACAAATCCGACGAAAATGGACGCATAACGAAGAAAACATGCGCGAATTGAGAAACGAAGCAAAAGATGGTGAACCGGGGCGGGTGTCAGCCAGCCGCAGCAGACCACCACCATGCCACCGTTGGCCACCATGGTGGCGACGCCGGCCACACCTCCCCTGTGACAATCCTCCATTTAGGGTATTAATCCTTTCTTAATTGCATGCATTACCTAGAGTAATTCCCTGCTTAGTGAATTCAAAACAATTTTTATGTGTTAAGTTTGTGAAACTTAATATGTGATACGTGATGTATTAGATTCGTAGTTATATGTATATATAATTACGTACGAAATGAACGTATTAAACTTGACAATTTAAATGCAACAAAGTTGGTGATACAAAATAATTAATAATTCGAAAATTATTAATTACAAATATTATTAACTTATATTATTGAAATAATATACGATATTATACGTTTTATATTAAACGTGACGAGCGCGTCATACACGAACATAAACAATTATAAAACGTACCTAAAGGTCGAAAATAATAAAAGTATTTATTTTCCCATTCCTGTTTTAGTATTTGGAACATTACCTCAAAATATAAATTCCAAATTGAACCGAAATCTGGCACGCAGTTAAACCATACAGTCCCACTACGGTGAATAATTTTATTAATAATTTTAAATAAAATTATTTCATTTTTGTATTTATCAATTTCAAAGTTTAAAATAAAATTTAAACAAACAAATAATTGAGTGGGACACGGGGTACAAATAATTGGACCCGTACACGGAATTAACGGGTTAAAAACCCAAACAAACAAATCAAACTAAATATCTGTCGACATTTTCTATTCCCCTCCATACTCTCCTTTGAAATTTTGGTGATGAACTCATTTCATATCTGCACCAACTTCACTCTTCAATAATCCATCCCACAACAAAATTTAATATGTGATCTGTGTGTGTGTGTCGAGCAAGTAGCAGGAAGAACAAAGAGCAGGAACCATCAAACATTCATTTCATCTTCTTTCAATCTTCTAACACTTCAAACAATTACATCACAAACCAAAATGGTTTCCTGATCATCTCGTCATCATCGATCATCATCATCTGTCATCATAATCATCTATGTAACACCCCAAAATTTACGGTTGCGCGGAAGCAAGCTTTGGGTGTTACTAATCAATAATCAAGCACCAAAGTAAAGCAAACGACATCTATATGCAACGTCGTACAATAGTACAAAAGTATTACATTGTTGAATCATAATGACAAGCTTCGAGTTCGAAGATGATTTCCTAGAGATTCAAATACATAACTGATATACAAAAAGTAATTCAAAAGAATCTCCACAAGTTTGTATGCATGCGACTCGAGCTATCAGTCCTGGGTTAATCCTACTCCGTTTGTGTACCTAAGATACAAAGCTAAAAAGGTCAACCAAAAAGGTTGGTGAATCTCACAGGTTTAGTAATAAAGTAATCGTTTATGAACCACAAGTATGTACCAGCGTTGCTATCAAGCAAAGTAAGTAAATCAGTATGTACGCACAGTTGCCATGAGCTCATATGTTGAAGCTTAACCGTGTAGTGTGAATATATCACGTACCCCCGTGAGTGCTATCCGCACACTCATATGTAACAAATACTAATATGCCTTTTTCTACGTGTAAATCAGTACGTGGTGGCGCTACCACCCCAGGCAGGGATTGTCAGTCCCAAATGGATCCATTTACTAGTAATCGCGCTTAAGTCCATAACTAACAACTTATGATGGGAGGATTTCAGTGGATAAAAGTAACTCATGCAAAGTTCGTGTAAAAGCAGTAGTAAAATCAGTACAGTACATTGCGTTCACATGTAAAACGGTAGCTAAGTATCTCACCCCAGTAAAAAAAATAGTACAAATGGGGCTGTAAAACTCACCTGAGTCAAGCAAGTAAGCGTTTGACTTAATAAACATAAAGTCTGAAAGCAGTAGTAATCCGTAGGTTCCGCAAACCCGCAACCTTCTAATGCCCTAAGCATATAAGGTTGTATGTATAAGTGAATGTCTCGAAAGATCATTCATGCTAGTTGTCCACTCAACTAGGAAATGTCCAAGTATTTGTTTGTACGTTTGTGATCATTTTGTAAAAAAGTATGGCCCGTTGGTGACGGAGGTGTAATAATATCTCAAGTATTATTATTATGTAATTCATTGTGCTTGTATATCTTGTAAGTGTAGTGTTTTATGTATTCAATACTTAGTATAAAAAAAAGTATTTTAAAGTTTCCATTTCGTGCGATAATATGTAATCCGACAATGCCATTCACGGACACTATTCATGCGACAATAATATTCACTGATTTCGTTCATGCGATAATGATATTCACGGAATGTTGTTCATGCGATAATAGGTTCACGGAGCACTGTTCATACGACAATAGCATTCACGGAGTACTATTTATGCGACAATAGCATTCACGGAATTTTATTCATGCGTCAATAAGGATTGAAGGAATTCTTTCAAGTGTTAGTTTTTATGCGACAATGACTATGCATTCACGGAATTTAGTTCTTATGCGACAATATATTCACAGACTATTTGTGATTTTTATCTAAAATAGTAAACATTATCGAATCATTCTGAAATTTTTACACAAAGTTCCTACATATGTTATGTACTTCCTGTAATTTTTTATATGACTTTTGGAGGTCGTTTGATATTTTATAAAAATTCACAAATTGTCAGTGTTTAGTTTAATCCGAGATTAGACCACTTCTCACAAACCTAATTTTCTGGAGAAATAGGTGTATTTATGAAATGAGCCAAAGAAGAACTTTTTGTAAATAACAAAATTAACAAGATTTCCCAAGTGGTCTCATACGTTTTTGAGGTCTAAAACTCGAGATATGGTCTCGAGAAGTAGGCGGTTTTTACTGCTCGCCGGAACAGTAAACCTATGTTACCGGAGAAAAATGTTTTCGAGTAGCAAACGGAGTCAAAGAGTCACGAGACTAATCTTGTTGGAAAGATACCTTCTTTTAATACACTTTAGGCTTAAGAAACGTCCATTTTGGTGTTGTAATGATTTTTATAAAATTCGTGGAAGTGGAAACAGAATCTGGACAGGAACATAAGTTCATAGTTTTGAGATTTAAATTGCGTTTTGATTACTTATTTGGACATTAAAAAGTTGAATAAGTAACATAACATGATAATATACATATTATAAGTAAAACACTAGAGTTTTGAAGTCTCACAATGGTGTATGAAGAAACGGAGACGGTAGGAGTGATGTACACGCGTAGGCGGTCGTTTTGGTGTCTTCGGCTTCGTTTTTCCTTCAAGAATGAGGTGGTGGCCAATGGTGGCTGTTGGAGGTTGTTGGGTGGCTTGGGGATCTGCTGAAAAATCGCAGGAGAGAGGGGGAAGGGGGGGGGGGAAGGAATAGGGAGGTGATTGAATGGGGTGTAAGGGGGAGTATGGTGGGTTGTGTGAATATGAAGCAAGAAGGGAAGGAAAGGTCAAAGCATGGTCTACCATGCTTTGGATGCAGATTTCGTGGGTCAAACAACCTCATGTGGGTGTTTAAATTGTTTCCTCAAAGTTGCAGTGTGGTTCTCTTTTACCCGTTCGTTTCGCGTTTTAATTAATCGTATAATCGTATACTATATTAAAGTAAATATATTAAAGTAAATAATGTTTGTTTGGATAAATCCACATTATTTTTAACAGTTTGTCACCAACGTCCATAGTAAATAGTGTCGGACCTCGTCCGGTTCAAGTGTGTATGATATAAAGTCACTTTTGAAATGTCCAGCAACTCCACATTTATAACAGGTTCTGGGAGTGTTAGGTTTGGATTTGGTATTAGCAGTGTTGGTCCTGCAGTCTTTAGCAAAGTGCCCGAATTGCTTGCACTTACTACATCGGCAAGAACCCTGATGGTGTCGTTGGCACTTAGAGCAATAGGGCTTGGTTCCCTTGTACGCTCCCTTGTCATCAGAACCGGAGGTGTAGGCTTTAATGGTTTCGGGTTTCTTGTTTTGGTGGTTGTTGTGGTTGTCGGACCATTTTCTTTTGTTGTTGTTGGAGGATGGAGTGGGTGGTTCAGGATCCTCGTTCATGGCCATGAATTTATGAGCCAATCGGATAGCACTATCAATGGTGGTTTGCTTTTAGGAGGCAACGTTCCCCTGGACGGGTTCCGGAAGACCGCGGATGTATTTTCTGATCTTGTCAGACTCGGTGCTTACCATTGCTGGGCGGAGGATGGCAAGCTGGTTAAACCTCGAGGTGTATCTATCAATGTCGGTCCCCTGCACCTTTAGGTTCCAAAATTCTTCCTCCAGTTTCTGGAGTTGTTCAATAGGGCAGTACTTGGCAGTGAGCATCTTTTTCAGATCCTCCCAAGAGAGGAGGTAGGCGTTGTCGATACCCACTGATTGGGCATATGATTTCCACCAGGAGAGGGCACCACCCTCGAGGGTGCAAGTAGAGAATTTAACCTTATCTTCCTCTGCACATCTGCTGATGAGAAAGACGGATTCCATCTTCTCACACCACCTGATCAGCCCGATGGCACCTTCCGTGCCATTGAAGATGTGAGGTTTGCAGTTTTGAAAATCCTTGTAGGAACAAGGTTTGGGTTGAGATCGGTTGACGGTCGAGTCTTCGCTGCCTGATGTCGGTGCTCGTGTAGCCAAGGCTTGGGCCACACTGCGGGCAATTAGATCCGCTATTTCGGTTTCGCTGAGGGTGACCTGGCGTCGGGGAGGCATGATGCTGAACAAGAAGAACAAGAAAGGGAACAATAACAACAATGCTCGGGGCAGAGCTTTTGTACTCAACGCCGGGGATGCCCGCCAGGACCCGAATGTGGTCACGGGTACGTTCCTTCTCAACAATTTGACTGCTTCTGTGCTATTTGATACTGGTGCTGATAGGAGCTTCATATCCGATGAGTTTTGTCCACTACTTAACACTACACCTGTTGCCTTAGATTCTAAGTACACAGTAGAATTGGCAAATGGCAAACTCATTTAGGCCAATAGTATGATACCTAACTGCACGTTGAACTTAGCTGATGAGCTATTCCCTATTGATCTTATACCTGTCGAGATTGGCAGCTTTGACATAATCGTCGGTATGGATTGGTTATCCAAACACCGCGCCGAGATTATTTGTTACGAGAAAATCGTCTGTATTCCTCTCGTCACCGGTGGAACTTTAATCGTACAAGGGGAGACCAGTGGGACGAGACTTAACATTATTTCTTGCATGAAAACCCGGAAATACTTGAGAAAAGGGTACCAGGCAATCCTCGCACATGTTATAGAGAAACAGTCGGAGGAGAAGCGACTTGAGGATGTGCCTATTGTTCGAGACTTCCCAGAAGTCTTTCCTGAAGACTTTCCTGGCCTACCGCCAACTAGACAAGTCGAATTTTCTATTGACCTTGTGCCCGGCGCAGCACCCGTGGCACGAGCACCGTACCGTTTAGCCCCCTCTGAACTTCAGGAGTTGTCTACGCAACTGCAAGAACTCCTGGATAAAGGCTTTATTCGACCGAGTTCCTCGCCTTGGGGAGCCCCGGTCTTGTTTGTGAAAAAGAAAGATGGTTCTTTCCGCATGTGCATCAACTACCGTGAACTCAACAAATTAACCGTCAAGAACCGTTACCCACTACCTCGTATTGATGACCTGTTTGACCAAATTCAGGGGTCGAGTTTTTATTCAAAGATCGATCTAAGGTCAGGTTATCACCAACTACGATTTCGTGACACCGACATTCCTAAAACAGCTTTCCGAACTCGCTACGGGCATTACGAATTCCAAGTGATGCCATTCGGCTTGACCAACGCACCAGCAGTATTCATGGACCTTATGAATCGGGTGTGTAAGCCTTACCTTGACAAGTTTGTCATCGTTTTCATTGACGATATTCTAATTTACTCGTGCAATGAACAAGAACACGCGCAACACCTGAAAACCATTCTAGAACTACTCAAGCACGAGGAGTTATATGCCAAATTCTCCAAGTGTGAGTTCTGGATGCAAACTGTACAATTCCTTGGACACGTGATTGATAGTCAAGGAATTCATGTTGATCCTTCAAAAATCGAAGCCATCAAGGGTTGGCAAGTACCAACTACACCCACCGAGGTACGACAATTCTTAGGACTCACCGGATACTACAGGCGATTCATAGAGAATTTTTCGAAAATAGCTCAACCTCGCACTGCACTGACCCAAAAAGAAAGGAAGTTCGATTGGACTGATAAACAAGAGTCAGCTTTCCAACTAATTAAACAAAAACTCTGCAGTGCACCTATCTTATCCTTACCCGAAGGCAACGATGACTTCGTGGTATACTGTGACGCTTCACACCAAGGTCTCGGTTGCGTGCTGATGCAGCGAGATAAAGTCATTGCTTATGCCTCTTGACAACTCAAGGTCCACAAAAAGAATTACACCACTCATGACCTAGAGTTGGGAGCAGTTGTATTCGCTCGTAAAATCTGGAGACACTACTTGTATGGTACCAAGTGTACAATTTTCACCGACCACAAAAGTCTCCAACACATCTTCGACCAAAAAGACCTAAAATGAGACAACGCCGTTGGGTCGAACTACTTACTGACTACGACTGTGAAATTCGCTACCATCCAGGCAAAGTAAACGTTGTTGCTGATGCCTTAAGTCGTAAGGAATGAGTGAAACCCCTTCGAGTCCGAGCACTTGTAATGACTATACACAACGACCTGATAATCCAAATTCTTACCGCTCAACTCGAAGCGCTCAAAACCAAAAATGTGAAACACGAGGCCTTGCGAGGCATGGATAAACAGTTTGAAACCAAACCAAACGGGGCCAAGTATTTCTCTGACCAACTCTGGTTACCCAACTACGGGAACTTACGAGACTTGGTGATGAACGAGGCACACAAGTCTAAGTACTCTATACACCCTGGTGCCGACAAAATGTACCATGGCATCAAGGAGTTGTACTGGTGGCCCAACATGAAAGCGGACATTACTACCTATGTTGGCAAGTGTCTTACTTGTTCTAAGGTTAAAGCCGAACACCAGAAACCTTCCGGTTTTCTACACCAACCGGAAATCCCTGAATGGAAATGGGAGCAGATTACTATGGATTTCATTACTAAACTTCTGAAAACCTCTAGCGGTTGCGATACCATTTGGGTGATCATAGACCGACTCACTAAATCTGCTCATTTCCTAGCCATCAAGGAAACTGACAAGATGGAACGTTTGACACGGATCTACCTGAAAGAGATCGTGTCAAGACACGGCATGCCCATCTCGATTATCTCTGATCGAGATGCTCGATTTACTTCCCGCTTCTGACAATCACTACAAAAATCACTCGGTACTCGTTTGGACATGAGTACTGCTTATCATCCACAAACTAACGGCCAGAGTGAACGAACCATACAAACACTGGAAGATATGCTACGAGCCTGCGTAGTTGATTTCGGTAAAAACTGGGAAAATCACTTACCTTTGTGTGAGTTTTCCTACAACAACAGCTACCACACCAACATCAAAGCTGCACCCTTCGAGGCACTGTACGGTCGTAAGTGCCGGTCGCCTATCTGTTGGACTGAGGTGGGGGATACACAACTCACCGGTCCAGAAATCATACATGAAACAACTGAAAAGATCGTCGGCATACAAAACCGACTGAAAGCTGCGCGTGATCGTCAGAAAAGCTATGCTGACGTGAGACGCAAACACCTCGAATTCCAGGTTGGAGATCGAGTACTTCTGAAAATCTCGCCTTGGAAAGGCGTTATTCGTTTTGGCAAACGTGGGAAACTGAATCCCAGGTACATTAGACCGTTCGAAATCCTTGAAAGGATTGGTCCAGTGGCGTACAGACTGCAGCTACCTCCTGAACTCAGTAGCGTGCACCCTACCTTTCACATTTCTAACTTGAAGAAATGTCTGTCTGATGAGGCACTGATTATACCTCTCTATGAGATACACATTGACGACAAACTACACTTTGTCGAGGAACCCGTGGAAATTATGGACCGTGAGGTCAAACGCTTAAAACAGAGTCGTATTCCCATTGTTAAAGTCAAGTGAAATTCGAGGCGTGGTCCTGAATTCACTTGGGAACGGGAAGACCAAATGCGACTAAAATACCCACACTTGTTCACGAACTCCACTCACACCACGACTTCGAGCTAATTTCGGGACGAAATTATCCTAACAAGAGGAGAATGTAACAACCTATAACACCCGCTAACTACTTGTAATTACATGTATTTAGTATTATATTAATCTAAATATATGTAACTTTCTGTGTAATTACATACACGTTATATGATTTGTTTAAATCATACACACTTGAACCGGACGAGGTCCGACACTATTTACTATGGACGTTGGTGACAAACTGTTAAAAATAATGTGGATTTATCCAAACAAACATTATTTACTTTAATATATTTACTTTAATATATTATACGATTATACGATTAATTAAAACGCGAAACGAACGGGTAAACGAGCACCACACTGCAACTTTGAAGAAACAATTTAAACACCCACATGAGGGTGTTTGACCCACAAAATCTGCATCCAAAGCATGGTATACCATGCTTTGACCCTTCCTTCCCTTCTTGCTTCATATTCACACAACCCACCATACTCCCCCTTACACCCCATTCAATCACCTCCCTATTCCTTTCCCCCCCCCCCCTTCCCCCTCTCTCCTGCGATTTTTCAGCAGATCCCCAAGCCACCCAACAATCTCCAACAGCCACCATTGGCCACCACCTCATTCTTGAAGGAAAAACGAACCCGAAGACACCAAAACGACCGCCTACGCGTGTACATCACTCCTACCATCTCCGTTTCTTCATACACCATTGTGAGACTTCAAAACTCTAGTGTTTTACTTATAATATGTATATTATCATGTTATGTTACTTATTCAACTTGTTAATGTCCAAATAAGTAATCAAAACGCAATTTAAATCTCAAAACTATGAACTTATGTTCCTGTCCAGATTCTGTTTCCACTTCAAAAAATTTTATAAAAATCATTACAACACCAAAATGGACGTTTCTTAAGCCTAAAATGTAGTACAAGAAGTTATATTTCCAACAAAATTAGTCTCGTAACTCTTTGACTCCGTTTGCTATTCGAAAACATTTTTCTCCGGTAACATAGGTTTACTGTTCCGGAGAGCAGTAAAAACCGCCTATTTCTCGAGACCATATCTCGAGTTCTAGACCTCAAAAACGTACGAGACCACTTGGGAAATCTTTGTAATTTTGTTATGTACAAAAAGTTCTTCTTTGGCTCATTCCAGAAATACACCCATTTCTCCAGAAAATTAGGTTTGTGAGAAGTGGTCTAATCTCGGATTAAACTGAACACTGACACTTTGTGAATTTTTATAAAATATCAAACGACCTCCAAAAGTCATAAAAAAAATTACAGGAAGTACATAACATATGTAGGAACTTTGTGTAAAAATTTCAGAATGATTCGATATCGTTTACTATTTTAGATAAAAATCACAAATAGTCCATGAATATATTGTCGCATAAGAACTAAATTCCGTGAATGCATACTCATTGTCGCATAAAAAGTAACACTTGAAAGAATTCCGTCAATCCTTATTGACGCATGAACAAAATTCCGTGAAAGCTATTGTCGCATAAATAGTACTCCGTGAATGCTATTGTCGTATGAACAGTGCTCCGTGAACCATTTATCGCATGAACAACATTCCGTGAATATCATTATCGCATGAACGATATCCGTGAATATTATTGTCGCATGAACAGTGTCCGTGAATGGCATTGTCGGATTACATATTGTCGCACGAAAAGGAAACTTTAAAATACTTTTTTTTATACTAATTATTGAATACATAAAATACTACACTTACAAGATATACAAGCACAATGAATTACATAATAATAATACTTGAATTATTATTGCACCTCCGTCACCAATGGGCCATACTTATTTACAAAATGATCACAAACGTACAAACAAATACTTGGACATTTCCTAGTTGAGTGGACAACTAGCATGAATGATCTTTCGAGACATTCACTTATACATACAACCTTATATGCTTAGGGCATTAGAAGGTTGCGGGTTTGCGGAACCTACGGATTACTACTGCTTTCAGACTTTATGTTTATTAAGTCAAACGCTTACTTGCTTGACTCAGGTGAGTCTTACAGCCCCATTTGTACTGTTTTTCTACTGGGGTGAGATACTTAGCTACCATTTTACATGTGAACGCAATGTATTGTACTGATTTTACTACTGCTTTTACACGAACTTTGCATGAGTTACTTTTATCCACTGAAATCCTCCTATCATAAGTTGTTAGTTATGGACTTAAGTGCGATTAATAGTAAATGGATCCATTTGGGACTGACAATCCCTGCCTGGGGTGGTAGCGCCACCACGTACTGATTTACACGTAGAAACAGGCATATGAGTATTTGTTACATATGAGTGTGCGGATAGCACTCACGGGGGTACGTGATATATTCACACTACACGGTTAAGCTTCAACTTATGAACTCATGGCAACTGTGTGTACATACTGATTTACTTACTTTGCTTGATAGCAACGCTGGTACATACTTGTGGTTCATAAACGATTACTTTATTACTAAACCTGTGAGATTCACCAACCTTTTTGGTTGACCTTTTTAGCTTTGTATCTCAGGTACACAAACGGAGTAGGATTACCCCAGGACTGATAGCTCGAGTCGCATTCATACAAACTTGTGGAGATTCTTTTGCATTACTTTTTGTATATCAGTTATGTATTAGAATCTCTAGGAAATCATCTTCGAACTCGAAGCTTGTCATTATGATTCAACAATGTAATACTTTTGTACTATTGTACGACGTTGCATATAGATGTCGTTTGCTTTACTTTGGTGCTTGATTATTGATTAGTAACACCCAAAGCTTGCTTCCGCGCAACAGTAAATTTGGGGGTGTTACAATCTATATCACAATCTTTGTAAGGATTCAAAAACTCAAAAACTCGTACTTATATTTTCATATCTATTGTTATTATGGTTTATTATACTTTGTATATAATGAGATTTTGTATATAAACTAGTACATATTATGTAGAATTTAGTTATTATAGGTTGATAACAAAGTAATCTGATGATTTTGTAGCATACATCACAGACCATGAAACAGGGGGACGAACAGAGGCTTGAGCCGGGCTAGGAACCAAACCGATCGATTAGTTTTAACCAGCCGATCGGCTGGATTCAATGAGTCGATCGGCTCATCACCTTTAGCCGATCGGCTAAGGTGTTTTCGAGCCAAACGGTTTGTTAAACTCTTACCTGATCGGCTAGGCTGTCTGTGTACTGACTTTTTCGATGCGTTTAAATAATACACTGTCAACGTATACTTCGTAGTACAAATATATTAACGCGTACGAAAAACAAATACTAAAAAGTTATAAAAGTTATAAAATCTAATGATACGAAGTTTGGGACGAAATTGTACACGACCGCGAGACATTATTTTGACACGGACAATTAATAATATAACTTTTTGGGCCAATCGGGCCAAATCTAAATTGGGACAAAAGTTGTATTTTGTTAATGGGCCAAAATGATTTGTTAAACGTAATTGGGCCAAATTATTTTGGGCCACACATATTTGGGCCAAACTACTTGACTTTGATATTGGGCCACACTAATTGGGCCGAGCCCAACGGGCTACGAGATTTCAAAATGCAAACTTAAACCGGATTAAATACAAGTGACGAGTTAAACGGGACAAAGGAGATTAGTAACACGGCAAATAGATTATATATATAGTGGACGATTATAATTTATATATAGTTATATAAATAAATTACGACAATCGCATTAAACAAAGTTATTTTTTTTATAACAAATGTACTTATGTTTTTAAAACATAAACAACAACGATAAACAATATATATATATATATATATATATATATATATATATATATACGCGACATTAACAAATGAGTAGTGTATATATATACACGACAACGACAATTAATATATATAAGAATATATGTATTCAACTAATGAGTATATATAGGTATACACTTACAATAATGAAATACTCAACTCATCTATCACCAACAACTAAATCGTATAAGCTATTAGTCGAATACTTATATAAATATACTTCTTGTGTCTAGGGCTTTGAAGTACACTGTTTGAACGACTACTATTACTAGCTGTTATATTTCGCTGAAGACCGCTACACGTGAGTTCACAGCCCCTACCTTTTACTTGTTTTAAATGCTTTTAAAACTAGGGGTGGAAAACATAGAACTATGTGCTATAACATGATACTTGTTTATATAATTGCTTGACATGCTATTATATCGAACTGATTTGTATAAATGCTTATTGCTTTATAAATCAACTGTTAACTATATGAAACGTTTTCACAACTTTTTAGGAATAAGACAATGAATCTTGGTACGATCCTAGGTTTACGCGAGGTAGTTGTAGTGCACATGAGTCCCAGTGCTTGCAACCTATAACCATAAGCTAGGTGACTCTAGCCACTGAGTATACAGATAGTACTATCGATTTGACAACCCTCCCACTGATATAACTCGTTGGTCATTCCAACCACACGACGGCAGTCGTAACGAGGAGTGTATACTTACCGTGTTACTGAGGCAACAACATCAACTAGTAGTGGTTTGGTTATAGTGCTAGGAGTCGTTACTTTAACTTTAAAGGTGTCGCTCACCATAGAGGGATCATAGTCTATATTTCCCACATAACTAAACAACAAAACTACAAATTGATTTGGGAAGGGTATTCCCTGTGATAACTAATAGGACAGGTGTTCCTACGCATGATTTCTTTTTAGGAAACGTGTACCTTGATTGGATAAACTTGATTTCCCGACAAAACAACTTTTATAGGAAATGTTTACTTGATTCTTAAACCTGTGTTTCCTACAGCTATTTATATGGAAATGTTTACTTGATTGTTAAACTTGAGTTTCCTGCAACTATTATTAGGAAATGTTTATGATTAAACTTGTGTTTCCTAACACATCAAATGAATAATGGTAAGAATGACATTCTTACAGTAAAATAGGAAATGTTTTCTTTAATGAGAATACTTGTGTTTCCAGCTATACATATAAACATTATGTTTGTGTACATGAATGATTTATACAAAACTTGGTTTAACTATGCTTATACTAAACCTGTGAATTCACTCAACATTCAATGTTGACGGTTTACTATATTTTTCAGGGAATTAGGATTCAGGTACTTCTGCATGCATAAAGGACGTAGACAACCCAGACTATTTATGATGCCACTTTTGGGACACTTGGATTTCCTTTGTATTACCAATTCAATTTGTTATACTTACGAAATCCCTCTTTTATAAACTCGTGTTTTGTAAACTTATGTTGTTCAACAACAACACTACTTGTACGACTTTATAAGTCGTACCCTTTTGTAATGACGTTTAAACTTATGGCATCTTAAATTGATATGTTCTGTATGATCATATGCTCTGATACATTGAATGCACTATTGTAATGTCAGCACCCCCGCTGTTAAACTGTAAACTTAAAATGCTTCTGCTAATAAACAAATGCTTCCGCTAATTAACTAAAGCTTCCGCTAAACCATTAATAAACGCGATTACCGATTTTGGAGGTGTGACAGAACTTGGTATCAGAGCCATTGGTTATAGTGAACTAGAAGTCTTTAAGTGACTGAAAACCTTAGAGACCTAGACTATAGCCTTGGCTAACACACTCATGCATTCATACCTTTGCATACGTCTAACACAACGCACACAATTGCCTTTGTCACAGTTATGTCTCAGAGTCAGAGGAGGAGCCTGACTATGCTAGTGATGACCCTTCTGAGGAGGTGTACCCACCCACATTTCCTAGAGCTACTTCAGATGGCACTATAGGCACTCCACCATCACCACCCACTGATCCCACTGATCCCACTACTCGTATGCTAGGACCCTTGGCACCTCGTTACAAGGATCCGATGACTGAGGAGAGAGAGATACCTTGTGATCAGCAGTCATTGCAGAGGGCTAGAGTTCCGCATCTCGACCGGATGCCACGTATACTACGCCACTGGAGGACACTGGAGAAGATTCCTTCCACTTTTGAGACTGGGGAGTCATCTCACTCGTCGACACATTTACATTTGACTGAGGAGCCTCTGGAGCTCACTGTCCCTAATGTAGTTGCAGTTGTCCGTACTCTTCTTGGATTTCATTATGGTACACAGGATTCTATCAGAGAGTTGCACAGTGATGCCTCTCGACTGGACGGTGATGTGCTTACTATCTATGGACATCTTGCCACTTCTGAGGTACACATTGAGATGGATCGAGAGTCCGCCGATGAGACTAGGGCACGTCTGATTAGGCTTGAGAGACGTCTGGGGATAGTAGGTTCTGCAGTTAGAGCTTGTGTACTGATGGCAGCTGTTAGGATGGTTGTAGGGATGTTTTTCGCGTATTTCCATTAGATTCACCATGTCAGAACGGTATCTATGATGTATTAGGATTGTAGCTATGATGTAGTAGGGCAAAACTTTTGACTAGATGGATGTATAGGTTAAATCCATCACATTTTGTAGATCATGATTGATCAGATGGGTGTATTTTCTCTTTATTGTCAATCCCATCATTGTACAAAACTTATGTAAAACCTTTTGACTTATATATGATATATAACTTATGTTTAGTTTATGTCACTGTGTACACTGTGAGTGATATCAATTGGTGATTGATTATCATACTATATCTATATTTATCACATACTTTATGAGTGATGATTTGATTAGGGTATCTTACGAGTGTTTCTTGTGTGTGATTAGGACTGAATCATGCCGCCTAAGCGTAGGAATACCCAGAACATCCGCAGAAACCCTTCACCACCTCCTGTTGTTGATGAGACAACTGAACAAATGGTCAACCGAAGGATTGCTGAAGCACTTGCTTAGTATGATACTGACCGAAACCGTAGTGACAGGGTCAGCGGTAACAGAAATACCGAACCTGTTGTATCTGACGGTAACCCTGAGAGTACCCAAAGAGGATGTTCGTACAAAACATTCCTAGCTTGCAAACCGAGCCACTTTCGTGGTACCGAGGGTGCCATTGGAGTCATTCATTGGATAGAGAAAATGGAGTATGTACTAGATATTAGCAACTGTGCTCGTGACTGAATGGTAAAGTATGATACATGCACATTTTCTGATAAGGCATTGACATGGTGGAATGGCCAAGTTCAAGCACTTGGACGCACAACCGCCCACTCAATGACCTCGGAAACTTTGAAAACCATGGTCGTGGAAGAATTTTGTCCCCGCAAAGAGCTGCAGAAGATTGAGACTGAGCTCTGGGACATTACTATGGTCGGTATTGATATCACAGGATATACCACCAGATTTCAAGAACTGGCACGCCTTGTACCACACATGGTCACGCCTGAGTACAAGCGCACCGAGAGGTATATCTGGGGTTTGGTGCCACAGATTCGAAGCTTGGTGACTTCGTCTAATCCTGCCACCTTTAAGAGTGTTGTAGAACTAGCACAGCGCTTGACAGATGAAGCAGTCAGAATGGGAACCCTTACTAAGAAAACTGCTTTGGGAAAGGTTGAATCCAGCAGTGCTGATGCTGGAAAAGGAAAACGTAAGTGGAATGACCGTCAGGGTCAACAGAACAAGAAGCCGACTGGAACCATGAAAGCTTAACTTGCCATGACTGCTGAACAAAAGACTTACTTAGGGAACAAGCCCAAGTGTGGCAAGTGTGAACGTCACCATGATGGTGATTGTATTTTCTGTGGGAATTGCAAACGCTGGGGGCATCTGGCCCAATACTGTAGATCGAACCCTACTACTCAAACAAACAGGGATCGACCAGCTAATGGATGTTTCGAATGTGGCGAGCAAGGTCATTTCCGAAACTAGTGCCCTAAACTTAACCGCGGCAACCAAAACAATCAGAACCGCAATGCAAACCCGAACAACAACAACCGTGGTAACACCAACAACCAACCAGCTCGAGGTCGTGCGTTTGTCATTGGAGCACAGGAGGCACGCCAGGACCCCAACACTGTCACTGGTACGTTTCTAGTTAACAACCATTATGCCTCTGTGTTATTTGATTCAGGCGCCGATTTGAGTTTTGTGTCTACGGAATTTAGACCACTATTAGACATTAAATCCCGTAAACTAGACAACAAGTACACTTTAGAACTAGCCGATGGTAGGTTGATTGAATCAGGAGAAATAGTACCAGGATGTACTCTAACATTGGAGAGTCATCCTTTCAAAATAGACTTACTACTGGTTGAGTTGGGAAGCTTTGACATCGTAGTCGGTATGGACTGGTTGTCGAAAAATCATGCAGAGATTGTTTTTTTTGATAAAATGGTACGTCTACCATTGTTGACTGGAGAAACCTTAGTGATACAAGGAGATAATAGGATGAGTGCCGTCAAAACGATTAATTGCTTGAAAGCTTGTAAATATCTCCGAAAGGGATACCAAGCATTTTTGGCACATGTTGTAGAAAAGAGACCCGAGGAGCAAAGTTTAGGTAATATACCTGTAGTGCGAGACTATCCGGGAGTGTTTCCTGATGACCTTCTAGGATTACCACCTCCGCGACAAGTCGAGTTTCGCATCGATCTGGTGCCCGGAGCCGCACCAATCGCTCGCTCACCTTATCGTCTAGCTCCATCAGAAATGCAAGAACTGTCTACACAGTTGCAGGAGCTCTTAGACTTAGGATTCATCCGACCGAGCTTTTCACCTTGGGGAGCTCCGGTTTTGTTTGTCAAGAAAAAGGATGGATCTATGCGGATGTGTATTGACTACCAAGAGCTAAATAAGGTAACTATTAAGAACCAATATCCGTTACCTCGCATAGACGATCTGTTTGATCAGTTACAAGGATCGAGTTACTACTCGAAGATCGATCTGCGTTCTGGTTACCATCAACTAAAGGTTCGAGAAGAGGACATACCGAAGACCGCATTCAGGACTCGTTATGGTCACTATGAGTTCCTAGTCATGCCGTCTGGATTGACTAACGCGCCTGTAGTATTCATGGATCTCATGAACCGAGTGTGCAAACCTTATCTTGATAAGTTTGTCATTGTGTTCATTGATGACGTCCTGATTTACTCGAAAATGAAAGAGGATCACGAACAACACTTGAAACTTATCCTCCAACTACTCGAGAACGAGAAGCTGTATGCTAAGTTCTCCAAATGTGAATTTTGGATTAGAGAGGTTCGTTTCCATGGTCACGTGATAAATGATAAAGGAATTCATGTGGACCCATCCAAAATAGAGGCGATCAAAAACTTGGAAGCTCCAAGGACCCTAACCGAGATTCGACAATTTCTTGGTTTGGCTAGCTATTACCGGCGATTTATCGAAAACTTTTCCAAAATAGCCCAGTCACTCACCACCTTAACACAAAAGGATAAGAAATTCGAATGGGGCGAAAAACAAGAAAACGCCTTCCAACTGTTGAAACAAAAGTTGAGCACCGCACCAATCTTATCTTTACCCGAGGGAACAGAGAACTTCATTGTTTACTGTGATGCCTCACACCAAGGATTAGGGTGTGTTCTCATGCAAAACGACAAAGTTATTGCTTATGCATCTCGTCAATTGAAGATTCATGAGAAGAATTATACAACTCATGACTTAGAGTTGGGAGCAGTCGTTTTTGCAATGAAGATTTGGAGACACTACCTATATGGTACAAAGTGTACGATATTCACTGACCACAAGAGTTTGCAACACATATTCGACCAAAAAGAGCTCAACATGAGACAAAGACGTTGGGTCGAATTGTTGAACGATTACGACTGTGAGATTAAATACCATCCGGGCAAGGCTAATGTAGTAGCGGATGCCCTGAGTCGTAAAGAGAATGTTAAACCTCGCAGAGTTCGAGCTTTGGTATTAACAATCCACTCGAATCTTATTACTCAAATTCGTGACGCACAATGAATAGCTTTCACGGCCGAGCACTTGAAAGACGAATCCCTTAAGGGAATGGAGAAACAACTTGAAACCAAAGAAAATGGAGTTTTATACTTCATGAATCGAATTTGGGTACCGTGCAACGATGAACTACGCAAACTGATTTTGGACGAAGCTCACAAGTCCAACTACTCGATTCATCCTGGTGCAGATAAGATGTACCAAGATGTGAAAAGTTTCTATTGGGGGCCTAATATGAAGAGAGACATTGTTACTTATGTCAGCAAGTGTCTAACTTGTTCAAAGGTCAAGGTTGAGTATCAAAAACCTTCAGGACTTTTGCAACAACCAAAAATGCCAAAATGGAAATGGGAGCACATAACGATGGACTTCATCACAAAACTACCAAAGACATCAACTGGAGTTGATTCAATATGGGTGATTGTCGATCGATTGACGAAATCAGCTCACTTCATTGCTATCAAAGAGTCTGACAAACTAGAGAAACTGGCAAAGATCTATATCAAAGAGGTCATTTCTCGACACGTTGTACCATTGTCCATTATATCTGATAGAGATAGCAGATTCACATCTCGCTTCTGGCAATCGCTACAACAGGCTTTAGGTACTCGACTCGACATGAGTACAGCCTATCATCCACAAACTGGTGGCCAGAGTGAACGAACGATTCAAACGCTTGAGGACTTATTGAGAGCGTGTGTGATTGACTTTGGGGGAAACTGGGATACTCACCTCCCATTAGCCGAATTATCCTATAACAACAGTTATCACACCAGCATACAGATGGTTCCATTCGAGGCACTGTATGGACGCAAATGCCGATCACCACTCTGTTGGGCAGAGTTGGGTGACAGACAACTATCCGGACCGGAGCTTGTCCAGGAAACCACGGACAAGATATCTCAAGTACTCCGATAACCGTCGTAAACCTCTTGAAAACGGCGAGAGACGGACAAAAGAGTTACGCCGATAACCGTCGTAAACCTCTTGAGTTTCAAGTAGGAGACAAGGTCCTACTCAAAGTATCGCCCTAGAAAGGGGTAGCACGATTTGGCAAATGAGGAAAACTTAACCGCGATATGTTGGACCTTTTGAAATCCTTGTGAGGATTGGTCCTGTCGCTTACAAACTAAAGTTGCCACAAGAGCTTAGTAGCATTCACGACACTTTTCATGTGTGTAACTTGAAGAAGTGTCTTTCCGATGAAACACTTATCATCCCTCCTGAAGAAGTCTTTATCAACTCAAAACTTAACTTTGTGGAGGAACCTATCGAAGTAACCGATACAAAAACGCAGAAACTCCGACACAAACGAATCAAACTTGTCAAGATTCATTGGAACTCGAAACATGGCCCAGAGTTTACTTGGGAATGCGAGGATGAGATACGAAAGAAATACCCTCACCTATTTGAACAAACGCCTATCACGAACAACTCAACTTAAATCTCGGGACGAGATTTCGCTAACGGGGGGAGAATGTGACAATCCTCCATTTAGGGTATTAATCCTTTCTTACTTGAATGCATTACCTAGAGTAATTCCCTGATTAGTGAATTCAAAACAATTTTTATGTGTTAAGTTTGTGAAACTTAATATGTGATACGTGATGTATTAGATTCGTAGTTATATGTATATATAATTACGTACGAAATGAACGTATTAAACTCGACAAATTAAATACAACAAAGTTGGTGATACAAAATAATTAATAATTCGAAAATTATTAATTACAAATATTATTAACTTATATTATTGAAATAATATACGATATTATACGTTTTATATTAAACGTGACGAGCGCGTCATACACGAACAGAAACAATTATAAAATGTACCTAAAGGTCGAAAATAATAAAAGTATTTATTTTCTCATTCCTGTTTTAGTATTTGGAACATTACCTCAAAACATAAATTCCAAATTCAACCGAAATCTGGCACGCAGTTAAACCATACAGTCCCACTACAGTGAATAATTTAATTAATAATTTTAAATAAAATTATTTCATTTTTGTATTTATCAATTTCAAAGTTTAAAATAAAATTTAAACAAACGAATAATTGAGTGGGACACGGGGTACAAATAATTGGACCCGTACACGGAATTAACGGGTTAAAAACCCAAACAAACAAACCAAACTAAATATCTGTCGACATTTTCTATCCCCTCCATACTCTCCTTTGAAATTTTGGTGAAGAACTCATTTCATATCTGCACCTACTTCACTCTTCAATAATTCATCCCCCAACAATATTTAATCTGTGATCTGTGTGTGTGTCGAGCAAGTAGCAGGAAAAACAAAGAGCAGGAACCATCAAACATTCATTTCATCATCTTTCAATCTTCTAACACTTCAAACAATTACATCACAAACCAAAATGGTTTCTTGATCATCTCGTCATCATCGATCATCATCATCTGTCATCATAATCATCTATATCACAATCTTTGTAAGGATTCAAAAACTCATACTTATATCTTCATATCTATTGTTATTGTGGTTTATTATACTTTGTATATAATGAGATTTTGTATATAAACTAGTACATAATATGTAGAATTTAGTTATTATAGGTTGATAACAAAGTAATGTGATGATTTGGTAGTGTACCAAAAACTGAGATCAAACACCAAACATATATGTATACATCACAGACCATGAAACAAGGGGACGAACAGAGGCTTGAGCCGGGCTAGGAACCAAACCGATCGGTTGGTTTTAACCAGCCGATCGGCTGGATTCAATGAGCCGATCGGCTCATCACCTTTAGCCGATCGACTAAGGTGTTTTTGAGCCGAACGGTTTGTTAAACTCTTACCCGATCGGCTAGGCTGTCTGTGTACTGACTTTTTCGATGCGTTTAAATAATACACTGTCAACGTATACTTCATAGTACAAATATATTAACGCGTACGAAATACAAATACTAAAAAGTTATAAAAGTTATAAAATCTAATGATACGAAGTTTGGGACGAAATTGTACACGACCGCGAGATATTATTTTGACACGAACAATTAATAATATAACTTTTTGGGCCAATCGGGCCAAATCTAAATTGAGACAAAAGTTGTATTCTGTTAACGGACCAAAATGATTTGTTAAACGTAATTGGGCCAAATTATTTTGGGCCACACATATTTGGGCCAAAGTACTTGACTTTGATATTGGGCCACACTAATTGGGCCAAGCCCAACGGGCTACGAGATTTCAAAATGCAAACTTAAACCGGATTATATACAAGTGAGGAGTTAAACGGGACAAAGGAGATTAGTAACACGAAAAATAGATTATATATATAGTGGACGATTATAATTTATATATAGTTATATAAATGAATTACGACAATCGCATTAAACAAAGTTATTTTTTTTATAACAAATGTACTTATGTTTTTAAAACATAAACAACAACGATAAACAATATATATATATACGCGACATTAACAAATGAGTAATGTATATATATACACGACAACGATAATTAATATATATAAGAATATATGTAGAGGAAAAAACCGAATATTTCATTCAACTAATGAGTATATATAGGTATACACTTACAATAATGAAATACTCAACTCATCTATCAACAACAACTAAATCGTATAAGCTATTAGTCGAATACTTATATAAATATACTTCTTGCGTCTAGGGCCTTGAAGTACACTGTTTGGACGTCTACTATTACTAGCTGTTATATTTCGCTGAAGACCGCTACACGTGAGTTCACAGCCCCTACCTTTTACTTGTTTTAAATGCTTTTAAAACCAGGAGTGGAAAACATAGAACTATGTGCTATAACATGATATTTGTTTTTATAATTGCTTGACATGCTATTATATCGAATTGATTTGTATAAATGTTTATTGCTTTATAAATCAACTGTTAACTATATGAAACATTTTCACAACTTTTTGGGAATAAGACAATGAATCTTGGTACGATCCTAGGTTTACGCGAGGTAGTTGTAGTGCACATGAGTGCCAGTGCTTGCAACCTATAACCATTAGCTAGGTGACTCTAGCCACTGAGTATACAGATAGTACTATCGATTTGACAACCCTCCCACTGATATAACTCGTTGGTCATTCCAACCACACGACGATAGTCGTAACGAGGAGTGTATACTTACCGTGTTACTGAGGCAACAACATCAACTAGTCACGGTTTGGTTATAGTGCTAGGAGTCGTTACTTTAACTTTAAAGGTGTCGCTCACCTTAGAGGGATCATAGTCTATATTTCCCACATAACTAAACAATAAAACTACAACTTGATTTGGGAAGGGTATTCCCTGTGATAACTAATAGGACAGGTGTTCCTACGCATGATTTCTTTTTTAGGAAACGTTTACCTTGATTGGATAAACTTGGTTTCCCGACAAAACAACTTTTATAGGAAATGTTTACTTGATTCTTAAACCTGTGTTTCCTACAACCCAGACTATTTATGATGCCACTTTTGGGACACTTGGATTTCTTTTGTATTACCAATTCAATTGGTTATACTTACGAAATCCCTCTTTTATAAACTCGTGTTTTGTAAACTTATGTTGTTCTACAACAACACTACTTGTACGACTTTATAAGTCGTACCCTTTTTTAATGACGTTTAAACTTATGGCACCTTAAATTGATATGTTCTGTATGATCATATGCTCTGATACATTGAATGCACTATTGTAACGTCAGCACCCCCGCTGTTAAACTGTAAACTTAAAATGCTTCCGCTAATAAACAAATGCTTCCGCTAATTAGCTAAAGCTTCCGCTAAACCATTAATAAACGCGATTACCGATTTTGGGGGTGTGACATCCCCCGTCTCGTTTCCGCTTTTTGGTCCTTTCGTGTACCCGGTGCCACACCTTTACGCGATTGTACGTACCCGGTGCCACACCTTTGCGCGATTGTGCGTACTTGGTGCACCACCTTTTCCACCTTTTGCTAAAGTGCTCCTTAGGATGCTATAATGAGCCAAATTTCCCCTATAAATAGGAAGGCTTTGGTTCATTTGAAACACACACTCTTTCAACACAACCTACAAGTATTACACACTTTCTTTAGAAAATCTCTTGTATTCTTTAGTCTTTCTCATTCTAGGATTATTGTAATTACTCTACGGATTAATATAGAAGCTAGGGCGAACGCTAGGGATTCGGAGATCAATCTTTGTACGTTCGAAAGAGTTGTCAATCATAATAATACACTGCTACGCATTTATTTCCGGGTGATATGTAAACTCTTATTTTACTTGTCTCATTTCATATTTTATTATGTGTTATTGTCTGGTATGTGATTTATTTGTTGCCATAAATTGCAAGTAGTTTATTATTGTGATTGTTAATGACGTAGATAATTATAAGTAGGGATGACATTATATAATTAATGCATGACAATCGTAAAGTGATATGATGGCTCCTATTCGACTGTTTATTCGATATAGTACTGCAAATGCTTTCGAGCAAAGTACAAATGTATAGAAGTCATAAACGGACGAAGGTAGTCATATCACTGGAATCAGCTCTGGTTTAACAGTTGGAATTCCAAAAGGATAATACAACTTCAGAACTAACTGGTGTATCCTACGAAGTAATGTTCGTAAAATACGTTCAAACAAAATAGGAATTAATAACCCATGTACTGTTGAGACCTTATGAACTTAAGTTTAATCTATGGAGTACCCTTTCTGGTTATCCACGTGACTACAACCTAGTAATTAGGACCTTATCAACTTTAGTTATGGTAAGTAGTTATATGTGCCCAATACATGCAATAAGTAAGACACAGTGAAACCACTCGTTGTATATATTTGGTTTACATTTCCGCACTGCTTTACTTTTAATTAGTTTAGAGTGTCACTTTCACTGTCAATTACTCTTGACCGCATGTTGGACATAAGAAGCCATGGAATTAGCATATAAAGTACACGGTCTAATTAATGAAAGGCATGGTCCACATATGAAACACGTTTTTAATAAACTGCAAATAATACAGGGCTGTATAACTGTTTGAAAAGGAGAGATTTAAGTCATAAGTCAAAGAAACCGGAATCTAATCAATTATGAACAAGACTTAGGAATGAAAGTGAAAGTCCAAGTGACTTAGGATATTTAAACCTCTAGGTCTTATAAAATCGGCGGTCTAAACATAGCTAATAGAACAGTAAACTATCTTAGGGGTTAAGAACGGCCGGACCTATGAGACGATACTCCACTGAATCATGCACTTGGTATGAGACCAAAATAGGTTGCTTATCTCTCATACAAATAGGTATTGGAAGTTGGCATATTGATCCGATCAGAATCATGATAACCTAGTTCCTAGTGACATGCTGATGTCGCGTAAAAAGTCACGTTTTTACCACCGATATCTCTCTCATTCTGGAGCGATACTTAGCATTTGGACTAAAATAATGCAAAAATCATTGATAAAAGGCTGAGAAGATCAAAACAAGGTTGCACGAGAAAAATCAGGCAAAAAGGCCGAAAAAACGAAGATTTCACGCGCGTTTGAAGATTCAAGACATCAAAACGAGGATTCAAGACAAAAGATCCCATCACCAACATCTATTTGACCCAAGATGTTCGTTTTTAAATTACGAATCCAACAGAAGAAGAATCAACTAAAACGGACGAAGAACGAAGATTCTACGCACTCCGGAAGATCCAAACGATTCGTACGACACATCTAAAGTTCAGAGACATATTTTTGGGATTTCTTTTCATCAAAAGCTTCGTTTTTTAATTACGAATCCAACACAAAAAGAATCAACGCAAACGGACGCATAACGAAGAAAACACGCACGAATCGAGAAACGAAGCAACCGGCAACAGGCTGGTGCAGCTGGCAGCCAGTCGCCGCCAGCAGCCACCCAGCCGCCGCCGGCTGGCAGCCAGCCACTGGCTTCTGCCCGCCACCTGCACGGATTGCACTTTTTCATCCTTTTTCGTACCCGGTGCTAGACCTTTTCCTACTTTTCGTACCTGGTGCCACTACCTTTTTCGCTTTTTGTACCTGGTGCCACTACCTTTCCCACCTTTTGCTAATGTGTGCTTCCTTTGGCTAAAATGCACCAAAACTCCTCTATAAATAGGAGGCATGGGCTCATTTGAACAACACACCTTAGAACTTCAACACACCTAGATACACCAACACATTTGGTTACTTGTATTTTCTTTTCTTTTATTCTTCCTAGTTAATTAGGCTAGCTAATTAACTAGCCAAGGAAGATTTGTACGGAGGTGCTTCGGGACGCATATTTTAGCTACGAGTTATTGTACTTCTTTCTAGGTGTCAATCTATCTTTCATATTTAATATGTTTGTCCTTTCTTTAATAAATTTAAATATGTATGCTAGAATTGCCATGATTAGCTAAATAACTCAATTGTCTGCTATGATGGTCGTTTAGAAAAGTATTAAATATGTGACTATGTGGTATGTTTTGAGATTGCGGATGGTTTATATTACAAATGGATATAGGAATTAAATCTTTATCGTTTATCTGCCCAACTCATGTTATGACTAAAACTTTATCCAAAAATGAACGTAGCTAACTCATAGGATACAGGTCACTTAGTTATACTATGTTAGATTGAATCATTGAGCTCGGCATGGCCGGTGTTCTCTAGACCAAAATAGGATCCAAGAGACACGGAACATGGGAGTAGAGGTAGATTAAGATTAAATTCATATAGATGATATTTTTGAGACAACTTTCGGAATACCCTCAACTTAGATAATACTTTTGTATGCTTAAATTAAACTGTCGCCTTGATCGTCTTATTGCATGTTCTTGTTTGATTGTTGCCTTAGGATCATCATAATAGTAAAATTTAAATGGAATTAATCATCGTGAAGTAATATGGCGGCCACTATTCGACTGTTCTTTGATATAGTACTGCAAACGCTTACGGCGGAGTACAAATGTATGGAAGTCAGAACGACTGAAGGTAGTTGTATTATAAATCGAATAGCAAACGTATTACCTAGGTCTCCATTTGTAACACAAATCATCCCTGTCTTGTAACATCCCCAAGTAATGATGATAACTCGTACGAATAAGTGATGACATATTATCCGACCGCTTAGACCAGTTAGCCCAACCTATTCCGGTGAGGATAACCCTCGTTCATAAGATTGTTTATTCAACAAACTATGCCATGATTTGGGCATCTCTGACGACCGAGATTGGGGAATAGGATTATGTAACACCCGCCAATTTAGGACTTTTGATTAGTGCCTAAACTACTTGTAATTTCATGTATTTAGTTTTGTATTAATCTAAATATATGAGACTTTTGTGAAATTACCTACTCGCGTACGTGATTCGTTTAAATCGTACACTTACCAAACGGACGAGGTCCGATACAAATTAGATTGGACGTTGGTGACAAAAACTTTTAAATAATTTGGAATTAACCAAACAAACATTATTTGCTTTAATATATTGTGAAAATATATTACACGTATCTAGTATCGTTTAAAACACTCCGAACGCGACGAGAGCACACGAAACGCGCCTAACAACAGGAAGTAAATACAAATTATATTTTTATAACTCATTATTAAGTATTTTGATAAAATATTTCGGTTAAAAATATTTCGGATATGTGACACCCGACGATTTAGGGTTACTTATTAACCTACTAGAAACCCTAATTACGTGTGTTTAGTTAGTATTAGGCTAAATACTAGTAATTACTTGTAACTATTTGTATATTTATGTGAATATACACCCCCGAAATTGATTTATATTACGCTTACGCAATTTGGTGAAATTGTGCAAAACGACCGGACGGAGTCCGACATAAAATACGACGTTGGTGAAAACATTTTTATAAATAACTTGGATCCATTTTTAGAAGTTATTTATCATATATTATTATTATTATATAATAATACCCGAAAAACCTAGACGTTCCGATTAAAACGTCTCAAACGTAACGAAAACGCGCAGAACGCGCCCGACAATCGAACGAAATTCAAAATACACTTTTGAATCTAAAACATATTAATTAGTGAAAAGTTATCAATTAATATACCATATCTTTAAACGATAACTAAAAACGTCCAAATAAAACGTCACGCGATTTAAAATCCGTACAACGAACGCGCAAATCGAGATTTCTAATTTAACGAATCATTTTTGTAAATGTTTTTCAAGTATTTAGATTAAATACTTCAAATAAAAATATTGAAACTTAAATCGTTACTTAAAAACGCGTATTAAACGTTTAAACCCAAACCGAACGAGTAAACGAACGAAAAACGCAACAAATAAAGCTAGAATTGGAAAATGACCAAAAATACCCCTGTTGGGCCCCCCTAGGCCGGCCCCCTCTCCCATGGCTGCCCACCTTCCACCTCCCATCTCACCCACTCACACTTCATGCAAAATGGAATGATTACACCCCTTTTTCCCATACATGCAAAACCTCCTTCTCTCTTCTCATTTACACTTCACCAAAAACACACAAAACTCTCTCTATCCTCTCTCTAAAAATCTGATACTCCAGCCCCAAAATCATCTAATAACCACCACAAACCACCATCATCCACCCACAACCACCACTCAAACCTTCAAGATTTTTGCAAGGATTGTTAGCTCAAGAACACAAGCATTATCATCTCATCTCATCTTCACCAAATCTTTGTAAGGATACCAACACTTTCTCTCTCTAAAAATGATTTCATATGATTTATTTACATGTTATAAAGTTCATCTAACATTAATATGTCCAAAACCTTGATCAAAATACGTTTTTATAACACCTATATGAACAGGCATGAATCTGTCCAGAAACTTTCTTCACTTACACGAATTTTATAAAATTCATCCTTTCATGAAAATGGTCGTTTTTATAGGTTAAAATCAAGTTCAAGATGTTATCTTTCTAACACCGCAAACCTCATGCCTTTTTGAGCTCGTTTGGTATTTTTAATAATTTAAATGGAAACACATAGACTTTCTGGTACTGACAGTCAGAAACTTGAACCATATGATTTTGACCATAACTTGAGTTCTACAAAGAATTAGAAGATTCATTTTTTTTTAAAAGTTTCGTATTGAAAAGATCTACAAAAAGTTCTTCTATGACTCCTTCCAGAAACCTACGGATTTTCTTAGAAATATGAATCTATGCGACTGGCCTGCATGACATTGAAAACTGTGTATGGATTCATCCATAAATTTTATACCTAACAAGATGGACACCATAATTAATGGAAAAATTAAGTTAACCTCTAGACATATGGTAGAACAGCTGGTAAAAATCTTGGACTCTAACTCGGAATATAGCTAGTTAAGAAAAATAGAGAAATAAACCGACAAACCGAGAAACATGAGCATGGACTGTTTTTAGACTTTTATAAAAACCGAGACTCTTGGTGAACTCCGGCATGAACCGACAACATATTTAGGCCCTATAAACTGATATTTGGGTTGGGTGAAAGGTTCGGGTCAAACCAAGTAAGTTTGACCAAGTCAACAAAAGTGGCTCGTTTTCGAAAAACTTACTATATTTGGAAAGTGGTAACAAAAATGGGTTTGGGTGACTTAATTAGTAACTTGGATCAAAAACTAATTTTAGAAAGTTTTCCGAACGAAAACTGACACTTAGAACAATTGGATATAAAATTGAAAATTAGATCAGGCGTAAGTGCCGCCCTACCAGCGACACTTACTCAAGTGACGCCTATAGCGTCACTTACCATTAGGGACGCCTGAACCAAGTGCTGCATATAGCGTCACTACCCCAAGTGACGCTGCCAACTTAAAAATCACATTTAACGTCACTTGACCTAGTGCCGCTAACCAACTAAGTGACGCTCCTAAGTGACGCCCTGAGTGACGCCCTAAGTGACGCCTAAACAGAAACTTTAAAACTAGATTTCACACTAAGTGTTGAACTTCATGTAACATCTAAACTTATACGATATAACTCGATAACACATAAACATGCTTTGTAAGCACACAATACAACATCATAATGATAATGTCTTAACGAATTATTATTACAAACTTTCACCAACGGGTCGTACACGTTTTTGATAAACGAACTTGAACTACTATTTGGACATACTAGTTGATGAACTAGCTTTAGGTGGACATAAAACCCCCACCTACCCGATTGGATTAAGTGGACATTAACCCCCACTTATACAATCGCTATAGATGGTCTTTTGAGACATCTACTTATACAACCTCATACGTTTAGGGCGTTAGGAGGTTGCACACGGGAACGAGAACACCCACTACTTGCTAATATTTGATATTGCTTGCTACCTACTTAACTCTGGTGAGTTTCATAGCCCCTTTTTACTTGTTTTAAATTGTTTTGGGGGAGAATACATACATACATGTTTTATACAACTGTCTTTATACATGTTTTATACAACTGTTGTTGTGCAACTATTTTTATACAACTGTCTTTATACATGCTTTATACAACTGTTGTTGTGCAACTATTTTTATACAACTGTTTATAAACAAAGGATAACAAGGATAACGCATGAGTGAGATCATAATCCAACAAAGCCCTCGCACATCGTAGTTCGTTAATTTTGAAGCGTGAATATTATTGGATAGATCTATCGGGGATTGACACTCCCGTCCGGGTTAGGTTGCTCTAACTGGTCAAACGGACGCAATATTATTTGTTTAAACGAGTGTTCCGGATTAGACACTTGTCGAGGCAACAACAAGGGTTAAGCTTCGAACTATGAGCTCATGACGCAAAGGATAACAAATGAAAACAAAGGATAACAAGGATAACAAAAGATAACAAAGGTTAACAAAGGATAACATGATACTTTTTACAACTGTTTTCGCATTCGTGCAATGCAAAAGAAATCGTGTGTTTCATACTTATGTTTTCAGCTGTTTAAACCTATGAACTCACCAACTTTATGTTGACCCTTTTAGTATGTATTCTCAGGTTTACAGACGCAGTAGGACTACCTACAGGAAACAAGACAGTAGGATGCTTTTGGGAAGCATAGTTCGAGTCGCATATTTTCAAACAAGAGATTTAATTGCATTCCTATATTTTATAGTTATAACTATGTAAATCTGCATATATCATGCGAACTCCAGATGCTTTTGTAAACATTTAACTTATGGTAATGTAACTATTTTTCAAACGTCTCATGTAGAGGTCGTTTGCTTCAATCTTTGTGTTGTGATATTTAATTTGGTCGGCGCCCCCATGACACCTCCCACTTCCGCTGCCGCGTGTTTTGGGGGTGCGACAGGATACACTTTAACATATAGCGTAAAACAACATTTAAACAACTACGGGATTTAACCGAAAACGACTCGTGATATAAAATTCGGAAACACAAACCCGCGAGCCAAGGCCCAAATCGGTCGGCTCAGACCCGCGGACCCAAACCCAAACCGACCCATGACCCACCCCTTTTAAAACCCTTTTGTTTCCTTCTTTTCTCATTTACACCAAACACACATACATACACTCTCTTCTCTCCTTCTCACTCTCAAATTGCAGCCCCAAACCACCCCAAAAACGTCACCCAAAAACTCATCATCTTGCGGAGTTGATTCAGGGAGAAACGATCACCATCTCGAGCTCTCCATCTTCATCTTCTCCATTTTCGATTTCGTGGTAAGGGACTTCAAAACTCTTTTAAATTACTTATAAAGCTTATATTTACATACTAGAACATTTACCCAAAAAGATTATGTCCAAAAACCAAGATAAATTGTGTTTTAAAACTTGATTTGCACAAATAACCCCGTCTGCGAACTGAGATGCGTCTCAGCTCGCAGATCGAGCTGCGAACCGAGATTTACCTACCAAAAACTGAACTCGCGAACCCAAACTGCGAACCGAACCCACTTGCGAGTTGACTTGCGAGTTGACCTGCAAGTTGACTTGCGAGTCGACTTTCGAGTTGACCTGCGAGTTGACTTGCGAGTCGACCTACGAGTTGACCTGCGAGTCGACCTGCGAGTCGACCTGCGAACTGAACCTTGTGCTGCGAACCGAACTCAGTTCGCAGCCTACCACTTGCGAACCCACTTTGTCTTGCGAATCCAAACTCAGTTCGCACCGCGAACTCAGTTCGCAACACAATTTCAGTCCGCAGCCGGACTAGGTCAATTTTCCCGAATTTAAATTCCAGATGCGATTTTTAATAAAACAATGTAGTAGAAATAAAAATTTAAATTTCAGTCCGCAGCTCGACCGCAGCCAGGGGCTCTGCCCCTTGGACCCCGCCAGGGGCTGCCACCCCTTGGACCCCGCTACCAGGGGCGCTGCCCCCGGACCCCCGTCATCCAGGAACTTGTAAATACTTTTCGCAACTAAGTGTCGAACACTTACAAATAATGAAACTTGATACAACAATACATATAATAATAACACTTTTGGATTATAATTACAAACCGTCACCAACGGGCCATACTTGTTTTCAAAATACATACTGATTACTAAACAAACACTTGGACATTTCCTAGTTGAGTGGACAACTAGTATGGGTGATCTTTCACGACACCAACTTACTTACTTATTTACTTACAACCTTGTGCGTTTCGGACGCCAGAAGGTTGCAAGGTTCGGAGAATCACATACGGGATTACAACCACTTTACTTACTCGATTTCACTTACGTACTTACCAGACTCAGGTGAGTCTTACAGCCCCACTTTTATTGTTTTTATACTTTGGGGTGAGATACTTAGCTACCATTTTACATATGAACGCAATGTACTGTACTGATTTTACTACTGCTTTTACACGAACTTTGCATGAGTTACTTTTATCCACTGAAATCCTCCTATCATGAGTTGTTAGTTATCGACTTAAGCGCGATTACTAGTAAATGGATCCATTTGGGACTGACAATCCCTGCCTGGGGTGGTAGCGCCACCACGTACTGATTTACACGTAGAAACAGGCATATTAGTATTTGTTACTTATGAGTGTTCGGATAGCACTCACGGGGGTACGTGATGCCGTACTTGACTGTACCATTCACATTAACTGTTAAGCTTCAACTTGTGAGCTCATGACACTTGTGATGATTTACTGATTTACTTACTTTGCTTGATAGCAACGCCGGTACATACTTGTGGTTCATAAACGATTACTTTACTACTAAACCTGTGAGATTCACCAACCTTTTTGGTTGACACTTTTTAGCTTTGTATCTCAGGTACACAGACGGAGTAGTATTATCCCTGGATACTAGCTAGAGTCGCATGATTTCTACCTTGCATCTAACGGAGATTCTTAGCATTATCTTTTGTATACTATGATCATGTAATAGAATCTCCCGCTACACGCGTGGACTCTAGGGAACTACATTTTGTAACTGAAAACACTATGTTTTCAAACTTTGTATTTATGAAATGTAACTATTTTTCAAACGTTGCATGTAGATGTCATTTGCTTTATCTTTGTGGTGTTGATATTTGATTAGTAGCACCCCAAAGCTTGCTTCCGCTAAACACATAATTTGGGGGTGTTACAGATTAGAGGTTAACTGTTGGATAGTGTGGGTGTACATTTGAGAGAACTTTCGGTGTACACTTTAATATATTGTGCAATCCCCGTGACATTCTATTTGCCTGATTGTGGACACCTCCGCGTCAGCCCGATAGAAGGATTGTAGAATAGCTCACATCAACTTACGAACTTATCCTCATTAGAACTTTCCATATTTAACCACTTCTAAACCACGTTATAGTAGACAATCGCTTTAATTGCTGAACGCCCGAAGTAACCTCCACCTTTTAATTCAGTCTAGTTTAAATTAGGATAAGAAAACCCAAAACGAAAACCAACTCTTTCAACCCCAGCTGAACACATAAAAGCCTCTAAACCCCCTAGTTTCAATTTGTCACGCTTTGAAGAACGATCCTAGGTCATACTTATCTTGTGCTAGCATAATAAGTAACCCTAGGCCACAGCCTTATAAATTAAAAACTCACTGTTGTGCTGCGTCACCATTAGAAATTCCAACGACCGGTGTGCAGCACAACACATGCCAATGGGAAATTTAGTTAGTAGCGTTCTAGAGTTTACACCTAATAGTTTACTTATTATATTAAGTTTTGTTCCTATTTAGGTTGTCATCCCGAAACATTAATTATCGAAACCTCAGCAATCACATCTCTATCTTTATCTTCTTTCCTGTACTTTAATTTCCTGCAATTTACTTTCCTGCATTTTAATTACTTTTCTTTAGTTTAAAAACCCCCAAACCTACCTACTTTGTTCCATCCTAAATACTTCCTTACCAAAAGTGCTAACTTTAATCACCACACGCTTGGATTCATAGAACGATCTTAGATTATACTTACCGCTTACTAATCAAAGTAGGTAGTACATATAATTTAAGCCCTGTTGATGCAAATTAGGTTGTCTGTCAGTTGGTCTATCGAGTTGTAATAAGTGTCGTTAGTCGTATAGTGAAAATATAGTTTTTGTTATATGCGACACTTAAGTTTTAGGTTAGGCGTCACTTACCTTAGTGACGCATAGCGTCACTTAGGTAAGTGACGCATGAAGGCGGCCACATGCGACACTTCTACAAGTGACGCATGTCGGCTGACTTTTAGTATAAATACAAACCTAAGGGTTTCCGGCTTGGGTTGATGAAACCCTAGCACCATTTGTCGACTAAACCTCTCTGTAATCGTTCCCAATATGTTAAACAAGCTGATATACAAGTTTACTTTGTTGAAATACATTTGTTTCGGTTTGTGTTTGTTAGCAATACGTGCAATTGATTGATTCCGCCTTTCAATTGTAGTCAATTGTCATCTAGATCCAACATCAAGGGCACTCTCAACTGGTATCAGAGCGATTAGGTGATAATATTGACGTTTAAAAGTCGTTTTGGGTTCATTTCGGTTTTGTTTGAATCAAGAATCAAGATTACATACGGATTTTGGGTTGCTAAGGTGAAATACAGTCGATATTCTTCATCATTTATAGGTTTCGTCCACTAGGGTTCAAGGAATTTTTGTTAGGTTTACGAAAGTTCGAGTTTTTTAGGGTTTTGGGACTTTGCAGCCGTTTTGCGACACTCGATCCGTCACTTGGACGCGTCACTTACAGCGGCACTACCTAATCCCAAATTAGGGTTTTAACCGTCACTTGAACGCGTCACTTGAAGCGTCATTTGAGGTTTATACGACACTTAACTTAAGTGCCGTCCACTCTAATCCACCGTCACTTACGTGCGTCACTGCTGCACGTCACTTGTGTATCAAGCGTCACTTCTGTTAGTGACGCCTGTTTGATTTATTGCGTCACTTCCTTTAGTGACGCCTTTTGATTTATTGCGTCACTTTTACTAGTGACGCCTACTTGTTTTAGTACGTCACTCAAGTACGACACTTGAGTGCGTCACTTGCCTGATTGAGCGACACTTACTCACAGTGTCATCAGTCACTTCATCCGTCACTCGATAGCGTCACTTACCAAGTGTCGCTAGTCGTTGCGACACTTGAGTGCGTCACTTACTAAGTGACGCCTTCAGTACTAATAAGTTTTCGAGTTTTTGTTTTTGAGTAAAATTTCAGGTATATCTTCAATGGCTGTTGTTGCTAAAAAAGAAGATATTAGAGGAATCAGGGATATGTTAAAACAGAATCACGATGTTGGTTTTAATAATAAACCTCCTCTGTTTTCGGCTAATATGGATTACGCATATTGGCGTGATCGATTTGAACAGTACATAAACTTCCACTGTCCAGAGCTATGGGGTCCACTCAAGGAAAGATATGTAGCTCCCGTAGCCGAAGGAATCTTCCCTGGTATTGCTCCGGTCAAGGTCTACAGGTCCATGACTCCAGAGGAAAAGAAAGACTACGATATTGAGAAAAAGGCACATGCAGCTATTTGTATGTGCCTAACCAAAGACGTGTTAAGACTGTTCAAATCACATGAAATCACATATGAACTTTGGAAAGCTATCGAAACAAGATGTGGTGGAAATCAAAGGTATAAAGAAGCTAAGTTAGAACTGATCAAGAAGCAGTATGATATGTTTGATTCTTTGCCAAATGAAACAGCTTCATGAGTTTTTACTAGGTACTCACAGTTAGTGAGTGAGTTGACGAAGGGAGGTTATAATTTTCCTCCACTTGAAGTGAATAAGAAGCTGCTGGATGTCTTGTCTAGTTCTTGGGATGTTAAAGTACAGCTTCTCAAGGAGAGTCAAGAATTAGCTACCATGAATTTGGATGAGCTAATTGGTATTCTTCAAGCTCATGCAATGGAGATGAAAAAGAGAGAATGCAAGTCGGGCGGTTTTGTTCAAGACCCGTCCTTATATGGAGGAAAAGTCAGCACCGGCAAGACTTATGGTGGAATGGCTTTTGTTTCTTCTACGAGCTCTCCACTTCAAGCCCCATTGTATTCTACTGGTGCTCCTCATCCAGTATATGCTTCTGGACCCTCACAGGGGTCACAACAGCAGGTTTCTGTCTCTCCTGCTATTCAAGAGCAGGCTGCTATCTATACAGCCTTTCTAAGCTCTTATAAGGATTTGGTTTCACAACCAAATGCTACTTTGGAACTAGCCAAAGAGGATTATGCTCAACTTGATGATGATGATCTTGAGCAGATGGACTTGAACTGGAACATTGTCATGATATCAAGGCGTGTTCAGAAATTCTTCCAACGAACTGGTCGCAAGAGTTTGGAGGGAGATGGCAAAACCAGTTTTGGTTTTGATAAAAGCAAAGTGCGCTGTTACAATTGTCAAAATCTGGGCTACTTTGCAAGAGAGTGTGAGAAGCCAAAGGTTCCTCCGTTAGGCTTCACAAAGCCTGATGCTCCCAGAACTTCTGAGAAGGATCAAGTGAAGCAAGCAACAGCTAACGCACTTGTCATTTTTGAGCCAACCAACACAGATTGGAGTATGTATGCTGAGAATTATCAGCAGTGTCTCATGGCTCACATTTCAAATGAGGTACGCAATGAACCTGAAGAACCTTTGAACTGTATCTCATGCATTAAGTTAACTGAATCCTTAAGGTGCTTTCAAGTAGACAACGTAGACTTAAGGAAAAAGGTCGAAAAACTTAGTGAATCAAACAGATACCTAAAAGCAAATGAACAATTGTATGATAAGAAAATAGAGGCTTATCAACAAGACACGCTTAGGTATAAGTCTAAAGTTTTTAGTCAACAGGATGCTATTGACAGTTATCTTGCTGAAATAGACCGTTTGAAAAAGGAACATTCTGATCTTAAAGATGAATATGACAAATATAAAAGTAAGATTCTAGGTTCCTCCTCGTCTACTGTTGCCTTTAATGAAATTCTTAACAAGCAAAGGACAGATCACAAAACAAAGACGGGACTAGGTTATAATGGAGTCCCGCCTCCTACTGAATACTGTCCTATGCCTGTTAAGGAAGGCACCGAAGAGATTCTGGTTGACTATGCATTGTTATACGGGGTCAAATCTAAGGTTAATAAGGTTAACAAACAGGCGAAGGAGAAAACTAAACGGACAGAGTATCCTTCACCTCAGTTTGTTAAATCGGAATGTGAATCTCCAGTTAGTAATGAGGAGATTGTTGAGATTGAGGATATTACCGATGAGGAGTATCCTGAGTTTAAAAGGAATGTTGAAGTAACAGCTGAAAAAGTGTTAAAGGTTGAACCTAAAATTAAGGTTCAACCTAACAAAGAAAAAAATAAGGTTTTAAAATCAAAATCTCAAACTTTACAGTCACCTGTAAAGATTTTGCAACATAAACCTTCTACTTCAACCTCTCAATATAAACAGGAAACTTCTAAGACGTGCACGAAATGTGCATGTTCTAGAAACGTTTCTTCTACTCCGGTGGTAAATCCTCAGCCTCAACCAGCTGTTGAGACTAGAACATGTTTTTACTGCAAGAGACAAGGACATCTAATTCGTGAATGTCCCAAATTGTCTCATCAGAACTACGGGAGAGAAATGCCTAGGACATCTGTTTTCTGAAATTCATTTTCAAGATCTCCTCCTAGGCGTTACTCTGTCTCTCCCAAACCTGCTGTAAAAACGAGTAATGTTAGGCAAAAACCTTTGCTAAAACAAGAACCTGACATTACTCCAAAGCCAAATTCCGAACCATTAAAGGTTTGGAAAATAAAAGAGTCTACCAAGGACTCAAATGTCATCAATAATAACACATCAGATACAAAATCTGATTTGTTTAAAAATAAAGTTTTATCTGATGTGCTTATTGTTGATGACTATGGTCGACCTAAGTCTGTAAAGGCTTGGGTCACCGTTTCTCACTAATCTCCTATTTTATGTGTTGCAGTAGTCAGAACGCGTTAAAGACAGTGAATGGTTTATGGACAGTGGCTGTTATGGGTGATGTGTCCCTTTTGACGGATGTTAAAACCACATTCTGGAGGACACGTTGCATTTGTTGGAGATACAGGGGGAACCATTTCGGGTAGAGGAACGCTAACTAACGGGAAGGTTAGCTTCGAGAATGTGAACTATGTGGCTCAACTGACCCACAACTTGCTGAGCGTTTCACAAGTATGTGATAAGGACTATACAGCAGCGTTCACAAAGACGGAATGTGTGATCTTGAAGCTGGGTTTCGTTATCCCAGAGGAATGGGTGCTTTTAAGGGCGCCACGGAGAAACGACACCTACGTCATGAATATGCGAACCGTGGAGACTAAAGATGAGTATACATGTCTCCTTTCGAAGGCTTCAGAAAAGGAATCACTATTGTGGCATCGTCGAATGGGACACATCCATTTTCGTAAGATGAACTTCTTAATAAACAATGACTTGGTAAATGGAGTCCCTAAACAGTCATTCGCGCTAAAAGATGACTGCGTCGCCTGCCATAAAGGGAAACTTCGTAAGAAACCCCACAAGCCAAAATTAGTGAATTCCATTGCGGCACCATTGGAGTTATTGCATATGGACCTATTACGTCCTATTTCTACCAAGAGCATCGGTGGAAGATCTTATTGCTTAGTAGTCACCGACGACTACTCAAGATTTTCATGGGTGTACTTTCTGGGTGCGAAGAGTGAAACACCAGACATTCTGGTGTATCTGTTAGATAAGTTGGCAAACTTATGCAACTTAAAGGTGAAAAGACTGCGAAGTGACAACGGGACTGAATTCAAGAACTCTACTCTTGAGTTATATTGTGCCACGAAAGGCATTGACCATCAGTTCAGTGCCCCTCGAACTCCTCAACAGATTGGAGTTGCTGAGCGTAAAAATAGGACTATTATCGAGACAGCTCAGACTATGCTGGCCGATTCTAAGCTTCCTATAATCTTTTGGGCAGAAGCAGTCAGTACTGCTTGCTATGTTTTGAACCGCGTGCTCACGGTTAAGAAGAAGAATAAGACATGTTATGAACTCTTCAACAAACGTAAGCCCACTTTGCAGTTTCTAGAACCTTTCGGGTGTCCGTGTTTGATTATGGTCTCCAAAGACAAGGTCTCGAAGTTTGGAGCTAAAGCCGTTGAAGGAATCTTCCTTGGATATTCAGTCAACTCTCCAAATAAACGAGTCTACATTAAATCAACTCACCAGGTGGAAGAGCATTTTGAGGTGAAATGCTTGCGATACACATATCCTCCTCAAGGAACGGGTCCTGAATGGTTATTTAATTACAAGGACGTATTCAATTCGTTCGACATACCCGAAGGACAGGATGACGAGGATGAGATAGTTACTTTGCTTCATGGTATAAGTTTGTGTCAAGACACTTCTACTTTAAAACCAGCATCTCCACCTACACCAACACCCACTCCACCACCTCCAACACCTACTACTACACCCACACCACTATCTACTACATCCACACTATTGCCTACTGTTCCACCTTCGGATGTTCCTTCGACTTCAGGAACGACTAATGCAACAGAACATCCAGATGATCCCAACATGCCACCGTTAGAGGAAGATGAGGAAGAAGAAGAAATGGTCCATTCTCACCTTTTCTCTAATGAAGATGATACGGAACCTCCTGTGCAACCTGAAAGTCCTACTGCTCCTGCAACTAACACTGTTCCCGTCACTGAAGGGGACATGAATAATTTGGAGTTAGTACTTGCACCCGATCGAATCCCAGTCGCACGTGTACACAGGGATCACCCCATCGATAATATTATCGGTGATCCTAATGCTGCTGTTCAAACAAGGCACCAAGTGCAGCAAAATCCGAATCAAGAAATGTTGAATTTGGTTTCCCGGATAAATTCCTGTCATTTATCCCAAATTGAACCGAAGAAGGTTGATGAGGCCTTAAAAGATCCATCTTGGGTCGAGGTTATGCAAGAAGAGTTGCAGCAGTTCAACAAGCTGCACGTGTGGGATATAGTTCCATTACCCAAATGTGCTCATTTAACTGGCACTCGATGGGTGTTTCGCAATAATATGGATGATAGGGGTATTGTAATTCGGAATAAAGCCCGATTGGTCATTTAAGGATTCAGTCAGATCGAGGGCTTGGATTATGATGAAGTCTTCGCTCCTGTGGCAAGACTTGAGTCCATTCGGATCTTCCTTGCATTTGCGTCTTACAAAGAGTTTCGCGTTCACCAACTCGATGTTAAGAGCGCTTTTTTATATGGAAAAGTGGACACTGATGTCTACGTGAAACAGCCTCCTGGCTTTGAAGACCCTGAGAATCCAGAATACGTCTGCAAGTTAAACAAGGCGTTATATGGTCTTCATCAAGCCTCGCGATTATGGTATGAGAGGCTTACTACCCATTTAGTTAAGCATGGATTTGTTCGTGGGAATATTGACAGTACTCTGTTCATCCGCAAAGAACGGACTGGCGATCGAGAGGATATGCTACTCGTGCAGGTGTATGTGGACGACATTATTTTTGGCTCTACAAATGAAGTGATGTGCAAGCACTTTGAGGAGATCATGAAATCTGAGTTTGAGATGAGTGCGATGGGGGAGCTCAACTTCTTTTTAGGTGTACAAGTTGAGCAGTCTCCAAAAGGTATTTATATTCATCAGTCAAAGTATGTCAAAGACATGTTGACTCGATATGATCTGCTCAATTGTATAACCTATGGGACTCCCATCGAGCTTAATCACAATCTCAGACTTGCTGACGATGAAGAAGATTGCAAAGAAAAGGACTATCGATCAATGATAGGTTCTTTGATGTACTTGACTGCTTCTCGACCGGATATTGTGTTTGCGGTATCCGTATGTTCTCGCTTTCAAGCCAAACCAAAGGTGTCTCATATGAGGGCAGTTAAGCGAATCTTTGGTTATCTCAAACATAGACCCAATCTTGGTCTATGGTATTCAAATGAGAAATCCTTCGCTCTTTCTGCCTATTCGGATTCAGATCATGGCGGCTGCAGCATAGACAAGAAGTCCACCACTGGTGGATGCCAATTCCTAGGAACTCGACTGGTATCATGGCAGTGCAAGAAACAGACTACAGTTTCTCTTTCAACTGCAGAAGCTGAGTACGTTGCTGCTGCGAGTTGCTGCTCTCAGGTTCTATGGATACAGCATCAACTGCGCGATTACGGGTTACTTCTTTCTATGACTCCTATTCACATAGATAATACTGCTGCTATATCTATCACACGCAATCCCGTACATCACTCTAAGACTAAACACATTGAACTTAGGTTCCACTTTATACGGGATTGCTATGAAAAACACCTGATAGACCTAGTCCAAATAGACACCTTAAAGCAGAATGCCGACCTTTTCACTAAAGCCTTTACGCGTACTCAATTTGACGAACTAATCAACATGATTGGTTTAAGATTCTTTATTGCTAAAAAGTAATTTGTAATTTGGAAAGTTATTTATTTTTGTGTATTTAAAAAAAAAAAAAAAAAAAAAAAAACGCAACTGCCACTCTTTATACTTTATAGTATTAAAGAAATGCAAGGTTGCTACATTTTAAAAATAGACATTGAAGTTGTGTCTGTAAACAACTTGGGATATGATAGTACATCGGGTGACATGCATAAAAATGGAAATTTAAGGTTTATCTTGGATGTGTCAGTAGATTTATCTGACGTATTGAAAACAGTTTTTATAAACATTGTCTTCATCATACGATATATTAGTAGGCATGTTATGCAAAACTCTTTGAGAAGTCTTAAGAAGCTTAATCTTTAATTGTCTATTTCAAGTGGTACACCATCATTAGATGTATGACAAAAGTCTTAATTTCTTACTTAACCTAGACATGCTTTCATGAAAGATGTTTATTTGATATCATTTGGGGGTATATATTGACAGTTTCCTCTGTTATACGTAAGTATAGACCTGGCTTCTGTTACTATATACTTTAAAATTAAGCAAACACAAGTCAAAGTACTTGAAAAGTCTTTAAAATTAAGATACCTTACAAGGTCGCCAAAATGGTTTGACCAAGTCTGGTTTTGCTTAAACCTGAATCAAGCTATGTCGCTCTGTTGTACGTAAGTACAGACCTGTCACCGCTGACTTGACTCTTAAAATTGATTTTCTTATATTCTATCTGTAAATGGAAACATGGTCTATGTCTTAAGTTAAGATGTATATCTATGGTGGGAACCACAGCGAAATGCACATACCAATAATAATAAAATACCTCCTAGGTGTGAGTGTAACATGTTTAAGTGGACAAATATACTAATAATCGTTTTGAAATAATTTTTATAAAAAGTGTTTTTAGTATGTCAAGTAAATTTAAAGAGGACAAATATACTGATGATCGAAATAACACTTAATGTTCCTAATAAATGCTTGTTATTCCGATATGATCCCTAACCAGACTATATCAACTCCGTCACCAAAAAGCATGTGTTAATTTTCTCGTTGTAAATTTACATTCTTGTATGTGTTTTATTTTATCTAAGTTAGTTTAATTTTAGTTATTATCCAAGTTACAGTTACTTTTTCAAATTTGAGTACCGAAATCACAACGCGAAAAACGATAAAATCGCAACTTTTTCACAAAAAGTTAACTGCGCGTCACTTTCATAAGTGACGCCACTAGTGACGCATACGATATTGCGTCACTTACTCTAGTGACGCAGTAAGTGTCGGAGTAAGCTACGCTTTAAGTGCCGGGTTGAGTGACGCATACTAGGGTTGGTGTATAAATACTCCTCCCCACGACACTCAACCTCACCACTTTTCAAACACTTATACCGTCACTTGCTCTGACATACCGACACTCATACTGTCTCTGCGTCACTTCGACTGTGCGATTTTCGTTGATCTGTTCGTGGTTTTTAGAGCTTGTTCGTGCATTCCATTGTTATATCTTTGTTCCCCTCATTCCCACGATCTATTTGGTACTAACCTTAACCTTTATCGTTCATTATTCATGCCGTAAATTTGAATTAGGGTTACGGTTTGGGTTTAACATTGAAAATCGATTGATTTAGTGCTTGTTTGATAATGTTTATGTGTAATAAAGGGTGTGTACTAATCGTTTTTTACATACGCACAACTTGGTAACTTCGATTTTGAAAAACCCCAATTTTGAAATCTGGGTATGAACAGTGACACGATGATCTTCATCGTTGCGTCACTTCGTGCGTCACTTACCTCAAGTGACGCTACTTGGTAATTTTGAACGCCCATACCGTTACTCGACAAGTGACGCTTATTCTTGCGTCACTTCTTAAGTGACTCTTGTAGTGACGCATATACTTGAATTATTTGTTAAGACCGTCACTCATCCAAGTGACGTCCCATAATGCGTCACTCCCTTAAGTGGCTGTCTAAGTGACGCCTATGTCAATACGTCACTTACACCGTCACTTCTTAAGTGACTGCCTTAGGATACCGTCACTATGTTAAATGTCGCATGTTCTTCACCCGTCACTTCTTAAGTGTCGTATACTTTAACTCACAAAATACAAACGTCACTTACATCAGTGACGCTTGATAGCGTCACTTACCATAAGTGACGCTATACTTCAATTTTAATTTTGCGTACTGTATAATACGACACTTCCTAAGTGTCGGTAGTGGCCATGCGTCACTTACCATAAGTGATGCCTAAAGTCAAATTTCGTTTTTAAACCTATCTGTGTTCGGGCTAACTCTATAACGATTTCAGTTATTTTTTTTGTATTTTAGCTTACAGATGGCTGACCTACAGAACTATTATCGCCGCACCAACACCCGTCACAACATCACGGCGTTTTTGGAATCAACGCACGCCAATTCGGCGCCCTTCAGGCCGATGATTGATTTTCTACGCAGATCCAAAATTCACTATGCTATTACTGCATCAACTCCGGTTTATATGAACCAAATTGAGGAGTTTTATGATCATGCGGTGATCCGGGTGCAGGGTGATGTTCCAAGGATTGTTTCAACAATGTTTGGTGAAGAGATCGAGATCACCGAGAATTCTATTAGACGGGTTCTCCAGTTTGCTGACAACTCTACGATGCCCACCATGTTCCCAACCACGTTTATATATGGGGGACTTCAGAGGATGGGTTATCCAGCGAACCAGCTATCGGATTTTAGGAAACAGTATCTCTGCCGGGTCTGGAGGTACTTGTGCCATATTGTTATTGTATGTTTATCTCCGAGGAAAGGGGGATACGATGCTGCTAGCCACCTCACATTATCTCTCATGTTGGCCCTCGTCTACAATAAGCCGTACAACTTCAGCGGTTACATTTTCGGTAACATGGTGGAGAATATCCGAGCTGGTAAGGATAAATGGCTGCAGTATCCGACGTTTGTGCAGCTTTTACTGAATGATCTGAACCTCGAGATTGCACCGGCTCAGCGATCTCTTTTGGTACCGACGCCCATGCTATTGCGAGTCTTCAACGACTGCAAGCTCGCGCCAAAGGGCGAGCCGGTTTTGGCAGATCGCGATCTCTTCGGGCACATAGTAAACGAAAACTATGTTGCGCCGCGCGATCATGGCTTTCTGGATGATGTCGTTCCTCCGGTCAATGAGGACGACTTGGTTGATGCTGATATTGCTCAAGACTTAGATGACATTGATCGTGTTGACCGAGTCGAGGCTGATTCTGATGATGGTGGGCCCACTCCACCCGATTCTGAGGGTGACGTGCCCCCACAATCCGCTTTTGATGGTATTCAGCTTGCCGATCCTCGACGCTTTAAGCGTATATTGAGACGGATTTCTGCTGGCAGGGTCCACGTCCCGAGGAATCCGGGCAAACGTCCTGCTGGGTCTTCACCCTCTTATGCTGATTTACCTCACAGACGACGCCAGCGGACTACAGTGGTTATAGAGGAACCGACATCTCAGCAACAACAACCACCACCACCGTCTGACATGCCATCACTACAGATGATTTTGGCTCAGATGGAGCTTTTGCAGAAATGTTTTGATGATCAACAGGCAATCATTGCAGCTCAGGCGTCTCAAATCAAAGACTTAGAGCTTAAAGCTGCACAGGTGGATGAGTTGAAGCTACAGGTCTCCGAGTTAGATTCTAGGTTATTAGAATTGGAGTCTGTTACTGTTGTTTCGGGGGAGGAAGGTCAGCGTGCCTTGGAAACAAATGTAACGCCTTCCCCAGAACCAGAAAATGTACAACCTTCTGCAATTAATGAAAATATCTCTTTGGATTACTTTGTTGAGGTTCAGGGTCAGGCAAGACCAATCGCTGTTGATTATTCGTATGTAGATCTTACATTTCTGCAAAATATGATAAATGAAAATACATCGATACCTGAGGAAGATGTGATAAATGATCCAGTGGCAGAGGATTATTTCTTTGAAGGAAATGATGAAGTTGAGGTTGAGGGGGAGCAGCTACAAAGTGATGAATGTTATGATGATGCTCCTATTATCGAATCAGATTCTTCAGAAGATGAATCAGGTCATGCTTCTGAAACAGAAACTAATGAGCAATCAGCTTCTACAGCTCAATCTTCAATGATAAAGCCTGACATAGTGCTTAAACCTATAGTTGAGGTACCAGTTACGTGTAAATTTTACAAAGTCAGAACTGATTACACGGGTTTGATAAAAAGCTGGAAGTTTGATGAGAATAATTCGGTATTCATGATTAAAAGGAGTGATGGCATTCAGTACTTTAACTTAAAGTTTTATAAAATAAGTACTTTGCCAAAATGTGAGCTTCAAAGATTATCTCAGATACCCTTGATCAACCGTGCTCGAGATTCACGAGCAGATTTCTTTCAAGTGGTTATTCGTCAGGAAATTAACAGTAAGAAGTATAATCTGATTAAACCGACATTGGGTATGAGATATAAGTTTAAGAAGAAGTTGGATCCGGTTACACGACAACCAATTGTAAGGATGATCTATCCACCAGCAAAATGCTTACAGAAGATACCTTTAGAGATCATTCCTTTGGACTTTTTGAATAGGTTGTTATACTGGGAATATAATGATATTACTGGTGAAGCTGTGATTGTGTTTATTCCAAAATCAGAACCAGCTACGGATTCGGGGTCTTTAGATGCAGATTTGGAGAATGAAGAGAAAACAGCGTGGGATGCTGTTCAACCTAAAAAGAGGTCTATGTGGGGTCTGAAGAGAAATAGATTTTGTGTATTTGACCCTTTGAGTTTGATTAATCTTTCTGAACAAGATATGAAAAGACTACATCAGAACAAGATTCAGTTCAAAGAGAAAGATAGAGCTGAAGCTATTAAATTTCAGAAGATTGTCAATATCTGCATAGCCAATGGAGTACACGCTGGTGGTGTATTTCCTGCTGGCTGGAAATAGTTACAGACTCAAAGATTTTTGAAGACCAAGCTGAAGACACGGGGGAGTTTGTTGATGCATATTAGGTTGTCTGTCAGTTGGTCTATCAAGTTGTAATAACTGTCGTTAGTCGTATAGTGAAAATATAGTTTTTGTTATATGCGACACTTAAGTTTTAGGTTAGGCGTCACTTGCCTTAGTGACGCATAGCGTCACTTAGGTAAGTGACGCATGAAGGCGGCCACATGCGACACTTCTACAAGTGACGCATGTCGGCTGACTTTTAGTATAAATACAAACCTACGGGTTTCCGGCTAGGGTTGACGAAACCCTAGCACCATTTGTCAACTAAACCTCTCTGTAATCATTCCCAATACGTTAAACAAGCTGAAATACAAGTTTACTTTGTTGAAATACATTTGTTTCGGTTTGTGTTTGTTAGCAATACGTGCAATTGATTGATTCCGCCTTTCAATTGTAGTCAATTGTCATCTAGATCCAACGTCAAGGGCACTCTCAAGCCCCTCTATTTATAAATTTTAAAACCCCTGTTGGCGCCCGATTAGTTACCATCAACGACACCGACGCTTTTGGGTGCCATCACGTCATCACGGATTACACCGTAGAAACAAGTATATTAGTATTTGTTACATACAAGTGTTTAGATAGCACTCACGGGGGTACATGATACTGTACTTGATTGTACCATTTACACTACACTGTTAAGCTTCAACTTGTGAGCTCATGGTAACTGTGTCGACCTACTGACTTACTGTGGTACTATATTACTTACTCTGCTCGAGGGCATTACTGGTACTTACTTGTGATTCATAAATGATGTACTTTACTAAACCTGTAAGATTCACCAACCTTTTGGTTAACACTTTTTAGCATCTATCTCAGGTTTACCGCAGCAGTAGGACTGCACACCCACAGGACTGGTAGCTCGAGTCGCATGCATACAAACTTGTGGAGATTCTCTTGCATTAATTTTTGTATATCAGTTATGTATTAGAATCTCTAGGAACTATTTTCGAACTCGAAGCTTGTTACTCTACTTTAAAAATGTAATACTTTTGTACTATTGTACGCCGTTGCATATAGATGTCGTTCGCTTTACTTTGGTGCTTGAATATTGATTAGTAACACCCAAAGCTTGCTTCCGTGCAACATTAAATTTGAGGGTGTTACAACAGATAATTAATGATTTTGAACTTAACAACAATAGGTGGCTTGCAGATATTTACGAATTCAGGCTAAGGTGGATCCATGCTTACCTTCTAAATGAGCCGCTTGCTGGTTTAATGCGAACCTCTTCCCGATCTAAAAGCGAGAACCATTTATTTGGGAAGATTACAAACCCCTATCTTAGTCTTGTTGAGTTTCTGATCCATTATGATACTGGAATGGATTTTCAAAGATATATTCCTGACTTGAAGACTAATTTATCTTTGGAGAAACATGCATCGGAAATTTACACAAAGACGTTGTTTCATGATGTTCAGGATGAAGTTATTGCAGCTGCTGATCACTGTCTATGTGTTACGATCAAGCATGGTGAAAGTTTTAACACATATACTATACGGGACATTGAATTTCAAGTACCAGTACCATTTGAATATGAGGTTTGTTCTATTACATTTTTTATATTTTTTTGGTGCATCAGACTAGATTTTTAGTGCATCACATTATATAAAAAGGCGTATTATATGTTTTTAACCTATCTTTTTATCATTTTCATAGGTTGTGTTCAATCAATCAGAGCTTCCTACTGAGTGTGGTTGTATAAAGTTTGAGTCCTATGGTTTGTTGTGTCGACATATTTTTTATGTGTTCAAAATGAATGGTGTGCTTTACTTTCCCAAGAAGTATGTTTTGAAGTGTTGGTCTATCGAGGCGATTCCTGAGAAGCCTGTACAAGCTCCGGTTTTTACTGAAGAAGTTTATGGCCCGCAAGCTGGGGAGCGTGATATGCTTCGAATTGTTGAACAAACTACAAACCGTTTACTTCATGATCATGATTTATTTTCAAAGTACCGGGAAGATCTTACTGGACTACTTCAACAGGCTAAAGTTGATGTTCCAGTACCTAAAAAGTTGGATAAAAATGAGGTAATTTGTTATCTTCTCCGTGTGAAAGAGCCTGCTGAGATTAATGTGAAGTGTCCACCTCCTTCAGAGAACAAGGGATGAAAGAGACACAAGTCTAAAGCTGAGATTGCCAAGACTAAGGCTATGAATTCCTCAAGGAACAAAGGTTTAGGTAATCAATGCCAAAAGTGTAAGGGATATGGACATAACTCGAGGATCTGTTGGAAGAAGAAGTCTGTTGTAGAACAATCAATGTGTGATGCAGTTTTTTGGTGAATGGAAGGATTTTTTTGTTATTCTGACTTTTACTAAAGATTTTTTATATGTTTTTTATGTTGCTGGTATTTGTTCATATGTGTGAGAGATGAATTGGGGATTTTTGTTAGGTTTTTGGTTTTTTTAAAAAAAATCATGATGCACCTTATTATTTTATGATGATGCAGTTTTATTATATTTTAATGATGCATATTTTTTTTTGGTTTTTGTGTTTTATATACAGACATTTGTCCGTATAGTAGCACATAATAAAGATATTTTTGTCCATATAAAATGATGTATATTTACATAAAGACATGTGTCCATATGATGCAATAGGTAAACATAATTCGTTACATTTAAAATATCAAAATACAGGTAAACATTACAACCAGAAGTGTGTACTTGAAAATTATATCTGGTAGGTGCTATGTAATGTATATCAGCATACTAAGTGTAAAAGTAGTTCAACCGACGTTTACCAGAAATAGTCTACGACCAGCAAATAGTTAACATGACAAAATACAACCATTGTTGAAAATTATATCCAGTAGGTGCTATGTAATGTATATCAGCATAGTAACCGCAAAAGTAGTTCAACCGATGTCTACCAGAATTAGTCTACGTCTAGCAAACAGTTAACATGACAAAATACAACCATCAAGTATAAAACATACTCTACGAAAGAACATCAAAACCTACACATTACTTCACACTAGCTTCATCTTCATACAGGTGTTCAAGCAAACTTCATCGAGTGGACCTCTACTTGACTCTTCACTTTTTTACATGCATTTTGACTTATCTTCTTTTGCTGAACTGGTCGAATCCTCTCAAAATTCTTCACCTCGTTCTTTACCTCTTCTCTCTTGTCATTTAATCTTGACATCAACATCTTCGTAACATGCTTTTTTCTTAAATCTACCATTTGCTCATCATGTTCCTTGCCTTTTAGTTTGAGCTGGCTGCTAGGGTCTCGCATCCCATAGCCATGGTATCTCCATATTCCACATGATGAATATTCCACAGTCAACATCAAGGTGCTCTGTCTGCCAACCCATTTATAGCAAGTTAGGTTTTTCATTCCTTAACTGTTTGGCTGCAGGATGTGGTGGGTCCTCTTTTTCCATGTAAGTTGTAAACAAGTGTGCCTGCGTTTGATAATATATAAAGGTGCATCATAATAACATAATAACGTGCATTTTTTATAAGATAACAAGATGCATCATAATAATGAACAAGGTACATCATACAAGTTTACTTACCAGTTTGTCTAGCAGAGTACCATAACTGACCTCAATATCAGTGACTTCTGACTTGACGTTATCAAGTATATCGATCTTGCACATCATGAGGTTATAACAAATAAGATAGAAATGCATTGTGTTGCTTTATGTCTTTATTATTGGGAAGAATGTCTTTTAAAAAAAAATGACACATTATTAGATGTATAATCGATGAATAATGTATATATCTTAATTTTTTATTCGTATTATTTTTGCATTACCTAAGTAACATCTCACAAGTCATCATACATGTTGCTCAATCTACAATGCTGCATATTTCCTTCAAATACTCTGTATAACCAATCTGGATCTGTTTTGGCTTTTTTATTTGATAGCATGTTGTATGTCTGTTTTCATTTGTACATATTAAAATCAATCAATTAGACTGAAGTTTTTTTATTGATGCTATCATAAACACTATGATTTATTGTTACTTACCAGTGTTCCCATTTCCAGGTATAGTGGCCTTCTAAGAACATTCCTTTCAATGTAGTGCTCCTCACTGTTTAATACAGATGCCCACAAATCTATTGTTGATGCAGCAAATTCTAGACCAAGCATGAGTGACTCAAATATAACACGTTCAATTGGGATATCCGGCGAGTTTAAAAAGATTATATCACTATTTGAAACAGATAAATAACAGAATTTTTAATACGATGAATAAATTTTATACATATTTTTTATTATCTTATTGAAGTTTGTACTTACGTTGGTTTAGATGTCCCGCTAAAAATGTATGTTGACACTCATTCTTCATTATCTGATATATTTTATGTCAGATCAATTGCCTTTCCAAAGTTTGGTGATTCAAGTTCAGCAACAGGGGCTACTGATGTTTGCTTTCCTTTTTTTTCCTTCTCCATCATGTTTTGACCCGGTTCCTCCACAATTGCTGTAAGAATGTCAAGAATTTTTGCTACTTGTTTTTGTTTGCGAACTATAGGATATGGAGGTTTGTATGTGTTAGCAATCTTCTTGAGGTCCTATTTAATTGATTTTCTCGAGGTCCTTGTTGTTGGTTGTGTCGCTGACTCTTCAACTTGAGTATTCTTGGTATTCTTCTCTTAGGTTTTTGTAACGGCTCTTGTTCTAACTGGCGTTCTCTTCTTTTTTTCAACGTTTTGATCATTCCCAATCTCCTCCTTTTCCGGTTTCTCATTCACATCATATGTTGTTGCAACAATCTTCTCCTTTTCATTCTCTATTGGTTCATCACTCTTCTCTATTTCAACATTTTCATTCACATGCTCTGCTGGTGCATTCGGGTGTATCATCTTTATTAACGTTTCTTCATCTGTTGAGCTCAATTCCTCTTGCACTTTCTTTTCCAATTGTTTTCTTCTTTTTTTCCATTTCTGGTTCTTGTCTTGCTTTATGTGATCCATCTTTCTGACTCTCTTCAGACATTCTGAAAGCTTCATTTACGGATTGCACGTAAAGTTCATCTTCTGTTGGATTCATTGTTACATCTGGATTCTTAGTTGGTGCATCTTCTGTGGACAAGATTGGGAGGGTGGTTATTATTTCATGTAAATCATGCATCTCATCATCCACCTTCTCTTTGCTATTCTCATCCACCTTATCCTATACCTTCTCTTCTAGTTTATCTTTCACCATCTCATCAACCTTTTCGTCAAGTTTATCTTTCTTCTTATCCTTATCTGACTTTGTCTTTGGAGTGTTATCTTTTGGAATTTTTGGCGAAATTCCAAGATCAAACGATGGTGCATCTATATCTTCTGTTGACTTGATGATTGTTGTTGTTGGTTGTTTATCAGGTTTTGGTGCATCATCTTTTGCCAAGTTTACTAAATTTTCAAGAGGCTCTTCATCTTTGAGCGAGTTGTTCTCATGATCTTTCTCATTTAAGTTCTCTTATTGATGATCTTTATCTTTTACTATATCATTAGCTTTTTGTGTCTCATCACTCTGTGGATGTGCCCTTATTCTTGTTTTAAAAGCTTCCAAGAACATTCCATCTACTTCCAGCTTCATACTTGATACACTCTTGTCACCTGGGTATTCCAATTCTGCCTTGATGATAAGGTCTTCAATTTCTACCTGTAACACCTCTACATTCACCAACTTTGATTTTATCAGGAGCTTGATTGCCTGTAAATTTTAATGCATGATGTTATTTCTCTAAATGTTACTATTGAATTCTTAACTTATTTTTGAAATAAATTTTGATGCAATTATTTATTTTATACAAATCTATTACCTCTAAAGATGTTGTGCTGGAGTTATGCTTGATGGTTCTGTCATTTGAAGATAATCGCGAATTGTCTTCTGTCTCTTAGCAACACCTGTAAACATATTGTTATGTGTTTTTGAACAGTATATGATGCATTATATTTTATAGTAAAAATTACTCAAATGCACCAGTCAACTCTCTCTTTTTTTTAAATATACCTTTTTCTTTCGGTGTTTGTTTCTTCTTGTGTGTATCTTCAAAATCAACACCTTCAATTAACTTCACCTTTCCAAAACATCCTTGTGCCTTCTCTTCTTTCTCTCATTGTTTCCACTTCCGCGTGTCCCAATACTGAATAGCTGGTATTGATCGGTGTGGATCATTTATGTATGTGGAGTTCACATATATCAGCTTCAAAATGGAACCCAAGCAGACATTGTCAAGATATATATATATACTTGTAATTAAGCTTATTTCTGTTAGATAATATAATTTATTTTAGAATAGTTACTATCATTAGAGTTAGTGGTCAATTAAAGTTGTTTTTCCCGTTCCAATCTCTCCTCGTTTCCTTCAAACAATCAAGGAAATATGAAAACCAGTCCATATACTTTATGTTCTCCATATCTTTGATGCATGGAAAGAATCTCTGGTTGATGCATCCATTCTTTGTACTTTCCGCAATGACAGTCATAAACAACACTAGGAAATTAGTTTTGAAATAATCCCCGAGATCTATTGAACTGTTGATCCTATCCATTATCGACTTCACAATCAATCTTCCCTTATCATCCTCTTCGTCTTCGAATGTATCTCTCCAGATTGAAGTAGTTTCATCCGTTTTGTCAACTTTCTTTCCTGGTGTTACTTTAATCAACCCCATTGGAATACCTAAAGCATCATGAACTGTTTGTTCTGTTATCTTTAACTTTCTTCCATCATGTAACTTCAACGTTGAACTTTTTGGATCATAGTTTTCGATTACTCTGGGTACCCCATTGTTGTAGGTGCATGTGTTATTTTCAAGTATTCTATGATGTTTACAAACCCTATTTCCCTGATTACCTTTTTTTGTTCGGTACTCAGCTTCTGTAACACCTCAACAAGTGACAGTGGTGAAGCTCTTGGGTTATCCTCTTCCAACTTATCTTCTTAACTTTCTTTGATACTTCTTTCACACTTTCTTTTTTTACTAATCATTTCCTTGCTCCATCTGTTTTTATTTTCTTACTTGATGAACATCCTTCATCTGTTGTTGATTTTCTCTTTCCGCTGGTTGATTTTTTCAAGCCCTGCTTATAAGTTTTTACCACTTTCATACCTGCAGTAGGTTCTGCACATAGTTTTTCAAGATGTTAAAGCATCTCATAATGCAGCGGAAAACTGATAGACTTATACTCAAAGTTTTTGACATATGATGCAGCTAAATTTTTTTATTTTTTAAGACTTTTTTTTGTGTTTCACTACTAATTTTTTATCTGTTGTTTAATACATGATGCAGCATCAGTAGCATGATGCTGCATCAGTGTTTTAACAATGATGAACTATTTTTCTTTTAATTTGATATTATTGATTTTATTAGCATGATGCAGCATCAGTTTTTTAAGCATGATGCAGCATCAGTGCTTAACAATGATGCACATTTTTTTTAAATTTTTTAATCTTTGATAGATGATTTTTTAGCATGATGCAGCATCAGTTTTTTTAGCATGATGCAGCATCAGTGTTTTAGCATGTTGTAGCATTAGTGTTTTTACGTGTTTTTACCACTAGTTTTATGCAAATGCACTATTTTTTTTATAAATTGATGTTGATGATTTTTTTTATATATCTTTTTTTGCTAATATATGATGCACCATGCTAAATCAGTAACGATAGAATGTGTTATAATGTGTAATAATGTTCCTAAACAAACTTATAACAACTTTTGTTTCATAGCAAATATGGTGAATCATAAAAAAATATAAACTTACGGTTTACTTCGACTTCTTTATCGTTGTCTTCATCTGATGTATGAAGAGATATAGTTTTATCCTTCTCAGTGTTCTCTTCAGCCTCTTTATGTTGCACAAACAAATTTCATCCGCTTCTTCTTGTTGCTGCAACATTTTTTTTATTTTCTTTTTTGTCAATTAATAATGTCAATAAGTAACAATAGAATGTAAATCATGCACAATATTGATTACTTACGAGCGGTAGTTTGTTTAATTTTTCTCTTAGTTGTTTTGAAAGATTTAGGCGTTTCCCATCGTGTTCGTGTTGTCGATGTTTCCGTAGGATCTTTATCTGCTGCTCTCGATTGTGCATTTTCTGATGTCGTTTTAGCATTTTAAGGGTTTTATTACGAGTTTTTGTGATGGTGAATCGTTCTTTTGCTATTAAATTAGGGTTTTAGGGTGTAAAATCGTCCCAAATTTGAGAGAGAAATGTTTAGGTGATGTTTGGGGATTTTTTTTAGTGAAAGTGAAGTTTTTGTGGAGGGAAGGAGTGGAGAGAGGGATTATGATTCGACCTTTTTTGCAGGGTTTTTGCAGGTGAGTGTTTGTAATTACCATTTTGCCCGTCATTTGTTGCCCGTAAAGTTGGTGTTTATTACCAAAATGCCACCGCATTTTTTATAGCCATTGATATGATCTTTATTTGAAATGGACGGTTGAGATCAATCTTCCTTCCCTTCTCTCATTTTTTAGCTTCTTCCATGAACCACGCCCTATTATTATATGTGCTAACATTTTTTCAACTAATCTTATAACTTAGATTTTTTGTCAAACCTGTGTATACACGGGTCAATAAACTAGTTGATGCATAATAGGGAAGAAGAGCGGTATTAGCTAGGTCCCCAACTCGAGCTGAATTGAAAAAGTGTTCATCATGTAGTACCCAACATGGACATGACCAACATAAGCTAGTTTACGTAAACGGGTTTATGGGTTGGCAGGTCAATTAAGGTATAATATGGCCGGTTAGTTTCGGGTTAGTGGGTCAATTGCGGGGTTACATTCAAAAAGCAGAGGAAAAAATTAAGTTCACCTATTTTAAGCTTGACGGTTTGACCAGTTAACCAGAATATATCGACCTGAACCTGACTCGAAACACTAAAGAGGTTGACGTATCAAATTGGCGAATTAACAAGTTGAGAATCCCAGCTTTTTGGCCAGTTTCGAGTCGTATTGAAAATTGTCACTCCTAAGTTGTAACGGCTTATGTTTTGTGTGATGTTTGTAAGATTATTTAAGTTAAAAAAAATCTACTAATTTTGCATGGTTAACAATTAGTGCTTCATTTGAGTTTCTCTTAGAAATTATTTTGAGTTTGTAATCCAATTACCAGTTTCTCAAGGAACATCCTATGTTTTTGAAGAATCCATTATACATAGCAAGAATTTCTTACATTGGTATAGTTGTTCCCAAAATCACTCTAGATTTATATCACTACTACAAAATATTGAAAAGGAACCCCTATAAGAAGCCGGTTTTTTGAGGAGGGAGACAAAACTGGTTCCAAAAGTGGATAGGAACCAGTTTTTATAATTTCGCGCCTAAGTCATAAGGTGTAACCGGTTTCTCATTTAAAAATGGTTCCTTTTGTGGACAATAGGAACCTGATTTTATAACAAACCCGGTCTTCACTTTAGGAACCTGTTTTCAAAAAAAACCTGTCTCGATGCGTCAAGATCAAACGGTCTGCTGCAACAAAAAGTTGTTATCTCCGGTTCACTCATATATTATTACACAAAACGAATTTTACAGCCAAACAACCAAAATCCACACACATGTACTCCATTAAATTACCTTAAAAAATACAAAATCCAAATCCTCTAACCAAGCTTTAACATACATTTATTCTATTCAAGCATCTCAAGATCACAATATTTAATGCATTTCAACACTTATTTTGGGTATAAATATCGTCTCTCTTGCACTTTTTAATATATTGTAGTTTGTTGTAAATAATATTTGTATACATATAGTGAGTTGTAAATAAGTATTATGTATGTTTGCTGTTTACATTGTGTTTGGTTTCTTTAATTTGTAGAGAGCCGTTTGAAGACTTGTTTCGATTCACAAGACAAGTTTAAAGATCAAACTAGTTAGCTCAACTCGTGACGTAAGTAAGGTATATATCTTTCTTTAAAACTTTCAAGCACTTGAAATTTGATGTCTTTGTAACTATAAGCTCATATAGTATAGGGTTCAAATCATTTGCCTTAGGTTTATACCCGTCTAAAACTAATATAATAGAGATTAATTTTAGATTGTCCCCGTTTGAGACTGCTTTTTGAATACTTTATCTCATTTAGGATGTGAATGCGTATTACTGATTTAGTGATTAAGAAAAAATTGACATCATTTCCCCCTACTCTTGCGAGTTTGCGTTTTATACGCATACTTGGGGAGTTACAGGAAAATGTTGTCGACTTTTTCTTAACCACTAAATCAGTTGATACGTATTCACATATGAGATATAGTATTCAAAAAGTGTGTTAGGTGGCCACCTACAACAATACCAGTACGTACTCATGTTCTGCATGCATGCATCTTATTAAGTAATCTATTTGTATATATGTAGATGGATCATAGTAAATGGATGTACGAGATACCACGCCATAGTCCTGAATATCTTACAGAGCTGTATGTATTTATGAAAGTTGCCGAGGCAGATTGGGTGAAGAAAGAAAAAGAGAAAGTCTCGTGTCCTTGTAAACAATGTCAAATTTTCAATAGTTATGCGGATCTTAGTGTAATTAGCCAACATCTAATAGTAAACGCGTTTGTGGATGAGTATCATTGTTGGTCATGGCATGGAGAATTATTAATAGAGGGCGAGAAAGTTGTTAATGAATGTAATGTTGATGGCAATGATGGAAATATTGATTTATCCAATGATGGTTATAATAATAATTTAGATGGCATGTTACACGATTTGGAGGGTAATATTGAAGAAAACAATTATGATAAATTTCAACAAGTTTTTGCCGACTCAAAAAAACCACTATATACCGGTTGTACCAAGTTTACCAAATTATCCATAAAAGTTTCACATGCCTTTTAGAGTTGTTTCATGAAATGCTACTTGAAGATAATGACTTGCCCGTTTCATATTATCAAGCCAAAAAAATTATGTGTCCAATGGGATTGGAAGTCAAAAGAATACCTGCTTGTCCAAATGATTGTATATTATATAGAAATGAGTATAAAGACCTACATGAATGTTGTATATGTGGTACGTCAAGGTACAAACATAAAAAAACAACTGGAACTTAACAATGATGTGACAAAGAATGGTCTTAAACTGTTGTGGTATTTTCCCATCATACCTAGACTGAAGCGGTTATTTGCAAGCCCCAAAGATGCAAAATTATTGCGTTGGCATGCCGAAGAGCGTAAAAAGGATAGAAAACTAAGACATTGGCAGATTCTTCTCAATGGAGGAAGATCGATAATTTATATAAAGTATTTGGAGAGGAGGTTAGAAATATACGATTTGGACTTAGTTCAAACGGTATTAATCCTTTTGGAAATATGAGCAGTCATCATAGCACTTGGTCTGTTCTTTTATGTCGGTACAATCTTCCACCATGGTTATGCATGAAACGCAAATACATCATGATGTCTTTGTTAATTCAACGTCCAAAACAACCCTGGAATGACATTGATGTGTATTTATCCCCGTTGATTAACGACCTACAAACATTATGGAGTCTAGGTGTTGTAGTATATGATGCGTATAAGCAGGAGAACTTCAATTTGCGATCAATGATTTTTTGCACCATAAGTGATTTTCCGGCGTATGGGAATTTATCAGGATACGGAACCAAAGGGACTAAGGCGTGCCCTCTTTGTGAAGATGACACGTCGTCGAGATGGTTAACACATTGTAAGAAAACAGTGTACATGGGGCATCGAATATCGCTTCTTAAAAGTCATCCATATCGTAGCAAAAAAGACCTGTTTGATGGTACTATTGAGATTGGCAGTGTACGACCACCATTGAATGGAGAAACAACCTTTGCTCGAGTTGAAAATGTACATGTCATGTTTGGAAAACAAATAAAATCGGGAAACAGGGTTTTGGAAAAAACGGTCAACTTTTTGGGATCTACCATATTTGAAGCATTTACATGTTCGACACTGTATTGATGTTATGCACATTGAAAAGAATATTTGTGACAGTTTGATAGGATAATTGTTGAACATTCCGGGGAAGTCGAAAGATGGAGTTAATGTTCAAAATGACATGGTCGAAATGAATATTCACCGAGAGCTCCACCGTCGAGAACGACGGAAAACGACCTTATTTTCACGTAGCTTGCTATACCCTATCAAACGTCGAGAAAACAAAATTTTGTCAAATATTGCACGGTGTTAAGGTTTCGTTCGGTTATTCTGCTAACATTAGGAGTTTGGTGTCGATGAAAGAAAAAAAACTTATTGGTATGAAGTCTCATGATTGTCATGTTTTAATGACCCAGATGATACCTATTGCAATTCGTGGAATACTTCCAGACCAAATCCGGCATATGATTACAAAGCTATGCTTGTTTTTCAAAATGATTCATTCAAAAGTGATTGATCCCAATATTTGGATACATGGTAAAGTGATATTATCCTTACTCTTTGCCAGCTTGAGATGTACTTTCCACCTTCATTCTTTGATGTAATGGTTCACCTCGTATCTCATATTGTCTATGAGATAAAGGCTTGTGGTCCTGTGTTCTTACGGTACATGTATCCATTCGAGAGATACATGGGTTTCTTAAAAGGTTATGTGAGGAATAGGTGTCGACCTGAAGGGAGTATTGTCGAAGGATATGTATCTGAGGAGGTGATTGAATTTTGTAATGACTATTTGGAGGGTGTCTAGAATATTGGTCTACCTCAAACTCGACACCCAGGTAGACTTCAAGGGTTTGGGAAAACAGGAAAGAAAGTGGTCATTGCTTATCAAAATGATATTTGCCAAGCACATTTTACAGTCCTCCAACACATGATGTCAATTGCTCCGTATATACAAGAGCACATGACACTTTTAAGAGCAAAGAACCGTGACAAGGATGATATGTGGTTGGTGACCGAACATAACAAAAGTTTCTCATCATGGTTGAAAGAAAGAGTAAAAAAAACTGATGTTGTGGATCAATCATTGAAAATGTTGGGGTTAGGTCCAGATATTATGGTGACAAAATACAAGTCTACGACATTAATGGGTATGAATTTTACACCAAACAAAAAGATGTGAAGGGTACCTTACAAAATAGTGGAGTTACGCTAATAGCCTCAACAACAAAAATGGTTAGGGGGAATCGTAACGCAAGGGCGACGATCGCAAAAAACTCTTACTATGGTGTCGAAATTCTGGAATTGGATTATCGTACCTTCACTATACTGATGTTTAAGTGTAAATGGATTGAAAATCAAAAGGGTGTTAAATTTGATAGTGATGGTTTCACAATTGTCGACCTTTCCACTAATGGATACGTATCAGAACCATTCATTCTAGCTAAACAGGCCACCCAAGTATTCTATGTTGAAGACCCGAAGGATTCGAAATGGCATGTTGTTTTGCATGGTAAACGACGTATATTGGAGTTGACAATGTTGTGGACGAGGAGCAATACAATCAATTCGACGAGTTACCTCCATTTTCTATTGGTATTTCATCGACAAATAATATAAGAACCGATCACGATGAAGTATTATGGATTGATGAACCTCGGCAAAAAAAAAGAAAGGTATCTCTTCTTCTCGTGTTACATGATATAATATAAAACTATATTGTGATTATACTAGTAAGAATTAATATATTTTTTTTCCTTTTCTTCACAGGAACACACAATCAAAAATAATTACAACAATAAATTGTATAATAAAGTCTGTACATATTTTTTGAACTTGTTGATAATGACCAATTGAAAAACCAAAAATTGCTTTTATTTTTGAGCGGGAGATGAAATCAAGCAATAATCTCCCTCCCACCTCTTTCTTTCACAAAAAAACCCAAAATTCTCTCTTTTTCCACAAAAAAAAAAAAAAAAAAAAAAAAAAAAAAAAACAATCTCGTATTCACCATCTTCTTCACTTCCACCTAAAAAACCCCGATTCACCATCGCCATTCACCATCTCCATCAATCCCTCCTCTACCATCGCCATGACTGCCACCTCCACCATCACCATTCACCATCGCCAACACTTCCACCATCACCCTCTTAAAACCCTAATACCCATCTGTACCTCGTTGTCCAACTACATCCGCACCACCACCTCCACCTCCATTGTTCGATAAGTTCTGCCACTACCGCCATCTCCATTAAAACACCGGCTAGAACTTCTCCGTTATTATGGTAATTTTATTTTCTTTTTGTAAAAAATAATGCTAGGTAAACTCAATATAAATTGAGGAAGTAAAATATAGAGTATTACATGTTACTGCTTATATTAGGAATTACAATTAATTGTTTTAGGAATTACAATTAAAGTAGGACTGAAATTGGATGAATCCTTCAATTGTATTAGGAATTACAATTAATTGTTTTATCTGGTAAAGTGGTAGGCAGAGTAACGTGTAAACTAGCAGGCCCAAGTTCGATTCTTCAACACATATTCTTTTTACCCAATTCTTGCAATAGCAACATGCATTATTTTTACTCAATTCTTGCAATAGTCTAATATTATATAGATTACATACTTATAAAATCTATTATTATTACTTATTATGTGTGTTTTTTGTTACTTTATACTCCGTATGGCTTTATCGTTCATATGTCTAAGGCCTACTTTACGATTAATGCACGGGGCCTCCAAAAACCACAGGCCGGGCCTGATAAAACAGTGTATATATTGAGATGGAGCTATGGTTTTATCATTTGTTACAAGTCTCTGTTTCATGTTATTCATTTGTTACAAGTCTATTTTTCTTGCGTACTTACTGTTTGATGAAATGCATGAACCAAAATTGTGGGTTATTCTTCATATTTGTATGTATGTATATATACTTTGTATGTATGAACTAAAATTCAGATTTGTATGTATGTATCAGGATTTAAATAACAATAATGAATCTGAAGATTACAATGAATTTGATGATGCTAACCTTGAATTAAGTGAAGATGAACAATCAGAAACTAGAACTAGAGGCGTCACAACTCTAAACAGGTGGAATGGAGTAAGGGATATCGAGTTTAATGATGTAGGGCAGCCTATTGGAACTAACCAATGTCACTTCTCTAACTACTGTGGTGCTTTGACAAAAAGAAGGATTTCCATTGAGAATAGTACTTGGAAGAAGGTTTCAAAAGACGAAAAGGATCAACTTTGGTTGATAATCAAGGTATAATATATAAAAAAGTTACTTGTCTTGTTTATGGTGGTCTATATTTTTACTAACATTCTATATTTTCATTTGAAACAGAAGTTTTGGATGATTGAAGAGGATACCAATAAAAAAGAAGTGATTAAGCAATGCAATACCTCATGGAAGAGATTTAAAATAAAACTTCACAAAAAGTACATGGATAAAGGAATGGAACCATTTGCAAAGTACAATTTTATTGAGAAAAAGACTTGGGCAGATTTTGTAGCAAGGGAAAATATAGAAGAAAAAAGGTACCGTGTTTAAATTCATACTCAAGTACTGTGTTACATTATGATAATTCTGATTTGTTTGTTACATATATGTTAAGAAAATGCGTGAAATAGCAAAAGCAAATGCAATGAAGAAGAAGGATCCACCGCATTTGGGACCAAAGGGGTATCGGGGCAAGCAACCGGTATGGGACTAAGAGGAAGACGATAAAAAAACAGTAACAAATGTACATGAAATTCGTGACCAGTGTGCAATGGTTTATTTGTTGTCTAGGATGTTACCGGGTCCAGATGGTGTGAGGATTATACCGCCTGAGCTGGACAGTGTTGTAAACAAAGTGGTAAGATTATGTTAAATTATTGTAATATATACATTACTAACTTTATGATAAGGTTCTATTGGTGTATCATTACCATAATTATAACATCATTCAACAGCTAGATTTGGATCAAAAGCAAACTGATGGAACCTGGAAAGCAAAACCGGGATTTGATCTCTTATCAACGATGATAGGACCGGAGCATCATGGTCATACTAGGGTTGTAGGATACACCACTGGTTGGAGGAAGGGCATACAAGGGTATGCTCAGAATGAAAGGAAGCGAGAGTCAGTAAGTGAGTTGCGAGAAAGATTGGAAGCTATGGCAGTTCGTCAAAGAAAATTGGAGGAACAAGTCGCAGACCTTAGTCAATGGGCAGGGACAGAACCAAGGAACATGCTAGAAGATGTACCGAGGAGAAGTAGTTGTGGCTCGGGTACACCAGAACTGGATTGGTTAAACAAACTAGAGGTATTTAAGTGTAATTTATTAAGTATACAAACATGTTTCAATTCTAGAAAAGAGCCTAAATTATATTTTACATATTTTGTAGGAGCCAACTCAGTGCTATTTATTGCGCCCTTACGGAATGCAAAAGATTCGCATTGCTTTAGGGATGGTTCAACCGCTTACGACTGTTCAAGAAGTAGATGGAGTGAAACTAATTGAGGGTTATGTAAGTGTGTTAGTAGGCACCGTGCGTCCCGAATATGAAAACTTTGATCTTCCAGTGCCACCACCGACCCATACAAAAATGACTCTGGTTCAAGCTAAGAGTAGTTTTGTTCAATGGCCAAGCAAGGCAATCGAACTCTATAAGGTACGTTTGATAAAATATGATTATATCACTTAACTAGGTGAATGCCATTGAGGTCCTTAAATCTGATTATAATACTTAATTCTCTTCCTTAAATCTGGTGTTTTGAAACCAATATTTGAGTAATCACGAGACTTAAGCCAATATTTAACAACAATCCTGACCCACCCATTTTGTCACTTCTAGGTTATTTCTATGTATAAACGCTAACTTGGCAAGTTTCTGTATGTATACATGTTAATAGCCCCCCATTGAAAAAGCAACAACATCTAGGTCTGGAAATGAAGGAACTTCCTCCAGAACAACACGAACATTAGTGCCGAAAAAGAGTGCATCTACTGTAAAAAAAAAAAAATCCAAGAAGGTGACTGATACGAAGAAGTTACATGATACCTACTATTGTAAAGTTCAAAAGACGCCACATTATGTGAGACAACTCTATGAGTACTGGATGAAATGAGAGAATCCTAATGCGGGGGAAACGTTTACGGTTGATAAAGTGTTCTTTGGCGAAGACCATAATCCTTATTTTACAATAATGCCCGGGGATATTATGAGATTGATGACAAATGGAATACTTGATATATAGTTGTCACTTGGTTCTCGATGTAAGTAAATTAACTTTTATAATATAATGTTTGGTGTGACTGTTGTTTTACATTATAAATATATATATATTTTCTCATGTATTTAGGACGTGTTATAAAGTTCAAAATTTATTTTTTTATAATGTACATTATAAATATACATTATAAATATATATATTTTCTTAAACCTGAATCTTGTCTCACAAGACATTTGTACTACGGCATCCGAAGTGGTCATTGATTACATCAAGTCGGCAACCCAAGATCATAGTAAATATTATCCCGTACCTTATTATCAAGGGTACGTACTATATGCTACTATGTTTATGTACTACTACTTTAATGTAAAGTGTGTGTAATAGCTAAAATATTTTCTATTTAATAGAGGTCACTAGTCCTTGTTTATCATTTGCCCTCATGACAATCGGGGTTACATTTTGGATTCCATTATGAACGACAAGATTCCATGGAATTACCTATTAACAGATATTGTGGATAAGTAATTTTTTTATCAAATAATTCATTGTCTGTTTGTGCTATATAAAACCTTAACGACATATTGCAATGTTTCTTTTTAGGGCCGTTGGATGTCTCTCTTGGGCTTTGCCTTTGGTAATTAACCTTTACCATACATACATTAAGTTATTTATATGATTAGGGATACACGGGTTAGCTGTTCAAATTTGAAGATTTTGGTTTGGGTTAATTCCAATTGTTTCTTATTTGTTTGATTTGGGTTACAACTGTCTATTCTTGTTTTGGGGTCGGTCAGGTTTTCTCGCAGTCGTAAATATGTTTGATTCCACTTGTTTACTGAAATATTGTATCAGCAACAAAAGAGAATTTAGACTGCAGGTTTGGGTTTGGTCAGGTTTTTGCCATTTGTATGATGAAAAGTTGGACTGCAGGTTTGGGTCGGGTCGGGTTTTTGACAATGTTAGTTTTATTTGTATGTTGAATGTTTACTTTTAATTATTAACATGTAGTGTCAGCAACAAAAAGGAGAGTGGGAGTGCGGGTACTACGTTATGAAATGGATGCATCATTTTTTCCTTTTTGAGCAGCACCCAGTTTCACGAGAAAGTAAGTGATAGGAAAATATAATGTGCATTTTGTAAGTTGCAATAAATCTTTATTTGCTAACTAACATTGTCATTTTTGTCTGTCATATAGATTCCTTGGAATAGTACGGAACCATTTAATGCAAATTAGTTGGATAGCATCGTTGGCATTTGGATATCAGAATATATGTCAAAGTGTTGATCAACTATGTTTAGTGGTACTCGTATTGATTAAACATGTAGTTTTTGGGCATTTCATGGGTTGATATTTGAAAGAAACCAGTTAGATTATATATATATATATATATATATATGTATATATATGTTTTGATTAACCCATCGATATTAATACGAGTATTGCTTTTTGATTTATATTGTGGATTGTGTATGCTTTATTTAAAATTTGTTTGTATAAACAGGTATCAGTATTGTGTAAAAATTGGGATATTATATATGCAGGAAAAACTATTTAAAAAAAAAAAAGAAACCGGTTATAGATAAAAATGGGTCTATTTTAAGAAACCTGTTTTTTTACAAAACCGGTCTCTTTGCTTAGGAAAAGGCATCGGTTTTAAAACCGGTCCCCTACTAATATGAACTGGTTATAAAACCGGTCTCTTTGGCCCACAGAACCGGTTTCTTTGCTCATAATTTATAGTAGTGTATGAAGGTAGTCTTGTTAACTTTTTTCCTTTCAATCATTCAATTTTTTTTAATAAAATAAGAATTCGACGAAAAGTATGTAAAACTAGTGATTTTTGGAACATTTTCACTTTTGTAGGTAATGAACTGGAGATCAACCAGCATTGAATATTCAAGTTATCAATCTTGTAAACTTGAAACATCGTAATTTCTTACTAAATGGGAGTATATGAGCTTTTCTTATGTGTTCTTAAATCGAAATGTAGGGCTACATTCTATGCAGTCCATTCACCGATATGTTCAAAGATTTCAATTCCAGATTCGAATATGCTCATCGTATAGCACTTATATCAGATGATATTTGCACGGTAATATTAGTAATTTGATAAATCAAAATTTAGATTCGAATCCTATATATGTAATACAGTTTCATTTTGCAGTCAGCAATAAAAAGTTGTCATGGAAATTATGTAAATATTGATTCGGCCAATTCACTCTGTACAAGTAGTCTTCATAGTTATAAAGAGATGGACACTATATTTGAACAAAAGCATCATTTGATGTTTGTAACATGATATAATGGTGTCTAAATTTTTGTTTGCAGTGCACAAGTCGTATTAAGCTCGATAACATTTTGGAACCTTTTTGTGACGAACATGATCCGAAGCAGGATTGTCATGTAACTACTTTCTCTCATTCTCTCCTAAAAAAATTAGGTTTGGAGCCATCTGAGTCTCCTATACCATAATTTGTTGAGGACAAATGTGTCTTCAACTTTGTTTCTATGGTTTGGGTCAGTTTGGGTTTGCAAAAAAATTTATAAGAATTATTGATGATATATAGTTGATACTGTCAGGATGACAGTGACGTAGAGATATGGGCGAACAGCAATGTTGTACAAAAGGCTCTCAAAATTCGTCAAGTACGCCATGAAATTTTTTATTTTCATGAACATATATACTATGACTAAACAACAACTGTATGCTATCCACCTCATTCCTAAAAAAATTTTCAGGGAACAATTGGAAAATGGGAGCTTATCAACAGTACCATGCATTACAATCAAGGAAAAAAATGACACATTTTATTATTCTTATGATTTCTCTAGTAGCTTTTCTTATCATAAGAAGCTAACTAGCAAAAATTGTCGAGCTTTGATTTTCAGGTAATGTATTAATTTCCTCAAAATTTAATTGAACTATAAGCTCCAAATGTGAGCATAAACTGCATGTTTTATTGATCACAGTGGTGACCATGATATGACATTTCCATATGTTGGTGTTGAGGAATGGATAACCTCGCTGAATGTTGGAATTGAAGTCCCTTGGAAACCGTTCTACGTTGATGGTCAAGTCGCAGGGTGAGTTGATCCATTTGATCTATTCCTTGGGTCTTTCTGTTCATATATCATCATTTGGAGCACATAGTAAATATAAATATAAAAAGTAAACAAACAAATAAATAAAACCTGCCTCAACATTCTTGTGAAATTATTGTATTTGTTCTCATATTGTTATTGTTTATTTGTTTTGCAGATATGAAACGAAATATGCAGAAAATGAATATTCCTTAACATATGCTACGGTTAAAGTAAGAAAACTTTAATTCTTGTTACGATATATCACATAATCATTTTAGTTTCCCTTTTGTGTGCGAGTGTAACTGCAGTTTCTTCGACAATGTTTCAGAGTTCTTTGTTACACAAAATCATGTAATATATATCTCTCTTTGGGTTTTTACATGGGGCAGGACATTTAGTTCCATCTTACAAGCCTAAAGAAAGTATTGCATTGATACAGAGGTGGTTTAATTCACAAACTTATGTAAGCAATTATTAAAGAAGCTGGCACTGTGTGTTAATTATGATGTATGCAATTATAGCAGAAAAATGCTCATAGATTCGAAATCTTAAATACTTAATCTTCTTCTTTTTTGGGTAAAGGGCAAAATGTTTACCCGGTAAATATATTCCCAAAAGCATTTAAATACAATGGATGTGAGTGAATCTCACATCTCAGCTCGTTACATAGGCGAAAAAGACTACATAACAAGACACCACCCCTAAACCATTATTTGACTCAACGGAAATCAAATAAAGACCCATTTGCCTCAATCTAAACAAGTCCACTACTAAACGCAGAACAATCATCTGCTAAACGCAGAAATAACCAATTACACTTGAATTACAATATAAATGTAAGAAAACCAGGTTCATAGAACCACATCCATCGAGAGCGACTATGTCTTCAATTTTCTTCATAATTTGACCTACAAATGCACCACCAACTTCCAAGCTACCATAGCAGCAACCATGTCAAAAAAATCGCATTGCCAACCTGCCCTACCATCATGAAAGATGGCAAAAGGTCCAGGAAATAACAAACAACCCTTCAACAAGAATGAACCTGCCCTACCAACACATAGGATGGCAAAAGGTCCAGGCACACCCGCAAATGATAAGAATGAACCTGCCCTACCAACTACGTTGGCGAAAGGTGCCCTACCAACTACGTTGGCGAAAGGTCCAGGCACACCCCAAATGGCCAGCCAGCAACCAATTGACTTAAGAAAAGTATGAACCCGAACTGAACCCATACTTACCCAAGCCGCATCATCTCCCATCACGAAGGCAGAACCATCAATGGAGGTTGATTTTAAACGCATCATAGATCAACACAAACGCTCCATTGATTGGTAGAAAGACCCCCCCCCCCCCCCCCCCAATCCCAACCAACTTTTCTCTCAACTATCAAACCAGCAACCCAATAAACAGATCGTAATCAATGAAGCTGAACAATCTGACCAAAACCCTAATCTGCTTCCAATGTGCTACAACCAGATCAATCAATCGATCACTCAGTAAATCGACCAAGAATATGCAATCTAATACTTAACTACCACAATTGATATCAACCCACAAACCTGCCCGTGTACACGAACATCTCTAGCAAAGCCAAACCACTAACCCTAATTCTAAGATCCAAATCAGCCCAAGTATGAGCAAGCAATCTGAACAAACCAAAATATGTTTAGAATTATACGTGTAAGCACTACAAGCAATGATCCGACCAAAACTGATTTAATAATCTGAATAAGAATAGGCCGCAAGCAATTAATCCACAATCAAACCCTTTTACAAGTAAAGAGTGATTCGCAAGTAAAGAATCAAGACCATATATATCAAAATCGGCTAGAATCAAACCCAAAAAACGAATTAGGTGTAACCCTAAAAACGAATCTGGTTTGTAATAATAAGTTCTAATCAGAATCGAATATGTTGTAGATAACAATAAGTATGAAACGATTCTGATCTTGCCAATATGAAACACTAGAAACGGATTTCAGAAAAACGAATCTATGGTTTCTTGTTTTGCGCCGTTTTCAAGATAAAACCCTAATTCCAGAATTACAACCGAATCAATGATAAAGAATCACTAGATCAGATGGTAATCGATTGGATGAAACAATAACGGCCAAGAACAGATTATACTAGGACGATTTGAGAAAGAAAAGAAGAAAATTTTTTGGCTGAAAGGATGGCTCACAAATCGCCCTAGGATGAGAGAAAAGGTGGGGGGGGGGGGGGGGGGGGGGATTAAAACAACAACAATGCTTAATCTTCTGTAACTAATCAACCCAAAGATAATTATACTTTGGTGAATACGATTTAGCTTATATAAAGTTGTGATCCTCAAGTAAATTGATTTGTGATGTCATAGAAAATCAAATGATTTTCAAAATGAGTTATCACTGCGAATCAGTTTGTGTGTTTCACTAATAATTACCGCTTAATGCATGCTGATTATTATTATTATCATATTATCCACTTACCAAGGACGTTAGTGGGTGAGTTGGATCTGGGTCGAGCTGATCCATGTGTAAAATCAAAATTATGATATACAAATCATATTTCTTAAACCACTAACGCTTTAGATTACTAGAAAAACTTCAATTTCCAATAGACTTTTACAAATGACCAATTGATAAGTTGGTAAAAAATTTGAGAATTATCAAAAGAACGACATTGAACTACAGACAATGCATGTAAATGAGTTTTAACAATAATTTTCTAAAAATGCGTAGTAATTGATATTACATTAATTGTAAGCTTTAATGTCTTCTAGTAACTTAGGTCTTATGAAGTCTTCCCTCTAGCTAGTCTTGTTAGCACACAATGAACTAAATCGGGGAATAGTGTGGGAACCTTGAAATAAACTTGTATAGATGGATCGATATGCTGCTTCGGTCAAGTGCACTCCATCCCAACTAAAGTATGTGTTCGGATGAGGACACGTAGTTGATGCCGGATCAGCACACCTGGTTGATTGGTTATAGTTATAGGGTCCTCCGCCACCACAACAGGCCTTCAATGCGTTCACAAATCCTGTAAACAAACATTTTAATACCCATTACATATACACATTCCGGTCAACAAATTAGTAAAGATGATGAAGGGAATAGAAAACATAATGATTGATTTTGCACACATACGAAAATTAAAATTACCTTAACTGATTAATGCAGTTTTCAATTAGTTAAGTTTTTTGATTTCGTGTTGCTTAAACCCAAAATATTGGTTATTTGAAGTATAAAATGAGAAGAACTATAGGGTTATGAGGTTATCTGCCTAGCTAGATAACGGTCACGCTAAGACTATAAAGTCGCGAGTTACATTCTTGCTCTAATTGAATAGATGCATGTATTGCTGGTGAAATATATTGGATGTTAAACTAAACTTATTATAGTTTATATCAAGTATTAGAAAGTATAGGGATTGTGTATGTAAATAAGTGAAAAGGCATAACTCTTGGAAAAGGTACAACCGCAGGAAACAAGAAGGAATAAACCGAAAGGATGTAATGGTTCGTAAGGGACACGATGAAGAGACACAACCATTCATTCGTACCTTTTCATTATGTATATATAGATAGAAGTTATGTAAACAAACATATCTTTTGAATCAATATAACTTTGTTTATTTCGTATCAATTCTTCCACTATTAGAATAGATTGAACAAGGTTAATTTAAAGATCCAGAGTTTGGGGCCAACAAAATATACGTCTTTAAAAGATAGAAAGTATAATAAAAATGAGAAGTTACCAAGTTTTTGTGGAGATCGATAAAACTGCAGGGCTGCATTGTAGTAATCAGCATAGATGATGTTGACACTGCGGTGAATCTTTCTGATGTTATGTAGTTCCCTTTGGAGCAGTTGGTTATGTACCTCGGTAAACTTATTTAATCGAATGATGCAACCAATTTTATCATACAATTTGGGATCCGGGCTACTGTACATTGCCAAATAAGATGAAGAGCATCCGATGGGTAGGTTTCCAGGCACAACAATGGTTTTTGCACCAACTTTAATCACTTCCTGAATGAGTTTTCGTAATCAAGATATCAAGTTAGCCCACAAACCAGTGTCTACATAGTGCTATATATAAAGCATTCTGCTAACATTTACCCTTGTAAAACATGATAGTAGATACTATTATGTCATATAGATAAATACATTTACTAAACATAGAAGGAAACCACAGTTGTTACAGTGCGTTAATTGCATTTAATTTATCAAAAGACGAAAGTTTCCACCTCATTTAACGATTTTAAAACCGAGATATAAAATTGCATAAAGTTCTTACTTTGACTGCTCCGCCGATGGTTTTAATGACAAGCGGAACAAATGACTGGACGTCATCTATGGATTTTCCAGCTCGAAATTCGTGATTGTAGTCATTGCCTCCAATCTCTCCCATAAGAAATAGTGAATGTTGAAAGAGTCGTTTGCAGTCTAAGAAGAGTAATCATAATACATAAACTTCAGATTTAGGTGGCAAAATAGACCCAGAAAGATCTTTATAATTTTGTATAAATGTGATTTATCATAAAATCGGGTAAAGTTTTAGTAAAAGCAATGTAAGATAATTATTTATGTTGCTTTCATACTTATTAAATTAGGGTGTGTATACCTGCAGGAGTAACACACAGTGAAGACAATGATTGTTTGAACCATTCGAGTTGTACTCCTAAAGATGCATTTGTGCTCGAATTAGTCACGCCCCTTGCTTCATGAAATGATGAACTTAACGCTGTTGCACCTGCAACCGCGAAATTCACTCCTTGTCCTAGCTTGGTTTTATTGCCAGCCTTTTCAAGATTGCCTATGTATGGGGGTATGAACGACAACCCTAGACCTCCAGCTTCACAAAAACAATCAAATGCAATTGTAACACAGTATATAACTATTATCTTTTTAAGGGGCATTAACAAAAATCTAGGGAACAAGCAAAGTACAATGCACTAAAGAGTAAAGACATACAAACACAAGACATGGAGAACTTAGAACAAAGAAACCTAACCTAAATGAAGGTAAAAAGATCCATTCTTCTACTGCCTAGCAGGTCTAAATATATATCCTAAATCTAAATCTAGATATTGGTTAAAGCGGAAAAAATAGTGTCAAATAAACGGAGAAAGCATTAGTGGATTAAATGTGTCATTAATTGCATCATTATTGTAACAATATGTTTGATGTTTGATATATGATTTATCAACCGAATTAGTTTGACAACAATTAATCACTTTTTTTGTTATCGACTTTAAATATCATTACCAAGCATAGCACGGATAAGCTTCTAGTTTCTTTTTAATAGATGATTGTTATATTTATGCACGGAATTTCAATGGAATTATTGCAGTATAAAATATTTCTAGACGAGTTGTTTTAATGAAAAATATTTGAAGAGAGCAAATCGAATTTCTAACAAAATTTTTCTTTTTTAAATATTCATTCACGACAGATTCTTGAACAAGCTATACGAAATTTTAAATGTGTTGGATCAAGGATGAAATTGCATTTTGAAAGGAAGAAGGGACATGCGATCTCAACCATTGACTGTATTTTTTTACTAAATTAAATGTGCCCCTTGCTTCACTAATTATATTCGCAGGACACTGCATCAATAGCTGAGAACCTTACCTAACTATAAATGAGTCGATCAACTAGATCACTTTTGGGGTTCATGACTCATCAGTCAAGTATTATGACATATTAGGTTCTATAAATGAAGCAGGTCAAGTCAGATTCAGATCCATACGTGTTCAATTAACATGCCTACTTGAAAGGCTTGTTATTAAATTTATGCAACGGGGTCGTCAAAGTAAAGGGCCCGTCCTAACCTTAAGTCGACTTTCAAATATTTATTGAAATTAGTGCAATGTTGTAAAGTTAGGGGAAATAAAAAATTTACCCCCATTTTGTAAGGTATATAAAATTTGCCCTATGTATATATATATTTTTTTTGCCAAAATTCCCTACTCGTTAGCAAATTGCAATTTGCGAGTTTAGTACCCGAGTTGTGACCACAAATATGGGTATTGACTATAACGATCTCGGTCCAGACCCATTTTTGCTAGCCAAGCCCCTTTTTTTTTATCGTTTCCTAATGATAAACTAACATTCTAATGTCCAAATCAAGGATTAATACATATGTAGGGTATTGAACTTTCACAAATTGTTCAATTTAGGAAACAATATAAATTTTGTAACAAAAAGATAACATAACTTTTAAAACTTGTCATCTAGTGAAAAAAATGAACCGGATAGCAACATTTTGATTCATCTTTTTGAACAATTTCATAAATTTTAGTTATCCTACAACATGTTTTATAAAGTTTAGTTATCCCTACACATATTATATATTTGAAGTTGATTAAATTAAACAAAATTTGTTCATTTCTTAAGTTGAACATTTTGTGAAAGTTTGACATTCCTTAAAATAGCAATAATACATATCCATCAATGCTAACACGATAACTAGCAACTTCATGCCCAAACACACACACAACAAAGTTTCTATAAAATGTCTCATAGAAAATTCAGTTTTAACTTGAAATGCATTTATACCTAATTCTTAGCCAACCTTCAATATTGCACAAACACACTCGTTTCGTCTTGATATTGTTCATGACCGTGACCCCGACTACAACCTCATTCACATGTTCGTGACATGCAACTCGCAAGCCACAACTCGCAAGTCGCAATTTGCAATTTGCTAAAACGTGCGACCACAGTTATGATCTCATTCACATGTCGGGAATATCCAAGACACGTAACTCGCGAGACACGACTCACAACTCGCGATTTGCTAACACGTTGGGCAATTTGCCATCTCATTCACAATCGCAATTGAAGTTGTGATCTTGTTCAGGTGTCCGAGCACACAACTCGCAAGTCACGGCTCACAGACCGCAAATTGCAATTTGTTAACAGCAGGACATTATTTCGTAAAAAAACTTCAAAGGCAAATTTATATACCTTTAAAAATGGGGGCAAATTTTGTAATTTCCCATTTAGTGCAAGATAACAAATTAATTATGTAGATAGTATTAACAAATTACAACCAAGAAAGTATTATCAAATATTACGAAATTTTTTTTTTCAAACATTTCTCGATTTGTATTCGTCATCCTTATACAAGGGCCATGCTAATCTTCTCTGTATCGTTCCAAATTTATCGGATATTCCCGAAGGGACATCAAAATATCACGAATTAGGAACCAAATTAGTTAGATTAATTGTGTATAGACATAAAGCGTAAAATTGTTAAAAAAATTATTTACTTTTAAATGGGTGACTCGAACATATATATTTTGGGCACCCAACTTAAGATCCATAACGGGTTGATCAATGTATCACTTTTTGGATTCCTAGGTCAAGTATTTTGACCCATTGATGAGTCTTATAAATGGATCTTGGCGGCTCAAATTCAATCAAGATCTATTCCATTGACCGGTCTAAATGATCCCAGTATAAGTTTTTTTACTGGGTGCGTTTCCACACTATATTTTCTTATCTTTTGTCGTGACAGTCACATGACTAATTTCAAATTCTGAATCTCAAATCTCAAATAAATTATATGACTCAACAATGGTCCAATGTCAGATATCTGGGGCTTGAATAGTTAGAATATTAGTTAATTTGCTCTTAATTTATCTACGTATCTGCTAATCATAACCATTAACTATATATATGGTATTTTAGACCATATGTAAGTATTACTTGATTGTAATTATATAACTCATGCACTTTCAACGTTTGTCACTTTTTAACTATTATGTAACCCGAAAATTTAAATCCACTGATTCGTAAATGAGAGCTTCCATTTTAAATTTTGCCCAGAAATGTGTGTATATACGACAATGGTCTTTTGATTATACAAAAATTTTAACTAAAAATAATAGTATTAAATCAAGTATAGACGAAGGACTTTTGACGTAGACATATGTGACGAACCTTTCAATAATCAACATGTAGTTGGTTCATTGGAGTCAATGTTTGTTGTATACAATATGTGTGATTGTAGACAATAAATGTAATACGGACATACAATGTAACTTTTTCGATCCAATAAAATCAAAGTTAAATAAAATGCTGTATAAATGAAAACAAGGTACCTACGAAATCGATGAGAAGCCGGCCATTGCTGCAGCGACCAGTGGGCTTATGAAAGAAGGTTTCTCCATAAGGCAGAAGCACACAATTCGTTCGCCTACTCTGACCAACAGCGGCTAGATTTTTTAAGTTACCAGTATCAGCTAACGAGTCACCGAAGCTAATAATCGACGTATATTTGCACTTGTTACCAAATGCGATTCGAGACAGTAACAGCTGCAAGAATATTGCATAGCAAAGGGAACGTGATAAAAAGGCCATAATGTTGGAAAGTTGCATTGATTGTGTATCTTGGTATCTGTCGTCTATTTAATGATAGAAAGTAAGACAGCTTGTTTCATAAGCAGAAACACGTGTTTTGTAATGATTTACAAATTTTATATTCATAGGATTGCTGAAAACGAATTGAGGAAAATAATATTGTTTTTTTTTCTCGGCTTATTTTAGCTACAAAAAGTAGTTAACGTATTAATAAATTAGAAGCTCTAACATTTATGAGGAGGTGATAAATTTTACCATTAAATGAATAGTACATTGACGAATCACTTCTTTACATGTGGTTTTATTTTTTATTTTTTCTTTTTTGTTTCAAATGCACTTCACCACTCAACTTAAATCAATTCACCTTGCATTTTCTTTTTCTTTCCCTTTTTATTTTATGCTTTTGTTTATTTGGGGTTCATTTTAATTTGCAAGTTTTGTTTTCGGTTGTACTATCGAGATTTAAGTTTTTTTTAGATTTATGTGTATTTATAGGTGATCAATATCTTTTTGGCTATTCGTGAGCTTTGTTGATGGGTAGTCGCCAACGCGATATATATTGTGATTCTCTTTTAATGTATCAAAGTTAAGAGGAAACTTAACTTTTGTCAAAGGTTTCGATCTGAATTTACTTTCTTTGAATTTGTTAGTTAAGAGTTATTTCATTTGGTTGTGTTAGGAGAGGGTCATTTGAGTGGTTAGTGATAGTGTGTGAGTGTGTTGTGTATATAATATTTTCATGATTTTACTATTAAATAAATAGTATATGACCAGTCAATTTTAAATGCATTACTTTCTCTTTTTATTTTCTTTATTTTTTGTTTTTAACATTACATCACCTCTCATCTCTTTCCTTCACTTTTTTTAATATACCTCACTCTAATATACGAGTAATCTGTTGTATAATATATATAAAACGAATACTAAGAAATTAATCATGGCTAATATAAAAGGTTGCGCAAAAGGAGTTAATATGGGTATATAGGTGTGTGTTGGTGTTAGGGAATAATAGAGAGAAATAAGTATGAGTTAAAACTGCTTAAATAGTTTTGAAAAATTTTAGTTGGATATCGTATAGGAATCATGTTAATAATTTTAAAGTAAATTTGTAATAAATAAAACTATAACACCTAATTCTAAAGTAAAGACCGTATATATTTTAGGTATTTTTATTGTCTTATCATAAACTAATTGATCGTTAAACGTAAAATTTACGTTCATATATAGCTCCTTAAATCTTTCAATTTGATTACATACAGTCAGTGACTTTTAATTTGCATAGGTACCAAATTATTTCATAAACTAATATATATATTTTTGTTCCGCCACAACGCACGGATAAAAATATGTTCGTTAAATACTAAAACATAGGAGTATAACCGTAAAGGGTTGTCGACAAAGTGGTAAAGGTTGAGATTAAATAATATAGTACAAATTTAACTTTGGACGTGGAAGATTCAAACTTGTCTAGTCATAATAATTAAAAAATGTCTAGCTTTCCATTTCTCTTGGAATTTACATGATTTTTATAAAATATTACTTTTAAATGTACCAACATTAAAAATACCCAGAATAATTAAAAATATGTTACATTGTAGTATTATACTAGTTCGTCCTAAGATAAGTGTCTACCTTTACAGTTTAGTTTGTCACAGAATAAATGTTCACTTTTATAATTGATTGTATATATTACTTTACTGTTATTTCCTTCATAAATTTTTTTCAAAACTAATACATAAGAGTCTTTGCAAAAAGTAATTGTAAAATGTCATCTTCACTTTCAGACAATCTAATTTTTTAAACTTTGTAAGAACTTGTTGTGCACACTTATTATGAGACGAAGAAAATATAAATTTTGAATACGAGACAACTGCCTCATATGAGGGGAAGGAGGAGAATGCCTATTTTATCACATTTTCGGACAAAATTGTAATGGGTAAAATGCGGTAGAAATTATAGGTATAGAATGGAGTGTTGTTATAATACAATAGTTTTTGTAAATTAAAAAAGTTATCCAAAGAGCATCTTGTCGCACCCCCAAATTCATGATTAGCGGAAGCATACGTTTGGGTGCGACTAATCCGGTGATCGACAACACAAAGATACATAATGAACTACTCTATATGCGTCGTTTAACAAAATACAATGATTTGTTAATTGTTTACAATATTTGAAGCTATTACCATAGCTCGTATTCTGAAAATGAGAGATTTCAATACATAATTACTTTTACAAAATATAATAATGCTAGAAAATCTCTGATGTTTGTATGATGACTCGAGCTAAAAGTATCATGATGGGCAGTCCAACCTACTACTAAGTACCTGAGAATACATGCTAAAACGGTCAGCTAAAAGCTGGTGAGCTCACATGTATATTTGATAAAATAATGTATGAACCACAAGATTTATATATGAGTTTGCAATCAAGCAAAGAAAATGAAGGTATACTGTTACCATGAGTTCATAGTTTGAACTTAACTGAGGGGTCAGGATCCACATTCAACGACCTTAGCGAGATGCCTCCGAGCGAGTGTCTAATCTACACTCGTGTGAAAAAATAATAGTGTGTCCGTTTGACATCACAGTCATGGTAGCGCGACTACCTTGGACAGGGATTGTCAATCCCATATGGTACCATACACTAACATTTATGCTAAATCCATATAAGCAAACTATGTGTGGAGGGCTTTCATGATTAGTCAATTGTCTCATGGAGTCAATATAGCGAGTTTTGTACTTTTGTTCATATGTAAAACTAAAAACTGAGCATGTATTCCCACCGCGGGAGTAAAAACAGTAAAATGTGGGGCTATGAGACTCATTTGAGTCTGAAGTGTTTGCTAACAGTAAATAATGATGTCACAAGGAGATGGTGTCGTCCCAACGACTGTAACTTGTCGGGCGTCCTAAACGCGCAAGGTTATAATAAAGAGTAGGTATCTCGAAAGATCACCTATGCTAGTTGTTAATTCAACTATTTATGTCCAAATACATTATTGTTTGTTTGCGTTTTGAAAACATGTACAGCCCGTTGGTGACGGTTGTAATAATAATTGTCTAAGGATTATTATCATTATGTTTCGTTGTATACTTATATAAGTATATGTGTCTTTTTGTACAAGTGGTGTAGTATAAGTTTTGGTTATCGTAGGTGTTCAACACTTAGCGTGAAAAGTATTTTCAAACTTCGAATGACGGAGGTCCGGGGGCAGCGCCCCTGGTAGCGGGGTCCAAGGGGTGGCAACCCCTGGCGGGGTCCAAGGGGCAGAGCCCCTGGCAGGGGTCGAGCTTTAGTAAAACCACGTCTGAAATCCAAAATTCTGTGAATTGCGACACTGGGTGCGACACTAGATTTGTGTCGCTAAATGCTATTGCGACATAAGGGTTTGTGTCTCACCATGCGACATTCACATTTTAATGTGACATAAGGGTGTTGTGTCGCAGTATGCGACATTCGATTTAGTGCGATATAAGGTGTTGTGTCAGTATGTGCGACATAATCAGTTTTTAGCGACATAATAGCTTGTGTCGCAATAGGCCTGGGCCTTATGCGACATAAGAGGCTGTCCAAAAGTTCAAGTGTCGGAAACGTGGTCAAACGACATCGGTTTGGCCTAAAACTTTTACACAAGTCTTAAATCAGTTTGTATAGTTTGCAGAAATTATTGGTTTGTGTCGGGAGTAACCCGAGGTGTCGGATCTATAAAATGATCAAAACTGCAAGTTTCGGCTTATGTTTAGAAAACGAGTTTTAACGAATTATTTGGACATAATCTAGCTAAATAGTCAACTAGACATGTAAGTAAACATATTAGAAGTAGTTTCAGAGAGACGGACACTTACGAGTGTCGGTTTTGAAATCCGAAAAGATGAAAGTGTAGCTCGAAACGTGGTGATCGTTTTCTTCTAAACAAGCTTGAAATGCCAAGGTGTTTTATGGTGGTTTGATGTTGGTTGTTCCACCGATTTTTAGGGAGAGAGAGGTGAGGAGTAGAGAGAAGGCGGAGTGTTGATGATGAATGAGTAAGGTGGTGAATGGAGTAGGTTTATGGATTTGGTAAGTCAAAGAAGAAATGGCGGTGGAGTGGGGTGCATATGTAACACCCCCAAATTTACTGTTGCGCGGAAGCAAGCTTTGGGTGTTACTAATCAATAATCAAGCACCAAAGTAAAGCAAACGACATCTATATGCAACGTCGTACGATAGTACAAAAGTATTACATTGTTGAATCATAATAACAAGCTTCGAGTTCGAAGATGATTTCCTAGAGATTCTAATACATGACTGATATACAAAAAGTAATGCAAAAGAATCTCCACAAGTTTGTATGCATACGACTCGAGCTATCAGTCCCGGGGTAATCCTACTCCGTTTGTGTACCTGAGATACAAAGCTAAAAAGGTCAACCAAAAAGGTTGGTGAATCTCACAGGTTTAGTAGTAAAGTAATCATTTATGAACCACAAGTATGTACCAGCGTCGCTATCACGCAAAGTAAGTAAATCAGTATGTACGCACAGTTGCCATGAGCTCATAAGTTGAAGCTTAACCGTGTAGTGTGAATATATCACGTACCCCCATGAGTGCTATCCGCACACTCATATGTAACAAATACTAATATGCCTGTTTCTACGTGTAAATCAGTACGTGGTGGCGCTACCACCCCAGGCAGGGATTGTCAGTCCCAAATGGATCCATTTACTAGTAATCGCGCTTAAGTCCATAACTAACAACTTATGATAGGAGGATTTCAGTGGATAAAAGTAACTCATGCAAAGTTCGTGTAAAAGCAGTAGTAAAATCAGTACAGTACATTGCGTTCACGTGTAAAACAGTTGCTAAGTATCTCACCCCAAAGTATAAAACAGTAAAAGTGGGGCCGTAAGACTCACCTGAGTCAAGCAAGCAAGCGTTTAACTTAATAAACGTAAAGTCTGAAAGCAGTACTAATCCGTAGGTTCCGCGAACCCGCAACCTTCTAATGCCCTAAGCATATAAGGTTGTATGTATAAGTGAATGTCTCAAAAGATCATTCATGCTAGTTGTCCACTCAACTAGTTATGTCCAAGTATTTGTTTGTACGTTTGTGATCATTTTGTATATAAGTATGGCCCGTTGGTGACGGAGGTGTAATAATAATTTGATTATTATTATTATGTAATTCATTGTGCTTGTATATCTTGTAAGTGTAGTGTTTTATGTATTCAATACTTAGTATAAAAAGTATTTTAAAGTTTCCATTTCGTGCGACAATATGTAACCCGACAATGCCATTTACGGACACTGTTCATGCGACAATCATATTCTCGGAATTTTGTTCATATGACAATAGCATTCACGGAGTACTATTCATGCGACAATGGAATTTTTGGAATTTGTTCATACGTTAATAATATTCACGGAGTACTATTCATGCGACAATGGCATTCACGGAATTTGTTCATACGTTAATAATATTCACGGAGTACTATTCATGCGACAATGGTATTCACGGAATTTGTTCATGCGTCAATAAGGATTGACGGAATTCTTTCAAGTATAAGTGTTAGTTTTTATGCGACAATGAGTATGTATTCACGGAATTTAGTTTTTATGCGACAATACATTCACGGATTATTTGTGATTTTTATCTAAAATAGTAAACGTTATCAAATCATTCTGAAATTTTTACAAATCGTTCCTACATATGTTATGTACTTCCTGTAATTTTTTCTATGATTTTTGGAGGTCTTTTGATATTTTATAAAAATTCATAAAGTGTCAGTGTTCAGTTTAATCCGAGATTAGACCACTTTTCACAAACCTAATTTTCTGGAGAAATGGGTGTATTTCTTTGAATGAGACAAAGAAGAAATTTTTGTACATAACAAAATTACCAAGATTTCCCAAGTGGTATCATACGTTTTTGAGGTCTAGAACTCGAGATATGGTCTCGAGAAGTTACTGAAAATTCCTGTCTGCCGGAACAGTAAACCTATGTCACCGGAGAAAAATGTTTTCGAGTAGCAAACAGAGTCAAAAAGTCACGAGACTAATTTTGTTGGAAATATAACTTCTTGTACTACATTTTAGGCTTAAGAAATGTCCATTTTGGTGTTTTAATGATTTTTATAAAATTCGGGGAAGTGGAAACAGAATCTGAACAGGAAGGTTAACTTCATGTTTTCGAGTTTTAATTTGTGTTTCGACTTATCTTTTGGACATTAACTAGTTGAATAAGCTACATAACATGTTAATACATATGTTATAAGTAAAATACAAGAGCTTTGAAGTCTCACAATGGTGTATAAAGAAACGGAGACGGTAGGAGCGATGTACGCGCGTCGGTGATCGTTTTGGTGTCTTCGGCTTCGTGTTTCCTTCAAGAGTGAGGTGGTGGTCAATGGTGGGTGACGGTGGTCTGTGGTGGTGGTAGGACTGACCTCTGGTCATTTTAGAGAGAGAGGGAAGAGAGAAGGAGGAGAGAAATGGAATGAAAGAGTGGAGTGGTGAATGTATGGGTATGGTGTGCATGTATGGAGTGTGTGTGTTACCAAGGGAAGAAAAGAAAGTATGATCCCTCCCCATGTTGCTGCAGATTTTCATGGGTCCCACCCACTAGGTGGGTGTTTGAATTATTTTCCCAAAGTTGCACTCCGTGCGGTGTTCGTTTACCCGATTATTTTACGTTTTAATTAATCGTATAACGTTTTATTCAACACGTTTTGTTAAAGATTTAAAACACGATATTTTTACTTGAAGTATTTTATTAAAATACTTAATAATGTGATATAAGACATACTTTGCCTTTATTTCATCCGTCAGGCGCGTTCCACGCGTTTTTGTTGCGTAAAGTTACATTTTAATAAAACGTATAATCGTATAATATATTAAAGAAAATATATTAAAGTAAATAATGTTTGTTTGGATAAATCCACATTATTTTTGACAGTTTGTCACCAACATCCATAGTAAATAGTGTCGGACCTCGTCCGGTTCAAGTGTGTATGATTTAAACAAATCATATAACGTGTATGTAATTACACAGTAAGTTACACTATATTTAGATTAATATAATACTAAATACATGTAATTACAAGTAGTTATGCACTAATTAAAGTCCTAAGTTAGCGGGTGTTACATTCTCCCCTTGTTAGGAGAATTTCATCCCGAAATTAGCTCGTAGTCGCGGTGTGATTAGAGTCAATGAACAGGTGTGGATGTTTCAGTCGCATTTGGTCTTCCCGCTCCCAAGTGAATTCAGGACCACGCCTCGAATTCCACCTGACTTTAACAATGGGAATACGACTCTGTTTTAAGCGTTTGACCTCACGGTCCATAATTTCCACTGGTTCCTCGACAAAGTGTAGTTTGTCGTCAATGTGTATCTCATCGAGAGGTATAATCAGTGCCTCATCAGACAAACATTTCTTTAAGTTAGAAATGTGAAAGGCAGGGTGCACGCTACTGATTTCAGGAGGTAGCTGCAGTCTGTACGCCAATGGACCAATCCTTTCAAGGATTTCGAACGGTCCAATGTACCTGGGATTCAGTTTCCCATGTTTGCCAAAACGAATAACGCCTTTCCAAGGCGAGATTTTCAGAAGTACTCGATCTCCAACCTGGAATTTGAGGTGTTTGCGTCTCACATCAGCATAGCTTTTCTGACGATCACGCGCAGCTTTCAGTCGGTTTTGTATGCCGACGATCTTTTCAGTTGTTTCATGTATGATTTCCGGACCGGTGAGTTGTGTATCCCCCACCTCAGTCCAACAGATAGGCAACCGGCACTTACGACCGTATAGTGCCTCGAAGGGTGCAGCTTTGATGCTGATGTGGTAGCTGTTGTTGTATGAAAACTCACACAAAGGTAAGTGATTTTCCCGGTTTTTTTTTACTGAAATCAACTACGCAGGCTCGTAGCATATCTTCCAGTTTTTGTATGGTTCGTTCACTCTAGCCGTCAGTTTGTGAATGATAAGCAGTACTCATGTCCAAACGAGTACCGAGTGATTTTTGTAGTGATTGCCAGAAGCGGGAAGTAAATCGAGCATCTCGGTCAGAGATAATCGAGATGGACACGCCGTGTCTTGACACGATCTCTTTCAGGTAGATCCGTGTCAAACGTTCCATCTTGTTAGTTTCCTTGATGGCTAGGAAATGAGCAGATTTAGTGAGTCGGTCCACGATCACCCAAATGGTATCGCAACCGCTAGAGGTTTTCGGGAGTTTGGTAATGAAATCCATGGTGATTTGCTCCCATTTCCATTCAGGGATTTCCGGTTGGTGTAGCAACCCGGAAGGTTTCTGGTGTTCGGCTTTAACCTTAGAACAAGTAAGACACTTGCCAACGTAGGTAGCAATGTCTGCTTTCATGTTGGGCCACCAGTACAACTCCTTGATGCCATGGTACATTTTGTCGGCACCAGGGTGTATAGAGTACTTAGACTTGTGTGCCTCGTTCATCACCAAGTCTCGCAAGTTCCCGTAGTTGGGTAACCAGAGTCGGTCAGAGAAGTACTTGGCCCCGTTTGGTTTGGTTTCTAGTTGTTTGTCCATGCCTCGCAAGGCCTCGTGTTTCACATTTTCAGCTTTGAGTGCTTCGAGTTGAGCGGTAAGAATTTGGGTTATCAGGTCGTTGTGTATAGTCATACCAAGTGCTCGGACTCGAAGGGGTTTCTCTCGTTCCTTACGACTTAAGGCATCAGCAACAACGTTTGCCTTGCCTGGGTGGTAGCGAATTTCACAGTCGTAATCCGTTAGTAGTTCGACCCAACGGCGTTGTCTCATGTTTAGGTCTTTTTGGTCGAAGATGTGTTGGAGACTTTTGTGGTCGGTGAAAATTGTACACTTGGTACCGTACAAGTAGTGTCTCCAGATTTTAAGAGCGAATACAACTGCTCCCAATTCTAGGTCATGAGTGGTGTAATTCTTTTCGTGGACCTTGAGTTGCCGGGAGGCGTAAGCAATAACCTTGTCTCGTTGCATCAGCACGCAACCGAGACCTTGGTGTGAAGCGTCACAGTATACCATGAAGTCATCGTTACCTTCGGGTAAGGATAAGATAGGTGCACTGCAGAGTTTTTGTTTGAGCAGCTGGAAGGCTGACTCTTGCTTATCAGTCTAATCGAACTTCCTTTCTTTCTGAGTCAGTGCAGTGAGAGGTTGAGCTATTTTCGAAAAATTCTCAATGAATCGCCTGTAGTATCCGGCGAGTCCTAAGAATTGGCGTACTTCGGTAGGTGTAGTAGGTGCTTGCCAACCCTTGATGGCTTCGATTTTTGAAGGATCAACACGAATTCCTTGACTGTCAATCACGTTTCCAAGGAATTGTACAGTTTGCATCCAGAACTCACACTTGGAGAATTTGGCATATAACTCCTCGTGCTTGAGTAGTTCTAGAATGGTTTTCAGGTGTTGCGCGTGTTCTTGTTCATTGCGCGAGTAAATCAGAATGTCGTCAATGAAAACAATGACAAACTTGTCAAGGTAAGGCTTACACACCTGATTCATAAGGTCCATGAATACTGCCGGTGCGTTGGTCAAGCCGAATGGCATCACTTGGAATTCATAATGCCCGTAGCGAGTTCGGAAAGCTGTTTTAGGAATGTCGGTGTCACGAACTCGTAGTTGGTGATAACCTGACCGTAGATCAATCTTGGAGTAAACACTCGACCCTTGGAGTTGGTCAAACAGGTCATCAATGCGTGGTAGTGGGTAACGGTTCTTGACGGTTAATTTGTTGAGTTCACGGTAGTCGATGCACATGCGGAAAGAACCGTCTTTCTTTTTCACAAACAAGACCGGGGCTCCCCAAGGCGAGGGACTAGGTCGAATAAAGCCTTTATCCAGGAGTTCTTGCAGTTGCGTAGACAACTCCTGAAGTTTAGAGGGGGCTAAACGGTACGGTGCTCGTGCCACGGGTGCTGCGCCGGGCACAAGGTCAATAGAAAATTCGACTTGTCTAGTTGGCGGTAGGTCAGGCAAGTCTTCAGGAAAGAATTCTGGGAAGTCTCGAATAATAGGCACATCCTCAAGTCGCTTCTCCTTCGACTGTTTCTCCATAACGTGCGCAAGGATTGCCTGGTGTTTCCTCAAGTATTTCCGGGTTTTCATACAAGAAATAATGTTAAGTCTCGTCCCACCGGTCTCCCCTTGTACGATTAAAGTTCTTCCAGTAATGAAGGGAATACGAACGATTTTCTAGAGATAAACGATTTCGGCATTGTGTTTGGAAAATCAGTCCATGCCTATGATGATATCAAGGTTCCTGATTTTGACGGGTACGAGATCTATGGGGAAAGGTTCGCTTGCGATGGTGTAGAATCAGTCAATAATCTTCTATGACAATAGTTTGTTTAGAACTATGAAGTACGTTGAAAACTTGAGTTAATCAAAATATGTTGGAAAAATCTGGTCATTAATAAGTCGTTGAAAATTTCTGTCTAGCCAAATTAATTGAACATTAAAAAGTTGTAAATAGTTCAGGGTAGTTGTTTGGTGAAAATTCTTTGAAAACTTGAATTGGTAGAAATCTGTTGAAAACTTCTGTTATTGTAAAGTGTTGAAAATATTAGTTGATTCTCATAGTGGTGTCTTCTTAAACGAAAAGGGGATTAAAAGAATGAATGAGGTCTTTGTATGAGAGTCAAGATTATCACAATCATGACGAAAAGTAATATGATGATGAATCAATACAAGGTAATGTGATTTGTAACCAACCAGGTGCAAGGTTAATAGGTTGATAGCTTACCGAATTCAAAGTTTACAAAACATGCCGGGCACCGTTACATCCGGACGAAAGCAGAAGTCTTATACAAAATATGATGGGGTTTTATACACCCATCGATAGATCATCGAGCTAACACTAGCTACGTTCACCGTTGTTCGGGTCTATTTCTAATCTATTCTTGATTCAGGTCATGTGGATAGTAACGCGCTTCGAGCATGACACTGTATCGCGGAAGTGCAGAGTGGAGTAAGATGTTGTCTGATGAGTAGTCGTTCCTAGGGGAGTTTGCCATCTTTTTTCGGGAGGGCGTTCTATTAAGGCAATGAATCAACAACAAGAAGGTTTAGTCAAAAGAGTAGTCACAAAAATGACCGGGTAGTTTTCTCAAAGTAGTCAATCATGACTATATTGTTATTTCAAAATAAACAAATGATTGGTGAAGGTGTTTGGTGAAGATAGTTGACAAATTCGTAGTTGCGGGTAGTCCCTGCAGTAGTAATTAGAATGTTCAAGTCATAGTTTGAAGTAGACAAAGTCGCGAATCAAGTTATAAGTAAATCGTTTGACAAACGTGTCGTAATGGTGACCAAACATGATCAAGCAGTAAGTCTCGTGTTTGAAAGAATTGTTGATATACAAGTCAAAGAGTGATCAATCATGATCAAGTAAGGAGTTAAGTGGATTGTTGAAATTCACGCAATTGTTCTAATGGTTACTTCCATTACGTAGGTGTTGTGATTGACAAAGTTCACCCGCAGACCCTTGCATAACAACGGGTTCTAGTGGTTGGAGTATCAGTAGTAGTAGCAGTAGTAGTATGAAAAAGATAGATTATAGTTCGAGGTTGTTCTAGCGTTCCCCCTAGTTGTTGTAACGTATGCGATCCATAGATCTACGAGGTGAATGGGAAGGGAGAGTGTGATGTGACGGAAGTAGGTGTAGTTCGTCCAAGTGACGAAGTATCGTATTGTTCAACTTTTATACGTGTTCCTCAATCATCCAGGTGGCCATAGCCGCAGGTAACCAGCTCCATTGATGAGCGATTGCTCGGTGGTGAGCTAAAGTAGATGTGTTACCAGTAGCGGCAGGATTGGCATAGGGACTAGCTCGGCGCGAGCTACCAGTGCGTCTAGTCACTAGGGATTCCGAGTGGCTACGACGTGAGCGAGAGAGAGATGGTGGTGTACGAGCAGTTTGCCTAGATGATGAGTCTGCCATCACTGTGGCAAAAGCGTTAGAAAGAATAAGACCTATATTCATATAATACATATATAATATAGCCTAAGATATTGAGCGAGAGTGAGGACTATCTATGTATATATGTATATATATATATATATATATATATATATATATATATCACATAATAGCCTAAAGTGTCTAATCACAGACATGTTTGAGTCCCGGTTTCTCTCGTGATCAGAGTCAACTAGTGTATCCTGTTCAGTCATGACTCCTTTCAGATCTCACATCATATTCTTTTAATTGTACATAGTTGATCAGGCTATGTTAAATTAAACAAATATCATGTAGTCACTGAACCTAATCATACTTAATAAGGAATACTGCCTAACAGTCATAGTCTAGGTCCACTAAATGCAACCTAGTTCGCTATAACCTTAGGCTCTGATACCAATCTGTAACACCCCCAAATTTACTGTTGCGCGGAAGCAAGCTTTGGGTGTTACTAATCAATAATCAAGCACCAAAGTAAAGCAAACGACATCTATATGCAACGTCGTACGATAGTACAAAAGTATTACATTGTTGAATCATAATAACAAGCTTCGAGTTCGAAGATGATTTCCTAGAGATTCTAATACATGACTGATATACAAAAAGTAATGCAAAAGAATCTCCACAAGTTTGTATGCATGCGACTCGAGCTATCAGTCCTGGGGTAATCTTACTCCGTTTGTGTACCTGAGATACAAAGCTAAAAAGGTCAACCAAAAAGGTTGTTGAATCTCATAGGTTTAGTAGTAAAGTAATCGTTATGAACCACAAGTATGTATCAGCGTTGCTATCACGCAAAGTAAGTAAATCAGTATGTACGCACAGTTGCCATGAGCTCATAAGTTGAAGCTTAACCGTGTAGTGTGAATATATCACGTACCCCCGTGAGTGCTATCCGCACACTCATATGTAACAAATACTAATATGCTTGTTTCTACGTGTAAATCAGTACGTGGTGGCGCTACCACCCCAGGCAGGGATTGTCAGTGGATAAAAGTAACTCATGCAAAGTTCGTGTAAAAGCAGTAGTAAAATCAGTACAGTACATTGCGTTCACGTGTAAAACAGTTGCTAAGTATCTCACCCCAAAGTATAAAACAGTAAAAGTGGGGCCGTAAGACTCACCTGAGTCAAGCAAGCAAGCGTTTAACTTAATAAACGTAAAGTCTGAAAGCAGTACTAATCCGTAGGTTCCGCGAACCCGCAACCTTCTAATGCCCTAAGCATATAAGGTTGTATGTATAAGTGAATGTCTCAAAAGATCATTCATGCTAGTTGTCCACTCAACTAGTTATGTCCAAGTATTTGTTTGTACGTTTGTGATCATTTTGTAAATAAGTATGGCCCGTTGGTGACGGAGGTGTAATAATAATTCGAGTATTATTATTATGTAATTCATTGTGCTAGTATATCTTGTAAGTGTAGTGTTTTATGTATTCAATACTTAGTATAAAAAGTATTTTAAAGTTCCCATTTCGTGCGACAATATGTAACCCGACAATGCCATTTACGGACACTGTTCATGTGACAATCATATTCTCGGAATTTTGTTCATACGACAATAGCATTCACGAAGTACTATTCATGCGACAATGGCATTCACGGAATTTGTTCATACGTTAATAATATTCACGGAGTACTATTCATGCGACAATGACATTCACGGAATTTGTTCATACGTTAATAATATTCACGGAGTACTATTCATGCGACAATGGAATTCACGGAATTTGTTCATGCGTCAATAAGGATTGACGGAATTCTTTCAAGTATAAGTGTTAGTTTTTATGCGACAATGAGTATGTATTCACGGAATTTAGTTTTTATGCGATAATACATTCACGGATTATTTGTGATTTTTATATAAAATAGTAAAATTTATCAAATCGTTCTGAAATTTTTACAAAAAGTTCCTACATATGTTATGTACTTTATGCAATTTTTGTATGATTTTTGGAGGTCGTTTGATATTTTATAAAAATTCACAAAGTGTCAGTGTTCAGTTTAATCCGAGATTAGACCACTTTTCACAAACCTAATTTTCTAGAGAAATGGGTGTATTTCTGGAATGAGCAAAAGAAGAACTTTTTGTACATAACAAAATTACCAAGATTTCCCTAGTGGTATCATACGTTTTTGAGGTCTAGAACTCGAGATATGGTCTCGAGAAGTTACTGAAAATTCCTGTCTGCCGGAACAGTAAACCTATGTCACTGGAGAAAAATGTTTTCGAGTAGCAAACGGAGTCAAAAAGTCACGAGACTAATTTTGTTAGAAAGATAACTTCTTGTAATACATTTTAGGCTTAAGAAACGTCTATTTTGGTGTTGTAATGATTTTTATAAAATTCGGGGAAGTGGAAACAGAATCTGGACAGGAAAGTTAACTTCCTGTTTTCGAGTTTTAATTTGTGTTTCGACTTATATTTTGGACATTAACTAGTTGAATAAGCTACATAACATGTTAATACATATGTTATAAGTAAAATACAAGAGCTTTGAAGTCTCACAATGGTGTATAAAGAAACGGAGACGGTAGGAGCGATGTACGTGCGTCGGTGATCGTTTTGGTGTCTTCGGCTTCGTGTTTCCTTCAAGAGTGAGGTGGTGGTCAATGGTGGGTGACGGTGGTCTGTAGTGGTGGTAGGACTGACCTCTGGTCGTTTTAGAGAGAGAGGGAAGAGAGAAGGAGGAGAGAAATGGAATGGAAGAGCGGAGTGGTGAATGTATGGGTATGGTGTGCATGTATGGAGTGTGTGTGTTACCAAGGGAAGAAAAGAAAGTATGATGCCTCCCCATGTTGCTGCAGATTTTTGTGGGTCCCACCCACTAGGTGGGTGTTTGAATTATTTTACCAAAGTTGTACTCCGTGCGGTGTTCATTTACCCGATTATTTTACGTTTTAATTAATCGTATAACGTTTTATTCAACACGTTTTGTTAACGATTTAAAACACGATATTTTTACTTGAAGTATTTTATTAAAATACTTAATAATGTGATATAAGACATACTTTGCCTTTATTTCATCCGTCGGGCGCGTTCCACGCGTTTTCGTTGCGTAAAGTTACGTTTTAATAAAACGTATAATCGTATAATATATTAAAGAAAATATATTAAAGTAAATAATGTTTGTTTGGATAAATCCACATTATTTTTGACAGTTTGTCACCAACATCCATAGTAAATAGTGTCGGACCTCGTCCGGTTCAAGTGTGTATGATTTAAACAAATCATATAACGTGTATGTAATTACACAGAAAGTTACATATATTTAGATTAATATAATACTAAATACATGTAATTACAAGTAGTTAGGCACTAATTAAAGTCCTAAATTAGCGGGTGTTACAGCATAGGCCGGCTTTGGTGGATCCACAAGTGTGGACTTCACCAATTTTGTTTCCTTAATTTCTTGCTCCGTGCAATGTTCGTAAGCTGATCGTTTTGACATTTAGTTATTGTTATACATGGTTTTTATACGTGTTTTAAATAACGAATAATTATTCGATATTTTGTTGAAGTATTTCAACCAAAATACTTATGAATGAGTTATAAAATATAACTTTGATTTAACTTGTTTGTCGGGCGCGAATCGCGCATTTTTGTCGCATATAGTTTATTTGATACGATAGGAATTATAGGTTAAATATTATCAAAGTAATATTTAATAAATAATTCGAATATTAAATAATTTCATATTTAATATTTTTGTATCCACCAACGTCCGTATAAATTGTACCGAACTTTATTCGATATGAAACGTGCACGATTTAACCAAATCGCGTATGCATATATATATATATATATATATATATATATATATATAATGATACATTAATTAGCCTAATCAAAAAACTAATTACATGTACTACAAAGGATTAGGTACTAATCACTAGCCCTAATTTGGCGGGTGTCACACATCTCCAATGTATACAAAATATGATATCACTAAAATAGTGCAAAATAAGAATCTTTTACGCATATTTATATACTAAATATTTTTCACTTCAATGTGTGCACCAAATATTTACACTAAATCTTCTTAAAAATATATAAAGTACATCACATAAAGATGGTGGGGACAAATTCATGATACAAAATGCATTTGTATTAGTTTTTATATTATAAAATAGTGAATAGTTTTTATTGTAAGGTTTAGTGTAGCACTAAAATAGTGTAAGAGTTTAGTGCTAACATTGGAGAGCTTTTTATATCTTTTTTGCACTAAGATAGTGTAAAAAGTACATTTTTTAGTATATACATAAGATGCTCTAAAATACAATTAAAATATGGAAAATGATTGGTATGACTAATTATGTAAGCTTAAAAAACGACCTAAGGATATGATTGGTTGCTTTAAAAAATTGATTTTATGAGATTAGGAGAAAGAACAAAATCAACCAATAAGATAATTAGATTTATATTTAGGTTTATGTAATTAGGTTGATATAGCAGTTACCCTAAAAATATGTGTTCACTTCCTTCTCCTCAAATCAAGTCTTCCCGTAAAACCTTCTAACTAATTTGTTTTATATTAATATGAGTTTTGAAGAGGGAACAACTATCTATGATGACCCCGGCCTAGTCAACACATATTTATGATGAAATTTCATTTTCTTTTTCTTCTTTTCTCATTATTTTATTATTCTTTGAAGTAATGGTAACGGAAATGAAAAGATTAATGTATAAAAATTAGATATTGTAATTGCACGATTAGCGTTTGACTTATATTATAAGGAATGCTATCAATAATTCAATATCGTGAGTGATATAAATTTAAAAAAAAAACATAAAAAAACATTTTAATTAAGAGTATCTAGAGAAAAAAGATACTACGAGACAAAACAAAGCAGATAAATCAAACGTTACTTACGTTATAGAACATTGTTATACCTCGTACAATAATACTTTTCCTTTTAACTTCGGAAATATAAAAAGCATTTTATTGACTTAAATTGTATGTTAACAATTTCATTGCCTTAAATACTTCGTGTCAAATAATTTATCAGTTACAATGTTTTCTTTAATGAAATTACTACATATAAAAAAATGATTTTTTTATAACAACTACGAGTATCATGCTATACGTTGAATTATTATTGTAAAGGAATGTTGCTAGAATTGTAGAACAAATCTTACTTTTTTATATTATGTGGTTATTAGTTAATTTTGGGGTAACATAACTTTTAAACTGTTTTTAAAGCCTTCAAATTAACTTTCACCTAATTTTACATGTTTTTAAGTGTTGTCAAATGTTAAAAGCGACGTTTGCAACTCAATCACCGAGCTTGCAACATCATTTTAATGTATTGATGTATTAATGTGTTTCATATGAATTTTAATTTTTGATTTAAATATATATTTTACATCAAATGAACGTGATTGAACAATTTTTACCCGTTGAATTGCGCGGGACTATGCTAGTTATTTAAAATTTATTTACCTATTTTACGTAGTTGTTAACTTAAACAAATCTGTATCATTTAAACGCATGAGTTACTATATATGGAAATTTTAAAGGTTTTAACCAATTAAAAAGGAGAAAGAGCTTGTCTAATCACATTACAAGCTCCAATCCACACTACCTTCTTGTAATCATATTCCATCCAATTGGTTCAACCGAACTAAGTACCTACAACATTGAACCACTGAAAAAGGTAAGCATAAAGCTTAGTGAGCATACGAGTAATTAAATGAATAATCCATATAAACGACATAGAAATCACTTTAATCATAATTAAACAACATATAAGTGCTTAGTAAAATAACTACTGAGCGGTTATAGAGATGAAAACCCTGTGCGGATCTGCGGCCAATAACTCCATATGCGAGGCACCATACCACGTCGGTATGCATACCAAGCTCAATATCATAATGCTAACCGCAGTTAGCTAAACTACGTATTGCAGTCCCACGGCCAATAGTATGCATACTATAACTTCATAAGATCCCTACAAAATGCTCATTCCACATAATTCACATATGCTACATAACTTTCCACATATCATCATAAATTGTCAACATAATTCATCTTAGCACATATTCAACACAATGTGCTATAAACAACTACATGATCAACAATTGATTAGAAACGACATAATTTACTTGATTGTGCACACCTCTTGCTCGAAAGCAATCCGGTAATACACCATCATAGTATTCCACATATAGAAATATAATAACACATAATCACTTGATCATGTGAACCTCTTGCTCGGAAGCAATCCAGAACACAATCATTACCCATTTAACCCACATATCACTCACCTTTGCTTTTAAAACAATTTAGCAACATAGTACTTGAGTATAGATATCACCATTCTCGATCACCTATCATACCACATATCAACATACAACATTTTTAGCATTCAATAATCGTCAAAATCAACATAATCAACATAAACAACCCATCACCCTTTTGGGTTGACTAAGTTTGACTTTAAATCAAACTATACATAACTCTCCCTCTCTCTCTCTCTACATGTTTATCTTAGTTACATAACTTTCACCTTTTACATAATCACATAATTGTCACTACTCCTCATAATTCAACAATAACCAATCCAAGATTATGAAGAATCATCATAAACATCACTAATTCATATTAACTCTTAAATTCATAACTTCATTCATTAATTCATAACCATTTACATGGTTTAATCATTTACATAATACTTCACTCATCATTAATCATCATCATAGCATTTTTAGCATTTTATTACCCTAATCATGGCTTCATAATATAACCTTATTAACAAAATCATAATCATTATCTTAAGTATAATTAATCCACGTAATTAACTACTTGATTCAATACCTTAATTTTCCATAATCATGCTCTAACAACATTTACAAACACTGATTTAGGTGATTTAACACCAATTCTACATCAATTGATCAAAACCCAATTTGATCATTAGTCACATAACTTAATTAATCAACTTTTAGGTTGAATTGATATTAACCACGATCATATAAACATCCCTACACCATTAATTCATCATAATACATCTTAATTTCAATCTAACAACCATTAATCACTTAAACCCTTTCATAACTTCATGAAACTCAAAGTTTTAAATCATAATTAAGTAAGAATCATAATTACCTCGTGTTAAATATGACTATCATCGTTGAATTTGAATTCTCTAGCTTCAATTTCATGTTTTGGAACAATTTTAGTTTAGGGATCTACGTGTTTTCCTAACTCTCGTGAAGCTTCTGAGTATTTTCAATGAATTATAGGAATGATATATGATATGTACAAACACATGTAATATATATATATATATATATATATATATGTGTGTGTGTGTGTGTTTTTTTTAATTTCACTCCCCGTGATTATCATTATCTGGAACTTTAAGACCGACATACAATTATTATCTTATTTCACTTAAAGTAATAATAATTTAAAACAATTACTATTACTTAATTCTTTATAATACTTTTGGATTTTGAGGTGTTACAGACAATTTATGTTTAAAATGTCACCAAAGTTATTTATATTTTTGTGAAATAAATTATATATTTGTCTCCGACAATTGTAATGTTATTCTTATAGTGTTACCTATTTCGGAGTATTTGCTAACCACAATTCTTACGGATATTATTATAAAGTTCCTATATATAAAAATCAAAATTTCACTCCGTATAAACTCAATTCCCTATTTGTCCTTATTCTTCTTATTTTTATTAAGTTTTTAGTATTTATAAATAAAATGTTGGGACATGTTATTGTGACAACAGATCTAGCTTGTAATAGTACTAGAGATTATCGTAATCAAGTTTGTAAATTGGTTTTGAATTGTAATGAAAATATTGGTTGGTAAACATATTAGAGTTAAAGATTAAATGCTAAAATATGTTGACCAAAAGCTAGTCATGACCTGCGATGCGAACTGAGTTGGGTTTGCAGGGCAGGGCCGCGAAGCGAGCCGACTGGACTCGCTGGGCCATGCTGGGCTGCGAACCGAGTCGGTCCGCAGAGCCCAGAACCTGCGAACCGAGACGAGTTTATATACAAAATTAGGTTTAAACCTAATTAACTTTTGTCATTTGATTAATCCGAACGAATTTGTGTTTCCAGAGCTTTCAACATAATCTAAAGGTTAGGTATTGATAGATTAACAATTGTTATAATCAATACAAGACATATTAGATTATTGATTTCACTAATACTTGCGAAATAAACCGTTTACGATCCGTAAACTTAGTATTAAGGGATTCCGCACCGTAATACCTAAAGATAACCTCGTTATCGATCCTAATACATACGGACTTACATAAAATTAATATATAAATGATGATCTTTAGGTTAGAGATGTTATTACACATGATAAAGTTAATCATAGTTTTTGATGATACAGTAAACAACTGCTTACATGTTTATCATATAAACAAAAAATAAGTAAATAAATAAATAGAGTAAGGTTCAAATGAGTCCATGATTTTTGAGTGAGACTAAGGGAACCAATGATATCATACCACATGTACAAAGAGAATGTTCCATACTACAAAACCCTTTTACCCAAAACATCAATTATCTCACAAACGATAAATCGAAAAATCATGAAACTTGCACCATATTTTTCAGCGTTTTATCCTCTTCGATTTGCCGTCCCTCAAGGCATACTTTCGATAAAAAATATTTGGTTTTTTGGTAATAAATTAGTAACACATGTGTAAGTGATTGATTGTACATTTTATTTACGGTTATGGTTAAGATTTAGGGTTAGAGTTTAGGGTTAGGATTTAGCATGGTTCATGGTTCATGGTTTAGGGTTTAGATTTTATGTTTTAGTAGGGTTTAGGGTTTATTAGGGTTTAGTGTTTAGTATGATATAGGGTTTAGAGTTTTATAAAGCGTTTAAAGTTTAGGGTTTAGAGTCTCAGGATGTAAAAACTTTCATTTTGTCATTTTTGTTTGACTTTATTGCAGAAGCAAAACAGAACCTTGAAAAAAGGGTGCGGGAAAAAGGAAGCTTAAATGGGTTCAAACATGCGGCTTAAAAGCCCACCTTATTTGACCAAATTCATATACCAACTGCGCTACCGTGTAACTTGTTTTTAATTTGTCAAAAAAATAATATATACTATAAATATTGTTACGTGAAAATGTTCAAAATGCCCCTTGTGAACTGTAGAAAACGACACTCATTAATACATAAAACGGCAACATCTACTTCGGCTGATAGTATATTTAGGAATGATAAAGTGACTATTATGATGCATTACTTAAGTCATTACCGCTAGTAAGTAGTAATCAGTAGTACATAATTACATTCTAACAAATCAAACATTATTACGATAATCATTCACATTATTTTGGTATACATCGAACCAAGTACACTTTGCATAAAAAAGGGTAAAATACGCTTATACAAACGTGGACGTTTTTAATGATATATGTATAAGTTTAACTTAGTTACTAAACTATTAATTTGTTCAATTAAGTTACTGAAAGAAAATAAAAAATGGTAAGTTGATCTACGTTATAATATTATTTATAAGTTCGCTAACCTAATTAAATGCATTAGTTGAGTAAACCATGATATACGTGTATAATATTTGTAGTTAAATAGCCTACGCATTGTGATTTAGTGATTAATTTCAGTAATCCAATCGAAGAAATCAATAGTTCGGTAAATTATTTAAGCATTATCGTAAAATAGTAAAATAGAGTAACGTATTTGACTAATAACATCTCAAATCATGGTTAAGTGACATATATATGGTTAAGACGAATATCGTGTGAAAGTACAACTCCAATTATCATAGGGAATATTAAATTAAATTACGACGCAACTCACACGCTTTTAACACTTAATCGAGTACGTTTTCTTGTCGACAACTTTATGTGGAACAGTTCGTATATCAGCAAATGTTGTAGAACCCCTGACACTTCAATCTAAATTTCAATCTAAGTCAATTACTATGCGGAATCTAGTAATTGATGTAAACCATAATGAATTGAATGGAATCGAACACACAATCATAAATAAAGCTTCTTCTATTCAATCACAGAGTTGATGGATTACAGACAATTTAGCATAAACTCTCAAAACATACACACACGGACAGATACTTAAACTAAAATAGCGAACACCTATTTATAGACATACGTTATTGTTCATGCGCACTTGTCAATTGTCATGCACATATATTATATTGTGAGACTCCTCCAAATTAGGTATATATTTATACTTAATTTCAAGTGTTAATTACGATAATCCCCTACGAATTTAAACTAAACCCCTGATATGAGATAAGTCTAGCGTGCTCAAAACTTTTGAACAAAAAGCATTACGAAAATTTATAAATATTTATAATTATAAATTAAGCGAAACGAAACAATATCGGAATGAATCCGACAAAAACAAATACAATCGTTAGTGATTTTAGAAATAACGTGAAACTATTTCAAATAATTATCTGTTTGAAAATATTATGCGAACGATAGGAAATAATAATAATATGTAAATTATTATATGTTTTATACAAAATGTACCATACACGACAAAAACATATCAAACAAATCCCACAACCAAAATAATAAAAAAATTACTTTTATTATTTCAAATTAGTAATAGGAAAATATTATAAACTAAAATTTTATGAAAAATTGAGTGGGACACGGGGTACAAATAATTGAACTCGTATCTGAAATTAACGGGCTAAAAATATCACAACTAAAGTCAATAATACAAAGACAAGACTCTGTTTATAGCCATACTCTGTTTATAGCCATACTCCGTAATATACTCCCTCCAATATTGAATCACACGCATTCATCAACATCATCTCAATTATTTATCATCTACCTCTCTTGTTCATTTTCTTCTTCACTAAGGCAGAAGTGGAAACAACGAACCAGGAACATCAGCACAAACAAATAATCAACTTTAAAACTCATAATAATAATCATCATCTTCAACTCATCATATCATCTTGGAATCACATCACTTCATCTCTAAATCATTGTGAGGAACTTTCTTCATTTTAATTTCATTTATATAATTTGATATAAATAAGGAATTTATGGTGATGATATGTAATAACTTTGTTATATTATGTTAAAAATTATATTGTGGTTAAAATTCTTGAAGGAAAGACAAAAAATGTAACTATAACATTTATCAAACATTTAAACTCTAAACATATAACAAAAGCTTAGAAAATTTTGCATGAAATCGTTGAACACAGACTGGAAATCGCAGAACAGAACCGTACCCGAATGGCATGATTTATGACATGAGAAATATAACTTATATTTCAACATATCATTAACAACGACTTGTACAAATTTAAGAGATTAATAAATTCTTCAAACAACCGAATTGTTAACATAATTCGACAAACTGTCAAGGTACTTATGTTAATACATCTACGACTTATAGGTTGTTAAGAGAACCTTATTTGGGCAACGTTCTACTAATCGCTAGCTCTCACATCACAGCCACACATCAGACTCAGGTAAGTCTCATAGCCCCACTTTTACCGGTTTGAACTATTTTAGGGTGAGAATACATGCTCAATTTGTTTTCATATTACACAAGTAACAAATCATTACTTTGTACTGCATGAGTTTGTTTATCTAATCAATCAAAGCCCTCCACAACATAGTTTGGTAATACGGTTGTAGCGTGAATGTTAATGTATGGTACCATATAGGATTGACAATCCTCATCTGGGTTGGAAGCCCCAACTGGTCAAACGGACGCATTAGCATTTGTTCATTAGAGTGTAGATTAGGCACTCTCAGGAAGGCACCCTCGATCAGGTCCTTGAATGTGGATCCTGACACCACAGTTAAGCTCAGACTATGTGCTCATGACAGTGATATATACATTATTTATTTGCTTGATTGAAAATCATTATACTTAAATCTTGTGTAACATACATTAATTTGTATCAATTAAAACTATGAGCTCACCATCTTTTAGCTGACCAATTTTTACATGTATTCTCAGGTGATCAGTAGTAGTAGGACTGCCCACTCAGGATAACTTAGCTCGAGTCACATGCAAACATGTAACATCAAGAGATTTCACTGCATTTCTATATTTTGTATAAATTAGATATGTATTAGATTCTCTCAAAGAACTCATGTGAACTCAAAGCTATTGTAAACAATATGTATCTTTTATGACATTAATGTATTTTATCAAAATGACACATGTAGATGTCGTTCATTATTATCTTATGTGTTGTGATTATTGATTAGTAGCACCCCAAAGCATTCTTCCGCCAACAGTAAATTTGGGGGTGTTACAGATTGGTATCAGAGCCTAAGGTTATAGTGAACTAGGTTGTATTTAGTGGGCCTAGACTATGACCGTTAGGCGATATTCCTTATTAGGTATAACTGGTTCAGGGATTACATCATACAAGTTTAATTTAACATAGTTTGATCAACTATGTACAATTAAATAAAGATGATGTGAGGTCTGAAAGAGGTTATATCGAACAGGAATGCGTTAGTTGACTCTTACCATGAGAGAACCGGGACTTATACGTGTTTTGTGATAGATGCACACTAGGCTATTATGTGATATACGTGTATATACATACATAGGCCTCACTCATTTACTGAACTGTTAGGCTATTACATATTGTATGTATATGAATAGGCCTCACTCACGTACTACTCTTTAGGCTATAATATATTGATATATATATATATAGATCTCACGCAATAATATACTCATTAACGCTCACACCATTGAAAATGACAAATATAGCTACCACAACATCACTCGATATAAAGAACAAGACTTTGTTCTCATCTACTACCGTCTATCTATTCATACACATATGGCGAATGACGACACGTCCTGCAGTACCGGCTCGTCCTCATTAGGAACATATCGCCTCGTAATCTTCCTACCGTTCTCATCCTTCGAGATCACGATTAAAACATACTACTAGGGGAAACTCTAGGTCTCCATAAGCTAAGTCTTATCCAGTGCACACTATTGATAACATCACTTTCATCAGGATGAATTCCTAATCTCGACGTACTTATTCCTGGCATCTTTTGTAACTCTATATTCTGTAACCTTTTGAAAACTTGTACCTTGTAATCTAAATCTTATTATCTAATGAATCATGTTATCACTTCGAGCTGTTGTATATTATCACATGTATACATACATCTATGATGATTATTTCACTCATATAGAATCTCACGTTCCTTTCGTTTATTTCTTGAAGGAACATGCCGCCAAGGAAACAAACCTTCACTGCCGCTGAATTCGCCCAATTCGTTTCTCAAGGAGTAGCCGAAGCTCTGGCTGCTCAATCATCACGAAGGAATGGAAGAAGTGATGATACTGTTAACGACGCTACTGTTGTTAAACCCTGTACCTACAATGACTTTCTCAAGTGCAAACCTCTGAACTTTAAGGGCACGGAAGGTGCCATTGGATTAATCAGGTGGTTTGAAAGAATGGAGTCAATCTTTAGGATCAGTAACTGCTTGGAAGACTGCCAAGTAAAGTTTTCCACCTGTACCTTCATGGAAGGTGCTCTGACGTGGTGGAACTCGTATGTTCACTCTGTGGGAATTGATGCCGCATATCAACTCCCATAGGAAGAGTTGAAAAAGATGTTGAGGGACGAGTATTGTCCTAATGAAGAACTCCAGAAACTGGAAGATGAATTATGGCATCTGAGTGTGCAAGGAACCGATATCACAGGTTATACCACTCGCTTCCAGCAACTTGCTCTACTTTACCCATCCATGGTTGACCCTGAACGCAAATGTATCGAGAGATACATCCGCAGACTTCCTGAGAACATTCAGGGGTACGTCACTTCGTCAAAACCTGGAACAATTCAGAGTGCCATTCGTATGGCTCATGAACTCATGGCTCAGGCTGTTCGTCGTGGAACACCTGTAACATCTACTGGAAACAACTCTGGAAGTAACAAAAGAAAGTGGTCTGGAAACTCAAACCAGAACCAACAAACCTCAAAGAAGCCTGAGACTATTAAGGCTTACACTACTGGGTCTGGGGAGAAGAAAGGCTACATTGGGAACAAGCCTTACTGTTCAAGTGTAATCGTCATCATGATGGTCCTTGTAGTACTCCTTGCAACAACTGCAAGCGGTACGGACATCTTACCAAGGACTGCAGATCACCCAAAACCAATACCAACAACCAAACTAACACCAACTAACCACGAGCCTGCTTTGAGTGCGGTAACACAGGGCATTTCAGGAATGAATGTCCGAAGCTGAAGAACAAGGGCAACAACCAACCAGCTCGCGGAAGGGCATTCGTGATCGGAGCACATGAGGGACGCCAGGACCCTAACACCGTCACTGGTACGTTTCTAGTAAACAACCATTATGCCTCTTTGTTAATAGATTCGGGTGCTGATTTAAGTTTTGTGTCTACTGAGTTTAGACCACTATTAGAACTTGAATCTCGTAAGCTAGATAACAAATACATTGTAGAATTAGCCGATGGTAAGTTGATCGAGTCAGGAGAAATAGTACCGGGATGCACCTTAGAGTTAGAAGGTTACTCTTCGAAATAGACTTGCTACCGGTTAAGTTGAGAAGTTTTGACATCGTAGTTGCTATGGACTGGTTGTCAAAGAACCACGCTGAGATTATCTGTTTCGAAAAGTTGGTACGCCTACCGTTACCGACAGGAGAAACATTGGTAATACAAGGAGAGAATGGAAGAGTGCCACTAAGATGATTACTTGCTTGAAAGCCAGTAAGTATCTCTGAAAGGGATACCAAGCATTTTTGGCACACATTGTGGAAAAGAAACCCGAGGAGCGACATATAGATGATGTACCTATTGTGCGTGACTATCCAGGAGTATTTCCTGAAGAGTTACCAGGATTACCACCACCGCGACAAGTCGAGTTTCACATCGATCTGGTGCCTGGAGCCGCACCAATCGCCCGCACACCCTATCATCTAGCTCCATCAGAGATGCAGGAGTTGTCTTCGCAATTGCAAGAACTCCTAGACTTAGGATTCATCCGACCAAGCTTTTCGCCTTGGGGAGCTCCGGTTTTGTTTGTCAAGAAGAAGGATGGATCTATGCGTATGTGCATCGATTACCGAGAATTGAACAAGTTAACTATCAAGAATCGATACCCGTTACCACGTATCGACGATCTGTTTGATCAACTACAAGGGTCAAGTTACTATTCGAAAATTGACCTACGATCTGATTATCATCAACTGAAGGTTCGAGATGAGGATGTACCGAACTGCATTTAAGACTCGTTATGGTCATTACGAGTTTCTAGTCATGCCATTTGGGCTGACAAACGCACCAGCAGTGTTCATGGACCTCATGAACAGAGTATGCAAACCATACCTTGATAAGTTCGTCATCGTATTTATCGACGACATCCTAGTATACTCACGGACGAAAGAAGATCACGAACAACACCTAAAACTCATCCTCGAACTATTTGAGAGAGAGAAGCTATATGCAAAATTCTCTAAGTGTGAATTTTGGATGCGAGAGGTTCATTTCCTTGGTCATGTGATAAATGACAAGGGAATACATGTAGACCCATCCAAAATTGAGGCAATCAAAAATTGGGAAGCACCGAAAACCCCATCCGAGATCCAACAATTCCTTGGTCTAGCTGGCTATTACAGGCGATTTATCGAGAGCTTTTCAAAAATAGCTCAACCCCTTACCACTCTAACACAAAAAGACAAGAAATTTGAATGGGGCGAGAAACAAGAGAACGCTTTCCAACCGTTGAAACGGAAATTGAGCACCGCACCCATCCTGTCATTTCCTGAAGGGGTAGAAAACTTCATAGTTTATTGCGACGCTTCGCATCAAGGATTGGCTTGCGTCCTAATGCAAAATGACAAAGTCATTGCCTACGCATCTCGTCAACTAAAAGCGCATGAGAAAAACTACACAACTCATGACTTAGAACTGGGGGCAGTCATTTTTGCATTGAAAATTTGGAGACACTATCTGTATGGCACCAAGTGTACCATATTCACTGACCACAAGAGCCTCCAACATATATTCGACCAAAAAGAACTTAACATGAGACAACGACGTTCGGTCGAATTGCTAAACGATTACGACTGTGAAATCAAGTATCACCCTGGCAAGGCTAATGTTGTAGCAGATGCCCTGAGTCGTAAGGAAAGAGTAAAACCCCGTAGGGTTCTAGCCTTGGGATTGACCATCCATTCGAACCTCATTACTTAAATTCGTGACGCACAACAAATTACCTTCACTCCATAAAATCTGAAGAACGAATCCCTGAAGGGGATGGAAAAACAACTTGAAAAGAAAGACAACGGAGTGTTGTATTTTATGAACCGAGTTTGGGTTCCATGCGTAGACTGATTTTGGACGAAGCTCATAATTCCAACTATTCGATACATCCTGGTGCGGATAAAATGTACCACGACTTAAAAGAATTCTATTGGTGGCCTGGCATGAAACGAGATATCGCAACCTATGTTAGCAAATGTCTAACTTGTTCAAAGGTAAAGGCTGAATTCCAAAAGCCGTCTGGGCTATTGCAACAACCCGAAATGCCCACATGGAAATTGGAACAAATAACGATGGACTTCATCACGAAGTTACCTAAGATGACATCTGGAGCAGATACCATAAGGGTGATTGTCGATCGACTGACGAAATTAGCCCATTTTCTTGCTATTAAGGAAACTGATAAGATGGATAAGTTGACTAGAATTTATCTGAAGGAAATCATTTCCAGACATGGTGTGCCATTATCTATTATCTCTGATAGAGATACCCGATTCACTTCTCACTTTTGGCAATCACTTCAAAGGGCACTTGGTACTCGATTAGATATGAGTACTGCCTACCATCCTCAAACCGACGACCAAAGTGAGCGAACGATACAAACGCTCGAAGACTTGTTGCGAGCATGTGTGATAGACTTTGGAGGTAGTTGGGATACTAACCTCCCTTTAGCAGAATTTTCATACAACAATAGTTATCACACTAGTATAAAGATGGCACCATTCGAGGCGTTGTATGGACGTAAGTGCCGATCACCACTCTGTTGGGCAGAGTTGGGTGACAGACAACTATCTGGACCTGAGATCGTCCAGGAAACCACTGACAAGATAACCCAAGTACTTCAACGATTGAAAACAGCATGAGATAGACAAAAGAGTTATGCTGATAACCGCCGTAAACCTCTTGAATTTCAAGTAGGAGATAAAGTCCTACTCAAAGTATCACCCTGGAAGGGGATAGCACGATTTGGCAAACGCGGAAAGCTAAATCCACGTTACGTCGGACCTTTCGAAATCTTCGCAAGGATTGGTCCTGTCGCCTACAAGCTCAAACTGCCACAAGAACTTAGCAGTATTCATGACACTTTTCACGTTAGTAATCTCAAAAAGTGTCTTTCTGACGAAACCCTAATCATCCCCCACGACGAAGTTTTCGTTGATACGAAACTCAATTTTGTGGAGGAATCTATCGAAGTAATTGATCGAAAAACACACAAACTCCGACGTAGTCGAATCAAATTTGTCAAAGTTCGATGGAATTCGAAACTCGGCCTAGAGTCTACATGGGAGCGCGAAGATGAAATGCAAAAGAAATATCCTCACCTTTTCGAGCACGCGGCTATGACCCATGACTCAACTTAAATCTCGGGACGAGATTTCGCTAACGGGGGGAGAATGTGACACTCCTCCAAATTAGGTATATATTTATACTTAATTTCACGTGTTAATTACGATAATCCCCTATGAATTTAAACTAAACCCCTGATGTGAGATAAGTCTAGCGTGCCCAAAACTTTTGGACAAAAAGCATTACGAAAATTTATAAATATGTATAATTATAAATTAAACGAAACGAAACAATATCGGAATGAATCCGACAAAAACAAATACAATCGTTAGTGATTTTAGAAATAACGCGAAACTATTTCAAATAATTGAGTGGGACACAGGGTACAAATAATTGGGCTCGTACATGAAATTAACGGGCTAAAAATATCACAACTAACCTCAATAATACAGAGACAAGACTCTGTTTATAGCCATACTCCGTAATATACTCCCTCCAATATTGAATCACACGCATTCATCAATATCATCTCAATTATTTATCATCTACCTCTCTTGTTCATTTTCTTCTTCATTAAGGCAGAAGTGGAAACAGCGAACCAGGAACATCAGCACAAGCAAATAATCAACTTTAAAACTCATAATAATAATCACCATCTTCAACTCATCATATCATCTTGGAATCACATCACTTCATCTCTAAATCATTGTGAGGAACTTTCTTGATTTTAATTTCATTTTTATAATTTGATATAAATAAGGAATTTATGGTGATGATATGTAATAACTTTGTTATATTATGTTAAAACATTATATTGTGGTTAAAATTTTTGAAGGAAAAACATAAAATGTAACTATAACATATATCAAACATTTAAACTCTAAACATATAACAAAAGCTTAGAAAATTTTGCATGAAATCGTTGAACACAGACTGGAAATCGCAGAACAGAACCGTACCCGAATGGCTCGGAAAAATCAACCGATCGGGTGAGAAAATGGAACCGATCGGTTGGGAGTCCCAGCCGATCGGCTGGATAGTGATAGCCGTGTGGATAGTTTATGACACCCGAATGGGTGATTAATCTGCAAGCCGAATGGTGGCATGCCACCTCTAAAAATGCAAGGTATTTAAAATGTGAACTAACACTATATTAATAGTCTACTTGTTGCAATCTTAAATAGTGATGGGTAATAGGTACAGAATATAAATCGTTTATTAAAATGAAATAATGTGTAATAGACACACTCAACAAAATGGATAGGCTGTGATTATAGTTTTATAAATTATTGTTAACATAAGTTATGCAGGATTGGTTTTCGTAACCCACGCTAAGTTATATACACATTAATATTTTGTTATCTACTGTAATCAACATTAATATTTATATCCGGGATAAATGACTACGAGTTAAACGTATTGTTTGGGACATTATTTTATACAAATATTTATTTGGTATACTATAAATTGGACACGACAAATATTAAACATTAAACGTTTGGGTCGTGAATCATTAATTTGTTATTGGGCCGTACCATTTGGGCCAAGCCCAATGGGCTGTGTAATTATAAAACCCAAACGTGAACCGGGTTAATAGACTGAAACGCGTATTAATAAACAAAAATGAATAATTAACTTTAAATCATTACGACACATATAAAAAGGTTATTTTTATAAACTTACATATACATATATATATATGGCACTTGAAAATTATATGTTCTTATAAACAAATAGAACACACGTTTTACAAACAAACGACTCATAATATACAATAAGTATTTTTATATATATATACACAACTACATACATGTATATATATATATATATATATATATATATATATATATATATATATATATTTTACAAGATTTATGACTTGAGAAATATAACTTATATTTCAACATATCATTACCAACGACTTGTACAAATTTAAGAGATTAATAAATTCTTCAAACAACCGAATTGTTAACATAATTCGACAAACTGTCAAGCTACTTATGTTAATACATCTACGACTTATAGGTTGTTAAGAGAACCTTATTTGGGCAACGTTCTACTAATCGCTAGCTCTCACATCACAGCCACACATCAGACTCAGGTGAGTCTCATAGCCCCACTTTTACTGGTTTGAACTATTTTAGGGTGAGAATACATGCTCAATTTGTTTTCATATTACGCAAGTAACAAATCATTACTTTGTACTGCATGAGTTTGTTTATCTAATCAATCAAAGCCCTCCACAACATAGTTTGGTAATACGGTTGTAGCGTGAATGTTAATGTATGGTACCATATAGGATTACCAATCCTCGTCCAGGTTGGAAGCCCCAACTGGTCAAACGGACGCATTAGCATTTGTTCATTAGAGTGTAGATTAGGCACTCTCAGGAAGGCACCCTCGATCAGGTCCTTGAATGTGGATCCTGACACCACAGTTAAGCTCAGACTATGTGCTCATGACAGTGATATATACATTATTTATTTGCTTGATTGAAAATCATTATACTTAAATCTTGCGTAACATACATTAATTTGTATCAATTAAAACTGTGAGCTCACCATCTTTTAGCTGACCAATTTTTACATGTATTCTCAGGTGATCAGTAGTAGTAGGACTGCCCACTCAGGATAACTTAGCTCGAGTCATATGCAAACATGTAACATCAAGAGATTTCAGTGCATTTCTATATTTTGTATAAATTAGATATGTATTAGAATCTCTCAAAGAACTCATGTGAACTCAAAGCTATTGTAAACAATATGAATCTCTTATGACATTAACGTATTTTATCAAAACGACACATGTAGATGTCGTTCATTATTATCTTATGAGTTGTGATTATTGATTAGTAGCACCCCAAAGCATGCTTCCGCCAACAGTAAATTTGGGGGTGTTACATATATTTACACTTGCATACTTGATTAAATATGCACAACAAGTACGCACTACTAAATAAATACGCAAAACAGAATACAAAAACCTCGAAGTGTTGAACATTAAAAATCAATCTTGTAAATTTCAATATTCAATCTTCCAAGCTGTCTGACATACCACCTTGCACCAACAAACACATTTTACAGTGTTGTACAATATATACAACATTTCTATTACATGTTGGTGATAATATGGCAAAAATAATTAGTGTACGAATTATCATACTAACTTTAAAGATACTAATATATAAAGAGTTTTGCACAAAGTCTTAAAAATAATGATAGTAAATTACTATTTTACCCTTTTTACTATCTCAATCAAGTTTGAAATACATATGATAAAATACAATTTATTATAAAGTTAATGTATTATAATTAATTTCGGTTACATAATATGTAATCCAGTATTTACTTTTAATGTAACTAATTTACTAATGTAAATAATCAAGATATCAACTTATTAATAAAATGTAACAAATTTTTAATCTTGATTATTTAGTACTTTTATATAAAGAGTTTGATCAATTTATTATCCTATATAAATAACTGAAATTATTATTCTACATTTTAAATTAATATAACATCTTATAAACCCCTTAAAAATGATTTATTGTTTTATTGTAATAATTATCTATCTAATCGCCTGACTTAATAATAACTATATTAGACATTTGGTAGTTAATTTCGAAAATTTCAATTACTACAATTAGGAGTGTTTTTGATGCGTGTGAAAGCGTCTAGTTTTATTATTTATAAAGTACAGGATATACCAATCACTACTATCACACAACCAGGCAAGAATACCAGATCGGAATAATATAGCTTATGGTAAGTCCAGGTTCGAACACAGGAACACATGAACGATGTTATTCATATAAATTGGAATTATTAATAAAGCAGTAAAATAGGGGTTACGTTTTAGTTCCGCACGAACGTTCGAGATGAACTAAATAACTAAACCAAACAACATAAAACAAGATAAGAGGAACATATAAACAATCGGAGATAGACATGTAATTGCTCAGAGTATTCATACTCAGATTCATATTATCCGGTTCATGTGTTTTGATTATCTGATTGTGATTCCTCTTATATTAACTTAGATACTAATCTAAGAGTCCAAGTTAAATGTATATTAGCCAACGTTCCGGGTCTAACTAATATCTACAATCTAGGGTTCCACATTAAATATCGACCCGATGTCACAAGGATGGTGCTCTATTGTGTGCTTTTCCCTAGATTGTGCATTAACTATTCACGACTTGTTACGATTAATTCTCGTGGTATGACTCAACAATACCTTCTAATAATTACTTATTAGCTCATTCATTTTAGATTGATTAGTTACTATTATCTTAACCTATCAAACTCAATCTATTTAGCAATGATCATAAACCTAGATTCATAATCATCAATAATCAATAACATCAAAGGAACTCAATCTCAATGATACTATTAACCACGTTAAGTAATGGAAACTAATAATCACCAATAAACAAGGTTCTACGAAAAACGTAACAATCTTCAATCGAACAATTCATTCAAAACACGATTATAACCTTCAAACATTCATAATCAAAGATTATTAAACTAAACAATATACATAATCTAATTCATCATTCAATTATACAAAATCAGTTTCAAGATCTCAAATAAAACACATAGACGATGTTCGAATTGAAATCGGAAAGAGATATGCAAACCGAATCATAAACCGAAAGAAGTAGAATCAATAGGATGATCCTAGCCTTTTCCACCTCTAAATCGCCATCGTTTCTCTCCCAAAAATGGAGGAAAAACCCTAAAATTGGACTTAAATGACTAGAAAAATGATCCATACGGCGTATGGAATTTCATACGGCGTATGGATGTAAAAGCCCATAAAGTCCAGCCCGCGTTATCTTTTTTCAGCCCATTTTCAATCCATACGGCTTATGGATATTCCATACGCCGTATGGATGCAAAACTAGTCCAGGGGGTAAAAATAAAAGTTGTAGCCCTCTCTGTTAGCTAAATTCTCCAAGTTGAATCACCTCAATCGGACTTCGTATGAGAAAGTTATGGCCAAAATACTAACGGCTGTCAGAAAACTCAGCTTTTACATTCTTCCTCCATTTTCAGCTCATCTTTCATTCTTTTTCCGATTCGAGCTTCATTTACACTTCGATCCAATCCTCTCATATCCAATGCTTTATTCTTTTAGCAATTTTTCTTCGCAATAAACTCGTTTTCTGTTCCTTTTCGATCCAAGCTCCATTTAAACTCCTAAATGCAAATATGAACGAAATGAGTATCTTATTCACATAAAATGCATTAGAAATCTATCAAACACGGGGTAAATTAGTACTAAAATATAGTACATTTTGGCGTTTATCAAATATCCCCCACTTGAATTCTACTTGTCCTCAAGTAGACTATCGATTTAAAACTTATAAACTACAAAATTTAGTATGCAAACAAGGGCCCGTTAGGACTTACAAACAAGCTAGCATTTCGCAAACCAAATTTTTAACTTAAAAATAATTCAACTTTAAAATTTATCAACCAAGAAACTCTTCTAGGAAACCCAAGTTTTTATGCATTATTATTAGGTATAAAAGATAACTCACAAGGATTATCGATATTGTTGTCCACCTAAGCAATCTATATTTCAGAATTTGAGCTCGACTTATTATTATTCTAGCAGCTTTACCGTTGATTCACCATAGCAAAATACCCTCATACATATAACGTGATAATATTGCACATATTTTGGATATCCAATTAAACAATCATTTTTCAAGTCAAGACATTGGTGACAGGTCTGTGCCTCAACACAACAGAGCGACATAACTTGACTTTGGTTAGCATAATAACTTTTTAGTCAAACCATTGGTGGCAGGTCTGTACCTTAGTACAACAAAATGACATAATTTGACTACATTTTCATGAGTTGTTAAACTCTTTTGCCTTTTTCATTAAATATACTGACGGAGACCAGGTCTGTACTTACGTATAACAGAGGAAACAACACCCAGTATATCCCCAAATGATATTAATTGAATTCCAACATTATGGCATATCGCACGCTATCATATATAAGAATTAAGACTAAAGTCATAAATTGCTAAAGTTCCTCTCGGAATATCGCATACTTCTTACATTAATTTTATTTAATAGCTCAACAACTTATACATAGATTGCCTATCGATACATCACGTGATGAACTATCTAATATTTTAAAATTTAAGTTCAAATTATCCTTTGAATTTCCCAGATTTGTTACAAGATTTTTTAAATTTAAAGAGTATACATTTTTAAAAGAAAAATTTGGGTTGAAAAATGACTAACATAGAATGCTTTACACCTTTAGTCTACCAATATTTATCGATTTATAACTCAGGACAATCAAACTTCTTTTCCCCATCCCCCACTTAAAATAAAGCAATGTCCTCATTATAAAACAAGGAATCGTAAAATAGGGAATAGAAAAGAAGTGAACGGAAAACTCCCCTGATCTTGAAGAAAAATCCTTTCTTGATCTGATTATGAAAATATACAACAACACACTTCTGTAGGCATCACGGTTGCATTTAGCATATGCAACAAGCCTTTAAACCCCTCGGTGTCCCGAGTGGACGAGTTATTGTCTCGTGAAGGTTTCCAGGGAACACACCTACAAAGTTCAAAACTGCAAACAAAAACAAGAAAATAAATAATAGAACAAGAAAACAAAATATAAAATTACTAAAAATTAAAACTACTTATTAACAAACAGAGCAGATAACAGAATCTTGTCGCAAAAACAGCCCTTCCAACCGCCGGCTGGTGCGCACAACCACCGGTTGATAGTCTGTGCAAACCAAATTCAAAATCTTCGCTCCATTAAATATTAAACTATAAAACAAGCATATACATATAATTAACATATAAACAATTTTATACAAAACATTTTTTTTTTAATTTTTAAAATTTTTTAATTTTTTTTTTAGTTTCCAACTTAATCGAATAAGCACCCGTTCTCCGTTAGAACATCAGTCCAACCGGTTAAGTGTTCCCCGGTAGCGGCGCCAAAAACTTGATGCATGTGAAAGCGTCTAGTTTTATTATTTATAAAGTACAGGATATACCAATCACTACTATCACACAACCAGGCAAGAATACCCGATCAGAATAATATAGCTTATGGTAAGACCAGGTTGAACACAGGAACACAGGAACGATGTTATTCAATTAAATTGGAATTATTAATAAAGCAGTAAAATATGGGTTACGTTTTAGTTCCGCACGAACGTTCAAGATGAACTAAATAACTAAAACAAACAACATAAAACAAGATAAGAGGAACAGATAAACAATCGGAGATAGACATGTAACTGCTCAGAGTATTCATACTCCGATTCATATTATCCGGTTCATGTGTTTTGATTATCTGATTGTGATTCCTCTTATATTAACTTAGATACTAATCAAAGATTTCAAGTTAAATGTATATTAGCCAACGTTCCGGGTCTAACTAATATCTACAATCTAGGATTTCACATTAAACATCGACCCGATGTCACAAGGATGGTACTCTATTGTGTGCTTTTCCCTAGATTGTGCATTAAGTATTCACGACTAGTTACGATTAATTCTCGTGGTATGACTCAACAATACCTTCTAATAATTACTTATTAGCTCATTCATTTTAGATTGATTAGTTACTATTATCTTAACCTATCAAACTCAATCTATTTAGCAATGATCATAAACCTAGATTCATAATCATCAATAATCAATAACATCAAAGGAACTCAATCTCAATGATACTATTAACCATGTTAAGTAATAGAAACTAATAATCACCAATAAACAAGGTTCTACGAATAACGTAACAATCTTCAATCGAACAATTCATTCAAAACACGATTATAACCTTCAAACATTCATAATCAAAGATTACTAAACTAAACAATATACATAATCTAATTCATCATTCAATTATACAAAATCAGTTTTAAGATCTCAAATAAAACACATAGACGATGTTAGAATTGAAATCGGAAAGAGATATGTAAACCGAATCATAAACCGAAAGAAGTAGGATCAATAGGATGATCCTATCCTTTTCCACCTCCAAATCGCCATCGTTTCTCTCCCAAAAATGAGGGAAAAACCCCTCCAAGTCGGCTGCTATTCGTTAGTTTAGGGTTTGTGAAAGTTATCAATTGAAAACCCTAAAATCGGACTTAAATGGCTGGAAAAATGATCCATATGGCGTATGGAATTTTAATACGGTGTATGGATGTAAAAGCCCATAAAGTCCAGCCCGCGTTATCTTTTTTCAGCCCATTTTCAATCCATACGGCTTATGGATATTCCATACGCCGTATGGATGCAAAAATAGTCCAGGGGGTAAAAATAAAAGTTGTAGCCCTCTCTGTTAGCTAAATTCTCCAAGTTGAATCACCTCAATCGGAGTTCGTATGAGAAAGTTATGGCCAAAATACTAACGGCTGTCAGAAAACTCAGCTTTTACATTCTTCCTCCATTTTCAGCTCATCTTTCATTCTTTTTCCGATTCGAGCTTCATTTACACTTCGATCCAATCCTCTCATATCCAATGCTTTATTCTTTTAGCAAATTTTCTTCGCAATAAGCTCGTTTTCTGTTCCTTTTCGATCCAAGCTCCATTTAAACTCCTAAATGCAAATATGAACGACATGCGTATCTTATTCACATAAAATGTATTAGAAATCTATCAAACATGGGGTAAATTAGTACTAAAATATAGTACATTTTGGCGTTTATCAGTTTTCAATTCGGATCAGATTAGGGTTTTAGATTTGCGGGTGAAACATTTCTAACTTGAATCCAAATTAACATGATAAACAGGTCAAAAGAACCCATCACAAACAAATTTGCATAATTGATTTCGGTAAACGCGGTAATAGGTTGACACATTTTAATCTTTTAAAATAATTATTTCAGAGTTTGTGATTTAACCCGTTGACCCCAACTTATGCACGCGAAACATGCCTTATAAATTAAAATGGTTGACGGTTTTTGGGTTAAAGGGTTCAGGCAAAACTTCACAAACTAAACTTGAACTATGGTGAACTGACTAACATCTCAAACTTAACTAATATGACATGAACCAGATAGCTTATTTAGGAAAAAGAGTCAATGCTTTGGGGGTTGTATTTTTATTGAAAATAAAAAAGGTTCAGAGTTATGGGTCGCCTGTTGACCAAAACCGTAACCCAAACCAACCCCAAATATGAATATGGTTAGGGTTTTGCATTATCATTCGATTCATAACGTATAAAATAAAGTAAGCAAATAGTATAATATGAGTACTTTTGTAAAAAGGTTTATTTAGTATTTACATGTCAATATGTCATTGAATACAATATCACTTTGCGTATATTTTTTTTACTCGGTCGCATCGCGAGGGTATGTAATATGTTCGTATTTCCACAAAGATTGTAATTTACCCGGAATAACCTACCCCTCATATTATGCAATGACTTGCGTGGATCTAGATATCAAGTGTCTTTGTATTAGGTAAACAATAGACTTGTATGAATTCGCTTGCGATTCTTACCTACCCTTTATGGGATCCACAAAACACATTTAAAAGAAAACACATGGATGCCCACGTACAAGAAAAATTATCTTTTATATTGGCTACACGTATAAAAAAAGTAGGTAAAAAGTTGGTAGAGTCAATAATTTACTTCTTAAAAATACGAGAGTAAAGATCATTAAAGTATTTTTTATACTGACACTTTTTTAGAAACATATTTGAAGTCTAAGTGCTATTCACATTTCTAAAGGACTCAAAGTTCTAATTGTACTTTATCCTTTAAAAATGTCACAATTTTTTATTTTTTTTAGTTTTACTCACGATTTATAAAACCTTAATAAGAAAAGGACCACATACTGCTTAAAATGGGCCGATTGCACGTAACCTATTAAAATCCGCATTTAATTCACCTTACGAATTGAAAGAGTGGTGTTTTGTTTATTGCATGAAATTAGATCTTGAGATGAGAGTGCTTGAAAAAACTAAGTCATTAGGGTGACTAGGTCTTTTGGTGCTAGAGGAAATAACTATTTGAAACTGACAAAAAAGATGAAGCTGCAACATGTATGGGACATGAATCACACTAAAATGAAAAGAGTTTGATGGGTATGATACCCGTTGAACCATATGCATCAAAATGACTAAAGATTTTATTGTAGCACCTAAAATTGCATCAAAATGACTAAAGATTTTATTGTAGCACCTAAAATTGCGATCACATGTGTTATGTTTTTGTTTCAGTATGAGAGTTATATGGAACAAACAATTAGTATAATACAACTTGCTTAAAGTATTACTCCGTCTCAAAATTTTTGTCACCTAATAAAAAAGACATAGTTTAATAAAAACATAATCTATATTCTCTTTCTTACTTTTTGCGGAATGACACTTTTACCCCTTACCAGTTAATTACTGCTTTCTTTAAAGTGTGTAATACGGAGTAATAATTTCAATCAAGGGCTCAAGAGTAATATAGTAATTACGACCAAACTTCACTATCTATTTTTAAAAGTGGATAATTAATTTGGAACATCCAAAAAAGAAAACATCGACTATAATTTTGGGACGGAGTACTTTTTAGTGAATCTAATTAAAAAGAATACTAGATGTGAAGTGGTTAGTAAAGTTGATTGTATTTGATATGGAAGAGTTTTATTCCATGTTTATTAGCTAGACTCACTGTGTAAATGCAATTGATTCTAAAATGGTCCATAGCTTATTTTAGGGGCCGTTTTTACGGCAGTTTACCAACAGGTGGGATTCGTTCCACGCTTCGTTTTCCCAGCTTATGGATCTGAAATGGAGCCATGTAGCCCAAGTTACGGCTTTTTCCATGAAGCCGCTTTTGTTACACGGTCGTGGACCTCCAAAAACACAAGGGTCCAATTCATAACATTTGCATCACGTTAAATCGTGTTGTTCTTGCAGCAAGGATGTTAGGTAGTAAAAGAGTCTTATTAACTGGGATTATGCTACTTATCAAGTTTGGTTAATGTTGTGGTACAACATATAAAAGGATTTGGGTAGAGTTGCTGCTGCATTGGATATGATATAAAAATATGTAAATGTTGTGACTTTATTTCCATGGGAGTATGGATGTAGTGATATGTATGTACATGGTTATATAAGGATTGTTCATGAGATGTAAATACTTTTTAGTTATTATATATATATATATATATAAGTCCGTTTGTATTAAGATCGATAACGAGGTTATCTATAGGTATTAAGTTGCGGAATCCCTTAATACTCGTTTACGGATCGTAAACAGTTTGTTTCACAATTAATTAGTGAATTAATAATCTAATATGTCTTGTATTGATTATAATGAATGTTAATCGATCTATACCTAACCTTTTGATATGTTGAAAGCTCTGGTAACACAAATTCGTTCGTAATTAGAAAATGGCAAAAGTTAATTAAGTTTAAAACCTAATTTTCATAAATACTCGTCTCGGTTTGCGAGTTCTGGACTCTGCGGACCGACTCGGTTCGCAGCTCAGCATGGCCCAACGAATCCAGTCGACTCGCTTCGCAGCCCTGCCCTGTGAACTCACTCAGTTTGCATCACAGGTCATTGGTCAAACACGGTCAACATTTTTCAGCATTTAACATTTAACTCTAAAATGTTTACCAACCAATAATTTCATTTCAATTCAAAATCAATTTATAAACTTGATTACAATTATCACTAGTCCTATCACAAGCTAGATCTGTTGTCACAATAACATGTCCCAACAGACTCCCCCTTGACAATAGCTCTAGCATCTATATCTTCAAGTTGTCTTTGATCTTCACTTGTAAATTTTACTTCCAGCATACATTTTCAGTTTAATACAAGTCTTAACCATTAGCTTATAATCTCTTCCTAAATCTCCCAATCCTTCAGTAGCTGTGATCCTGTTCTTGTATAACATCAACAAGTCACTCTTGGAAAGATTCACTAAGTGTCGATGATCATATACTCTCAAAAGTTCTCTCTCACCATCTTCCACTTCATCATCAGCTTCAAAAATCACAGCTTCACCAGTTCCAACTTCTACATGCCATCTCTTCATATTTCCCAGAATATCCTGAGGCATAAGCTTTAATGGTATCTGCTGTACGCATTTAACTGCTGGATATATCTTTTTACACAGTCGTCTTCCTGTTCTTTGACTTCTTTCTTTTAACTTGATAGTCCTTCCGACTCTTGGCTTAATACATTCAAATTTCATTGACCAACCCTCAGTCTTGATTATCTTTTCGACATACCTTCCATAAGGATCATTACTGGGGTTCTTCATCTCCAATCTAGCCAAGTCTCGAATTTCAAATCTTGGTAAAGAACTGAAGACTGTAAGCTTTCTTTCAAAATATTGAACTCCATCATATCTTTTGATTGCAAAAAGCTTCAAATCTGCGTCATAATACCATCCTATTATACCTTTCTTAGGTACACATTTTCCAGTAATACCAACTTCTGATATCGAAGTCTTTGCCTTTTTCTTCTTCTCCAAAGGCATAAACATCGGATTATCTTTATGACAATCAGGAAGATTTTCTTCAGAATCAGAATCAGTTGAATCATTTAGATATTTATCCAAATCTATAACTCTTTCTCCTTCTTCATCCTGAATAATCACATTAGTCCTTGAAGGGTTTATGATATGTTCATCAATATCAGCATGAAGATCAACACCTTCAACTAACCCAACATCAGTAATAGAAGTCCAATCTTCAGGAGGTACAAATTCACCTTCCTATAGATCATAATCAACTTCTACTTCAACCTCATCGATAATCTCAATATCAGAATCACTTTCAATATTCTTTTCTGTAATCATTTTAAATAACACGAATTAGATAATATAATATAAATCCTTTCATTGATTACCCTAAATCAATCTAAGGATTTCCTTTATTTATCTCAAAATCGTATAATCACATCTAATCATTAATCTTATATAATTTTAATTTGTTATAAATCATCTCAAATCTAAATCTTATATAATCAATCTTATATAATTTTCACTTGTTATATATATGTAGAATCACAAGTCTAAATCTTATATCAACTTAACTTATATACTTACAAAACATTAATCTTTCAAAGATTATAAATAATGTTACAATCAATCTAAGATTACCAAAGTATATCAGTTTCAAATACAAAACATAACTACTTCTCACTAGCTCCACTTCCATTTGCACCAGCACCAGCACCAGCACCAGCAGACTCAGACTCCCCCTGAATCATAGCTTGCTCACTAGTCTTTGAAGGACCAACCGGCTCACTATCCTTCTGTGCATTGGGATCATCGTCTTTGTCATCTCTTTGCTTCTTCCTCAGCTCATCCTCCTTGCATGACTCATGGTATGCCAGAATCTCCCCCTGAGACGGCTTGTCCTTGTATAGATTCAGAACTAATCTCTCAAGACGATCAAGCTTTCTCTGGTTATCCTCAGCATCTCTAAGCAACATCTTGTGTGCTTTCAGCAGGTCATTATAAGCTTGACCCTGAGTCGTAAAAGCTTAGGCAAGGGTCACATGCTGAGCTTCAAGAATTTGAACGCGAGATTCCAAATTGGAAACCCGTTCAGAAGCTTTCACCGGTGGCTGTGCAGGCTGAACAACATGCTGTGTAGATGTAGATCGTACTTTTTGTTGAAACAACTGTTCAAATGCATCACTCAGCAAGCCCGTAGCAACACAACTATCCTTGTTAGTCGGAAACCGGGAAGTAGGAGTAGTAGAAGCAGGCACCTAAAAGTAACTTAAATCAGTAAATATCACAGCCTAATCTGTCCCAATCCGTGATTAAGTAAGCAATATTAACATAATATGTATCTCTAACATTCTCTGAGGTTTCAGACACAGAAGAAGTCAATCGTTTCCTCTTAGGTTTAGCCTGAGCATGCTGTCTTTCCCTAGCAACTGTTATAGAAAATATCTATCTCAGTCTCTAGAGTAGAATATACAGCATACTACAAGAAGTTCTAAATATAAAAAGTTACCTGGACGAGACAAATCCCCAATAGTTAATTGGGTAGTAGCAGAGCATATACGCTTTCTGCGTGATGTCACGAGAGGTGTACTCTCATCGTCCTCTGAATCCTCATCTATCAAAAGATAATAAGGATCATTCTCATCGGCTTTTTTCTTGCCCTTGTCGACTGGATCCATGAATACCCTTGATCCTTTCTTGATCATACCCGGAGGAATACCCATAGGAAATCTGGGTCGAGGATCAGTATCATCATCAGTTTCCCCATCATCAGAATCAGATGCAAAGGCACCCTCTTTACCCAAACTATCAGATGTCCCGACATCCGGTCCAGTGTGCCTCAAAATACCCTTAGGTCTATCAACCTCTGGGCCAGCATCATCCTGTAATGTAGAATATTTAAACGTTGATGATTAGATATTAATCTCGATCATCTAAGTTTCAATAAAAGTATATTTAAGTACTAAATTAAGTACCTGAGGTTGATAATCCTCAATTGCTTGATGTACTAGGTCGGTAACACCATCTTGATGTCCCAGTACGTCCTGCACAACCTGAGCCGCAATCTCAGGGACAACATGCTGTTTGATGGCCCCCGTCAGCGGCTGTGTGATGACAACACCGGTGGGCGATCACGTGTGTTTAAATTTATATTTGCCGAGGTCTAAGTATGACTTACTAATACTGAACCAAGGGCTAGTAGATGCTAAGTATGACCTAGAGTCGTTCTTAAAGAGAAACTGAATTGAAACGGAGGTGATCCAATCAATCTTTCTTTTCTATTAAAGGGGTTTTAAAAGAGTGCGTTGGGGGTTTGGTTCAGTTAACTAAGTAAAGTAAATAAAGCGATAAAATGTAATAATAAATCAGATAATGGAAAGTAGTATTTTTTGTGAGTTCATTAGCTAGTAATATGGGATGATGACTTTCACGAGAAAATGATTAACTAAATTGGAATTGTTTTCAAGATTCAATAACTTATGGTATAACCAATAGATTCCCTATTAGTCAGTTATCAACTAATATGTCACGAGGAACTAAGGTGTCATGATTCTGGCCAGATAGACAATGCTCAACTCTCCACACTCTCCTGTGAGGGAGTCAGTGGCACATATTATTGAACGCATTTGCTCGTGGGCAAAGGAATAGAGTAGCAAGTCCATAACACGTCTAACCGTTCTTAATACCATAAAGATTATGAGTCTTATAAACAACTAACTTAGGGTTTATGTTCGGACTTATTTACCAATTCCTATTAGTAAAACTTAAGAGTGATAAGTGAGGGAAAACATTTAGGTTTCTTGCGTACCTTACTTTAGGGTTTCACAGGTTAGGAAAGAGTATTATTTTAGATTGGATTTTAAACTTGCCTTTTGTAACACCCCCAAATTCGTTGATTTTGTTTAGCGGAAGCATTTTGTTAAGTATGGGGAGTGCCATAATACACAGTACATGCATACGTATCAGAGCTTATGATTACACAGAACATAATATATTAAGATGCCAAATGTAATAGTTACAAAGTTTACGGTTCATCGAATCGTATAAGTTGAAAAGTAATTAAGTTACAAAAGTAGATTTCGTAAATATGACTAAACAGATTAGTTATATAAAAGAAATCCAGTTGTCAAAAGTTGGCATCCTATTCCTTCGTGGGTCGCCTATGTTCCATGTATGCTGGAGGTTCTTACGTGCAGCTAATTCCCTGAAAAACATAGTAAAAGTCAACAACGAGGTTGAGTGAATTCACAGGTTTTATGTTTGCGACAGTTAAATCAAGTTTGTAAGCACATTTGTTAAAAAAATACGTTCACAAATAGTTATTCCCATAATAGTTAAGTAAATGTTTTGTGGAATGTTATCCAAATATAGTTCGGTTGGGATGTTACCCAAAATACAGTTCGCGTGGGATGTTACCCAAAGTACCGTTTACGTGGGATGTTACCCAAAATACCATTTGCGTGGGATGTTACCCAAAGTACAGTTTGTTGGTCGTTCTCCAGCGTTTCCAAAACAGTACCGGTCGTTCTTCGGCCTAAAGACTCACGGGTCGTTCTCCCGTCCAAACTCGGCCAGTCGTTCTCTGGCACTAAATACTGCTGGTCGTTCTCCAACGAAACACAGTACCGGTCGTCCTCCGGTCAAAAGACGCACGGGTCATTCTCCCGTCCATTTGGCCAGTCATTCTCTGGCACTAAAATACGTTGCTGGTCGTTCTCCAGCGTTTACATAAAAGTACCGGTTGTTCTCCGGTTTACCAAACAAAGTTTAACAAGTTTATAGTATGAAAATGTTGTTTCATAAATACCAATTTTGTGTAAGAGTTCAACAGTTCACAGTATTCTAATCGATCGAGTAAAACAAGTATACAATCATGTAAGTAAAAGCAGTTATGGCAATCAATAAAGCAGTTGACTATGTTTCTCACCCCAAGTTGAAAGCAGTAAAACAGTTAAAAGTGGGGCTGTGAACTCACCTGTTGAGTTGAGTATGTTCGAGTGCTAGCAAAGTCTAAAGCCCAAGTATAGTCCGGAATCTCCTAACGTCCTAAACGTATGAGATTTTAATAAGTACGTGGATGTCTAAGTCGACCATCCACGCTAGTGTTCGTACAACTAAGTTATGTCTAAAGTATTTGTTTAACGTTTACGTTTGTATTTCGTAGTTGTGAAAATGTATACGACTCATTGGTAACTGTTTGTAATAGTAATCTATAAAAATATTTTTATATTTGTTTCATTGTGGTTCATAAAGTATGAAATTGTGTACGGGGGTCCGGGGGCAGCGCCCCTGGTAGCGGGTTCCCCTGGCGGGGTTCAAGGGGCAGAGCCCCTGGAAGGGGCAGAGCTTGAAAATTTATTATTTCTACTATGTTGCTGTAGTGAAAACACATTCGAAATTTCATTTCGGAGTAAAATCAGGTGGTAAAATCTCATCCTAAACACTTAGTGAAAAAGTTGTAAACTTTCTGTTTTTAGCGTCACTTGAGGCGTCACTTGCCTTAGGGTAGCGACACTTAGGAAGTGTCGCATAAAATGGTAAGTTCTGAATTATTAGCGTCACTCGAGGAAGTGACGCATATGGGGCATCACTTAAATAAGTGACGGGTATAAATGTCGGGTCAAAATCAGAAATCGAGTATAGACGTCACTTAAGCTAGTGACGCATGGTAGTGACGGGTAGAAGTGTCGGTGTAAGTGTCGGAAAAAGAGGGTTTGTATCGTCACTTGGCGAAGTGATGCAAAAAGAGGGCTTTATGCGACACTTAGTGCGTCACCTAAGTGACGCGGTACTGTTTTTCGGCCTGATGCATCACTTAGGACTGTTCGTAGATCAGTTTGTAAAAACGAGATTTAAGCTTCGATTTGGACATAATCAGTTGATAAAAACACTAAAACATGGTATATTAAGTATTATAAACATGAGATATCAAAGAAAATAGCAAGATTTAAGAGTTTGCGGGATTGTCGGGTTCTTACAAAGTTATCGCATGAGAAATCCGAGAAGATAGGAAGGTAGAGCTCAACTCCGTGATCGTTATTCTCTAAATGTACTCGGTGATTCGATGCGTTTTTGGTGTAGTTTTTGTGTGATTTATTGTGGGTTTTTAGGGAGGGAAGTGAGAGAGAAAAAGAAGAATAAGAGAGAGAAAGGGATGAGAGAAAATGAGAGAAAAGGGGAGGTGGGAGGGAGTTTTGTCTCCTTTTTCTGCCTCCGTGGTTGCGCTCCGTGTGGCGTTCGTTTCCCCAATTGTTTAAACGTTAAGATATTTTTAATCAACTAAATTTTTGTAAAGTTACTTTAATTTAGTTCTACAATTTTATTCAAAATAATTTAGTTGAGTTATAAAATTATAACTTTATTTTATTTTAGTTTTACTTATATGGTTCCAGTCGTTTCAGTTTACGAAATAAACATTATTTGACACAAAATGCTTTGTAAATATTATCAACATAATATTTAATAAACGTTAATGTAAATTAATAATTTCATATTATTAATTAATTTTATTCACCAACAGTCGCATATTTTTGTCGCGTTGTTTAAATTGTCCAGTACATAATTACAACTAATTATGAATACGTAATACTACGCGTATTAACTAGTTGGGCTTTGCTAGACTTACCTCTAAAACTAGTTGCGAATTCACTCAAAGTTAGGGAATTAGCCTAAAATAAAAATGTTTAGTGTACGTAATCGCGTTTAAATTTGCTAGGTGTTACACCTTTCTTGATACAATTAACAAATCCCTAGGTTTTCGTAAATGGTTATTAAGCGTATAGCCTACCTACTCTACTCTACTCTAATCTAATTAATCTAATTAAAATGCTGACGGCTTTTTGCAGAAAGTTAAATCCAGACCATGTCAGAAAATGCTATGGTAGTTCACAATGTATTTAATCGTTTACCGACGTTTCCATAGTGAATTTAATTGCTTCGTGATGTTTACATGATAATTACATTGTGAATGGAAGTGTACTATATACTCATGGTAATTCCACGTAGTCACATTGCATTTTATGATGCTTGCATGACGTTACAATTAAACTAAAGTTTTGATGCAGATAATTATTGATCAAGTATTAAGGTTCGCGACTACAAGATTATAATCATGTTTGTTAATCGAAAGGCGAATGTAAGTTTTAGGTTTAAGATCACATGATAAGTCCGTTCATAAAGTTTCCATTTTTATAACGTCGATCCATAATACAACTACCTTCGGTCGTTTACCGGCTTCCATACGTTTGTACTTTTCTTAAAAGCATTTCCAGCACTATACCAAGTAAACAGTTGAATAGGGGCCATCATATTATTTCACGACGTATTTAAAGTCATCCCATAATTATATATGCTAACTACATCACAACAAATACAATAGTAATCTACTCTCTAATCATGGCACAAACTAATTCTAGCATAATTAAAGCATACATATTTAATTAAGATAGAATAGGAAAGAAAGAACCCGGATTAGAATGCGAGAAGGAATAGACTTGAATTAATAAGCATAACTCCAAGCCTACACCAAAGATTACAAGATGTTCCTTGCTATCGTTCTACCCTAAACAAGCTTCTTAACTAGCCTAATACTAATTTTGAAGTAAGAAAATAAAATGAGAAAGTAAGAAAGTAATATGACTAATGCATATGGTGTGTGTTTAAATAAAGCCTCATGCCTCCTATTTATAGGTGAAATTCGGCTCACGTTAGCAACTTGAGGAGCACTTTAGCAAAAGGTGGAAAAGGTGGTGCACCAGGTACGTACAATCGCGTAAAGGTGTATCACCGGGTATGTACAATCGCGTAAAGGTGTGGCACCGGGTTCACAAAAGGACACAAAAGGTGGTGCAGCGGCCTACCCCCGCCCCGGTTCGCCGTCTTTTATTCCGTTTCTTAGTTTGTGCATATTTTTTTCGTTATGTGTCTGTTTGCGTCGATTCTTTTTTCTTGGATTCTTAATTCAAAAACCGAAGATTTTGATATAAAGAAATCCCCGAGATGAGTTTCCTATCTCCAGATATTGCGTACGAATCATTTGAATCTTCCGACGGGCGTAGAATCTTCATTCTTTATCCGTTTTTGTTGATTCTTCTTCTGTTAGACTCGTATTTTGAAAACGAACATCTTGGATAATATGGATGTTGATGATGGGCACTTTAGTCTTTAAATTTTGTTTTGATGCCTTGAATCTTCAAACGTGTGTGGAATCTTCGTTTTTCATCCGTTTTGCTTGATTTTTATCGTGCAACCTTGTTTTGACCATCTCAGCATAATATCACTGATTTGAACCATATTTGAGTTCAATATGCCAAGAATCGTTCCAGAATGAGAGAGATATCAGTAGTAAAAACGTGACTTTTTACGCGATATCAAGTATCCCACACTTAGAACTTTGCTTGTCCTTAAGCAAACTCGAATTTCAACATGGTTAAAGATAAGCAGATAATGAAATATTTTGAGGCGGAACTTTTTACTAAAGGGGGTTTTGGAAAAATTGAAATATTTGTTCTTTGAGAAACAAGGTTGTAATCTTTGGGAGCAAGCTTTTTTTATCTTTTATCTTGGATACATAACTAGGCGATCCTCTCAAGGTGGTTACTCCAATCACTCAAAGTGTTTAGAGTTTCCTATTCTAGTATTATCAATCACTTTGAATACCAGTCATGTATCATTTATCATCATAGGCTTGATCGAGGATCAAATTGTTACCTTTTTGGTGAGCGCGAAGTCGATCTAGCCACAATCATTCTAAGGGAAGTGATGTAGGGTTTCTGGGGTGAAGTGTTGGTGATGTGAGAGGGGGTTTTGTTGGTTTTTCATTGGTTTCTTTTTGGTGAAGTTGAAATTTTTGGGAGGAATGACACCCTTTTCTTTTGGTGTTTGCAGAAGGAGTCTTTTTCTCCAATTGATTTTCTTTTCTTCGAATTTTCTTTCTTGGGTTTTCTTCTTTGACGTCATATCCTTGTAGCTTCTTTTCTTTCATCTTTGGGACTTACTATAATGTTTGAGGGATGCTTTCGAGAAGGTAGGGATAACGTGTTTATTTATGGGTATATGGATGGGTTTAAGAATGAAGTGATTCGATCTCCTCTTTACTCACCAATACGGATTTGAAATGCATAACAGAAGCATGTTCTGATTCTAAAAGCATACATCGCCACACTCAAGAATTGAAAAAAAGTGAAGCATTAAAGGTGAATGCTTTTTATATAGCTCAAGATACCTCACGAATCGAAAGTTGGTTTGTTGTGTGCCTAGTCATGGGATGCTCTTTATGGGATTACTAAACTAATTTTTCAAAAGAATTTGTATTTTATTTGTCCCTCTTCCCCAAAGTAAATCATTCTTCGTCTAAAATTTTCATTTTCAAAATATTTTTAACTCAATTTTGATTTTTTTTTAAATTTTCGAGTTACTTTTTGGAGAAGCAGGGTCTAAGGAGCAACGATTTTAGAGTCAAGCATTTACCATTATCCATTTCACAGTAGTGTAACTACTGCTATCCCACACTTAAAGGAACATCGTCCTTGATGTTATTCTAAGCTCTGTCCGGGGTGAAAATCCCACACTTAGGAGTTGAAACATCTAAGACATATTCTTTTAGCGGTGTGTGCAGGGTTTGAATCCCACACTTAGTGATAAGCATAGTGGATATGGTATATTTATAATGAGTGAAAGAGACGGTATAGAAGTACTCCCCGGTAGTTGCAGTATTCCTTTGCTTGCATCTACCGGACTTCGTCTTCGTAGGTGCATTCTTGATCAAGTCTTCTTGTGATTGGTCTCGTAGGTGTGAACACGTCGGATATACAATTCTTCGGGTGTTGATACTTTCTTGCAAGCTAGGGAATGTATGATCCGTGTGTGAAAGATAGTTGGAGATTTCATCACTTCTTGGAAAGTAAAATTTGCAAAATTTTAAAAACACGGGTTGCCTCCCGAGAAACGCTCTTTTAAAGTCGAGAGCTCGACTTAGTCATTTCTTCTTCAGATGATGCTGGATGCGTTCCTAGTGTTGGAGTGGTCACTGTGGATTCTAGGTAGGGCGTATCTTGGAGGAAAGTATTGGAGGAATTGCTCTATCATGTCGGCATTAAGAGTTGGTGGATTGGTGGATTCCATTCTGAAGCTTTTGAACTGGTCAGTGGCCAATGTGTCGAGGATTGCCATCCCGTAGCTGATGTATCTAACTGACCGTGTAACTGGTCCATTAGGGTCAATTCTGGTGCAGGTGTAAGTTCGGACAACCTCACGCTGGGGGTGGTTTTGACCTATCGAGGCGATTAAAGCCATAAACTCAGTTCTTACTTCTTCAAAGTCACTAGCCAAAGGATCTCCTCCAAAGGATCTTGTTGCTTGGCATACTTGTCTGATGATTTGATGTTGTTCATGGTTGAAGGGAAAATCCGAGTATGTGAAGATGTAGATTAACTTGCTAAATATTTCGCGATATCCATTTCGGTAAACGTTAAGTTCTACGTCTTCTTCTTGGTACATTCTGCGCAGTCGAGTCGTCACATAGGTTGCTAGGTTGATTTGCGACATGTGTGGAATGAATCTTGGTACCTCACGAGTTTCTTTTTCATATGTTGACTCGTTCAGCTCATCAATTATCAGTTCAACGTGATGACCAATGGTGGAGTGAATGACGATCCTGTAGTTTTCTGAGGCTGTGAGATGTTCTCCAGTTTCGATGAGATCTAGAAGGGTTCTAAGATCTCCCACCATTTTGATGTTGGCATAATTTCGTGGGTTTCCAATATCTCTTTCAAGATTGGTTCTCATTAATGCAAGTATAGCCTTCTGACTCGATGAGTAGGGAAAAGAGGATCGGACCAAGGCACAATACACTTTTTGGTATATTTGCTTTTGGTTGTTGTAGAACTCGACTTCTCCCATCGAGTAGTGGGGTCTTTCTGGCTGTTGAGCTTCTCTGGTAATTTCTGCTTGAAGGGAATAAGAGAATTCTTGAATATATCTTCGAAGAGCGTGGGGTTCTGGTTCTCCATAATTGGCGAGGTATGAATTGTATTATCATTCGATCTCCCTTATCAGGTGTCTCTGTGCAGTGGTATAGTCATTTGTTGAATCTTTGATAGCCTCTATGATGATGCGCACATCATCATTTTCATCAATCAAATCGATCATTTCTTGGATGTATCTATGAGGGGGATTCGCAACGTCTCCGTTGTGGTGATGGAAGAATTTGCTGGAGCAGGGAGAATATAGCGTTCATCGCTGGAAATGTTGACATATTCGTCATCACATTCGCTATTATATTCGGAATCCTTGTCACGTGAGTCTGGGAATTGGTGGAATTCTTCATCAGAGGGGGCGTTATTGAAAGGTTGGGAACTGTCGACTTTGATGGTCCTAACTTCTGTAGTTGTGTCTTGAAGGTGTCCTTCATAAAAGCCACACTTTTTCCTTGCCTTATATGCAGCAATTCTTTGATAGAGTGTAGCATATAGGTCTGGGTGCTTCGATGATCGGAGTTCTTCTAAAAAAACGTATCTATATCTCGGAGTTGGGTTCGGGTGAAGGGTTTCGACGGGTCGAGATAAGAGTCAAGAATGTTTCCCATTCTTCTGATATGAGTGAACTTTAGTTCTTAACAGAGGGTTTCATAATCAACGGATTCTTCTGATGAAGAGTAATCTTCGCAGTTTTGTATCCTCTTGACTTTAGCCATTTGTGGCGAGTCAACATGATCTTCATCGTCCTCCATTTCTTCGTTCATTTCTTCCTCTTCCTCAGTCTCTTTTTCTTCCTTTTCCTCAGGTTCTTCGTCTTCAGATTCAACTTCTTCCTCTGCTTCTTGAAATTCTTCTTCCTCTTCTGGTTCATACTCAGAGTCAGAGATAAAAACTGACGACCGAGTGAAATGTTCTTCTTCCTCTGGCTCTGATTTGTCATCAGAACAAATTCTGCCTGTTGATATAGCATAAGATTCTTCTTGTTCTGGTGTGCATTCTTGTTGGTCGATCTTGTAAGTGATGCTTTCGCCATGTGAGCGTAGGACAATCATGTGGTTATACACATCAATTACTGCTCTAGCGGTGTTCATGAATGGTCTTCCAAGGATAATCGGGATGTTTATGTCCTCATGGATATCCATTACCATGAAATCCGTCGGAAAGAAGAATTTGTCAACTTGAACTAGGACATTCTCAGCTATTCCTTTTGGGTATCTAACGGATTGGTCAGCTAGCTAGACGGTCATCTTAGTGGGTTTCAAGTTTTCAATCTCTAGCCTCTTAAACAGGGAGTAAGGCATAAGGTTAATGCTAGCTCCTAAGTCGGCTAAGGCGCTTATATCTCCGGATTGGTAAATAGAACAAGGGAGTGTAAATCTTCCGGTGTCTCCTAATTTTTTGGGAAGGCTATTCTTAAGTAGGGCTGAGGTTTCAGAACTAAGGGGAATGTTGTTTACTTCGGGCAGTTTATCCTTAGTGGATAGCAATTTCTTAATGTATTTAATACGACCGAGAACTCTAGACATAGTATCGAGGAATTTTCCGTCTAACTTAAAAGATGATAATTTCTTAGGTTGGACCTTAAGTCTAGCGGGGTAAGGGATTCTAACCTCTTTGTTTATGGTTGGAGTGGTTTCCACAGATGGTGTCTTGACCTCTGGTTCTTCCTTTACTGGGACAGCAGCCGGTGGTGGAGTGGCTGCTTCCTTGGTGGTGGTAACTTGCTTTGCCTCCTCAACATGTGGGTTGTGAACCATGTTGCTAGGAAAAATTCATCAGGGTCTGTTCTCAAGACGTTGTGCCAATTGTCCAATTTGAGCTTCCAAGTTCTTCAGTACGGCTAATTGATTTCTCATGAAGAGATCGGCTTGGTCTTGCCTAGCGGATGTCTTTTGGTTGATTATGTGTTGGCCTTGCATGAACTGGGTAAAGATGTCTTCTGAACTCAAAGTTGGGGCATTTGTCTTGTTGGGTTGGTCAGTGGTTTGGTTTGTGTCAGAAGTGGGTCCAGGAAGTGCGAGGGGTTGGTTGTAGGCAAGTTGTTGTTGTTGTGGGTAAGGTGGGTATCTAGGTGGGTATCGGGGTTGGAAAGATTGGTTGTTTCTTTGTGGGAATGGAGGTCCTCTAGGTTGGTTGTTGTTTTGGTTGAAACCGGGTGGAAAATTTTGTGGTCGAGCAGGATATTGAGCATAGTAAACGGTGCTGTCTGTCTCTTCATATTCAACTTGATATTCACCGGGTGGTTGCAAGTTGGTGCAGTTTTGACAGGCTTGCACTTGGTGTACTTGGTGATGTTGCTTTTTAAGTTCTCCGAATTGTTTGACAAGTGTGTCCATCTTCTCTGTTAATACCTTAATTGCTTCGACTGGAATTGGATTTGATGCAGCGAGAGGTGCTGAAGATGTTGAGTGATCTCCAGAGTTCCAATCATGGTGATGCATAGTCATATTTTCTATAAGGTCCCATCCTTCTTCATCTGTCTTCGTCATAAAGCTTCCTTGTGCGGCAGCGTCGAGGGTGGTTTGGTGGTTAGGGTCTAAACCATTATATAAGGTACACAATTGTGCAGATTTGTCGATTCGGTGATTAGGGCATTTCTTCAGTGCTCCTTTAAATCGTTCCCATTCGGTGTATAATGACTCATCAAAAGCTTGGTGGAAGTTCATGATGTCATTTCGGAGTTTTGTTTGTTTAGAGAGCGGAAAGTACTTGGTTAGAAACTTTGTCGCCATTACCGTCCATGAAGGGATAGAGCCGGTTTCTAAACCTTCAAACCATGTTTGCGCATGATGTGTGAGCGAATAAGGGAAGAGATACAAGTTGATTGTATCTTGGCTAACTCCATTTTGTTTGTAGGAGTTTGAAAGAGATATGAACTTGTCGAGGTGAGAGTTTGGATCATCACTTGTTAATCCATGGAATTGATAGTGGTTTTGGATTAGTTGGATGATGTGGTGCTTAAGCTCGAATGATTGTCCTGGGGTTTCTGGGTAGAGAATTGGGCCTCCTCTTCCTTCAAATAGAGGGCTTACTGTTGTCAAGGAGAGTGATACGATCAACCATTGCTTGTCTAATTGCAGATTGCTTCTTTTCTCGTTGAATAGTGCGTATTATATGTCCTGGATCAGGAAAGTTAAAAAGCGGTGCAGATCTAGGGGAACAGGTCATACACTAACTAAAAACAGACAATAAAGAAAATATATATATATATTTTTTATAAGGTTTTATCCTAAGGGTATACTAGAAAACAGGATTGGTTGGGCCTCTCTATCGGACAATTAGTCTCCCCGGCAGCGGAGCCAAAAACTTGATGGCACCCGTCAGCGGTTGTATGATGACAACGCCGACGGGCGATCGTGGGTGTTTTAAATTTATATTTGCTGGGGTCTAAGTATGACTTACTAATACTGAACTAAGGGCTAGTATATGGTAGGTATGACCTAGAGTCACTCTTAAATAGAAACTGAATTGAAACGGAGGTGATCCAATCAATCTTTCTTTTCTAGTAAAGGGGTTTTAAAAGAGTGCGTTGGGAATTTGGTTCAGTTAACTAAGTAAAGTAAATAAAGCGAATAACATGTAATAATAAATCAGATAATTGAAAGTAGTATTTGTTGTGAGTTCATTAGCTAATAATATGGGATGATGACTTTCACGGGAAAATGATTAACTAAATTAGAATTGTTTGCAGGATTCAATAACTTATGGTATAACCAATAGATTCCCTATTAGTCGGTTATCAACTAATATGTCACGAGGAACTAAGGTGTCATGATTCTGGTCAGACAGACGATGCTCAACTCTCCACACTCTCCTGTAAGGGAGTCAGTGGCTCATATTATTGAACGCATTTGCTCGTGGGTGAAGGAATAGAGTAGCAAGTCCATAACACGTCCAACCGTTCTTAATACCATAAAGATTATGAGTCTTATAAACAACTAACTTAGGGTTTATGTTCGGACTTATTTACCAATTCCTATTAGTAAAACTTAAGAGTGATAACCAAGGGAAAACATTTAGGTTTCTTGCGTACCTTACTTTAGGGTTTCACAGGTTAGGAAAGAGTATCATTTTAGATTGGATTTTAAACTTGCCTTTCTTGATACAATTAATAAATCCCTAGGTTTTCGTAAATGGTTATTTAGCCTATAGCCTACCTACTCTAATCTAATCTAAACTAACTAATCTAATTAAAATACTAAAGGCTTTTTGCAGAAAGTTAAACCCAGACCATGTCAGAAAATGCTATGGTAGTTCACAATGTATTTAATCGTTTACCGATGTTTCCGTAGTGAATTTAATTGCTTCGTGATGTTTACATGATAATTACATTGTGAATGGAAGTGTACTATACTCATTGATGTCGTGTAAACGGGGCTTTAGTTTTATAAATGGGAATACCTGCTTACTATACACAACACAGGCAAGAATACCTGGTCGTAATATAGTATAGCCTGATAAGTCCGAGTCGAATACAGAGAACGGATGTCAATTCAAATAAAATGGAAATTTATACAATTATTTATAGCAATTTAAAGAAGGGGGAACGTTTGAGTTCCGTTCGAAAAATTGGCAAACAATTATGAGAATTGATTTATTAAATAAAACTTAACAAAAAAATAAAGAAATGATAAAATAATTAATTAAGTAAAATATTTAATTCAAATGATAAAAGAAACACAATTGTTTAGATTATTTTCCTCAGAATCTGATTATCATTTTATTGAATCGCTAATATATGGATTTTATTGTGACATAACAAATGTATCAATTACCCTTACAAGATTAATTGATTAAACACAATCAAGAAAGATATAAAGTTGTTTTCAACCCGTTAACAATTCAATTTAACGTTATCCACCAAATTGTATTATGAATTAAAACTACACCGTTTATATGATTTACTTTTGCAACTTGAATCAACAAAGTTTATAACTAATCAATAGCTATCACGTTCATTACCAATTATTAATAATAATCAACCCTAGCCTATCAAACTCAATCTATTTAGTGATAATCATCAATTAAAATTAACAATCATCAAAAATGATCAATCAATAAAGAACTCAATCATAAATCAATAGATCATCACGCTAGGTTATCATCAATAATCAATAATTAAACATGGATCATCAAGTAAACATGTAAACATTCATAAAATCAAATATAAATCCGCAATTCAATAATCAAATCATCATCTGAGTATTATCATCTAAACAATTATATTAAAAACTTAGCCACTCATTATAACAGAAAATCAGAATCGAAATCAAAGTCATAATCATAATCAAATGAAAAGAAGTAATGTATTCGAACCGAAAAGTCGAAATAATGATTGAATGAACAAAAGCCTTCAAGTCTTCTTTCTTTCTTCCTTCAAAACTCTCTGGAATTAAGGTTTTTATTGAGAGAAAAATGACTGGAGAAAAGTGTAGGTGATACCCAAAAAATGAGAACAAAATGAGTTTTTGAGGGTTTCTGTCGACGCAATCCATACGCCGTATGGACATCCATACGCCGTATGGATCGAAAAGCCCATAGATCCAACCCGCGTACTCTGGCAGCCCGGCTCACTCAATCCATACACCGTATGGACATCCATATGCCGTATGGATTGAAAAATGTAACTTTTTAGCTCCATGACCTCCAATCTTCAAACTTTAAACTGTTCACCTCCTTTTCTTCAATAATGACTCGTTTTCTGCTTCTTTTCCAATTCAAGGTCCAAATAATTCCTAAATGCAAATATGAACGACTTGAGTATCTTATTCACACAAAATGCATAAGAATTTAATTAAACAAAGGGGTAATTAGTACTATAATTTAGTACATTTTGACGTTCATCAAACATCCCCCACTTGAATCCTACTTGTCCTCAAGTAGACTATCGATTCTGAAACTCGAAACTTTAAATATGAATGGCAAACAAAAGTGCAAAAGGACTTACATACTACATAGCACTCGACAAACCAAATTCCTATCTTAAAATCGATTCTACCTTAAAGCTTAGCAATCAAGAAACTCTCTAAGGGAAACAACTTCTAATACATTATTATTAGACATAAAAGACAATTCACTCAGATTACCGATATTGTTGACCATTTAAACAATCTAAATTTCAGAAATTGAGCTCAACTTTTATTATTCTAGCACGCTTTACCCTTGATTTTCAATAGCAAAATACCCTCATATAAATAACGTGTCACAATTTTCCAAATAATGAACATCCAAATAAATCAATCATTTTTCAAACCAAGACTTTGGTGATAGGTCTGTACCTCAGTACAACAGAGCGACATAACTTGGTTTTGATTTTTCAATTTATGAGTCCTTCGTACTCTTTTCTTTCTTATTTTTTTATCAAATATACTGACGGAAACCAGGTATGTACTTATGTAAAACAGAGGAGTCAACACCCAGTATATTCCCAAATGAAGATAATTAGGATTCCAAAATTATGGATTATAACATGCTATCATATAAGAATTAGGACTAAAGTCATACCTTACTAAAGATCCTCTTAAGATAAATCCCTACTTTAAGTATTAAATTTCTTAATAGCTCAATAACCTTCAAATAAATTGCCTATCGATACATCACATAATAAACTATCTAATAATTAAAAATTAGATTCATTTCATTCATTGAATTCCCAAAATATGTTACAAGATTCGCTAAACTTTACACAGAATACAATTTTAAAAGAAAATTTTGAGCTGGAAAATGACTAACACGTAGAATGCCCTTTAGCTTATAAATTTTTTTGCCAATATCTACCATTCATATCTTAAGGACAATAAGACTTCTTTTCCCCCATCCCCCACTTAAAAGTATGCAATGTCCTCATTGCAAAAGAAAACAAAAATAAGGGGAATAGAAAAGAAGTGAAAAGAAACTCCCCTGATCTTAGAAGAAAACTTATTGGCCGATACGCTTCAAAACTATACAACAGCACACTTCCGTAGGCAATACGGTTGCATTTAGCGCATGCAACAAGCCTTTAAACCTCTCAACATCCTGAGTGGACGAGTTATAGTCTCGTGAGGGTTTCCAGGGAACACACCCACAAAGTTCAATCCTGCAAATAAAAACAAGAAAAACAAAGTAACGGGTTGTCTCCCGAAAGCGCTTTTGTTTATCACGTCGGTAAGCTCGACACTCTGCTCCATTTCTTAACTCTAATTCAACTCCAAATCACGCTTAGAGTCCCTTACATCACCATAGTACTTTTTCAACCGACTTCCATTTACCTTGAAGGATTTTCCAGAATATCCTTGCAGATCAACAGCACCAAAAGGATAAACTTTCTCAACCACAAAGGGTCCTGTCCATCGTGTCTTCAACTTTCCTGGAAATAGATGTAACCTAGAACTATACAATAGAACCTTATCACCTTTCTCAAATGTATGATTCGACTTAAGACGAGCATCATGCCATTTCTTTGTTCGCTCCTTGAACAGTCGTGAATTGTCATAGGTATTCACCCTTAACTCATCCAACTCATTTAGCTGTGCCATTCTCTCTTTTCCAGCTAACTGATCATCAAGATTGCACTGCTTTAGAGCCCAGTATGCCTTATGCTCCAACTCAAAAGGCAAGTGACAAGCCTTCCCATAAATAAGACGATAAGGTGTTGTTCCAATTGATGACATAAAAGCTATTCGTGCCGCCCATAATGCATCATCCAACTTATACGACCAATTCTTAGGGTTTCCTTCAACTGAACGTTCTAAAATACGCTTCAACCCTCTATTTGTCACTTCTACTTGACCACTTGTCTGTGGATGATAAGCAGTCGAAAACTTGTGATTTACTCCATACTTCCGTAGCACTTTTTCCAACTGAGCATTTGTGAAATGCGTCCCCCGATCACTAATTAAAGCTTTCGATGCTCCAAAACGCGAAAACAACTGCTTAAGAAATTTCACTACAACTCTAGCATCATTTGTGGGTAATGCTTTGGCTTCGGCTCACTTAGAAACATAATCGACATCCACAATAATATATTTATTTCCATTACTAGGTGGAAACGGGCCCATAAAATCTATTCCCCAGACATCAAAAATCTCACTTACCATTATTGGATTTTGCAACATTTCATCTCTCTTAGAAATTCTCCCAGTACGTTGACAGGCATCACACTCCTTTACATACTTGCATGCGTCCTTATAAACTGTTGGCCAGTAAAAACCTGCCTCAAATACCTTTCTTGCAGTATAATTAGGACCATGATGTCCTCCAGCCGGACCATCATGACAGTGCTCTAAAATTATGTCGCATTCCTCTCCAGCTACACACCTTCGGACAATTCCATCAGCACACTGTCTGAACAAGTACGTGTCTTCCCAGAAGTAATATCGTAAAGATGAGAAAAATCTCTTTCTTTGGTTGAAATCCAATCCAGACGGAAGAGTGTTTGTAACTAGGAAGTTTGCAATATCGGCGAACCATGGAAATTCATTCAAAGTTGCCTTCAACAAACTTTCATCAGGAAATTTATCCTGAATTTCTGATTCATCTAACTTATCCAGCTCTGGATTTTCTAATCGTGACAAATGGTCAGCAGCCAAATTTTCAACTCCTTTCTTGTCTCGAATCTCTATATCAAACTCTTGCAGTAACAAAATCCATCGCAGCAACCTTGGCTTCGCATCTTGCTTACTAAACAGGTAGCTCAATGCGGAATGATCGGTAAAAACTACCGTTTTTGACAGAACCAAGTAAGAGCGGAATTTGTCAAACGCAAAAACAATGGCAAGCAATTCCTTCTCGGTCGTAGTGTAATTCTCCTGTGCGTTAGTTAAGGTCTTGCTTGCATAATAGATTGGTTGAAACTTCTTATCAACCCTTAGTCCCAAAACTGCTCCAACCGCATAGTCGCTGGCATCACACATCAATTCAAATGGGAGATTCCAATTTGGACTAATCATGATCGGTGCGGTTACCAACTTCTCCTTTAACAAATTGAATGCATCTTGGCATTCCTTAGAAAACTCAAACTTAGCTTCCTTCTCCAGTAACTTGTTCATTGGGTGCGCTATCTTAGAAAAATCTTTTATGAATCTTCTATAGAACCCAACATGTCCTAGGAAATTTCGTATTCCCTTAACATTTGTTGGATGTGGTAACTTTGCTACGGCCTCAATTTTGGCTTGATCTACTGCAATACCAACACTTGCAACCTTGTGTCCTAAAATGATTCCTTCACTTACCATAAAATGGCACTTCTCCCAATTAAGAACAAGATTCGAACTCTCGCACCTTTTATTTGCTAAACACTTATCAAAAGAATTTCTGAACATGGAGAAATCGTCCATGAATATCTCCATACTATCCTCGACCATGTCATCGAAAATAGCCATCATGCATCGCTGAAATGTTGCGGGTGCATTGCACAAACCAAAAGGCATTCTTCGATAAGCAAAAGTTCCGAATGGCATGTAAATGTGGTCTTGTCTTGATCGTTTGCATATATCGGAATTTGGAAGTACCCAGAAAAACTGTCTAAAAAGCAATAGTATTCTTTCCGGCTAAGCGTTCGAGCATCTGATCAATGAACGGCAAGGGAAAATGATCCTTGCGTGTAGCATCATTCAGCTTCCTATAATCAATACAGACCCTCCATCCGGTAACAGTTCTGGTGTGAATAAGTTCATTCTTTTCATTAGCAACTACAGTCATACCTCCCTTCTTGGGTACAACATGTATGGGGCTCACCCCAGGGACTATCAGAAATTGGATATATTAATCCCGAGTCTAATAACTTGATTATTCTTTTTTCGTACCACATCCGTCACCTTGGGATTCAATCGCCTCAAAGGTTGCACCACAAGCTTAAAGTGAGATTCCATAAGGATCTTATGAGTGCAGTATGAAGGACTTATTCCCTTGATATCATTTATCGTCCAAGCTATAGCCCTCTTGTGCTCCTTTAAGACTTTCAACAAACTTTCCTTCTCGTCAACAGACAACTTAGATGAATCGAAAACTGGTAGGTCCGACTCTCCTTGCAAATACGCATATTCTAAATGAGTCGGTAGATCCTTCAATTCTAACCTTGGTGGTTCTTCATATGAAGATTTTACTGCCAAAATTTCTTCTCTCGAGCAAGGAATCCCATGCATAGTAATGCGAGTCTCCTTCTTTATTAAAATGCCATCATTCAAGTCCGACTCTTCACTCTCTATCATCTTATCTTCTTCACTTTCTAATTCCTCATCACACATGGTCTCTATATCCTTGAGCAATTTATTGAATTCTTCAATATCACGTATTGCTTCTAAACTTCTTGTCCATCCTTCAAGAATCATGGGATCAAGATCTTCATCTTCCATGAGACTTTGTAGAAATTCCTCATCATCGGTCATTTCTCTAGTACTAACAAAGTAACAAGTATCATCAACTACAGCAGGATACTGCATTGACTTGTTAACATCAAACACTACCTCGTCATCTTCTACTCTCAAGGTGATCTTTCGATCAAAAACATCAATTAATGCCCTCGCTGTGGCAAGAAAAGGTCTTCCCAAGATGATAGGTACCCTTGAATCTTCAACCATGTCGAGAATAACAAAATCACAAGGGAAAACAAACTTATCCACCTTGACCAACACATTCTCTATCATTTCTTTAGGATATTGCACTGACCTATCCGCTAACTCAATGCACATTCTAATTGGCTTTGGTTCCCCTAACTTGAGTCTAGCATACATAGTATAAGGCATTATTGATATGCTTGCTCCTAAGTCAGCCAGTGCATTAGTTATATCCAAACTACCAATAAGACAAGGAAGAGTAATACTCCCAGGGTCTTTCATCTTTGGTGGAAGTTTGTTTTGCATCACCGCTGAGCATCTCTCATTCATCATTACTGTGGTTGCCTCCATTAGCTTGCTCTTGTTGGTCAACAATTCCTTCAAGTATTTTGCATATTTTGGCATTTGAGCAATTGCTTCCACGAACGGAATGTTTATATGGAGTTGTTTAAGATTTTCAAGAAACTGGTGGTATTGAGCTTCATCCTTTCCTCTTTTCAAAGCTGCTGGATAGGGAGGTGCCGGTGCATGATCCTTAGCGTATTACTTATCTCTAGAAATTTGATCAGCTTCCGTGTCCACCTTAGGACCTTCAACAACTTCCACTTCCTTCTCTTTCTCAGGTAGGGGGTAAGATACATGTTTCTTCTTGACACTGGGATCTTCATAACCCTTTCCACTTCTAGTAGTTACAGCTTTCGCCTGATCATGTGGATTGGTTTCAGTGAATCCGGGAAGAGTTCCAGGAAATCTCTCTTGGAGAACTTTAGCAATGTTGGAAATGTTTCCTTCAATCTGCTTAATGGCAGCTCCTTGATTTTTCAATAATGCTTCCGTAGTATCCATCCGTTGTCCAGAACTAGCAATGAATTTCTCATTAGTGGCTAGAAATTTCCCATCAGCTCTTCTAAATTGGTTTGCTTTTCAGGAATTGATGCAGCCGGTTGATCCTTGGTGAAAAGACCAGGCTGAGTTTGACGAAATTGGCGGCCTCCATCTTGATATGGCCTTCGGAAAAAGGTTCCACCACCTTGGCGGTAATTTCCTTGAGCTTCTCTGAATTTAACTTCCTCCTTGGCTTCTCCGGACTCCATCTCAGGACAATCCTTTACCAAATGCGTTCCTCCACAGTTATCGCATCCTACTTGGATTGCATGAACAATCTCAGTTACCTTCTTTATGTCTCTTCCCATACTGTCAAGCTTAGCAGTAATGGCGGCGAGACCATCATCATTGCGTACTGACCTTTTTCTCCTAGAGGTGCCATCATCCTAAAGTTGAAAATGCTTGGCTTGATCACGAATGGCCCTCAAAGCTTCCCTAGGAATCTTCTTTGGAATAGATCCTTGAGCATCAAGTTGTTGTCTTGTAGCACGATCCACTCCTTTGTAGAATACCATAATGATTTGTTGGTCATTTAGATTGTGTTGTGGACACTTATGCATCAAGTCCTTGTACCTTTCCCATGCTTGATGAAGCGACTCATCGATGTCTTGCTTGAAATTTCGAATGTCGTCGATCATCTTTGACGTCTTGGATGGTGGGCAATACATCTTGAGGAACTTCGTGCGAAGATCTTCCCAAGTGGTGATGGATCCAGCAGGTTCATTTGAAATCCATCATTTTGCAGCTCCCTTAAGTGTTATCGGAAACACTCGGAGCATGACTTGATCGCATGGGTGATGCTGGGAACATTAAACATATAGGAAATCTCCAGTACCTTCTCAACTGCTCGTTAGCATCTTCCGAATCTTCTCCTCTAAAAGGAGTCTCTCTAAGCTCCTTGAGAAACTGTCCCTTGATTTCGAACTCCACTTCTCGTGCAATAGCGGGCCTCACAACTCCTGGTCCAAGATCTGTGCGCATTTTGCTAGAGTACTGCTCTAAAGTCATGTTAGCGATATCTTCTGCCATTATGTTATCTGGTTCTGATTGATCGCTAAAAAGGAATTGTAAATACTCCCCGAAATCGCTTTCTAAATACGAATGGTAGTTATGGGTTCGTGGGGTGAAAAGGTTATTGGTAAAAACCTCGAAATCATCGACGAGAAAAGCGTTAATTAACGGCGAGTTAGGAGGTGCGGAAGCAGCGCGTCTTCTTTGATGAAATATGCGTTCGGGTTCTTCGAAAGGATCGGTAGGGTCGGGTTCCGTTGTTCGGGTCATAAACTTCCTGCAAATAACTTATAAAAAGTCAGCAGAACAAGCAACTCTGACAACCCTAACAGAACAACTCAAATTAATATTCACAATAGTACCCTAATAGATAAAAGTTGAAACAAAGCTAATAGCTACTAAATAAATAGACAAGTAACAACTAAACAAACTCCAATTTATTGAATCAAAACAAACCGATCCCCGGCAGCGGCGTCAAAAACTTGATGTCGTGTAAACGGGGCTTTAGTTTTATAAATGGGAATACCTGCTTACTATACACAACACAGGCAAGAATACCTGATCGTAATATAGTATAGCCTGATAAGTCCGAGTCGAACACAGGGAATGGATGTCAATTCAAATAAAATGGAAATTTATACAATTATTTATAGCAATTTAAAGAAGGGGGAACATTTGAGTTCCGTTCGAACAATTGGTAAACAATTATGAGAATTGATTTATTAAATAAAACTTAACTAAAAAAATAAAGAAATGATAAAATAATTAATTAAATAAAATATGTAATTCAAATGATAAAAGAAACACAATTGTTTAGATTATTTTCCTCAGAATCTGATTATCATTTTATTGAATCGCTAATATATGGATTTTATTGTGACATAACAAATGTATCAATTACCCTTACAAGATTAATTGATTAAACACAATCAAGAAAGATATAAAGTTGTTTTCAACCCTTTAACAGTTCAATTTAACGTTATCCACCAAATTGTATTATGAATTAAAACTACACCGTTTATAACTAATCAATAGCTATCACGTTCATTACCAATTATTAATCATAATTAACCCTAGCCTATCAAACTCAATCTATTTAGTGATAATCATCAATTAAAATTAACAATCATCAATAATGATCAATCAATGAAGAACTCAATCATAAATCAATAGATCATCACGCTAGGTTATCATCAATAATCAATAATTAAACATGGATCATCAAGTAAACATGTAAACATTCATAAAATCAAATATAAATCCGCAATTCAATAATCAAATCATCATCTGAGTATTATCATCTAAACAATTATATTAAAAACTTAGCCACTCATTATAACAGAAAATCAGAATCGAAATCAAAGTCATAATCATAATCAAATGAAAAGAAGTAATGTATTCGAACCGAAAAGTCAAAATAATGATTGAATGAACAAAAGCCTTCAAGTCTTCTTTCTTTCTTCCTTCAAAACTCTCTGGAATTAAGGTTTTTATTGATAGAAAAATGACTGGAGAAAAGTGTAGCTCATACCCAAAAAATGAGAACAAAATGAGTTTTTGAGGGTTTCTGTCGACGCAATCCATACGCCGTATGGACATCCATACGCCGTATGGATTGAAAAGCCCATAGATCCAACCCGCGTACTCTGGCAGCCCGGCTTACTCAATCCATATACCGTATGGACAGCCATACGCCGTATGGATTGAAAAATGTAACTTTTCAGCTCCACGACCTCCAATCTTCAAACTTTAAACTTTTCACCTCCTTTTCTTCAATAATGACTCGTTTTCTGCTTCTTTTCCAAATTCAAGGTCCAAATAATTCCTAAATGCAAATATGAACGAATAGAGTATCTTATTCACACAAAATGCATAAGAATTTAATAAAACAAATGGGTAATTAGTACTATAATTTAGTACATTTTAGCATTCATCACTCATGGTAATTCCACGTAGTCACATTGCATTTTATGATGCTTGCATGACGTTACAATTAAACCATAGTTTTGATGCAGATAATTATTGATCAAGTATTAAGGTTCGCGACTACAAGGTTACAATCATGTTTGTTAATCGAAAGGAAAATGTAAGTTTTAGGTTTAAGATCACATGATAAGTCCGTTAATAAATTTTCCATTTTTATAACGTCGATCCATAATACTACTACCTTCGGTCGTTTACCGGCTTCCATTCGTTTGTACTTTGCTTAAAAGCATTTCCAGCACTATACCAAGTAAACAGTTGAATAGGGGCCGTCATATTATTTCATGACGTATTTAAAGTCATCCCATAATTACATATGCTAACTACATCACAACAAATACAATAGTAATCTTATTTTGTACTAGTCTATCGTACCTATGCCTTTATTGGAAAACGACAATCTAACTTCTTATCTTAGAATATCCTTAAATATGTTTCAGGTGTAATCGGTATTCTAGTTTCAAAATGAGATTAAAGGTTAGATCATAGAGAAAGATTGAGTGGATCATAGAGAAAGATTGAGTGGAAATCAAGTGTTTATTGATATATATGGTTTTCTTTAGCCAAAAACGTCATCGTAATTTTTGATAACTTCGTTAATAATTTATAAATTTTAAAAATTATGTAAAAACATTTTGTGGCAAAGTTTGTTTAAAATCACTGCTGACGTGAATCTGTTGAAAACTCTTGTCATTAACAAAACGGGGAAAATTTTGTTTAACAAAAATCAATTGAAAAATTAAAGTTGTGGGAAATTTCGAGTAAGCGTTTGATGAAAATTCGTTAAAGGCTCAAATAGATGAAAATATGTTGAAAACTCTGGTCATTGAAAAGTGTTGAAAATTCTGTTTGTCAAAAATCAGTTGGAAGATTTATGTTTGTGAATAATTCATGGAAAATGTCTGATGAAAGATTTATTTGAAAATTGTTTCCTACACACTATACACGTTTAGTGGAATTTCTACTAGTCCTAAGCAGTTCTATTTTGCACACTAGTCTTAATCGCAAGGCAGCGACTTCGTCTCTGGTCTCCATCACCTGGAGATGGATAGTTTCTGTGGTTTCGCTAAGATTCTGTCGATCCTTAAGGATCTTTGCAACTCGGCCCCATGCCAGGTGCATCCAACCTAAACGGATTACGTGTTGTTCTAACTCCTTAGTGTCTATTCTATTTTCGTGGAGGCGTAGCCTAGCAGCTAGTACCAGAACGGTATGGTAAGTTGGTTTATGTGCGTATAGAGAGGTTCGCATGTCGATAGCTTCTTCGTCCTCTGTAGAAATCTATATTCCTTCTTCAGTTCTCCAAGTCTCAAGTGTTGCGGGCAACCAATTCCATTGGCGGACATCTGCCCTTCGATGGGTCCTAGTGGGTGGAGTATCAGTAGTAGTGGTATGAATAGGACAAGTTCTAGTTCGAGGTGGTGTGTCTGTTCTTCTTGTCGTGTGTAACGCACGCGATTCATAGGTCTACGATAAAAGTGGGAAGGAAGGGCATGAAGTAGATGTAGTCAATGTAACGCGCCTAGATGACAAATCCTTACGAGGTTCCAATTCCATACGTGTTCTCGAACGATTATAGTGAGAGCGGAAGGAAGAGGGTGAAGTAGATTTCACTTGTTTGGTTGGTGAATCCTCAGGTAGATTCTTCTCAAGTGAGTCCTATTCGATTATGTAGTCACCCTATGTGGTTGGGCAAGTGGTACCGTGGAAGTCTCCTCAGTGGTAAATAAGGGTTGAGTCTCGTTTATAGAGTTGGGTGACGTAGTTGTGGGAGTGTTTTCCGTGAAAAATGGCAAATAAGTTTAGTGTACGTAAGGTTATACATATATATACATATATATACATATAAAAGCCTAGCACATAAGCACATATAAAGGTTGGTCTCGTGCTATCCTCGGTCTATGTTTGCTATTGTATTCTCGTTCACTATAACCATTTCAGGTCTTGCATCGAATCTCCTTTAATTGTACATAGTGGATCAGGCTATGTTAAATTAAATTTAAATGATGCAATTGCTGAACCAGTCATACCAAACGTGGAATACTAACCTAACAGTGATAGTCTAGGTCACTAATGCAATCCTAGTTCGCTATAACCTTAAGCTCTGATACCAATCTGTCGCACCCCCAAAACACATGGCAGCACATCAAATATCATCACACAAAGATTATAACAAACGACCTCTACATGAGACGTTTGAAAAATAGTTACATTGCCATAATCAAATGTTTACAATTGTTACCCAAAAACATTGGAGTTTGCAAAAATAGTCTAGAGATTTCTAATACATAGTTGTGGATACAAAATATCGTAATGGAACTAATTCTTTTGTTTGAAAATATGCGACTCGAGCTATGCTTTTTAAAAGCATCCTACTATCTTGATTCATGTGGGTAGTCCTATTGCGTCTGTAAACCTGAGAATACATACTAAAAGGGTCAACATAAAGTTGGTGAGTTCATAGGTTTGTTAAACAGTTGTTTAGATATCGGTATGAAACATAAGATTTAATAATGTTTGAAATCAATCAAATATGTATACTATTGCCATGAGCTCATACTCCGAAGCTTAACAATGTGTGTCGTGCCTCTTTCGAGTACACAATCGTTGGTGCCCCTGCAAGTGTCTAATCCGATACACTCGTGTGTACAAATATTAATACGTCCGTTTGACAGGTTAGCGCGACTAACCCGGACGGGGATTGTTAGTCCCAAATAGATCTATTTACTAATACTCACGCTTAGTCCAAATTAACGAAGCTATGATGGGTGAGAACTTTAATGGATTAGTGTGTTAACTCATGCAATCCATATAGCGTTGTTTGTTGTACTTGTGTTCATAAAAACAGTTGTGTAAAAGCATTTGTATGTATTCTCACCCCTAGATATAAAACAGTAAAAAGGGGCTATGAAACTCACCAGAGTTAAGCAGGTAGCAAGCAATAATCAAATAGCAAGCAAAGACCAAAGCGCAACCTTCTAACGTCCTAAACGTATAAGGTTGGGTAAGTAGATGTCTCAAAAGACCATCTATAGCGATTATATAAGTGGGGATTAATGTCCACTTAAGCCAATCGGGTAGGTGGGGGGTTTATGTCCACCTAAAGCTAGTTCACTCAACTAGTATGTTCAAATAAGTTGTTCAAGTTCGTTTATCAAAATGTGTATGGCTCGTTGGTGAAAGTTTGCAATAATAATTCGTTTAGACATTATTATTAAGTTTGTTTTGTTGTATTCTATTCATTAGTACATATCGTGGGTAGCTAACAGATTATTTAGTTAGTAAAACCTTAAATCGTAGGTCAAAGTTGGTCAACTCGTTGGTCAAAGTTGGTCAAACTGGTCAAAGGTGGTCAAACTGGTCAAAGTTACCAACTAAGTCACCCAAACCCGTTTTTGTTACCATTTTCCAAAAATAGTAAGTTTGTCGGTTTTTAGAAATCGAGCCCCGTTTTTGTTGACTTGGTCAAACCTTCTCGGTTTGACCTGAAACTTTTACCCAAACCTTATATGCGTTTATGGACAATAAAAAGTTAGTGTTTCCATTTATAGCAAGCCCGCAAGTGTCGGTTTTTAAAGTGTTACTAAAATCAATCCACTATCTTATTTTCCAGAAAATGCACTTGTTAGTCGATTTTTTAATAAATTTTACATCCTAAATTACCTCCAAAGAAAAATTCTAGTTATTTCCCCTCATGTTAACCTCTTTCAGTAATTTTACCATGAATTTTAGAGTAGTCTAAGTATTTATAAAAATTACATGTGTCCTCTAAGGTCCAACAGTTGAGCAATCTGGACACATGAATGAAGATTACATTTCTGGGAAAAATCTACAAGGAACTAGTAAAAGATGTCAACATGAAAGTTGTACCCAATGAAATTTGTAAAATTAGAGTGGTAGTTTCAGGTCATTTGGAGATTTTTAGCTCGAGATATGGCCAAAATACTAAAGGTAAATTTTCTGGATTTCAGGAATAGATTCTCTATGTATTTGTATACAAATTATTAAAAATACTAAACGAGCTCAGAAAAATATGAGGTTTTCGAGGTTGGAAAGCTTACTTCTTGAATGTCCATTTTCATTGAGAGATGATTTTTCTAAAAATCGTGGAAGTGGACACATCTTTCTAGACAGAAAGTATATCTTACTTTTTATTAATTACAAGTTAAGAGAAATGGTTTTTGAGTAGTGTTTTGTTAATATACTTGTTGAGTGAACTTTAATACATGTTAATAAGAGTGTAAAGAAGGAGAAGAAATCCTCACAATATTGGTTATGAAGAAAGGAGGACAGATTTGTGATGAGGTGTTCTTGAGGTCTTGTTTTCTTGAAGCACTTTAGTAAAATGATGGAGATAGTGGTGGTGGTTTATGGTGGTTTGTGGTGATTAGTGGTGAAATATCTGATTTTTAGAGAGAGAATTGAGGGAAATCTAGTGAGAGGTTAGAGGATTTGATGAGAGTAAAATGAATGAAAGTAATCTTGCATATTGGTTTAGTGGTGGTGTAAGAAAAAGAAATGGAGGCTTGAAGATGATTGGGGAATGAGGGTGGTGGTGGTTTGGCAGATTTTTAGGGGGGCCCATGGGTGGGTTTGTGATTTAATTCCCAGTTTCCAGTCTGTGTTGCGTATGGTGTTCGTTTATTCAGTATTTCGGTTATTCGGTTAAATCGCGTAGCGTTTTCTTTCATCGTTTTGATTTACAAAATAATTGGGATTATTTTTCAATGAAGTATTATTAAAATGCTTAAATTTGAGTTATCAAAATATTAATTAGGGTTTCGTTGGGTTGCCGGGTTCAGTTTGCTCGTTTTCACCGCGTTTGTTACATTTTTTTTTTTTTGGGTAAAGGGTTTAACCCGGTAAATATGACTCTACAAATGTAACAAAGCAAACAAAGGCTGCTAAACGCAGCATAACTACACTGCTAACCGTAGTAACTGACCAACAACTAAATCTGCTAAACGCAACCAATTACATTTGAATAAAACAATCTAAATGTAAAAAACCTGGTTCAAAGAACCCCTTCCATAGTGATCGTCTCAGTCATCAATAATCTTCGAATCTTGACCTTTGAGAACAAACACCAACGTCCAAACTGCACATGTAGCGAATACTCTTCGTTGAGCTAACTTGCCCTACCAACACGTCTCATGACCATTGGCAAAAGGACCAAGCCAACTCACCAAGTCTAAAGCTGTATCTTTAACCTACCCTACCAATTCCATGGATGGCCAAAGGTCCAAATCAAACCCACAACTCTTCGACGGGAGTGCACCTGCCCTACCAAATCCGGCAATGGAAAAAGGTCCAAATACACCCCCAAGCAGCTTTAGCCTTGAATGACGAAACCATAGTAACCCTAACTGAAAACCGATTAATGATAATGCTTGAATACACCGGAGAAATTAAGCAAACCTAACCAGCAACTCTATGCCTCGATACACACTAGCATGAAAACCTAGCGTAAAAAAACCCTAGACCAGCAGGTGTCTGATCGTTGCACCACCATGATACCCACACTAGTTCAATGAAACCCAAACCGGATGACATTGAAAACCCTAGCGAACCAACCGTTACACCACCCACACTGTTTCATGAACCCTAAACGGATAACAATGAAAATCCTAGCCAACCCCAATCACCCACACATCAAATCCGAGTACAGGCAATCGACCACCCCAAACCGCGGCCAAGAACACCCTATGACCGCCGCACCACCAACAGACCCCACAAGGCCATAGCAGCAACAACCCTAACCACGAATCCACAACCAAAACAAGATCATGAATCGCAACTATAACAAGGAAGATTGAAAACCATATTCCGGTTTCAATACAAACGCATCCTTGTACATAACAAAAATCCAAATCGGTTCTTGAACATCCAAGAAAACAAAAAGATTGATAAGCCGCCCGATTGATAAAGAACACAATCGGTTTCCTCTGAATGAAATCGTATAGAGAACAAAAAGATTAAACCCTAAACGAATTTAGAATGAGATGCAGGAACGCATTTGTTACGTTTTATACAAAACGTCTAAGTTTTTCGTGTATATTTATTTCAAAATAATAATATGTGATAAATAACTTCTAAAAGTAGAATAAAGTTATTTATAGAAAGGTTTTCACTAACATCGTATAGTCTGCCGGATTCCGTCCGGTTGTTTCGCGTAATTACGACTAATTAGGTAAGCGTAATATAAAACAATTACGTAGGTGTATATTCACAATAATAGACAAATAGTTACAAGTAATTACAAGTATTTAGCCTAAATCACATCTAAATACACGTAATTAGGGTCTCGGTTAAGTTTAAAAGTAAACCTAAATTGTCGGGTGTCACATAGGCTTTGCTAGCACTCGAACATACTTAGCTCACCAGGTGAGTTCACAGCCCATACTTTTACCGTTTTACTACTTTTGAACAGGAGTGGAAAACATTGTCAACTGCTTTTACTTACATGATTGTATACCTGTTTTACTCGAACGATTAAGAGTACTTTAGAAAAACTAAACACTGACAGGGAGGAATGCTTTGATACTATACTTGTTTACTCCAACGATTTGAGTACTTTTGAACTGTTAAACTTATGCACAAACCGGTGGTATGAAATAACGTTTTCATACTACAAACTATTACAAACGAGTTAAACTATACTTGATAAACTGGAGAACGACTGGTACTGTCTGGAAATGCTGGAGAATGACCAGCAACACTTTTTTTTACAAAACTGATTTGGAAGTCCCTACGTCATGGGCATGCGTACAAAGTCTCTACATCCTGAGCAACTAATGGTTCCTACTGACTTGGATCAGGGATACTGACTTTCCCTACTATTTTGGTTTTACCCTTCTGACTTGGGTACTCGATCTTACTGACTTGGATCAGGGATACTGACTTTCCCTACTATTCTAGTTTTACCCTTCTGACTTGGGTACTCGATCCTACTGACTTGGATAAGGGATATTGACTTTCCCACGAATCATTTTGTCGCACCCCCAATTTTCGGGTTGCGGAAGCGAATCGGGTCGGGCGTGACTAATCAAAAATCACAGCACAAAGATATAATGAACGACTCTATATGCGTCGTTTTACAACTTGTATTGATAAAATCAAAGTTTACATCAAAATATAGTTTACTTTAGCTCAGTTGAAATCGAGAGATTTACATACATAATTAATTTATACAAAATATAATAATGCAGCTAAATCTCTGAATGTTTGCATGCTGACACCAGCTAATGGTTCCTAAGGGAAGTCCAACCTACTGCTGAGTACCTGTGATACATGCTAAAATGGGTCAGTGAAATGCTGGTAAACTCATAGGTTTGTATGTCAACACATATTGTATAAACCGCAAGATTTAATTGAATTTAAATTGCAATTAATCAAAGTAAAAGTTTTACAGCCATGAGCACATAGTCTGAGCTTAACTCGAGGTGTCAGGTCCACATTTAAGGTATCCTGATCGAGGTGCCTCCCACAAGTGCCTAATCTACACTCATCTGAATAAATATTAGTACATCCGTTTACCCAGTTAGTGCATGCTATCCCGGACGAGGAGGGTCAATCCTATATGGTACCATATACTAATATTCACGCTACAACGTATTACCAAACTATGCTGAGGAGGGCTTTGAAAGATTAGTGAGATAACTCATTTAGTAATTGTTTATTTTCATACTTGCGTTCATATAGTTAAAATAAAACGAGCAATGATATCACACCCCTGAGTAAAATAGTAAAGTAGGGGCTATGAGACTCACCTAATTCTGGAGAGTTTAACTAATTAAACTTGAGTTAATTAGACGAGAATCGATGTTCGAAGACTTATACCCTTAGGGTGTCCGTGACACGCGATGGTTATAAACGTAAGTAGGTATCTATAAAGACTACCTTTGTAGTTGTTCGTCCAACTAGAATGTCCAAATTACTACGATTGGGTTGATTTGATTATGTTTTGAAAACGTGTACGGCCCGTTGGTGATGGTTTGTGATGATAATAATAATCTCTGAATTCATTTTGTTATACTTATTAAGGTAGGAAATCGGGTACGGGGGTCCAGGGGCAGCGCCCTTGGTAGCGGGGTCCAAGGGGCAGAGCCCCTGGCTGGACTCTGATGACACTGATCAGTTGCCTGACCTGGCATCATCTCCGGAAGATCTCTTTCCAACTTTGCATTCGCCTCAAATACCAAATTCTGTCCACTTCGATAGTCCTTCCGAAGAAGATTGTGAAGAAAACCCTCTGAAATTATGTGACTTAATTACCCTCATTCTTGAAACGTCGGTGTATGGCAACACTCTGTCAAATTCTCGTAATGACCGCATCTTTCTATTCCTTTCACAAGAACACAAATACACCATCTATCGAGTTGTGGATAAAGTTCCATCAGTCGAGCCAGAAAAACCTTGTTCTGAAAAACGCCACCTCGGCGCATCCTTTGATCCTTCTCGCAGAATAGATGTCTATAGGGCATTTGTTAGGAAATTAGACTCCTCCGACTTTCCCTTTTCATATGAACAACGAGAAAAGATTACCAATCTTGACGAACAACTCAAATTCTTATCTCGCCTGTCAAATCATGAATGTGAAAGCAGTTCCACCAATTTCAGAGACCAAGGACTAAAGTTTATAGCAGATTTAGATCTACTTTTTGAATCACTTGCTGACATTGATTTCCATCCAATATCTATGATATTAATCAATCATAATGTTGTTGCAATGATCAATGAACTTGAGTTCTGCGAAGAACGGGACCCGATGATTCCTTTCATCATCCCTGGTAAAATTCCATTCTTTGTTGACCCCGCCTCTGTAACACCCGCCAAATTAAGGCTTGTCATTAGGTCCTAATCATTCCATAATACATGTAATTTGTTCTGTGTTAGGCTAATTAATGTATCGATATATATATTGTTGAATATATACGAATATACGTTTTGATTAAATCGTACAAGTTTCAAAACGAATGTACTTTGGTACAATTAAGTGCGAACGTTGGTTATCAAATTCATTAAAAAGTATAAAAATTTATCTAATAACGATAACATACCCAAATATTATTTTGATAATATTTCAATTACCTTTCGTATCGTACAATAAACGTCTACGTAACTTAAACATTAATTACACGAGCAAACGAAACCATTTAAGTTTATTAGGTATTTGGTAAAATACTTCAACACAATATTAAATAAATAATTGTGTTTTAAAAATTATAACTAAACGTGTAAAATAATTATTTAACTTAAAACGATCGAAAAACGAACGCTGCACGGAACGGGTACGCGGGAGAATGAAAAACTGGTGAAGCCCACACTCGGTGGACCCCACCAGCCGCCCCTCTTCCCCCTCCTTTTCTTCCCTTTTTCCTTTCTTCTTTCTCACTTTCACTTTTTTTTACATCTTTCTTTTCTCTCTAAACTAAACCACATCACCACCACTTAATCTCACTAAAAACACCACCAAACGACTTTGATCTTCACCACCCGTTTGGAGAAAAAGAACCGCCTCGCAACGATCTACGTTTGTATCCAACCAAATCCTCCGCGCAACGATTTGTAAGTTTCCGAGAAAACCCAAAAACTCTCGATTTCAAGTATTTTTAGGTTCTAGTTGTTTCTTTAAGCTTAGAATGTCCCTATAAGGGTTGGGTAAAAGAATCAGACCAAACGGAAATCCGAAAACTCATTTTTGGCTCAAAAATCCGTCAACAGCCTTAAGTGTCGCAACGAAGGTGCAGTATAGCATCACTTCGTGCGTCACTTAAGTGACGCACTGAGTGTCGCTAAAAGCCCTAATCATGCGTCACTTGCATAAGTGCCGCATAAAACCCCTTTTTCCCGACACTTACCTCCGTCACTTGTTTAGTGATGCCTAGAAGCCTTAACTGACACTTATACCCGACACTAATGGAGTGTCGCCACCTTATGCGTCACTTACCTAAGTGACGCCCTAAACTCAGAATTTCCAATTTTATGCGACACTTCCAAAGTGTTGCCCAAGCCACTAAGTGACGCCTCACTATGCGTCACTTCCATAAGTGACGCCCTTACCCAGACTCTGCGATTTCATGCCTCACTTCCTAAGTGACGCCTAAGACCCTAAGTGTCGCTATAAGTGTCGCATGAAACAGAACTCAGATTTTTACCAAGTGTCGAGACCTAAAATTTTATCACTTGATTTTACCCAAATTCAAATCTTAGATGCGTTTTTTCCTATAACAATATGGTAGAAATAAAAATTTTTTGAGCTGACCTGGCTAGGGGCCAGCCCCTTGGACCCCGCCAGGGGTTGCCACCCCTGGGACCCCGCTAACCAGGGGCGCTGCCCCCGGACCCCTGTCACCTAAAGTTTGTAAATACTCTTTAAGTATAACAGTTCGACATAATAATAATATTATTGCAAATAATCACCAACGGGCCGTACACGTTTTCAAAACTCGAACTTACCAATCAAATCAAATCATTGGACATTACTAGTTGGATGAACAACTAGCATATGTTATCTTTTAAGATAGCTACTTATTTTATTCAACCTTGCGCGTTATAAACGCCCGGCGGGTTACAGTCTTCGGACACACCATTTTACTTCACCACATTTGCTTCATTGCAACTCTTCAGGCTCAGGTGAGTCTCATAGCCCCGACTTTTTACTGTTTTTACTCCCGGGGTGGGAATACATGCTCTAACTGTTTTACATGTGAACACGAGTACAAAACTCGCTATATTCTACATGAGCTGTTTCTAATCACTTTTAAGTCCTCTACGATCATAGTTCTGGTAGTACTTTATGTAGCGCGAATGTTAGTGTATGGTACCATATAGGACTGACCATCCTAGTCCGGGCCAGCAAGCACTGGCTGGTTAAACGGACGCATTAACTTTTGTTCATACGAGTGTGGATTAGACACTCGCTTGGAGGCACCCACGATCAGGCACTTTAGTGTAATCCTGACACCCATGTTAAGCGCAGACTATGACCTCATGGCAGACGTATACATTATTTGATTCATTTCAAACGGTTATCATTAAATCTTGTGGTTCACACTTACTTTATTACTACGCAAACCTGTGAGCTCACCAGCTTTTAGCTGACTTTTTAGTATGTATTCTCAGGTACACAGCAGTAGTAGGACTGCTCAGGATTAGCTAGCTCGAGTCGCATGCAGATCTCAGGAGATTCATATGCATTTCTACATTTTGTAAAATAGATTTGCCTTAGAATCTCTTACAATTTGGTTCACGAGCTCTTGTAACTATTATAACATTTTAAAACTTTTGAATAATCAATGTAATGTTTAAAACAACGCATATATATTCGTTTCTTATACCTTGTGTGTTTTGATTATTGATTAGTAACACCCCAAGGCTTGCTTCCGCTAAACAGTAAATTTGGGGGTGTTATAGCCTCTTACTTGATCTCAAAATTGCGAGACATTTTTCCTGATTCCACCAAAAGGCCTGACACAGCTTTCTTCGCTAAACGGAAAGACCTTCATGTTAAGCTTGTTCAAATCTTCGCTTTCACCAAATACCCCTTCACTTCCACACAAAAAGCCCTAATCAGTAAACTCTTTAGAATAGTCAATACTACAACCGGAGAACCTGATTCGCAAGAAGATAAAGCATTTTTGGAAATCATGGATAAACTCAATCACGATCTAAATTACAAAGACCAAGGAGCTCGCGATGGATTGTCAAACCCTAAAAAGATAAGAAAGGCATATAATAAGTTAATTAGTGATCTTGTCAATTTAGGATATGAAGAACGAGAAGCACTAGGGGACATAGAGAACAGTCATTATTTAGTTTATAACATCATCTGGGAGCTTTCAAAATTTTTTGTGCCTAAAAACATTCGTTTAAGGGAACAAATCTCGACCCTTTCCCTACGGAGAGAACGGAAAGAATTATAAAACAATTCTTTCCTAAAAGGTCGAGGCTCGTGACTTTAAATGAACATATATTTAATATTTAATATATATAATAAATTTTTGAAAGTTTCTATTATAAGAAGAAAACTTTTTACTAAAAATAACTTACGTTTAATATTTTGGGTTGATTATAATCGTCCCGCAAAAATTTGCGCGTTTCTTAAATTATTTATAACGTGGCAAGAAACTAACAAGTAACGAGTTACAATAAGCACACTTAGGATTCGTAATCATTGTTAGTAGGACATTAGAAATTAACCTAGATTATTAATACTAGAAGTACATTAGGGACCATGTAAGGAATATGGTACTTGGAACTAGGACATATATTCCTAGGGGACCATTAAAACTTCCATGCACTCTCATAATTCAAAAACAAATAACAAAAAAACATTTTTCTTCCTCCCCTTGCTCTCCCATGGCCGGCCATCCCCACACCACCATGAACCACCATTAAATCTCCATCAAACTCTATAATTTTGCATCCTTTTGAACTCCTCGTTGCATATTATTCTCGGTTGTACATTCGTTTTGAAGTTTTACGCACTACAATAAAGGTATGATAATGAGAAACCTACTTTGAACTTTGAATATCCTATTTTATGAAATTAGCTTAGTTAGTAACTAGGAATTACTACTTTTCTTGGTTAGATGCTTAGAAATTACATATTACTACCACTTACCCATGCTAATTCACACATGTTTGACTTTATTAAAAGGATGAACTTTAACCTATTAATTAAGTCTATAATTTTGCTTGATTAAGTGTAGTTGTTAAGTATTTAAATGATCATGGTGATTTGAATGATTACTCTATGTTAATTGCACAATGCGAATGAATTAGGATTAGTTAAGTTTGACTTTTGAAAGTTAACAAAAGATTAGCTTGCTTGCTTAAATAGAATAGTGAATTAAGATCACTTGACAATTCTTGCTCACTAGAATCTTGTACTTGCTTGACTAGTCAAAGTAGGCAAAATAACTATAAAATCATTATTGTGAAAATAAAAGTCTTGAATAAAATCAAACACATGGATGACATAACTCTTATTGCGTGACCTAGCTTGTTTACCAATTAGGAAATGCTTGAAATGGTTTAGGTGATATTTACATGTATAGGATATAATTTTGGCATACGAAGTTATCATTCGAAGTAAGCTTTGACCTAAAAAGTCAACTTGAAGTATTGCATTCTTAAAACAAATCAATTGAAATTTTAAAAGTCAAAACCTACCGATAATTATAAATTGTGAGATAATAACATTTCAAATTTGGGTAACACCAAACTTTGTAAATTACATTACTTCACAATAAAGCTATTGCCATTTCACGACTATATATTTTTCACATATTAATGATTGCCTTAGTATTTGTTTAAACTGGTTATTGGTCACTTGGGGACATTTGATATTTACTGTAATCTTTGGACTGTCAAAAATTTAAAGCGCTCATTTCGAATTTTCCATTGGAAATTTCAAGAAGTGCTTTAAATTTTCTCCTTCTTAAGAATCCATTACTTTAAATCTCTCATGTTCTCAAGTATTATGTCGCCGAAGAAGAAAAAACTAAACTCAGCACGACCACTTATAGGATATCTCACCTATCTTAGTGCATCACCTGATCACGACCGGATGGCACGCATCTGCAGAGACAAGAAGTTCGGGCGTTTAAAATATGTGGACTGGGAAAAGTTTCGAAAATTGGGATTCAGACAGAGACTAGAGAGCCTATTCAGTTATCCAGTTGAGGGTCAGCAGTTTGAGTTCTTCAAGAGACTGTTCAGTATATTGATGAACCGGTATACATGGAAGTGGTTACCGAGTTCATGACCACCTACACATTTGAGACAGGGAGTAGAGTTGGAGATGGTTTGATCACATTTCGATATATGGGAAGTTCATTCACCTTGTCACTGGCTCAGTTTGCACAAAACTTGGATCTATACACACCAGAAGAGATACATTCCCCTCTGTTCACTAGTGGAGCCACTTCGATATCCATCTCGATCACACCAGCCGAAGCATGGAGTAGGTTATCATCAACAAGATATTTCTCGGGTATAAAAGCTACCAGACTCAGAGATCCAGTCCTACAAATCCTACACAAGCTGATAGCTTGTTCATTTGATGGAAAATACACAACGAGCGTTCGAGTTGCCAGATTTGATATTGCTATGATGACATGCATCCTCGAGAGGAGGAATATTCAGGTTGCCAATTTAGTTACCCAACGGATCCTGGAAGAAAAGGATTTTGGTGCAAGGAGATCATATATGGGTCCAGTAATTACAAGGCTGATTCGCAAAATGGGATTTCTTAGGACGACAGAGGTAGAAAAATTCAAGAGCCTGCCAGGATGGAGTGCCCATCCGATAGATTATGACTTTCTTAGGGGCATGGATATACTCAAGATTATGAGAGATGGCACCATTTACATCAGGGCACGATCATCGGACCCAGATAGTGTGGATACATTGGTACCAGGTCTAGTTTTACAAAGAGAAGGAAGAAAGAGGAAACAACTAAAAGAGCCAAATAACTTAGATTCAGACTCAGATTCAGATGAAGATAAGGATGATTATGACAACCCAGTTGCACTACCACCAGTAGTGCCACAGCCTACTAGGGCAGGACCTTTCACCCCAAAACCTAGATCTCAGGTGCCCCCTTACATATACCACTATGGGACACCACCAGGGCCAGACTATTGGTACTGGCTGATGCAGATGCATGTCCGATGTTATAGGGCTATGAGATAGTAGACAACAGGGATACCCGTGAGCCCACTTCCTGACTTACCTTGTGGATTGGGCCGAGCACCACCACACATATATCCCCCTGCAGTTCCTACTCCAGCACCTCAACCATATCCAGCCCGTAGCCGTAATCTACCCCCTCGAACTATGCCTCCTAGACCACAGCCACCTCCAGCACAGGCTCCCATCACGAGACAACATGTTCCATCAGTCGTTGAGTCTGTCAGGGTTCACACTTCAAGAGGCAGCAGGACATCCAGAGTCTCCGCTCGAACCATCACTGTTCAGAGTCCCAGGATTGCCAGACATACCATCCCTACAGTTTTTTTGCCTAATCCAGTATCTTCTCACAGGCAGATAGACCTATTCGAAGGGCATAACCAGGAATCACCAATGTACCTACTTGATAGTTTCGACATGCCTGCAGGACCTTTTGTAGATCAGCTGATACAAAATGGAGTTCTGACGATCGGTACACCAGAAGCAGGGGCTGATCGAGATGCATCAGACAAAGGCACCCACTATCAGCTGCAGTATCACCACTAGCCGAGCAATAGATTGCTCCACTTTCTGACTCCTTTCTATTTTCTATCAAGACCTTATTATTATTGTGTATTGTACTGTGGATGCATAGACATCACATCTATCCAGTTATTACTTTAATATGCTATTACTTTACTTTTCTTATTAGCAGCTATTACTTGATTGAATTGAGTGGTTTTTTGAGAAACTATCCATAGAAGATCAAAGCAAGGGAAGCTGTGGACGACACGATGAAGAATGCCGAGAGCCATAAGCTACAAGCCATGGACCAGCAGACTTCTAATGAGTAACCAACAACGTGCATAGCAAAAGCGGTACACCGTTCCAAAACCCCCTACCCGTTTAAAGAATTGATTATCTCATCCGATATTCCAAAAACTAAGTGTGGGATCATCAAAACCACACTACACTTACGTAACAATCCAAAAATAAGTAGAATCTCTAAGTGTGGGATACCTCAACAAGAGGTACTAAAAAAATAGATTCGAACATTAAGGACAATGTTCCTCTAAGTGTGGGATATACTGCCTTCAACCGTAAGTTTTACCTTTTGTCCGTAAGTCAAACAAAATTTTCATTAAAAAGCTAAAAATGGATAAAATTTAAAAAATTTTAGATTCAAAAACATCGTTCTTTAGAAATCCTATCTTTCAAATCGTCACCCTCACATACACCGGGAAAAAGGTTACGATAGCAAGCCCCTCCTCGGCCGAAGTTACAGCAAGAAACGAGTTTTGACAATGAAAAAAAAATTGTATTAGAATAAGATACGAACGAAAAGGGCAACACATGGCTAGGCACACATTGACCAAAACATTCGATTCGTGAGGATTGAGCCCATCATTAGCATTCATCTCTAAAATGCTTCACTTTTCATTTCATGTGTGCGCCGATGTATGCATTCGAATTAGAACTTGCTCTTGTAATGCATTTCGAGATCATACCAATGAGTGCCATACGTGGCATAGGTACAACCCATCTTGATAACTTCTAAGGAATCCAAACACCCTTCCACCATCAAACATCCACCCACTCAACATTCACTCTTCCAATCAAAACCTTCTATTATTCATCCCGAACCTACAGAAGTTTCGTCTTCCAACAAATTCTCAAAGACACTCTTGATTTCCCAAGACTTTTGCAACCCAATACCATTAGGAATCTTCCAGGACATAAAATATATGCCGACACAACCAAGAAAAGAAATCAAAAGAAAAAGAAATTAAAATCTGAGAAATTCCAAAGAAAACAAAAGAAAAAGAAATCAAAAAGATTATGCCGACACAACCAAGAAAAGGGTCAAGAAAAGAAAAATTCCAAAGAAAAGGGAAGAAAAAGGCTATGTAGTCCTTTTAAAATCTGAGAAATTCCAAAGAAATCTCTCAAGAAAAGTTTCGAGAAAATACAATGAAAACCATCACACCTTCTTCAAACCAAACACCCGATTCCTTCCAAGATATCTCGAAAGGTTAGTACCATCCTCATCAAAAGTGATGGAGATTTGATTCTCGATCAAGCCTATGACGAGAATGCTGCATGATCGGCTATCTGAGTGATTGACACTAGTAAGTAGGAAACCCTAAACATTTGAGTGATTTGAGTGACCCACTTGTGAGGATTGCCTAGTCATGATCATCATATATGTTGCTCGAAGAAGGTATCAAATTCTATAAACCCTTACTTTCCGGTAAAAACTCTTTCATAACTGTAACTTTATATTCTTTGTAAATGGTATCTCTAAAAACTAATGCGATTAGAATCCATCCAGAAGCTTTTTAAGAATGAGTTTGCTTGAGGACAAGCAAAGTTCTAAGTGTGGGATACTTGATATCGCATAAAAAGTCATGTTTTTACTACCGATTTCTCTCTCATTCTGGAATGATTCTTGGCTTTTTAAACTTAGAAACAGTACAAATCAGTGATATTATGCCAAGATGGTCAAAACAAGGTTGCACGACAAAAATGAATCAAAACAGATGAAAAACGAAGATTCCACGCACGTTTGAGGATTCAAGGAATCAAAACAAGATTTCAAGACAAAAGTGCCCATCATTAACATCCATCTCATCCAAGATGTTCGTTTCAAATTACGAATCCAACAGAAGAAGAATCAACAAAAACGAACGAGGAATGAAGATTCTACGTATGCCGGAAGATCCAAACGATTCGTACGAGACATCCAAAGATGGGAGACATATTTTTTGGATATCTTTACATCAAATTCTTCATTTTTGAATTAAGAATCCAACGCAAAAAGAATCAATGCAAACGGACGCATAACAAAGAAGATACGCGCGGATTAAGAAATGCAATGAAAGACGGCGAACTGGGGCGGGGGTGTGCCAGCTGCCGCCGGCCACCTGGTGGGCGGCGCCGGCTGCCTGCCACCCATCCCATTTCCGCTTTTTGGTCCTTGAATGTACCCGGTGCGCCACCTTTCCATGCTTTTTCATCTTTGCATGCTTTTTCGTACCCGGTGCACCACCTTTCACCCTTTTGCTAATGTGTTCTTAGGAATGCTAACGTGAGCTACATTTCATCTATAAATAGTAGCCCTTAGACCTCATGACACACATACACTCTTACTGTCCCATACACACTCTCATTCATACTTTCACCTCCATTTCTACTTTCTCACTCTAGAAATTCTCTTATAGTCTAGGATTATTGTAATTAATCTACGGATTAGTATAGAGGCTAGAACGAACGTTAGGGGTTTGAAGATTCATCTTTGTACGTGTAAATGAGTTGTCAATCATAATAATACACTGCTGCACATTTATTTCCGGGTGATATCTAAACCTTTATCATAGTTGCTTTATTCCATATTTTAATTATGTGTTATTGCCTGGTATGTGATATATTTGTTGTCATGAATTGCGAGTAGTCTATTATTGTGATTGTTGATGATGTTGATAATTATAAGTAAGGATGACATTATATAATTAATGTACGAAAATCGTAAAGAGATATGACGGCCCCTATTCGACTGTTTATTCGATATAGTATTGGAAACGCTTTAAGGCGAAGTACAAACGTATGGAAGTCGGTAAACGACCGAAGGTAGTTATATCTCTGGAATCAGCTCTGGTCTAATAGTTGGAATTCCGAAAGGGTAATACAACTTCACAACTAACTGGTATATCCTACGAAAGTCAAAACACTATAAAATGATGTTCGTAAAATACGTTCAGATAAAATAGGAATTAGTAACCCTTGTAACGTTAAGACTTTATGAATTCAAGTTTAATTTATGGAGTACCCTTTCTGGTTATCCACATGACTGCAACCTAGTAATTAGGACATGATCAACCTTAATTATGGTAAGTAGTTATCTGTGCCCATGACATGCAAAAATAAGACACATTGAAACCAATCGTTGTATATATTAGGCTTACATTTCTTAACTGCTTTACATTTAGTTAGATAGAATGTCACATTCACTATCAATTACTCTTGACCGCATGTTGATGTGAGATACTGTGGAACTACTACGTAAAGTACACTGTCTATCATTGAAAGGCATGGTCCGCATATGAAACACGTTTTAACAGACTGCGAATAATCCGGGGATGTATAACTGTTTGAAAAGGAGAGATTTGAATCATAAGTCGAAGTAACTAGAGCTTAAATGAATGATAATAGGACTTCGGAATAAGAGTAAAGTCGTAATGACCTAGAATCCTTAAAACACCAAGTCTTACAAAATCGGCGGTCTAGACTTACGAAGTTATTAATTTATGTGCTAATTGAGCAGTTGTAACACCCCCAAAATTTGTTGATTTAATTTAGCGGAAGCATTTTGTTAAGTATGGGGACTGCCACAATATACAGTACATGCATACGTATCAGAGCACATGATTACAACAGAATAAATATATTAAGATGCCAAAGTATTAGTTACAAAGTTTACGATTCCTCAAATCGTACAAGTTAAAAGTATTAAGTTTACAAAAGTAGATTTCATAAATATCACTAAAATCGCTTTAGTTATACAAAAGAAATCCAGTTGTCAAAAGTTGGCATCCTATTCCTTCATGGGTCGCCTATGTTCCATGTGTGCAGGTCGTCTTACATGCAGCTAATTCCCTGAAAAACATAGTAAAAGTCAACAACGAGGTTGAGTGAATTCACACGTTTTATGTTTACAATGATAGTTGGTTGTTTCAAAGCGTTCACAATTCGTTATCGTCATCACGATCCAATAAAGTTTCGTGGAGTGTTATCCAATGTGTACGTTTAGTGGGATGTAGCCCAAAGATGTAGTTACGTGGGATGTTACCCAAAACCTAGTTTAAGTTTCGTAGGAAAGCGGTATCCTATTAGTATTTGTAGGAATGTAAGTATCCTAATGGTTGTTCGTAGGAATGTCAGTATCCTAATAGTTGTTAACGGATCCATGTCAGTAGGATCGAGTACCCATGTCAGTAGGGTTCACCTAGTGGGGAGTGTCAGTGTCCCCTGTTCTACAAGTATAACGAAGCCATGTCAGAAGGATCTAGTACCCATGTCAGTAGGGTTCAAATAGTAGGGAGTGTCAGTGTCCCATGTTCAATAAGTATAATGGATCCATGTCAGTAGGATCTAGTACCCATGTCAGTAGGGTTCAAATAGTAGAGAGTGTCAGTGTCCCTTGATCCATGTCAGTAGGATCTGGTCCATGTCAGAAGGACCCATTAGTTACCTAGTCAATTTCGTAGAAGCGTTGCTGGTCGTTCTCCAGCGTTTCCAAAACAAGTTTAATACGTTTACAGTGTTTGTAGTATGAAAACGTTTATTCATAAACATCAGTTTGTGTAACAGTTTAACAATTCAATGTACTCTAATTGTTCGAGTAAATCAGTATACAATCATGTATTTCAAACGTTTGACTATATTTTCCACCCCTGTTCAAAAGCAGTTAAAACAGTAAAAGTAGGGGCTGTGAACTCACCTGTTGAGTTAAGTAATAGTGCGAGAGCTAGCAAGGCCTAAAGTCCAAGTCTAATCCGAAATCTCCTAACGCCCTAAACGTATGAAATTTATAAGTATGAGTAAGTACCATCCATGCTAGTGTTCTCTCAACTAGATATGTCCAAATGGTTTAGTTGTTTGTTCGTGTTTTAAAAATTGTACACAGAACGTTGGTGAGTTTTTGTAATAATAATTTCAAGTATTATTATTAAGTGTTTCATTGTTTTGTTACACTTATAAAAGGGTATGCGAGAGTATAATTAAGTTTACGTTTATTTTTCCGAAAGTGTATGTTTTAGTCGAAGTTAATGAAAGTCAAAGTTACTGTTCATGCGTGAGTCAACAAGTCAAAGTTACTGTTCATGCGTGAGTCAACAAAGTCAAAGTTACTGTTCATGCGTGAGTCAACAAAAGTCAAAGTTACTGTTCATGCGTGAGTCAACAAAGTCAAAGTTATTGTTCATGCGTGAGTGTGATTCACGGATTCCTTGTGATTTTTATATAAAATAGTAAACGTTATCGAATCGTTCTGAAATTTTTACACGATGTTCCCACATATGTTATGTACTTCCTGTAATTTTGGAGGTCGCTTGATATTTTATAAAAATTCACTAAGTGTCAGGGTTCAGTTTAATCCAAGATTAGACCACTTCTCACTAATCTAATTTTCTGGAGAAATGGGTGCATTTATGGAATGAGCCAAAGAAGGACTTTTTGTAGATAACAAATTTACCAAGATTTTCCAAGTGGTCTCACACGTTTTTGAGGTCTAGAACTCGAGATATAGTCCCGAGAATTTACTGAAAATTCCTGTCTGCCAGAACAGTAAACCTATATCACCGGAGAAAAATATTTTCGAGTAGCAAACGGAGTCAAAAAGTCACGATACTAATTTTGTTGGAAAGATAACTTCTTGTAATACATTCTAGGTTTAATAAACGCATCATTTCATGGAAAAATGATTTTTAAATAATTCGTTGAAGTTAGAACAGAAATCTGGACAGGAAACAAAATTATATATTTCGAGTTTTAAAACGCGTTTCGTTTTATTTTTGGACATTTTATAGTTGAGTAAACATACTAACATGTAAATATATATGTTCCAAGTATAATTAATGAAGAATAAAGAGTTCCTTACAAAGAAATGAAGAGGAGAAGGAAGAAAGAAGTTGAATGCTCGTTTTTATGCGTTTTCTTGAATTCCGGCGTGGCGGATCGTGGTGGCACTATGGTGGTGATATGGTGGACTTGTGGTGGAGTGAGGGTGGTGTGGTGACTGACCTCTGGTCATTTCTAGAGAGAGGAGAGAAGGTTAGAGAGAGAAATGAGAGAAAAGTGGAGCATGGAAGTGGAAATGGAAGGTATGGTGTGTAGTATGTATGTAAAAGAAATCAACAAGTATGGGAGCCCATACTTGGGCTGCATTTTCTGCAGATTTGGGTGGGTCCCATGGGTATGGGTGTGTTAAATTTTGTTCCCCAAAGTTACTTTTCATATGATGTCTGTTTACCCGTTCGTTTAAACGTATAATTAGTCGCGTAACGTTATTTGAATGCGTTTTCATTTTCGATACAATTCTCAATATTTTCAATCGAAGTATTTTATCAAAATACTTTGTTTTGAGTTATAAAAATATAACTTGTAACTATTTCATTCGTTGGGCGCGAATTGCGCATTTTTGTCGCATACTATAAGTATTATACGTTACAAAATACGTGTTAAATATTATCGGCATAATATTTAGTAAATAATAATGTTATTAAATAATTTCGTTCACCAACGGTTGTATGTATATCTATCGAGTTTGTTCCAAATGTTTGGTACGTAATTACAATAAATTACGAAACGTTAAATACTACGCGTATGAACTAGCCGGGCTTTGCTAGACTTACCTCTAAAAGTAGTTGTGAATTCTCTCAAGTAGGGAATTAGCCTAATAATGCAAGTGTTTATTGTTTATAATTGCGTTTAAATTTGCGGGGTGTCACATTCTCCCCATGTTAGAGAAATCTCGTCCCGAGATTTAAACCAAGTCGGAACGCCCGTTGCGTATGTTTTTCCGAAAAGTCATGTCGTTAATAATAATAATAGTTTGTGTGGCGCTCTAAGTTGCCATAAATTTCTAACGGTTTAGTATACTCGTGGTATAGTTGGATAAGTAGTGCGTTTGTAACATAGTCAATGTTTACCAAGTGTTAGGTTTGAATCGACATTCAAATAGTGTAACGTTTAAGCGTAATAGTTTGTTAAAACGTACCAATGTTAGCGTAGGGATCTGGTTGTGTATCCTTTGCCCCTATGATGTAAGCACGTCCGCGAGCTGGTGGAACAACGGTGTTGTTGTTGTTCTGATTGTTGTTGGCGTTGTTGAGTTATGGGCACTGGTTTCGGTAGTGTCCTGGTTCACCACACCTGAAACACCCATTATTTCGTTGCTCATTGTTCGCGGGATGGGTTCTGCATGCCTGGGTTCTGTGTCCAAATCGGTTGCAGTTGTCACAGAAGAAGCAATCTCCCTCGTGGTGCTTTCCGCACTTTCCACACTTGGGCCTCTTGCCAAGATAAGGTTTCGTTTCAGTGTTGGCGATTGCAGCGTAGGCTCGGGTGTTTCCCCCATTCCTGTTCTGTTGACCTTGACGGTCATTACCCTCGTTGTTCCATTTGCATTTATTGTTTCCAGAATCACCAGCTTCGATTCGGAGGGGTTCACCTTTCCCAGTAGCAGCTTTCAAAGTTTGAATCAGGACCGCGTCATTAGTCAAGCTCTGAGCCAGGTCAACTGCGCTCCAAAAGTAGCTGGTTTGGAGGACATCACCATGCCTCTGATTTGTGGGGCCAAGCCCTTAAGGTATCACTTGATGCATTCCTTCTCGGGGGTAACCATGTAGGGTACTAGGCGTGCAAGTTCCTGGAACCTAGTTGTGTAACCGGTAATGTCAGCGCCGATCATCTGAATGTTCCAGAGTTCAGTCTCGAGTTTCTGGATCTCGTTGGGAGAGCAAAACTCCTCCATCATCATCTGTTTCAGAGTCTCCCAGTTCATGGAGTAAGCGGCTGAGCGTCCAATAATCTGGACCTGAGCGTTCCACCAGGTTAACGCTTTATTAGCTAGAGTACATGTGGCATATTTCACCACGTTGTTGGTAGTGCAGTCGCTGATGTCGAGGACCGATTCCATCTTCTCGATCCAGTGGACTAGGCCGATGGCCCCTTCAGTCCCGGTGAAGGTGCTCGGTTTGCAGGCCTGGAAAGTTTTGTAAGAACACCCCTGTTGTGTATTCGCAGGAGTTTCGCTGTTGACGGGAGTGGTTCCACTGTTGTGCACCACATTATCACGATTGCGGCTTGCCTCATACTGGGCAATTGCTTCAGCCACACGTCGTTCGATGATCTGTTCGGTAGTTTCGACGACAGGAGGTGTAGGCGCTCGGCGACTGTTTCGGGTATTTCTTCGTTTAGGTGGCATGATGACGTTCTGTGATAAAAATGCAGAAGTCAATGCCAATGAAAAGGGTGTGAAGAATAATGTTTCACATGTATTTAGTTATAGAACACTAAAAATGATTGACAAGATCCCCATCACGTATCTTGTGACTATGAAACGCCCATATGTACTTAGTATGATATAATCACGTTGGCCAGGCGTCATTATATGATGCTAAATACATACTTCTTTTCATCAACCACTTAATACGATCAGGTTCACATGAGATTAGAGTGTCAACGAACGAAATCTGATGTGGTATGGTCCAATAGATGGATCACACGTGTCGATGTGTCGTATCGATAGTTAGACGTATGCAAATGTGTGTATGCATGTGCATTCTAGCCAAGGCTATAGTCTAGGTCTCTAAGGTCTATAAGTCACCTAAGAAATCTAGTTCGCTATAACCAATGGCTCTGATACCAATCTGTAACACCCCCAAAATTTGTTGATTTAATTTAGCAGAAGCATTTAGTTAAGTATGGGGACTGCCACAATATACAGTACATGCATACGTATCAGAGCACATAATTACAACAGAACAAATATATTAAGATGCCAAAGTATTAGTTACAAAGTTTACGATTCCTCGAATCGTACAAGTTAAAAGTATTAAGTTTACAAAAGTAGATTTCGTAAATATCACTAAAATCGCTTTAGTTATACAAAAGAAATCTAGTTGTCAAAAGTTGGCATCCTATTCCTTCATGGGTCGCCTATGTTCCATGTGTGCAGGTCGTCTTACATGCAGCTAATTCCCTGAAAAACATAGTAAAAGTCAACAACGAGGTTGAGTGAATTCACACGTTTTATGTTTACAATGATAGTTGGTTGTTTCAAAGCGTTCACAATTCGTTATCGTCATCACGATCCAATAAAGTTTCGTGGAGTGTTATCCAATGTGTACGTTTAGTGGGATGTAGCCCAAAGATGTAGTTACGTGGGATGTTACCCAAAACCTAGTTTAAGTTTCGTAGGAAAGCGGTATCCTATTAGTATTTGTAGGAATGTAAGTATCCTAATGGTTGTTCGTAGGAATGTCAGTATCCTAATAGTTGTTAACGGATCCATGTCAGTAGGATCGAGTACCCATGTCAGTAGGGTTCACCTAGTGGGGAGTGTCAGTGTCCCCTGTTCTACAAGTATAACGGAGCCATGTCAGAAGGATCTAGTACCCATGTCAGTAGGGTTCAAATAGTAGGGAGTGTCAGTGTCCCATGTTCAATAAGTATAATGGATCCATGTCAGTAGGATCTAGTACCCATGTCAGTAGGGTTCAAATAGTAGAGAGTGCAGTGTCCCTTGATCCATGTCAGTAGGATCTGGTCCATGTCAGAAGGACCCATTAGTTACCTAGTCAATTTCGTAGAAGCGTTGCTGGTCGTTCTCCAGCGTTTCCAAAACAAGTTTAATACGTTTACAGTGTTTGTAGTATGAAAACGTTTATTCATAAACATCAGTTTGTGTAACAGTTTAACAATTCAATGTACTCTAATTGTTCGAGTAAATCAGTATACAATCATGTATTTCAAACGTTTGACTATATTTTCCACCCCTGTTCAAAAGCAGTTAAAACAGTAAAAGTAGGGGCTGTGAACTCACCTGTTGAGTTAAGTAATAGTGCGAGAGCTAGCAAGGCCTAAAGTCCAAGTCTAATCCGAAATCTCCTAACGCCCTAAACGTATGAAATTTATAAGTATGAGTAAGTACCATCCATGCTAGTGTTCTCTCAACTAGATATGTCCAAATGGTTTAGTTGTTTGTTCGTGTTTTAAAAATTGTACACAGAACGTTGGTGAGTTTTTGTAATAATAATTTCAAGTATTATTATTAAGTGTTTCATTGTTTTGTTACACTTATAAAAGGGTATGCGAGAGTATAATTAAGTTTACGTTTATTTTTCCGAAAGTGTATGTTTTAGTCGAAGTTAATGAAAGTCAAAGTTACTGTTCATGCGTGAGTCAACAAGTCAAAGTTACTGTTCATGCGTGAGTCAACAAAGTCAAAGTTACTGTTCATGCGTGAGTCAACAAAAGTCAAAGTTACTGTTCATGCGTGAGTCAACAAAGTCAAAGTTATTGTTCATGCGTGAGTGTGATTCACGGATTCCTTGTGATTTTTATATAAAATAGTAAACGTTATCGAATCGTTCTGAAATTTTTACACGATGTTCCCACATATGTTATGTACTTCCTGTAATTTTGGAGGTCGCTTGATATTTTATAAAAATTCACTAAGTGTCAGGGTTCAGTTTAATCCAAGATTAGACCACTTCTCACTAATCTAATTTTCTGGAGAAATGGGTGCATTTATGGAATGAGACAAAGCAGGACTTTTTGTAGATAACAAATTTAACAAGATTTTCCAAGTGGTCTCACACGTTTTTGAGGTCTAGAACTCGAGATATAGTCCCGAGAAGTTACTGAAAATTCCTGTCTGCCGGAACAGTAAACCTATGTCACCGGAGAAAAATATTTTCGAGTAGCAAACGGAGTCAAAAAGTCACGATACTAATTTTGTTGGAAAGATAAATTCTTGTACTACATTCTAGGTTTAATAAACGCATCATTTCATGGAGAAATGATTTTTAAATAATTCGTTGAAGTTAGAACAGAAATCTGGACAGGAAACAAAATTATATATTTCGAGTTTTAAAACGCGTTTCGTTTTATTTTTGGACATTTTATAGTTGAGTAAACATACTAGCATGTAAATATATATGTTCCAAGTATAATTAATGAAGAATAAAGAGTTCCTTACAAAGAAATGAAGAGGAGAAGGAAGAAAGAAGTCGAATGCTCGTTTTTATGCGTTTTCTTGAATTCCGGCGTGGCGGATCGTGGTGGCACTATGGTGGTGATATGGTGGAGTTGTGGTGGAGTGAGGGTGGTGTGGTGACTGACCTCTGGTCGTTTCTAGAGAGAGGAGAGAAGGTTAGAAAGAGAAATGAGTGAAAAGTGGAGCATGGAAGTGGAAATGGAAGGTATGGTGTGTAGTATGTATGTAAAAGAAATCAACAAGTATGGGAGCCCATACTTGGGCTGCATTTTCTGCAGATTTGGGTGGGTCCCATGGGTATGGGTGTGTTAAATCTTGTTCCCCAAAGTTACTTTTCATATGGTGTCTGTTTACCAGTTCGTTTAAACGTATAATTAGTCGCGTAACGTTATTTGAATGCGTTTTCGTTTTCGATACAATTCTCAATATTTTCAATCGAAGTATTTTATCAAAATACTTTGTTTTGAGTTATAAAAATATAACTTGTAACTATTTCATTCGTTGGGCACGAATTGCAGTTTTTGTCGCGTACTGTAAGTATTATACGTTGCAAAATACGTGTTAAATATTATCGGCATAATATTTAGTAAATAATAATATTATTAAATAATTTCGTTCACCAACGGTTGTATATATATCTATCGAGTTTGTTCCAAATGTTTGGTATGTAATTACAATAAATTACGAAACGTTAAATACTATGCGTATTAACTAGCCAGGCTTTGCTAGACTTACCTCTAAAAGTAGTTGTGAATTCACTCAAGTAGGGAATTAGCCTAATAATGCAAGTGTTTATTGTTTATAATTGCGTTTAAATTTGCGGGGTGTCACAGCAGTAAACTATTTTTAGGAGTTAAGAAAGGTCGGACCTATGAGACGATACGCTACTGATTCATGTACCTCGGTATAAAACCAAAATAGGTTGCTTATCTTTCAAATAGATAAGTATTGGAAGTTTGCGTATTGCTCCGATCAGAATTATGATAACCTAGTTCCTAGTGACATGCCAATGGGAAATTGAATTGGTAGGGTTCTAGAGTTTACGCTTAGTAGTTTGGTTGCCACATTAGTATCATCCCTATTTATTCTGTCATCTTGAAATAATATTATCAAAATCTCAACAATCACATATTTATCTTTATCTGCTTTCCGGTACTTTAATTTCTTGCATTTTAATTACTTGTCTTTAGTTTAAAACCCCCAAACCTATCTACTTTGTTCCATCCTAGATACTTCCCTACCGAAAGTGCCAACTTTAATTGCCCACACGTTTGGATTCATAGAACGATCTTAGGTTATACTTACCGCTTACTAACCAGAGTAGGTAGTACATATAATTTAAGCCCCACTAAATATAAATTAGAACCCCTGCGGCGCCCGCATCACCATCAGAAATCACAATGACCGGTTGCGAGTGCAACAGGTAGAAAGCTGTGGAAGGAGTGTGCACTGTACACCGTTGGTGTTCCTAGGGATGAATGACTGATTGCAAAGGAGAGCCTAGATCATGACAGAAGTAATTGAACTAATAAACCTAAGGTATGAGTCTAGAGATGAAAGTCAAGCCCAATAGTGGTTCAGGATTCTTAAAACCCCTAGACTCTATAAAACTGATAGTTTAGAATACAAAGTTAATAATCAGTACATGATTAGATAATAACATTTAAACTTAGGTGTTAAGAAAGGTCAGAATAACCTAAGGGCAGTTTGTTACCTTATTCCTGCACCCTCAATGGGTCACTAGTCCTAACCGGACAGTGTGGGGGGTTAAGCAGCCTGTTCTGATCAGAATCTCGATAGCCTAGGTACTCAGTGACATACTAATTTAGAATCTATCTAAAGAAGTAGGGTCCTAGTTTTTACACCTATAGTTTACTTGTCTGTTAGCTAAATGTGTCCCATAATGAACATTATCTCAGTAATGCACTTTCCTAAATCATGGTGAACCACATCTCCGTCATCCTTAAGTGTTACATATATGCTAGCTTCCCTTTTATTTTATGTTTTAGTAGTTTAATAAATTAGAAAACCAAATACAAACTTATCCAACTATTCAAAACCCTGCTTAATTACTAAGTTATCCGAGTGAGCTCTATTTCAATTCTGCCGTCGTGAGGAACGACCCTGGATCATCCTTGCCACTTACTAGTATAAGGTACTCATACCTAGTATCAGTACGTTGTTCGGAAGGTTTAGGTCCTGACAATTATAAATTTAAAACTACCACCGGTGACACCTCGAGCGTGAGGTCCGCAACGGCAAGAAATAATTCCTGGAACGACCGTTCGGGGAGCATCAAGTTTTTGGCGCCGCTGCCGGGGACGGTAGTACGATTTGGAGCTTGTTTAGAAAAGTAGTTTTTAAGCAATCCTTTAGACTAGGATTCACCATCCCTGTCATAAGTTACTTTCTGCTCGTAGATTAGCGTAGCTTAATTAACTTAGAGTAGTTTTAGATTAAATTCCCTTCTCAATTTAACTTTAATTCTTAAAACCTTCTTCGTGTGTTCTCTAAAACTTGGGTAATGGCAAATGCACAACAACTAATAGATAAATTTGATAGTCTTGTTCAAAATAGATGTATGAGTGATTCCCACTTAGATAACGAATGTCTAAGGTATAGTAGGACTTATTCGGAAAATGTAGGGTACCTAGATCCTCAAATACAATATCAATATGACCCCTATGTTTTCCAACATCATCAATACCAACCTTACTATTGAACCATTCGAAGTCTACCCTTACTCATCTTACCCTGTACCTGAACCTCAACCTTAACTGTACAAGAGTTTTGACTTGAGGGATACGTCTTTGACCTTTCTCGGCAGTAATGTTGCTTTCTCACCCCTTTACAACCCACTTGAACAAACATTAAAAGAACATGAAGAATTGATTAGGCACGTCACTGATAAGCTTACTGAGCCACAAGAATATATCCAAGTGAGTAGTAAGGGATATAGGAATCAAGTTATAACTAATTCTAGGCTACAAGAGTATGAGAGGAACACACATACCACATCTACTTCTCTTGACACAGACTTTCATTTTCATGAGTCTAGTTGCAAACTTTCTTCTAATCCTACACCTACCCAACCTTCTAAATCTTCACTTCCACCCGTTCTTAACCTATCAACGTCCAAGACCGATGAAGAGTTCATTCTATAGGAGTTCTTCGAACCATTGCAACTCGAATCTTCTGGCCGGGGTGATGAGTATGACGAGGTAGACCGGGAAATAGAAATGGAGAACCCGGATTGGGAGATCTACACAGAAGACTCAGCTTTAGAAGGACGAGAGGAATGTGCGCTGACTCTGAGAAGCGATCTCATCCCAACTCAAACTGGCGTGGTTGATACTATCCCACAATTAATTGAGGTTGATGATATCCCACATATCATTTCAGATGAATCACCCCTTGATCTATTTGAACCCTTCATTGCCTTAGACAAACCAGTTTCCTAAGAAGTTGATGAGAATGTTGCTACAAGATTAGAGACGTCAATGGACTCTGTCCCACCTCCATGCCCAGAATACAACATTGTCATCAACTAAAAGACCATAGGAAGTAAGGTGGGTTCTGCGTCAAAGTAGTTCTACAAACCATCTCTCCACTACATAATGACGTATATGTCATGGACTGATGAGGACCTCTATGACCAACCCATTCTGCCCATCCAAACTGAGAAGATAGAAGAAGTTGAGAGATTTATTATACCTCAAGTAAAACAAATCACTTACTTCGACACACCTTCTCATCTTATTGGACATACCCTAGGAATAACCTGCTTAAACTATATAGGTATGCGCCAATACTACCACTTGTATCTACTAATGGATGCAAGTAAACCATTATCTTTTGAGAAATAGAGCTAGAGTCAGGCTCGAAACTCGAACAAAAATAAGCTCTTGTCGGGAGGCAACCCGTGTCTAACGTAGTATTAGTAATAGTAGTAAACTAACTTTAATAAGTAGAAAATGAAACCTTAAAAAGCATGTTCAGAAGTCTTCTTCAATTTAAGTGAACAAAAAGGGAATGATTTTCAAAATGACTTTGAACTTAAAATCTCATATTCGTTAAAGTCATGGTTTTTGAAATCTAAAGTCAATCTTTTGCTAAAAACCTGAAACTTTTCTTCTCCCACTTATTTGGACTTTATTGCAAAATCTATTTCACCATTATCTAAAATGCTTAACATCCTTTCACTCGCAAACATGGAACCCTTCTAGAAATTTTGTTATCTAGGTGCCTTAGTCACACCCACTCACATATTTTGAGCATTTGAGGTACATACATATATTGCTGTGAACATACATAAGATCTTTAGTTGATTTATCTGATAAACATGATTCGTATGTCAATATGTGTATTATGCTCGAACTCGTTTAAAAATATGTGCTTCGGAAATCTTTATACTTGGCTGCCTACTTTAACAGAAATTGCTAGTATTTCCATATCTGTTATTTGTGCTTAAATGAAATTATAGGTGGTCGACGCTTTTAATCGTGTGATTAGACCTGAAGTCATACACTGGTTTGTTTTTCAAAAACCTTCACTTTTAAAAAAATCTTTTAAAAAAACCAGTGAGGTTATGACCTAGGGAATAATCACATGTCTATTAGATCACATTTGTCTACTCTGTTGTTTGTACAATTGCCTAACAGACAGGGACCGACGCCTGTGGATGGAGAATCTTTAAGTATAATGAAGAAATGACAAGGGGAGCATTATCGTTCATTAGATTTGGAAACTTTGGAGCATTGCTTAGGGAAATGATATATCTTTTGGAGATAAAAGATGATCACATTCTAGTTCTCTCAGAATTGTTCATCGAGCAAATGACCTCGACGTTCACCATATGTTCCCAACATTCCATAAATCGACCATACCTTAACACATCCTTGGTTACTAGAAGAGCATTTCACGGAACCCAAAACCACCATCACCATGACCATATCCACCCACCTATCCACTCATTCACCACCACCATTCGGGACCATGAACCACCAACGCTAGCAGTAATTTCCAGCTTATAAGTATTCACGGCTAAACCTTAGAAATATAAGTTGATCAAGGAATGGACATTAAGGGATAAAAGACATGACTGAAATGGAAGCCGAAGATCTCATCTGACAAGAACAATGTTACATTCATCCCATCAGTTCTTCAGAAAAGATCCTTGGTGATAGAAGTTAATGGCCATCAAATCCAGCACTTTCATTCATCATGAGCTATTAAGTTACATCAGTGGCTCACGATGATTAGGATTCTTGACCGTTATCTCTATCAAGCATTTGGTGCATCTTGGTTGATTCTGCTTGCTTCCTGATGATGTTATCACCTCATTTTCAACAATTTACCCTTTTATTCTGAGTTATGTTTGATAAAAGTTGGTGGATGATTGGAATGAAGAATATACCACTTGATCTTGAGTACACTTCATGAAGACGGAATCTGAGCCAACATACACTGGTGGAGATGCAGACTACTTTTCAGATCCTCAGCTCAAAGCCGTAGCTATATAGGGGAGTTTCCTCGTTCTTATCCTTGTTTTGATATGATCCTTTTGTTCTATTTTTATCAAAGTAATCTGTACCATATCCTAAGCTTATCACTAAGTGTGGGATTCCAGCCCGAAACGAACACTTGAGAAACATTTTCTGATATGTTCAAACTCTAAGTGTGGGATTTTACTTTCAATAAATTCTCAACTCAAGAGAACATTAGGGATAATGTTCCTCTAAGTGTGGGATAGCGGTATAGAATACCTTAGGTTAGATTCTTATGTCCAAAAGCAAACTCGGAAAATGTTCCTCAATTTCAAAACCTCACTTTTCCTTAAAAATTTTCAAAATTTTCGAATTAAAATGTCTTGAGAGGAATCATTTTCATATATCAGTAAGGTATTTTGGAAAATAAGATTAAATAAGTTTTGAATTTTTGAGCTGAAATGATGATCTAAGAGGGGCATGGCATGGCTAGGCACATATAACCCATACTTGCAGTGATGTATCTTGAGCCTAAAGCATTCATTTTAAATGCTTCACTATTCGTTTGATGAGTGTGTGCCGATGCATGCATCCGGAATTAGAACTTGCTCCTAGTATGCACTTCGAGACCACATTGGTAGAGTACCGTACGCATTATAGGTGCAATTAGAGGACCTTGACATTATTTAGGATTTAACCATTTTTTTACATATCTCTTTAAGCCCAAAACCCTTCCAACACTTATTTTCAGTGTTGATGATCCTCCTAGAAAACCCTATTGAGCCTTAACCCTTTCGTTTCTTTAAAACCCAAATTTTAAACCCATTCACTTCCACACCCACAAAAACCTTATCTTAGAAGTTTTAAATTTTTGAAAAACGCTATTTAGATATTATTTTTGCTTTCACTCAAAAATCATAAAATTCGTGTTTACTCAAAACTCCTCGCGTGCGTTTCCATAATCAATATTCAAAGATCGAGAGTCCTGTGGTGCGAAAAATTGGCACCAAGTAAATTTGAAGTTATCAAAAGTGTGAAAAAAATGAAAGGAAGAAACGATCTCAAAAGGGAAATAAAATAAAAATGCCTTAGAAATTCCTTGGCAAAGAAATCTAGACCAAAAATATAGAAAAAAAAAAGAAATGAAAAGAAAGAAAAAGAAAAGAAAAAGTTTGAAATAAAGCTAAGTGCTTCAAATCTCCTGAAATCTACGATCTCATAAAAGTAAAAATTCTCCATGATTTTCAAAAGATAGAAGTCAAAATAGCTATCTTCTTCCCTTACCGTTATCCATTTCCGTTTTCATTAAAAAGATTGTCTAAATAAATATTTTCATAAAGTTTAAAGGTCCTAAGATAAGCAAAACCCTTGAACCAAAATTTCCACTTATCCATACCCTTTAACCCTCACCAAACACTACAACCCATTTAAATGTCCTGGGATAATTAGCACCATCCTCACCTAAGTGGTGGAGATATGATTCTCGAGCAAGCCTATGACGATGGATGTTGCATGACTGGTTTATGAGCGATTTCGTTTGATTAGATTGATAGGAAACCCGAAACACTTCTGAGTGAATTGAGTGACCACCTGGTGAGATCGCCTAGTCATGTATATTCCAAGAAGGCGAGAATTGAAAGCATGCCTAAGAGAACCATTTTATGCTTCTAAAATGAATACTTTCAGGATATGCTGCTTATTTATGAAAGTGGTTGTTCTTAATATGTTTTGATTCTCCCAAAAACCGAGCTTTCAAAATATTTTCATATAAAAGCAAGTGAGAATTTTGAGTTTTGCTTGAGGACAAGCAAAGTCTAAGTGTGGGATATTTGATGACACACAAAAAGTCATATTTTTGTATGTCATTATCTCACCTTTTTAGCACAAATATTAATGAAAACATTTGAAATATATAAATATCTATCACATTTCATCATGATGGCTAAAGTATAGATGATGTTTCAAGAATCGGCAAAAACAACCTAAAAAATGAGCAAAACAGAGCACAAACGATCAATGAATCTTCCGTTCACTCATTTCATTGCTTCTTGAGCTACGCTCCGAGTTATGACTTCTAACTTATGTCATTTTCTTCGCTATGAAATTACGAACGCGTAGACTTAAGAATCGCTCAAAACGGATAAACGACGAAGAAGATACGATCGAACGAAGAAATGAAGAACTGAAGGGCCAGGATACGGTTGTCCACAACTGTATACGGATGACCCAGACCGTATACTGTCTGTCTCCAGACGTATACGACCCAGGACAACCGATACGGTTGGTGTCCACCCGTATTTGCTCCAGGACAACCGTATTTGCCCTAGGACAGCCATATTGGTGCATTTGGGTGATAAAAATCATTTTTTTATACAGTTGTGCGATACGGTTGTGCAGTTGAGATTCAGGATACGGTCTACAGATACGGTTGTGTGTTGCCTACAAATACTAAGCTCAAGTTCTCATTCAACACATCCATTCTCATTCACACTTCACTCTCTCAGTACTCTCTCTATAGAATTAGTTTTTTATTTTTAGTTTTAGTTTCTCTCTCTAGGTTCTCTCTCTAGTTTCTCTCTCTAGAAACTAGTAGGAAGATTAGATGGAGAATCCGTCACTTTTAAAGGAGTTATGTAATATAGTTCGTAAAGCTAGCATTTGTAATACTTGGGATATTATTCGGCGAAATACAAGTGTTATTCTGCTCGCAATTATTTACGGGTAATATCTATCCTTTCTTATATTAATTTGTCATAATGTTCTTGTTTGATGTTTGTGATTTATTAATTGTAGAAATGTTTATAGCCATGCTTTGTGAGTAGCTGCTTATATGTTTTCCATGATTTAGATAGTTGTAATTTGGTATGATTAATGGAATTGTTAAACCTTGTATCTGTCTAAACTTATCATGCATCTAGACTTAGCTATGGATCACCCTTTCCAATCCTTCACGTGATTATCACCTTAGCTATAGGCCTTAAGTTACGATAGATAGTTATCTGTGTTATCATACGAAGCCGTGTCTGTCACTATAATTCGGCTGAAATACTGGGTGTATGCCCCGGAAAGAGCCATTTGTGCCTACACTATGGATTGCCTAGAAACCCTAGAATATGGTCTTGGAACCAATATAGTTGTGGAAATGTCACAGTACACCGTATGCCTACCTCTGGTACTGAAGCTGTGGAAACACTTATACACTGTACACCGTACCTGTACCTAGGGATATTAAAGCTGTGGAAACATCACAGTATACTGCAAATCTATCCCTGGTTACGAAGGATTGTGGATGTGTTAGAGTGCGGTACACCATAAACGATACCTAGGGTAGCAAGCTATTTAAGGAGTGTGCATTGTACACCGTTGGTGTTCCTAGGGATGAATGACTGATTGCAAAGGAGAGCCTAGATCATGACAGAAGTAATTGAACTAATAAACCTAAGGTATGAGTCTAGAGATGAAAGTCAAGCCCAACAGTGGTTCAGGATTCTTAAAACCCCTAGACTCTATAAAACTGATAGTTTAGAATACAAAGTTAATAATCAGTACATGATTAGATAATAACATTTAGACTTAGGTGTTAAGAAAGGTCATAATAACCTGAGGGCAGTCTGTTACCTTATTCCTGCACCCTCAATGGCTCACTAGTCCTAACCGGACAGTGTGAGGGGTTGAGCAGCCTGTTCTGATCAGAATCATGATGGCCTAGGTACTCAGTGACATACTAATTTAAAATCTATCTAAAGAAGTAGGGTCCTAGTGTTTACACCTATAGTTTAATTGTCTGTTAGCTAAATGTGTCCCATAATGAAAATTATCCCAGTAATGCACTATCCTAAATCATGGTGAACCACGTCTCCGTCATCCTTAAGTGTTACATATATGCTAGCTTCCCTTTTATTTTATGTTTTAGTAGTTTAATAAATTAGAAAACTAAATACAAACCTATCTAACTATTCAAAACCTAACTTAATTACTAAGTTATCTGAGTGAGCTCTATTTCAATTCCGCTGTCATGAGGATCGACCCTTGATCATCCTTGCCATTTACTAGTATAAGGTACTCGTACCTAGTATCAGTACGTTGTTCGGAAGGTTTAGGTCCCGACAATTATAAATTTAAAACTACCACCGGTGCCACCTCGAGCGTGAGGTCCGCAACGGCCAGAAGCGATTTCTGGACCGACCGTTCGGGGGGCATCAGGTGTTGTCACTCCTAGAGTTTTGGGGTGATTCCCGAGTAGCCAGGGCTTCGACGATGGCTCGGGAAATGATGGCAGCAATTTCAGCATCACTGTAACTTTTCCTTTTTGGCGGCATGATTCCTCAAGAAAGAAACAAGAGATACATGAGAGATTGTACCATAATGATAACTAAGATAGATATATATATGAAAGCAGTAATATGCAACATCACAATGTAAAAATCAATAATGTAGAATAATAGAGAGAAATTGTCCATTAATGTTACAAAGCCAAATGATTACAAACAATTTCTAGTTACGAGTTTCAAAAGTTACAACCTTAGATGCTTTTGCAAAAGTGTCGGGAATTGTTTCATCCGGTCAATTTACATAGGTCCTAAGAAAGCATAATAGAGTATAAATTCAGCCTCGGCTAATTCTGACGTAGATTGAGTTGCGGCAGTAAAGAAGTGAGATGATCAATGGACTCTGCGAGTAGGCTAACCATTCTGAGTGTCTCTTCGGTTTCCATCAGGCGCATCTCGCACTGATTCAACCTATGTAGTGTAGTGGTCGACCTAAAAGGTCGTATTCCTGCCATGCCTATTATCCAGTGTTGATTGTAGGACGGAGATTTCGTTTCGATTACCAATCACTTGGTTGTGGACGACCTCCATGGCTTCGATGGTTTCTTCCAATTGGTTGTGAAGGATGTCCATGTTGTTGACGGTATTTTCGTGATCTTCAGAGACTTGATTGATACGTTCAGGTGATGTGAGTCTCCAGTTTTTGTTAGTTTCCTGTGGTTCGATATCTATATCACGGGATCGTTGCTCGTGGCGGTGTACCCTAGCAGCTAAGACATGTACAGTGAAATGAGCAGGTTCTTGAGTATAGGGAGAGAATTCCATATTGGAAAATTCTCTGTTTGAGGTGGGGAGTTAGATTCCTTCCTCGTCCCTCCATGTGTCGAGTCGATTAGATAACCATCTCCATTGGCTCGCTATTGCTTGTATATGAGACCGGTTGTTGTTAAGTCCTGAGCTACTGCCAGATTTGCTCAGAAGACAAGTGTTATGCCACTGCTAGTATAGTACCACTGTTAGTTAGTTGTGTATTGACAGTACCACTGTTAGTTAGAATTAGTCTAACAGTGCCACTGTTGGTATAAGTGTATTTTGTAATCAAGTGTTTAACCACTGTTGGTTATATACGGGTACTACCCCTGTTAGTGTATAGCTCAACCACTGTTAGTAGTCGGTTAGAGATAATTATGGAATAGATATGATTTCCATATTAGTTTGATTCTGTAAAGGACTCTATATGTTATAAATAGAGATCCTGTAGAACTCTAGAGGTGTGACGAATTTCTAGTTATTAGCTTCAAGGTTGTAAACCCTAGCACAGTTTGTGTGTTCGTATTATTTGATAATAATATTGAAGCTTTTGATTAATATTCCGTGTTATAAATTTAGTTCTTCAAGTTATTAATAAACTATTCCGCAAGCTTATTAATAATCAATCAAAGTAATACATATTAAGATCCATACTGGGATCAAAAAGTGGTATCAGAGCTAGATATTGCTTTGATCTTGAAGAATTCTATTAAAGGTTAAAGCTTTCTATTCAAATTTCAAGATGTCTACTGAAACAATGGAAGGAATACAGGCTACCAAGATTCCTATGCTCAAACCTGATGAGTTTGAATTATGGCAGACAAGAATAAGGCAGTACATGCTTCTCACAGATTATATGATGTGGGAGGTGGTTAACAATGGACCTAATTATCCAAAGGGTCCAGATGGTGAAAAAGTAGCAAGACCACCACCCAAAACAGATGCTGAGAGAAAAGAAAGAGCTACTGAATGGAAAGCATTAAGTACTCTACTCTTGTCCATTCCCAATGAGTATCAAAAGAAGTTTGATAAATGTGTAGATGCCAAAGTACTTATGGAAGCTATTGTCACCAGGTTTGGAGGGAATGATAACACAAAGAAAAACAAGAGGTCTCTTCTCAAACAACAGTTTGAGAACTTTGCTGGAGTTAAGTCAGAAACCTTAACACAAACCTTTGACAGGTTTCAGAAACTGGTGGGAGATCTTGAAAATCATAATGTTAAGATTGACAAGGATGATCTTAATAGGAAATTTTTAAGATCACTTGGTACTGAATGGAATATGTACACTGTGGGACTTAGACAAAGTACAGATCTTGATCAAAAGGAAATTGAGGATCTGTACAATGATCTAAGAAACTTTGAGCCTGAGGTTGTAGCTATGAAACAGTCTAATGGTGTTTCTAACAATGCTGCTTTTGTTTCTGTTGGTGATACTGGAAGTAATAGCACAACTGGTGCTAATGATAATGTACTAGAAGCATTCTTTGCTAGCCACATAAATTCATCTTTAACAACAGAAGATTTAGAACAGGTGACTGAAGAAGATCTTGAGGAGATGGATTTAAGATGGCAAATGGCCATGATTACCATAAGAGCAAAGAGATTTATGCAAAGGTCTGGTAACAGAAACTTTACATTCAAAAGAGATGGTGTAGCAGGCTTTGACAAGAGTAAGGTGGAGTGCTTCAACTGTCACAAGATGGGCCACTTTGCTAGAGAATGCAGGAACACAAAGGATGGAGGATCTATGAATTCTGCTAATGGAATTATTAGAAATAATTCTGGTCCTCAGAGAAGAATGGTACCTGTACAGAACACCACTTCAGATTCATTGGTTGCACAAGATGGAATGGGGGGATTTGACTGGAGTGATCAAGAAGAGCTTGTGATCAATAATCAAGCATTGATGGCTGTCACAGAAGAACCAGAATCTTCAGATGTTCCACATGAGGTACAACTTAAATTATGTTCTCCTGAATGCAAGAAAATGGTTAAGTTTTATAGGGATCATAATGTTGTTGTGTGCAATGAGTTGAAAGCATGTGAGATCAAAAGTCAACATGCAACCTTAGCTATTGAAAATTTGGAAACACAAATTAAAGCTTTTGAAAAGAATGAGTCACAATTTCAATTAGATATTAAATATTTAAATTGGGAAAAGAAAGCTTTACAAACAAAAGTTGATATGATAAGTGCCAAGTTGACTGAGGCAATTTCTGATAAGGAGTCAATTAAGTTGAAAGTTGATGAATTGGAAAATGCTTCAAAAGGTGTTCAAAACTTAATCAAGTCTCAAATTCATGATAAATTAAAAACTGGATTAGGATACAACCTTAATGCTGTTCCCCCACCTTATAATCATACTTACTTTCCATCTAAAATTGAGTTTGACTTAGGACAACTTAAGAAAGGTGTGTCAGAAGAGTTTATTAAGGTAGATCCAGTAGTTAATTGTGATGATAATGTAGATTTTGATAAAGTAGACATATCTGATTGGACTGAGGAAGATGAGAATGATAGTGATAGTTCAACTAGTGCAAAGTCTGTGAATGAGTTCAACAAGTCTATTACTGGTCTCATTTCAGAACTTAAGAGTGATAAACTATTAGAAGGCAAGAGGATGTTCATAGAGAAAGCTAAAGAACAGCTTGAACAAAAGAATAGGATTAACAAATCTAGAATTACTCTAGGGACTGTGTCAAACATCAAGGCTGAATGTAGTAAGTGTGCAGGCAAACATGATGAAAATCCTGCAAATAAAATAATCAAACCTACACCTAGAGGGAATCAGAGGAATTGGAATCAATTAGTCACACAAAGGCTGGGTAATGGGTTTGAATGTGTGAAAAGAAAATCATGTTTTATTTGTGGTAAGTATAACCATCTTCAACTGGACTGCTATCACAATCCTAAAAATAATAGGAACAGTGGTACAAGTCATGTATTGAGAAATAAGCCTAACAGAGGCAATGCTGCAGCCACTGTTAATACTGCAGCAGTGCCACTGTCAAAAGCTAACAGAGGTAATGCTGCAGCCACTGTTAATACTGCAGCAGTGCCACTGTCAAAAGCTAACAGAGGTAATGCTGCAGCCACTGTCAATACTACAGCAGTGCCACTGTCAAAGGCTAACAGAGGCAGAACAAGAACAGGGAAGGGTTTGAATACTGTCAGGCATGGTACCTCTGCTGGTATTAAACATTTGAACAAAATGTTTATACCAAGTAAAGCTACCACTGCTAGGGTAATAAACACAAACTTAAAAGTGACCACTGTCAGACCATTAACCACTGTTAGGTCTAAAACAGATTGTTTTTGGAGATATAAGAATGCATATACATCAAAAGTGTTCAAAACCAATGAAGCATTGAGATCAATCACCTTTAAGAGGGTTGATGTCAAAAATGCTAAAGGGAAACCCAAAGCCAGATTGGTTTGGGTTCCCAAGAGAAACTAATTATTTCTCTTTTGATATGTGCAGAGCAAGCCAAGCTTATGGCATATTGACTCAGGATGCTCAAGGCACATGACTGGAGATAGGGAGAAACTGCAGGATTTTAAAGAATTTAATGGAGGAGATGTGGCATTTGGCAGTAACCCTAGAGGAGGAAAAATCACAGGTAAAGGCAAGGTAAAATGCAGTAAGCTCACTTTCAATGATGTTTATTATGTTGAGCAATTGAGATATAATTTGCTTAGTGTGAGTCAAATCACAGATAAGCAAAATCCTGTTTATTTCACTAACACAGAATGCATTATTCTTTCTGAACAACTCAAAATTCCTGAAGACAAAATTTTAATGAGAGTTCCAAGAAAGAACAATGTATACTGTAGTGATTTAAACAAGATGGACTCTCAAAATGCAAATTGTTTTATATCTAAAGCTACTGTTTCTGAATCTGATTTATGGCATAGGAGGATGTGTCACTTGAATTATAAGACCATGAATAAACTTGTTAAGGATAGGCTAGTGAGAGGCTTACCTGAAAAGTTATTTGAATGTAGTGACCATTGTGTAGCTTGTCTCAAAGGCAAGCAACACAAGACTTCTTATAAGTCCAAGCTTGTTAATACCAATACCACTCCCCTACACCTGTTACATATGGATTTATTTGGCCCTACCAATGTAGCTAGTCAAGGGAAGAAATCTTACTGCTTGGTGATAACTGATGACTATTCTAGGATGAGTTGGGTATTCTTTCTTAGGACAAAAGATGAGACAAGTGAAACACTTAGATCTTTCATAACTAGGATTGAAAATTCAACTAATCAAAAGGTTAAGATCATCAGATGTGATAATGGGACAGAATTTAAGAATTGTGAGATGAATAAATTCTGTGATGAGAAAGGTATAGAAAGACAGTTTAGTGCACCTAGGACTCCACAACAAAATGGAGTAGCTGAAAGAAGGAATAGGACACTAATTGAAGCTGCTAGGAGCATGCTAGCAGATGCTAAACTTCCAATGTCCTTTTGGGCAGAAGCAGTTAGCACTGCTTGTTATGTTTTGAATAGGATTTTGATAGTCAAACCTCATAACAAGACACCCTATGAGTTATTCTTTAAGAGAAAACCTTTGGTTAGCTTTTTAAAACCATTTGGATGTCCTTGTACTGTCTTAAATACCAGAGATCACCTAGGTAAGTTTCAAAGTAAGGTGGATGAGGCTGTCTTTGTTGGATACTCTATTCAAAGCAAGGCCTATAGAGTGTTTAACAAAAGGACTAGGATTATTGAGGAGACCATGAATGTGACTTTTAATGAACATACATTAAATGTAAAAGGAACAGGTCCAGAAGTGTTGTTTGATATTGATGCACTAACTTATGCTTTTAGATATCCAGATGTATCTACTAGTGCAGGTACTAGTGCAGGTGATGGTGCAGATAATCAGAGCAACTCCAGTCAATCTAAAAAGAATGACTTGGAGTATGTATTGTTTCCAAACTGGACTCCAGATCCACCAGCAGTTTTTCAACAGGATCAAACAGAAACTGAAGAATCAAATCCTGCACCAAATGGATCAGATGTAGAGGATGATTCAGATGAAGAGCAGATATCTCCAAAGGGATTTTCACCATTTCAAGTCTTGGAAAGGAATTCTCTATCAGATTCTGAAACAACTTCACAGCTTGAAAAAGATAGACAGGAAAGAGATTCTGTTTCTGAATCAGAAATGGATAATCTTCTGGGTCAGAATTTAGAAAGGGAATTACTTAATACATCCACATCTAAATATCTGGTTCATAAAGATCATTCCTTGGATCTGATTATTGGTGATATTAGTTCTCCTGTGGTGACAAGACAGCAGTCAAAGGTAAGAGAAGAAGATGTACATACTTCATTATATGTTTGTTTTCTTTCTCAGATGGAACCAAAGAAAGCAGTGGAAGCTCTCAAGGATCATAGCTGGATTGAAGCTATGCAAGAAGAGTTGCTGCAATTCAAGCTGCAAGATGTGTGGGATTTGGTAGATTTACCAAAAGGAAAGAAAGCTATAGGCACCAAGTGGATTTTTAAGAATAAGAGAGATGAAAGAGGGATAGTTATCAAGAATAAAGCCAGGTTGGTTGCACAAGGGTATACACAGGAAGAAGGCATTGATTATGATGATGTCTTTGCTCCAGTTGCTAGGATAGAAGCTATTAGATTATTTTTAGCTTTTGCATCTTATCAGGGCTTCAAGGTTTATCAAATGGATGTGAAGAGTGCTTTTCTTCATGGTTTGATTGATGATGAGGTGTATGTATGCCAACCTCCAGGGTTTGAAGATCCAACATTTCCAGATAGAGTGTGCAGATTGAAGAAAGCCTTGTATGGTTTACATCAAGCACCAAGAGCTTGGTATGACACTCTATCTGAGTATCTTCTCAAGAATGGATTCAAAAGAGGTACTATTGACAAGACTTTGTTTATCAAGAAAATTCAGAAAGATATTTTGCTGGTACAAGTTTATGTCGATGATATTATCTTTGGATCTACAAGTAATTCATTGTGTAAAGATTTTGAGGTGCTAATGTATAAGAAGTTTAAAATGAGTTCAATGGGAGAACTCACCTTCTTTCTAGGGCTGCAGGTTAAGCAGAAGTCAGATGGAATCTTCATTAACCAAGGGAAGTATGTGAATGATATCTTGACTAAATTTGGTTATCAAGATGTCAAGATAGCTAGCACTCCTATGGAGACACACAAACATCTTCATTCTGATCCTGAGGGGGAGGAAGTAGATGTGCACTTATATAGGTCAATGATTGGCTCTTTGATGTATTTAACTGCATCTAGACCTGACATTATGTTTGCAGTATGTCTTTGTGCTAGGTATCAAACCAATCCAAAGCTGTCACACATGTATGCTGTGAAACGAATTTTTAGATACTTGAAAGGTCAACCAGCTTTGGGACTTTGGTATGCTAAAGGATCAGATTTTGAGCTCAAAGCTTTCACAGATAGTGACTATGGTGGTGAGAACATGGATAGGAAATCAACTAGTGGTGGATGTCAATTTCTTGGGAATAGGCTGGTGTCATGGCAATGCAAGAAGCAGACCACAGTTTCCACATCTACAGCAGAAGCAGAGTATGTTGCAGCATCCAGTTGTTGTGCACAGGTGCTCTGGATTCAGAATCAAATGATGGACTATGGTTTGACTTTCATGAACACTCCTCTTTATATTGATAATACTTCTGCTATTAGTATCATACAAAATCCTGTTAAGCATTCAAAAACCAAACACATTGAAATCAGATATCATTTTATAAGAGATTGTTATGATAAAAGATTGGTTCATATTTTCAAAATTCATACTGATAATCAACTTGCAGATCTTTTTACCAAAGCATTTGATGTAGGAAGATTTACATTTTTGATAACTAATATTGGTATGATAAATCTCACTTAAGTGTTTTGGTCAGGAGTCGATACTAACAGAGGTGAATTATATAGTGACAGGGTCAAGTGGTACCACTGTTAGTTTATCTATGCCACTGTCAATGTATTTTCAACCTCTGCTGTATATATTTTTAATTTAACCCCTGCTAGTTTGTTTTTAGTTTAATATTACAGGTTTAAGCCACTGTCAAGAGACATTAGGAGAGCTGGAATCTAATGCTGTTTATTTGTTGTTTTGATTATAAAAAAAAAAAAAAAAAAAAAAAAAAAAAAAAAAAAAAAATGAAGTACTTGCCTCTGTTAGTACTAGTGTACCCCTGCTAGTACTGTTACCTCTGTTGGTTTATTGCGTAGTCAATGTTAGAATTTGACCAAGTGAAGTAACCACTGTTAGTTTTATGTGTTGGTTGTGCCCCTGTTGGTGCATAACTAACAGTGCCACTGTTAGTTATTTTCACTAGGGCTTGGCACTGTCAACATATAAATATCTAAACACTTCACTTTTTCAATTACGCTTTCAAACTTTCTTCAAATTCTCTACAAATCGTTCTTGCTGTGTTTTCAATCAATCTTCTTTCTTTCATCTATTTCACAAATGGCATCATCATCTTCTTCTGATACTGATCGTTCTATTTTGAGTGTTCATTCTGAACACAATATGAGGGCTTTCTTGAATAAAGAAATAGCAGATGACTACTTTCACCCAATTATCGATTTCTTAAGTAACTGTCCAGTTACTTATGCCCTTACTGTTGCTCCACGTTTGAGTCGATCACATATTCAGGAATTCTGGAAGAATGCTAAAGAAGGAACTGTAAATGGCATTCCTCATATTCACTCTACTGTTCAAGGAAATAGAGTGATGATAACTGAGATTGTTCTTAGAGAACTTCTGCAGTTTGATGATGAAGGAGGGGTTATGGAATTGTCAAGAGCAGATCTGTTTCAAGGAATACATGCTATGGGATATGAGGGTACTGGAAAGACAAGATCAGAATATACTTTCTTGAAGTCCTGGTTCTGTCCACAATGGAAGTTCTATATTCATACTTTCCTGGTATGTTTATCACAAAAGAGAACTAGTTTCAATGAGTTTAGTTCTAGTATTGCATATCCTATAATCTGCTTGGCACAGGGTATTAAGTTTAATATATCTAGGTTCATCTTAGATAATATGATTAAAAATGTAAAGGGTGATACATTCATTATGTACCCTAGGTTTATTCAACTTTTGTTGAATAAACAGTTGCCAAATCTGCCAGCAGATAAAAGTGTTATAGTTAGCTCTACTTTATCTGTAAAAACTATTAGAGCTATGTATCAGTATCAAAACACTTTTTCCAAGAAGGAAACTGCATTGTTTTCTACAATGTCAGTTGCTCCTTCTGCTACTGGTGGTGTATTACCAACACCACTTGGACCAAATGATGACAGGACAACAACACCAGTTGTTTCTGAACACACATCAAGAGGTGGCACCACAAAAAGAAAACAAGGGACCCAACAACCTACCCACAACAAAGCTAAGAAATCCAAGAAAGCTAAACAGGCTGTGGAGATTCCTGTTTCTTCACAGTCTCAGTCACAGGAAATTTTACAACAGGTGGACATACTTGATGAAAATGTTCATTCTGGAAGGGCTGCCACTACTGTTTCTAGCCCACTGGCAGGACAGGACAGTGGTAACATTACTCAGACCCAACCAGAGGCAACTTCTAATGCTGAACCTACGGGTAATGATGCAGGTGAAGGTCCCAGTACCATGTATCAAGGGGCATCTGAGCAAGTGCCAGATGTAGTCAATGATTCTTCTAAGAGGTTACACTCTAATGTTGATGAGACTAGTAATGAAACTGAGGAATTAACGATTGATGATTTGGCACATGATGTCCTAATGATCTGGGAGAAATTTGTGAAAGAAAGGGAGTTAAGAAGAGAGCAACGATTACAGTTGGCTGCTCAGGATGTGTTACTGCAAAGGCAGCAGCAGGAGATTGCAGATTTAAGATCTAGACTAGCGGTGATAGAAGATGTTGTTACCCAAGTCTTACAACCTGCTGAAGCTTTAAAGAAATCTTCAGGCAAGGGGGAGAATAATGATGGAAATCAAGAGAGAGATAATATGCCTGAAGATAAGAAAGATAATGATGATGATATGGATGGAGCAGGAGATCAAATCTGTGGTGATGATGATATTGGTGATGATTTGCATGCTGGTGATGATATGCAGAATAATGAGGTGATGGAGGATGAGCTTGATGTTTCTGTATCTGATTATATTGTGAATGAAGGAGTGGATGATGGTGAAAAACAGTTGGTAGTATATATACCAAAAGAGTCAAGGGATGTGGTGGATGATAAGGTGTTTCCTATTAATAGCAGTTTAAGCTACAAGGAGGCAGTGAACATATTTGTGAGAGATGTGAAAAGCAGAACATTGAATGTGAATGTCAAGGGAAATGATGTAGAGATGACTTATGGTAGGAGAAAGTCTATGGCAAAGAAGAAAACATCAAAGAAAACTACCTCTGTCAGCTTTATACCCACTGCTAGTGACACTGCTAGTAGTCTAACAACCACTGCTGGAGATACTACTACTGTTGGTATTTCAGCAGTAACCACTGTCAGTTCACTTACAACCACTGTCAATTCACCCACAACCACTGTTAGTTCAGTACCAACCACTGTCATCACTACACCATCAACCACTGTCACAAGAACAATTTTACCACCTGTTATTATTAGAGAACCATCTTCACCACCCAAATCTAAGTCTGATGTTCCAAAGATTGATTCTAGAGACAAAGGTAAGGGAAAATTGGAAGAACAGAGAAAGGAAAAGAAGGTTGTAGAACCTCAAATTGACTTGAATGAGGCAAGGAGAGCTCAGGAGGAGCATGATGAAAGAATGTTAAGGAGGGCTGTTGAGTCTAAAAGGAATGAGGGTCCTGATGTTGATGTTGTGCTGGAAGACATGAGTGTAGTAACTTTATCTCAAAGAGCTGCAAAGATGTTGAATGATATGGCTGAAAAAGGGAAAGGGTTATCTGCACAACAAATTCATAATATGATCAACAAGAAGGATGGTAAGGATGAGTTGAGCCCAGGGTTTGTCATGTTAAAACAAGCAAATGAAGAAAGGGCTAGAAAGAAAAGACAAGCAGAGCTTGAAAAGAAAAGAAATAAACCACCAACTACTGCTCAAAGGAAAAAGGATTTAATCAGAATTCTTGGTGGAAGGTATGCACCAAGGAGTATTCTGGAAGGTTGGGAGTTGGATAGGTTGGAAAAAGCTTATGCTAGACATCAAAATGAAGGATTAGTTGACTTTGAACAGAAGCTTATGCAAGATAAGTTTATTGAGAAAAAGCTATTTGAGGATAGGAAAAAGATTGAGAAACAGGTCAGAATGGAGGAACAGGAGAGGATTGAAAAGGAAGAGCAAGAACAGATAGAAGCAAAAGAAAGAGAGTTGAAAAGGCTTTCTGATAAAAATCTTAAGATTAGATGGGATGGAGTTCTTGCTAGTGACAATCTGGTACCTGATTTGGAGAAAGATGCTACAGAATTGAAAAAGTACATCAAAGAGGTGAATGACAGTAAAGAAAATATTCACATTCATCATGATAGATCTTCAAAGATAGTTCAATGGGAAGGACAAAGGTCAGAAATTGATGATGTTATTAGAGAGCAGATCAAGATTGTCAAAGAGGATGGGAATGAACAATATCTATCATCTGTAATTGATGTGATCAGAAAATTGAATAGGTTAGATATTGTGGATCTGTATGAGCTTAACAGTCAGAGGAATAGACAAGCATCTATGGTGATAATGGAAAGAGATTTGGGTAGATGTTTGAATATGTTGTTTGAACCTGAACCATTCACAAATTTGTTTTTGAATTGTATTGAACATGTGCTTACTTGGAGGCATTTTATTAGAACTGGGATACATATGATTATGTTTAGAGATGGAGTCACAATCTTCATGTTTGATGAAAGACAATATGTCTTGGGGACTCAGATTTTGAGGAATGTACTTGCTTCTAGATTAAGAGTTACTGTGGTTTCAGAAGGTGCTTTTAATGCTCTGTATATGGTGTTAAATCAGTTTCATAAGAGAATGGAATTGGAAAGGTTAAGAGAGGAGGAGAAGAGAAGAAAACAGAATCAAGCTTCCAATGATGAGAAGAAAGATGAAGAAACTTGAATCATTACTGAGAATGATCAAGTTTAGGGGGAGATTGTTAAGTCCTGAGCTACTGCCAGATTTGCTCAGAAGACAAGTGTTATGCCACTGCTAGTATAGTACCACTGTTAGTTAGTTGTGTATTGACAGTACCACTGTTAGTTAGAATTAGTCTAACAGTGCCACTGTTGGTATAAGTGTATTTTGTAATCAAGTGTTTAACCACTGTTGGTTATATACGGGTACTACCCCTGTTAGTGTATAGCTCAACCACTGTTAGTAGTCGGTTAGAGATAATTATGGAATAGATATGATTTCCATATTAGTTTGATTCTGTAAAGGACTCTATATGTTATAAATAGAGATCCTGTAGAACTCTAGAGGTGTGACGAATTTCTAGTTATTAGCTACAAGGTTGTAAACCCTAGCACAGTTTGTGTGTTCGTATTATTTGATAATAATATTGAAGCTTTTGATTAATATTCTGTGTTATAAATTTAGTTCTTCAAGTTATTAATAAACTATTCCGCAAGCTTATTAATAATCAATCAAAGTAATACATATTAAGATCCATACTGGGATCAAAAGTTGTTGATATTGTTTTGAGTGGGATATGGGCTAGCCCAAGGCAACCCAGTGTTCCTCCTAGCTACCCTTGCATTTCGTGACCCAGATTGAGAGTGTGACAAATTGGGTGGTGTGTTTGCCATTTCTGATGTTGGAGCAAATTGTCTAACGCTTGATTTTTATTTTTTTTGTAAATCTGTCTAAATGTTTTGGTGTTGCGACAATAAAGGTTCCGTGATTAGTTTATTGATGGATATAATGGTCACTCCGATAATAGCATTGTCGGAGTTGACCAGGTCAAATCACTTAAGTATTGTCGCATAAAGGCTTGAAGTAAGTCTATAAATAGGCTTTTGGTAGTTCATTTTGAGCTTAGTCTTTTGTAACAATTCACACAGTTTCTCTCCGTGTTTTCGTGAAATACAAAAGCAGTTTTGATTGAATACTTCTTGTTCTTTAATTCCTATCTTGTTGTATATCTTGTATTCCGCACAAGTTGTACAAGTTTTAGTTGCGATTCGTGATCCACGACACTACAAAGTGGTATCAGAGCCAGAGCCGTAAGAATAGAATTAGGACTGTTTGATCGAATTAGAGATTGATTTTGAGGTATTTGATTGATTCAAAGAACTCAGAAGCTTCAGTTTGAGCATTTTGTTGCTGTTTGACGTTGTTTGATTGATTTGGGCGAATTACGATATCTTTTGATTTCAATTTGCTTCGGATTTGAAGAGCTTTATCAAAATTAGAAGACAATTATTGTTGTACGTGATTCTGTGATCATAATTCATCTGAATTTGATTCGATTCTCTTATTTTGCTCTTTTGATTGTTTACGTACTTATCGTCAAATTGTACGGATTCATAAATTTGATGGTAAAAGATCAAATTGAGTAGATACGAGTATCAGGGATTGAATTCCGAGCTCAGTGATACAAATTTTAGCAAAAACAAGCTAAAATTGAAGATTTTACAACACTTTTTCATTTCTGGAAATTTCATCCGTGATTAGTAATTCCGACAATAGTGATAACCGTTTTTCTCTGTGATTGCATTTGCGTGATTAGTAATCCGACAATAAGCAATTGTCACATGAACAGTAGTTGATTATTGACGGACTTGTATTCTCGGACTCTCATTGACGGATACTCATTGACGGACTGAATGTGTTATTGTCGTATAAACAGTGTTTGTTATTCATGGAGTGTTTGTTATTGACGGAGTGTTTGTTATTAAAGGAGTGTTATTCACGGACTGTTGGTATTGACGGAGCATTGGTTAGGATCTATTATTTTCGGAGTGTTTTGTTATTCTCGGAAGCTATTATTCTCGGATTTTCTTATTCTCGAACGTTGGTATTCTCGGATTTTTCTAAGTGTTTACAATGGCTCATGTGAATTGGCAAGCTATGATGAAGAGTAAACAAGAGACTGGAACTACAACCAAACCACCAAAGTTCTTATGTCAAAATGATTATGATGATTGGCGATACCGGTTTGAATCATTTATTGCTCTAATGATTCCTATCTTGGAGCAATACATTCATCCTAGAGCTGAAGGAATATATAGGGATAATAATCCTCCTCCCAAGTTACTCAAAATGATGACTTCTGATAAAAGGAAAGAACATGATCGAGACAAGAAAGCTAAGTCGGTTATCTCTATGAGTCTTCCTGGTGATGTTCTTGCTAGATGGAAAGATTTGAATACGGCATATGATCTCTATAAAGCAATGGAGAAACGTTTTGCTGGTAACGACAAGTTGAAGAAAAGTAAACGTGACTTGTTAAAGAAACAATGAGATGTATTCACATGCATGCCAAATGAATCTTTTAATGACTTAATTGTCCGATATTCCCAGTTAATCAGTGAGCTCAAAAGACATGGTTTGATTTTGGAAAGTCTTGAATTCAATGAGAAGTTGATTGAAGCCTTACCTTCAAGTTGGGATATTAAGGCTAACATTTTGATGGAAGATGAATCATTGGGTGAATATGCATATGAAGATTTGATCAACAAGTTGCAAGTATATGATGTTTCTTTACAGAAAAAGGAGACTGGAAAGATGATGCAATATTCTCAATTTGTTTCTAAGAAAACTTCAGAAACAACAACCTTGTTCTCTGGTTCTGAGACATTCAATGGTGGGAATTCTAGTGGAGCCACAGGTGGATATTCTGGTTATGGATTTTATGGATCTGGAAGTGCTTCAGCTACCAGTCATCAACAACAAAATTCCAACCAACATGTTTCAAAGATTACCGAAGATCACGCAAATGTTGTCACAACTTTTCTTTCATCATATGAAGCGTTTATTTCCGGAAAGGTTGGTAATGTAGACTTGACAGAAGAGGATTACGATCAGTTACATCCTGACGATCTTGATGAAATGGACCTCCAATGGAATCTTGCTATGTTAGCAAGAAAAGTTAAAAAGTTTCTTCAAAGAACTGGAAAAAGCAAGTTGGGGGGTAAACCAGGATTTGATAAATCGAAGGTTCGGTGTTACAACTGTCAGAATTTAGGACACTTCGCTCGGGAATGTGAGAAAATCAAAGCACCTACATCTGGTTTCACCAAGCCTTCTACATCCAAAACATATTCTTCTTTTGCTCAACCACAATCTTCTGGAAAAGATACATCTCCTGCTCCGATATCATCAGCACTAGTTTCAACAGTAGATGAATTCTATGATTGGAGTGCGCATGTGGAGGAATACTCTCATAACCAAGCTTTCATGGCAAATGTCTCTGAGGTTGACTCTTTTTCATTTGAACAAATTTGTTCAAAATGTACTGACTTGAGTGATCAACTCAGTCTTTACAAAACTCAAAATCAACAGTTTTTAACTGGCATTGAATTTATTAAAAATCAAAATAAGGAGTTGGTGGAAAACAACAAGTTTTTAAATAAACGTTTTGAGTCAACTGATGTTGAGACTCATGATTTGAAAGCTAAAATTTTAAATCAGCAATCCATCATAAACAGTTATTTAGTTGAGATGGATTTACTTAAACAAGAAAAATCTGAAGCTGATTCTAAAATTTTAGATCTTGAAAGATAATTGTTGAATGTTTCTACGTCAGCAGTGGTTTTTGATGAAATTATCCATAAACAGCGTTTAGATACCAAATCTAAATTTGGTATTGTATATCAAAATGATTTAAATCCAAAAACCAAAGCATCAAAAGCAGCTTCTAACGCTGGAATTGGATATCATTTTGTTCCACCACCAAAATCTTATTTTCAATTGCCAGTTAAAGATGAATCTGATTCTGAGTTTGTGTATGGGAAGGGAAAAGTTGATGATTGAAAACCTCAAGATGAATCAACTCAAAAGGTTTCTTCTAATGAGAGTTCAAAATCAACACATGAAAACAATTCACCAGATTTTGCTCATCAACCTTCAACGATGAAGAACAATGATTGTGATGATTGTGAAAAGAATAAGAAGTGTGTTTTGAACCAAAATAATAAAGAAAAATCTAAAGCTTGTGAAATTCCAAAACAAGTTACCAAGATTTTAAAAAGAACTTCTTCCCCAAACAAATCACAATCATCTTCTTCATCAACAAAAGGTCAATATCATGCTTTCAAACCTGAATCTTCAAAATGTGAAGCTTCTACTAGTAAATGCTCATATTCTAAGTATGATGCTTCTACAAGTAAAACTTCATATCATGGTTCTCATAAAAGTTTTCATTCTCGAAGAAAGTATGAAACACGAAGTTGTTTCTATTGTGGAATTCGTGGACATCTTTTGAATGATTGTCATAAACTTTCTAGAAAACGTTCGAGAGAACATTTGAAGCAAGTTAAATTTTCAAAGAACAAAAATGTTTCAAAATCACTTCACAAAAATCCACAAAAACCGAGAATCAATACTTTTGTTTCTTCCAAGAAGAAATCATCATCTTATGATGCATCAATTAATCACTCAAAAGATTTCAGAAAAGATTTCAAAGAAATTGACGTTTTCATCCTAGATGAAATCACTGGACGACCCAAAGCCTCCAAGGCTTGGGTCTCCATTAGCAACTAACTGTTTCCATCAAATGTCTTGCAGTCATCCCGAGCTATCGATAATGTGTGGTACATTGATAGTGGCTGCTCAAGACATATGACCGGGAATCTCTCCTTACTTGAAGATGTTAAAATCAAAAATGGAGGGTTTGTTGCTTTTGCGGGAGATAAAGGAGGAATGATTTCAGGCGAAGGAACTATTACGAATGGTGAAATAAGTTTTGACAAAGTGAATTATGTTGAACAACTTCAACATAATTTACTTATTGTTTCACAAGTGTGTGACAAAAAGCTGTCAACATGGTTCAATGATGAAGAATGTTTGATTCTCAAACCAGGATTTGTTGTGTCAGAAGAATGGATTCTTATGAGGGCTCCTAGGGTTAAAGACGTGTATATCCTACAATGGATCTTACTTGTTTGTTGTCAAAAGCATCAGAGAAGGACTCAATTTTATGGCACAGAAGGATGAGTCATATCAACTTTAGGAAAATGAACTTTTTAGTCAAACATGATTTAGTGATTGGAGTTCCTAAATAGACTTTTTCACTAAATGATCATTGTATTTCGTGTAAAAAGGGAAAACAAACTAAAAAGTCTCATAAACCTAAGTTGGTGAATTCAATTAACACTCCATTGGAACTTCTCCATATGGATTTGTTTGGCCCAATTAGTGTGAGGAGTATTGGTGGTAAATCCTATTGCTTGGTAATCACTGATGATTACTCAAGATTTTCATGGGTTTACTTTCTAAGTACCAAAGATGAGACGGTTGAGAAAATTAAGTATATGATTTTACGATTAGAGATATTATTTTCGTTGAAAGTAAAGAGGTTAAGAAGTGATAATGGAACGGAATTTAAGAACTACATCATGGAAATGTTCTGTCTTCAACATGGTATTTCACCACAATTTAGTGCTTCTCGAACTCCATAGCAAAATGGAGTTGCTGAAAGAAAGAACAGAACATTGATCGAAGCCGCAAGAACTATGCTTTCGGATGCAAAATTACCAACAACTTTTTGGGCAGAAGCAGTTAATACGGCTTGTTTCGTATTAAATAGAGTTCTTGTGGTCAAAGACAAGAAGAAAACGAGCTATGAGTTATTGAATAATCTGAAGCCGAATATTCACTTTCTGGAACCTTTTGGATGCCCATGTTTATTGATGAAAACTAAGGATCGTCTTACAAAATTTGCTGAGAAATCTGAATCCGGGTTTTTCTTAGGTTACTCAGCAAATTCTCAAAACAAAAGATTTTATAACACTGCATCACATCGAATAGAAGAATGCTATGAGGTTGAATTTTTATGGTATTCTTCTCCATCCGATGGGATCAGTCCAGAATGGTTATTTGACTATGACTCCTTCTTTAATTCTCTTGCTCCATTTCAACATGATGTGTCATCTCCTGTTGAGGATTCTGATGATTTTGTTATTCCGGTTCTTTCTTCTCCTGCTGAGCTGCTTCTTACTCCTGTCACATCAGTATCTACTTCTAATCTTACTCCTCCATAATCAACTGAAGAATCTATTGCTCATGAACCTTCTCAACCTATGACAAATGATGAAGATGACACAACTTCAAATCCTGATGATACTGAAAATTTTCAGGAACCTTCTACTGAACTAGAAGATTCAACTCATAATGATTCTAGTGATGAAGTAGTAAGTAATCTTGAGGATTCACATTTAGGAACCAACTTGAATGTGGAATCTGTTCCTACTTTGCGGGTTAATTCTGAGCATAAACATCTACTCACAAATGTGATTGGAAATGTTTCTGATTGGATCAAAACTCGACATCAACACAAGTCTTCTACTTGTTTCTTATCATAGATTGAACCAAAGAATGTTTAGATAGCTTTGTCAGACTCTTCTTGGGTTCAAGCAATGCAAGAAGAATTGCAGCAGTTTGTAAAATTGCAAGTTTGGACATTGGTGAAACCTCCCAAGGATATTCATCCAATTGGCACGCGTTGGGTTTTCAGAAATAAGAAAGATGATCGAGGAATTGTGGTTCGTAATAAAGCAAGATTAGTGGTTCAAGGATTCACTCAAATTGAAGGTTTGGATTATGACGAGGTTTTTGCTCTGGTTGCTAGACTTGAATCAATTCGGATTTTTCTAGCATATGCTTCATTCATGAATTTCAAAGTGTATCAGTTAGATGTCAAGTGTGCATTTTTGTATGGGAAAGTGCATGAAGAAGTGTTTGTCAAACAACCACCGGGTTTTGAAGATTCTAAATTCCTAAATTATATATTTTGGTTGGATAAAGCCTTATACGGGTTACATCAAGCTCCTCGAGCTTGGTATGAGACTTTATCTCAACATCTTCTAGCTAATGGGTTTTTGAGAGGTCAAATTGATAGTACACTCTTCATTCGGAAAACAAAAGGTAATTTGCTACTCGTTCAAGTATATGTGGATGACATTATATTTGGGTCTACGAATGACAGTTTGTGCAAAGAATTCGAGAATATCATGAAGTCTAAGTTTGAAATGAGTTCAATGGGGGAGATGTCTTTCTTTCTAGGTTTGCAAGTTCAGCAACTAGACAAGGGCATTTTCATACATCAAACGAAGTATGTTCATGACATCTTAAAGAAATTTACGATGTTGGATGACAAATCTATTTCAACTCCCATTGATCTTGTTGAAAAAATTGGACCTGCTCTTGATGACACACCAACCGATCAAAAGGAATATCGGTCAATGATTGGTTCTCTCATGTACTTAACTGCTTCAAGACCTGATATCATGTTTGATGTGTCTATTTGTTCGCGGTATCAAGCAAATCCCAAAGTCTCACATTTGAGGGCCGTACAGAGAATCTTTAGATATTTGAAGGGCAAGCCTGATCTAGGCATCTGGTACTCGAATGATGGAGACTTTACACTTTCAGCGTACTCTGATTCTGACTATGGCGGATATGGTATTGACTTGAAATCAACATCAGGAGGATGTCAATTTTTGGGAGATCGACTCGTGACCTGGCAATGCAAGAAACAAAACACGGTTTCTACCTCTACTGCGGAGGCAGAATATATTGCTGCTGCTAGTTGTTGTTCGCAAATCCTCTGGATTTAACAACAACTTCGAGATTATGGTTTACTTCTTACCAAAACTCCTTTACATATTGACAATACTGCAGCCATAAGTATCATACGCAATCCCGTTCAACACTCAAAAACTAAACATATTGAAATACGTTTTCACTTCATCCGGGATTGCTATGAGAAAAACTTGATCATTTTGGTTCATGTTGACACATCGAATTAAAGAGCTGATTTGTTTACTAAAGCTTTTTCCAAATCACGTTAAAAAAAAAAATTAGGGGAGATTTTGTGTAAAAAGTTGGAAAATGATAGTACATTGGGAAATGTATTAATAAATAATACGTAAAAGAAATGATAAGTACTATATTTGATGTGTTAGTAGGTTTACATAGCATTTTTAAACCAAATTTTCTACTAATTAATTTTATATGTGATATATTGGTAGGCATTTTTGCATTTAAAGTATCTAGTCTAAGAAATTTTAACCATATATGCATATTATTTTACATAATCCAAAATATTAATATATGACAATCAAAGGTCTAATCAAAATGATCAAAGGTTATCAAAATGATAATAAATGTCTTAAATTTTGGAGGATTAGTATATTATGATTTATGATTTAGGGTCTTAATATTATGATATCTGGGAAAATATATTGACTATTTGTTGTACTAAGTACAGACCTTAGTTGGTATATTTTAATAAACGGACTTGCAAATATTTCAAAGTTTCATATATCAAATCAAAATAAACTCTATAACTTTGTTATACTATGTATAGACCTGTGATACAGTTTATAAGTCCAACCCGGGGTATGACATATGTGACTAAGTGTCATTCCAACATATGTGTCTACTTCAAAAGATATCATCATATTCTCACTCTTTATATGAAAATACTAATATATTATGAACTTAAAAGTATATTACTATTTAGATTATATAAAATAATATGCATGCTAATAATAAAAGAATTACAGATATTTAAATGCAGGAGTGTTTAAGAGGACAATAATACCAATAATCACATGTAGAATGATTCTTAGAAAATATGCTTTATTAATGCTAAGTAAATTTAAAGAGGTCAAAAATACTAACAATCAAAATAGACTTTCATTTCTAAACAATAGAAATAAATATATTCATTTATCCCAATATGATCCCAACTCATGAGAATTACCCCAACAAATTTATTTTGCTTTTATTCTGTTATGTTAGTTTGTAAATATCTAGTTTAAAGATTTTTCCATTTTTCAAACTTTTAGTTTTTAAATAGTTTAGCATTTTATCCAAAATAAATTTGATTTGATTAAAATGTTTCATTAAAAGTTATTGTTGGATTTATATATGTCGGATCTTATTCACGGATAATAAAATAAAAAGGAGTGTATAAGTATTTCAAAATTTGAAATTTTTTACACACACTTTCACTTTATCCGACAAAAACTCTTACTCCGACAATATATACCTCCGACAATACGCTACCGGTTGAGTTTTTCTTCGATTACTTTCTCTGTGCTACGATTCACTCGATTTCGTTCCGATAGAAGTGTTAGCCTTCTCAGTCCGCATCGATTGGTATAAATTTCCCTCTTTATCTCCTTGTAAATAAGTTTTAATCATTGATTTTGTGCGAAAAACACTGTTCATGAACAGTTCCCTAGGAATCGTCCGACAATAACCATTGTCAGATGAATATTGAATTTGACTTTGTTGACTTTGACTTATTTGACCACTTGTTACGAAAAGCCATTATTATCGCATGAATAGTACTTATTCACGCATGAATAGTACTCCAACAATGTTATTCACAGATATCTCTCTGTGTGTATTCTTTTAAATAACTATTGTCGTATAAAAATGTGATTGTCGCATGAATAGTGCTCAAGTGATTATTGTCGCATGCTTTCAACACTTAGAAAATTTTCAAATTTTTGAAACTTGAAACTTTTTCAAAGTATGTTTAGGTCTTTTGCTTAACATATACTTTGTGCAGCTTGTATTTATATATCATGGCAGAACCCGATCCTATTGCTGCAACACAACCTGATGTGGTTAGGAGGGCAATAATTTTTGAGAAACGTCACAATGCAACAGCTTATTTACTTGAGGCACCGGATAAAATTGAAACTAGGAAATTCTTTCCCATGGTTAAGTTTTTATTACGATCAAGGATTTCTCATGCTTTGACAGTTCAAGTGGAAAATATCTATGAAGATCATATGACTAATTTTTGGTTAACTGCTGAATATCACACGGATGTTTAACCTTTTTGTATCACAACCACGGTTGATGGAAGAGCACTTGTACTCACTGAGGAATTGATTAGACACACTTTGCAATTAGGTGATGATGTCAATGCTTTAAATGATATTCCACGAAATATTATTGATATTTGTCTTCAACAAATGGGTTATACTAAAGGACCATGAGATGTTCAAATTATGAAGAATCATTTTTGTCCACATTGGAAATTTCTGGCTCATACTTTGATTGGTTGTATATCTCCAAGAAAAGCTGGATTTGATGCAATGAGTTACCACTTAGCTGGTTTAATGACAGCTTTGGTACTCAACATTCCATATAACTTTTCGAGATATATTTTTGAGAATTAGGTTGGGAACATCAACGAAGATGGATTTTTCATGTACCCACGATTCCTCCAGCTGATTTTTGATCAACATATTCAAGGAATTACATACCATGAAGAGATTTTGCATTATACTCCGATTCCAAAAAGGGTGTTTGCTGATTGTAATAGTTATCGTGGTAAAGCTACACCACCAACTTTTAATCTCTTTGGACATATTATTGATGAAGATTTTCTTCCACCTCAGATAGACATTCAAATGGAATCAGATGATGATAGTGAGGATATACCTGAGCCTAGACCTACTCAAAGAAGGAAGTTGATTGTAAATAGAACTTTTTCTTCTGAAACTGGATCTTTTTCTTCTTCATTCCCAGTGACTTCTTCAGCAATGCCTTCTTCTGTCTCTCTGCCTATGTTTTCATCCGCAATTTCTTCTTCTATATCTATGCCTGTCACTTCTTCTGAACCTGGTATTTCTACTTCTATTCCTATTACTTCATCAATACCTGTTTCTTCATCTTCTGCAGCTGTTGGAACTTCATCTACAACAGCTACTCCTACTGTGAGTATGGCAGCTCTTGATGCTTCTCTTCAACGAGTTGTGAATCCTTTATTGACTATGGTGGATAAGTTGAGAGATGATTTATTTCATGCCTTGCAACGAATTGGCACTCAGGATGTTCTTATTGCAAATCAAGGTCAACAAATTAATTCTCAGAATATAAGGATTGAATCACTTGAACAAGAAATCTTTCATCTGAAAGAAAAATTAGGTGATCAGTGGGAGAATGTGCATGATGTTGTTGATATTGATGATAATGCAAATGATCAGAATAATGATGATGATCAAGGAAATGCTGGATTAAATAACACAGGTAATGAAGGATTTCATGATAATGTTGAAGAAAATGTTGGAAGATCTGGTGATTCTGATAATACTGGTGGAAATGATGGTAATGGTGATCAGCCAAATTTTTCTCAAGCAATGGTACAGGTTCAAAATGATGATATGGAAGAACCCTTGTATGTTGAACCAATCAGTTTTGTTCCTCCTCCTGCTATGGTTTTGACTCCCGAACCAAGTTTTGAAAATATTGAATTTGATGATCTTGGTGAAGAAGACTTAAATGCTTTATACCTTGGAAATATGTTTGATGATCTTGGTGAAACTTCTACGTTTGAGCTTGGAGAATCTTCACACATATTTGATAAAGAAGAGTTATCAGATAGTGTTGAAGAAGAAGAGATTCTATGTCCTACTCCATTGAATGTTATCATTGATGATTTGGATCCTTTTGTGGAGTTGTGTAATAACGGAGAGTATGATTTTGATGAGTTTGATGATCCAGAATTTCCTCCAGGGTTTGAGCCAGATTTTGATAATGTTCATGTTGAAGACTGGGAAGATTCTGAAGATGAACTTCACCCAGAAAGACAATCAAAAGTTCAGTCTGATATGGATACTCAAGAAGGATTTTGGGTTGATTCAGACGAAGAGAAAGAATCTGAACAAAAATTTCCATGGTGGTTTTCTAAACAACCTGAGCCTGCGAAAATAAAGACCAGAAAGTTCTTTAAAATTCCAAGACATGAGTGTGTTGGAAGGATTATTCGATGGAAGTATGATAATGATAACAAAGTGTTTATCATCAAGAGAATGGATGGGCTTCAATATTTTCATCCAACTTTTAAAGCACTTGAAAAACTTCTCAAAGTGTGAAGTCAATCATATCGCTTCAATTGACATTATCAGTCATTCTGAAAATGGTCTGGTGGATTAGATGACTGAAGTACTACCTCGTGAGTGCAATAAAGGAAAATACACGTGGGTCAAAGAGACGTTTTCAAAAAGAATGGTGGATTACTTCGACATTGAATCTATCTCCAATCAACCACGAGTGATTACTACTTATCCACGGGTAAAATGTCTAAGGAAAATTCCACTTGAAAAACTTCCAGTTAAATTTTGGAAATTTGTTAGCTATTGGAAGTATAACGGGAGCACGGGAGAAGCAGAAATTGGATGCTATGATAGAGATTACAAGGGAGACATTATGTGGAATCGAGAAACGATTGTGTATGTGTTCGATCCCTTGAGTTTCATAAATCTCTCAAAAGATGATCTGGAAGTTCTACGAGTGAATCCTATTATCTATGATGATGCATTTGATGATGAAGCTATGGCCTTGAAGTTCCAACGAGTAGTTGAAGTATGATGTGCTCAAGGTGTTCATGTTGGTTGCAATCTGCCTGGATATATATAAAGCTCAAGTTTCAAGATATCAAGCATTATCCAAGGGGGAGTTTGTTGGAGCAAATTGTTTAACGCTTGATTTTTATTTGTTTTGTAAATCTGCCTAAATGTTTTGGTGTTGCGACAATAAAGGTTCCGTGATTATTTTATTGACGGATATAATGGTCACTCCGATAATAGCATTGTCGGAGTTGACCAGGTCAAATCACTTAAGTATTGTCGCACAAAGGCTTGAAGTAAGTCTATAAATAGGCTTTTGCTAGTTCATTTTGAGCTAAGTCTTTTGTAACAATTGACACAGTTTCGCTCTGTGTTTTCGTGAAATACAAAAGCAGTTTTGATTGAATACTTCTTGTTCTTTAATCCTATCTTATTGTATATCTTGTATTCCGCACAAGTTGTATATGTTCTAGTTGCGATTCGTAATCCACGACACTACATCTGAGTACAAGCGTTAGAGAGATTGAGGCCCATAGATGTAGTACGCGTACGAGGCCTATTGATAACACGTAAAAAGTCATGTTTTTACGTGCATTAATCTCACCTTTTAAGTCCAATATGTGACGAAACTAATCAAAATAGATACTTTATCATTAAAACTCGTCACATGGGCCAAAATATAGACAATGTTTCAAAAGTCAACTAAAATGGTCGAAAAACATGATAAATCTAACGAATACGATCATAAGCATTCTCGTTCACTCGTTCTAGCACTTTTTAAGCCACACAAAGAATTATGAACTCTAACTTATGTCATTTTCTTCGTCAGAAAAATACGAACGGGTGGATATAAAGAACGCTCAAAACGGATAAACGACGAAGAAGTTACGCCCGAACGAAGAACCGAAGAACCAGCATACGGCTGAACCAAGCCGTATACGGCTGGTCCAGACTGCATACGGCTGGGCCTGGACCGTATACGGCCTGCACAGACCGTATATGGCCTGTGTCCAGCCGTATATGGCCTGGTTCAGCCGTATTCACCCTGTGCTCAGCCGTATACGGTCCAGTTCAGTCGTATACGGTCCAGCTCAGCCGTATCGTGCGTTTGGGTGATAAAAATCTAATTTTTATTCGCCTTTGCAATATGGTTGTGCGTTTGAAGGTTTGGATACGGTCTACGGATACGGCTGTGCAATGCCTATAAATACAATCACCTCCTCACCATTTTAAGACATGTTTTCTTAGAATTTCTCTCTTTCTCTCACTACTCTCTCTCTAAAAATTAGTTAGTTAGTTAATTAGGTTAGTTAAGCTAGTAGATTAGTAGCTTACTTGTAACGGAGGTGCTCCGAGACTGCGGTGTCGCACGATTTGTAATAACGCTTTGTCAGGTTCTATTATAATTTCTATCTTGTTATTTTAAATAATGTTGTGCTGTTGCTATACTTGTTTAGAATTACTTCCTAGGATTATTGCCATGCTTAGCTAGACAAATATGTGTTTGCTATGATAGTTGCCATGCTAGGGTAGTTATACTTAAATCATGCTGTTACTCTGTCTATATGTTGTTGGATTATATTTGAATCTATGAATTGAATCTCAAATGTTTATCTATCCAACTTATGCTATGGTTAGTAACATCCTTCTAGGCTTGGCCAATTTCTAGTTGTATGCCGCTAATTATTCTGTGTCTGATGATCGTTGAACTCGACATGGCCGGTGTTCTCCTGGTTGAAATATTACCGGAGGGAGACACGGAGCGTAGGATTAGAGATAGATTAGATTCAGGTCATTTAACAAGTGTCTTAGAGAGAACTTTCGGGACACTTGTGACTTAACCATGTACCCCATCACTCTGCATAATTGATCCCTGCTATGTTGCCTTTTTGCATGTTCTTGTTTGATTGTTGCTTAGGGTTTGCATGCTAGTATATGTTATGTTGATTAGTTACATGATTAGGTTTTCGAATATTTATCAATTGCATACACCAGTTTAACATGCATAGAATAGTTAAAATGATTTATATGAAATAATGATGAACAATTTAATCAGACGTTAGACCAGACCATCCCAACTTGTCCCGGTAGGAAACCCTTGTTCATGTTTTTGTTTATTCAACAATTCATGCCATGATTCGGATATCTCAAATGTCCGAGATTGGGGAACAAGACTCGAGGATGGTTGTTGGTTAAATTGGTTGCTACATTTGGGACAACTTCCGGTGTAGTTTACATTCCATAACTGTTATCCACGTGACATGTTATTTATCTGATTGCGGACAACTCTACGTTAGATAGATAATAGGCTAGGAGTTATGGCTCATTAGGAAATATTGTTGTCATCTTAACTAAGGCTTTATCCCATTAACTACCCCTAAATAGCATGAGTAATTATCATAGTAAACACTCGCTTCACCTATAAGTTCTCGTTGCCACCTCACCTCCACTTTACTTTATTTTAATTTAATTTTAGATAATTAGTAGTTAGTTAAAACCAAAACAAACCAAAACCTCTTTTAAACCCTAGCTAAATCCCCATAGATAACTAAAGTCCTAGATCCCATGCCTATTGTAGTTTGAAGAACGACCCTAGGTCATACCTATCGCTGTACTCACCTATAGCTTTAGTACACTTAGGCCCAACAAAAACAAATTTTAAAACCCATTGATCCAGCCAAGCGGGAGGCCCGCAACGAAAGGAAGCAATTCCTAAAAGACTGACTGTTCGGCTGGCATCACCTATCTATGTATATAAAATATCACATAATAGCCTCGAGTGTCTAACACAGACATGTTTGAGTCCCGGTTCTCTCGAGGTCAGAGTCCACTAGGGTATCTTGTTTAGCCATAACCCCTATCAGATCTCACGTCATATTCATTTAATTGTACATAGTTGATTAGGCTATGTTAAATTAAATGCGTATAATGTGATCACTGAACCAGTCATGCCTAATGGGGAATACTGCCTAATGGTCGTAGTCTAGGCCCACTAAATGCAACCTAGTTCACTATAATCTTAAGCTCTGATACCAATCTATCGCACCCCCAAATCATGATGCAGAAGCGGTTCGGGTCGGGGCATGACCAAATACGGTAATCACAACACAAAGGCATAATGAACGACTCTATATGCGTTGTTTACATAATATATTGATATAATAAAAGTTTACATCAAAAGTATTGTTTACATTAGCTCAAATTCTGATATGATAGATTTATAGTACATACTTACTTTGTACAAAATATAATAATGCAATTAAATCTTTGATTGTTTGCATGATGACTCAAGCTAAAAGATCCTGATGGGCAGTCCAACCTACTACAGAGTACCTGTGATACATGCTAAAAATGGTCAGCTAAAAGCCGGTGAGCTCACAGGTTTGTATGTCAAAATATATTATATGAACCGCAAGATTTTAATTGTATTTAAGTCGCAACAGCAAAATAAAAGAGAATATATAATCATGAGCACATAGTCTGAGTTTAACTTGAGGGTCAGGTCCACATTTAAGGAATTCCAATCGAGGTGCCTCCTACGAGTGCCTAATCTACACTCGTCTACATAAATGCCAATGCGTCCATTTGACCAGTTAATGCTTGCTAACCGAATGAGGATTGTCAATCCTATATGGTACCATACACTAACATTCACGCTACTACGTATTACCAAACTATGTTGTGGAGGACTTTATATTGATTAGTGAAAACAACTCATGGAGTATTTGATTTTGATTGTACTTGGGTTCAAATGTATATAAAATAAGCAGTATATCACACCCCTGAGTGAATACAGTAAAATAGGGGCCATGAGACTCACATGAGTCATGAAAAGTGTGTAGGAATCTATAATGATGTCCAAAGACTTGTAACATGAGGGCATCTAATATGTGCGATGGTTATAAAAGTGTGTAGGAATCTATAATGATCACCTTTGTAGTTGTTCGTCCAACTAGAATGTCTAAATGACTCCGATTTGGTTGATTGGTTTGAGTTTTGAAAATATGTACGACCCGTTGGTGATTGTTTGTAATAATAATCTCAAAATTATTATTTTGATTTCGAAGTGTTATACTTATAAAGTATGTCCCATGTGTTATAGAAGTCATATCGTATAGGTGTTTGAGGTTATACAAGTTTGACACTTAGTATAAAAATGAGTTGTAAACCTTTTGTTTTTGGCAACACTTGTGATGACACTTAATAGTTTTCGGCGACACTCAAGGTAGTGTCGTATAAAATGAAAGTTCAGTATTGTTGGCGACACTTAGTGAAGTGTCGCAGATGGTGACGACACTTGGTTGCGACACTGCAGGTCAGTGTCGGATAAAATTGAAAGGTAATTGAGGCGTCACTTAGGTTGAGTGTCGGATAAAGTGTTCGATTGATTTTAGCGTCACAAAAGTAAGTGTTGGATAATGTTACAATTTGATTATAGGCGACTCTTAGACAAGTGTCGCAAATTTCTGATTCTCGATTACGGCGACACTTAGGCAAGTGTCGCGAGTGTACTGTTACAAAAATAGCCGTCACTACGATGAAGTGTCGCTGGGAGTGTCGGTTTACTTGTTGGCGACACTTAATGAAGTGTTGCAAAAAGAGGGTTTCTGTGTTCCGTGCGACACTCAAAGGAGTGTCTGTAACACCTGGTCAAAAAGTTAATTTTCGCGCTAAATTTAAACTTCAAATAATTGTATTTTTATATGCGCTTATAACAAAGTATTCAAAAATGTATGTCGTTTTAATTAAAAACGCATTGTAGTTAACTGAAACCGCGCGAAAATAAGTTACTAAATTTTAATTTCAAAATAGTATTTTTATGAAATACTTTCACTCGAAAACATTTAAAAATAATACAAATAAATCTTAGGATTTAAAATATTATTTTAAATTACGATCGGGTACAAAACGGGGGTATTTTATACTGTGGTTGGAGACCACAGTCCCCAAATTGGGGATCTGAGTTTTAACAAAAACCCAAACCCACATCTCATTCACCTCATTCTCATCATCTTCTTCTTTTTCTCCATCTCATCTTTCTCTCTAAATTTTTAACAACAACAACAACAATAATCAACAACAACAATAAGAGTAACATAAAAAACAACAGCAAATCGTCATCATCTTCATCATCATCATCTTCATCTTCTTCATCAAGATCACCATCAAGTTCACCATCATCCTCAAACCTTCAATCTTCAAATCGTAAGGAATCACCCACTTTTCTTTGTTATTTCATGTTAAAAACACTTAATATATCATGTATTAACATTATAACAACAAGATTCGGCCTAAAAATGGGCTAGATTGCGTTTTTGGGTGAAAACCCGTCGAACAGATGGAAGTGTCTCCCACAAACCTGTAGTGCAGCGTCACTTGCCTAAGTGACGCATGTAAGTGTCGCATATTAGTGACGCATCTTAGTGCCGCATGGAAGTGTCGCATTTAGTGACGCAAATAGTGAAGCCTTTGAGTGTCGCCTTAAGTGACGCCCCTTAGTGACGCCCGTAGTGTCACTTCCCAAGTGACGCCAATCTTAAGTGTCGCCTATAGCGACACTTGCCTAGTGTCGCCTAAAACAGAAAATACACATTTTTCACTAAGTGTCGAAACTCAAATTTTACCGCCTAATATTACTCCGAAATGAAATTTCGGAACGTTTTCACTAAAGCAATATAGTAGAAATAAAAAAATTTTATTTCTCGACCCCAGCTCGACCCCAGCCAGGGGCTCTGCCCCTTGGACCCCGCCAGGGGTTGCCACCCCTTGGACCCCGCTACCAAGGGCGCTGCCCCCGGACCCCCGTACACAGTTTTCAAACCTGAGCGACGAACGAATATTTGCACAACTCGCTTAGACAAATTGATTTGTCTTTTACTTATATAACCTCACGTGTTTAGGACACTGGGAGGTTACCATCCGGACCATATGCGTATCTTAGGATCACTGACAACTCCTCAGGTGAGTTTCATAGCCCCACTATTTCAACTGTTTTACTGTTTTCGGGGTGAGACGCATGCTCAACTACTGTTTTCGAATTATAATAATAAACTTTTATAATTCACACTTATCTATATTGCTGCCATGTAATACGAAATGTGTAATACTTAGGAATTACACCCATCATATTGTTTGGAACAATATCAATACTTAACCTAGATAGGTTATAACTGTACACTGTTAGATTGTTGGCAAACAATTATCACTACATAACTTGACTAAGTTATCAATTATACCCGGACAGTATTGTCATGGGACAATACTATCAAACACAGTAGGACTGTGTAGTCCTACCTACCCAAGACAACAACTAGACTTTTACAAGATTAGTCTTCCTTGTAGGAACTAAAACTGCTCATATATATTCCAGGACCTTTAATTTGGAATTGAACTCAAGTAAACAACAACCAAGGATCTCAATATACTTGCTAGGCTGAGGCTAGGAGTATACAATAGCAATATACATTAGTATGGATTTCTTATACTAATACTAAAACAACTAGGTGATGATTAGTCATACCTAGGCTTATTGCAACACAACAAATAGTTAAGTACCGTATATACATACTTAGCTACAATAAATCAATTTCATGTGCTACATACTACTCTATCTGGGGTATTTGTTGATTCAACTTATATATATATATATATATATATATATGTACATACATGCTTGTACTTCATCTCGAGCACTTGGTGCCACCTACAATTTAGTTATGTATATAGGTATACATACATGGATACAAACACAATCAAATTAGTCGGGCATGTCGCAGTACTGGCGGCTCTCATTTACACTAGTCGGACATGTCGTAGTATTGTCAGCTCTCAATTACTCAAGTCGGACATGTTATTGTACTGTCGGCTCAATTACTCAAGTCGGACATGTCGTTGTAGTGTCGGCTCAATCACTCAAGTCGGGCATGTCGTAGTACTGCCGGCTCAATTACAAACTTTGCTTGTGAGCAATTCGGTCGATGCCAGATAGGCACAAAATGATGCCACGGTGAGAAGTGGGCACAAAACGATGCCACGGTAAAGTGGGCACAAAACGATGCCACGGTATTGCAGTGGGCACAAGTACGATATCACGGTAAAGCGATACACTCGATGGATGGGTGAGCTTATGCTCGTGATCCACACACATATACGGATGGGCGAGCTTATGCTCGTGATCCGTATAATTAACGGATCGGCGAACTTTCGCACGAGGCCGTTATCTCAGTATTTGACTAAATACTCAATCATAGTCCGTGGGACTACAATTATGTTGCTGGATGCAACACGCTAGGCCAAGTGGCACATCAATGATTACACAACATCATATGACGTGGTCATACAATTACCCGATAGTCCTTAGGCATGATTTGCCTCGCATTAATAGATTTGCGTAATACCTAATAGGTATCCAGGCGCGGAATGCCTCAATGTTTATGTACTTAGGTATACATCACGGTCACTTAGGTATGAGATACCTTGTAGGGTGTATACACATTGGTGTTACAACTTCATTACAATACATATCAAAATCGTATATTTTGAACTACTTTTCAAAACATATAAGGTTTTATTCTTTATGTTTCAACTTCAATACAATACATGTTTTTATTGGTGTTACAACTTCAATACAATACATGTTCTTAGGTGCCCAACAAGATTAGGATTGCTGCAAGATATGCTAGCTTGAGTCGCATGTTTTCAAACAACAGGATTTCTCTGCATAACTTTTGTATTACAACTTTTGTATTGAAATTATTTTGCGAACTCATAAATTGTATACACTTTTATTTTGGAAAGGTATAACTATTTTCAAACATCTCATTTAGAGTCGTTTATTATTTACCTTTGTGCTTGTGATATTTGATTTGGTAACACCCGACCCGAACGCTTCCGCAACCTGAAATTTGAGGGTGTTGCAGATTGGTATCAGAGCCTAAGGTTATAGTGAACTAGGTTGCTTTTCGTGGGCCTAGACTATGACCGTTAGGCAGTATTCCTCATTAGGTATAACTGGTTTAGGGATTACATCATACGAGTTTAATTTAACATAGTGTAGCTAACTATGTACAATTAAATAAAGATGATGTGATATCTGAAAGGGGTTATACTGGATCGGTAATGCACTAGTTGACTCTGATTGTTACGTGCTAGACACCCTAGGCTATTATATGTATTGTAGGTATATATTAACAGGCCTTGCTTGTGTACTACTTCTATGTTTCTACATATATACTGAGTATATATAACACAAATCCGTTGTACCATCACATACTCGCGAAGAGGCACATCGCCATCTTCCTCACCATCACGACTCAACACTCTCACTTTATGTACACATAGGAGAATATCATACCTATCATTGAACCTTGGGAAGGAGGTATAAACATTACCAATTGGGATGGAAACCCACACATGCTAACAAATTTCTCACCATAGGGGAAATCATTACCCGGGGCGTGTCACGATCACTACCCTCATATTATTTTCACTCGCTCTCATCGTCGGACAGACGATCACCAATCAAAATTGGTCAACCACAACACTCAAACGTTTTGGAATGTTCTTCCAACAGTTAAACCAAAAATCAACGACTTATTTGCGCCTCGATATCAACTTTGACCATACTGATCATCATTGGATTAGTGTTGACAAAGTCCACAAAATCATCTCAATCACAACTTGATCATTTAGATCATCACGATTCAATACCTCGGTGCCTACCTGGTTCGATACCTTGGCACTAATATTTTAGCCTTCGCGCTACAATTGGGAAATTTCGAAACATCAACGCATCTTTGGCCTTAGGGCTACACTTGAGCAACACACAGCACGTGGTGCTGCATTACACGGTATGTTAATACCGCAATTTGGCACGTTAGTGCAACACTCACAGTATGTTGATACTGCAAATGGCACATTGGTGCTACACTCACAGTACATATGTACTGCATTACGGTGCTTCGAGCACTGCATTATGGCACGTGGTGCTGCATTTCATAGTACTTCGGTACTACACTCATAATACAATTATATTACATTACTTTGCTTTTAGCACTACATTACGGTACGTGGTTACTGCATTCTAGTACTTAGGTACTACACTTTGATTTATTAGAATTACATTTACAGTATGTTAGTACTGCAATATAGTCTGTTAGACTACTACAATAACCTAGTCATGGTTGACCTACATTGGAAACACTATTTAGTCATTATCATGACTACACACTGAAACTACAACATCTCAACTTACTCACTATAAGCATACGTGAGCTATTCACGTCATGACAACTTAAAAGTCCGAGGACTTTCGAAAGCATAACTTAATTAACTTTCTGGATCTCATCACTATAAATCATTGATTGTCACGTCGCGCTAAATCAAAATCTTTGGATAAGGATCTTATAATTGTCGTTTCATTCTTATTCAAGAATCATGCCTCCTAGACGACAAACTTACACTCAAGTTGAGCGCGACCTATTCGCTGATCAAAGAGTGGCTGATGCTCTAGCTACTCGAAACCTAGCGAGACCTTGCACCTATAAGGAATTCCTGAACTGTGACCCACCAAACTTCGTTGGAACTGAAGGGGCTATCGGATTAATCCGATGGATTGAAAGAATGGAATATGTATTCCACATTTGCAATTGCCCCGATGACTACAAAGTTAAGTACCCCACCTACACCCTCCAAGATAATGCCTTTACCTGGTGGAATTCCTACGCTCAAACTTTAGGGATCGATGCCGCTCATCAACTCCCTTGGGAGGAACTAAAACGAATCATGAGGGACGAGTATTGTCCCAGTGAAGAACTACACAAACTCGAGGATGAAGTTTGGCACCTCACCGTAAAAGACAACGACATCATGTCATACACCAATCGTTTTCACTAGCTGGACTTCTTTGCCCTACAATGGTGAACGCTAAAAACAAACAAATCGAAAGGTACAACGGAGAACTTCCAATGCAAATTGAGGGAATGGTCACCACCTCTAAACCTGTCACTATTCACGATGCTGTTCGCATGCCCCACAAACTCATGGCACAGGTGGTTCAACGTGGAACACCTGCAATCGTAAAAAACCAAGGAAAATGGAATGGAGATTCCTGCACTAACCATAACCCAACAAATCAACCCGAACCCTTGAGGTCCTATGCCCCCGAACCCAAAGAAAAACGATGTTATGCGGGTAATAAACCATTTTGTCACGGCTGTAAACGTCATCATGATGGTTCATGTGGTTTACCCTGTAAAAGATGCCAACGATACGGACACAAAATCTGGGACTGCAGAGTTCCTGCAAATCTCGACTCACAAAAGATATGCTTCAAATGTAGCGAACCCAGACATTACAAGAAGGATTGCCCAAAAAGGTGTTGAGACATAGTTTGTGACAACAGATCTAGCTTGAAAATAGGACTGGTGTAATTGTTATTATGTTTGTACACTGGTTTATATTTGTAAATAAAAGATATTAGTTTGTTATTAATATTTGTTAAATATATTATTGTGTTAAAATATTAGACAAATATAGCATATGAACTAAATTCTGAGTTGAGAGTCGAGATCTCAAGTCGCAAGGCTTGGCGATGCGAGATGAGATCTAAACTCGCAGAACGCAATAGGTGACAATGAGCCGAGTTGTACTGGGCTTCGGGCTGTGTGCGAGTCGAGTCAACTCGCAGGCCCAGTGGCTGCGAGTTGAGACGAGATATATATATGTTTTCATTACGTGAAAACTGTAAAGGACTTTTGCCATTCGTTTTATGTGACCTGCAAATTCAATATCCAGAGAAAAACTTAAAACTAAAGGCTAGGCTTTGACATTTATCGTTTAAAGCTAAGTGTTAGTTAACCTAAACGCGAACTTATTCGTTATTATAGTAAGATAATGCATATTGAGGTATTTCGCACCTTAATATTACAGATAACAAAGTTATCGATCCTAGAACTAGGGACATACAATTGGTATCAGAGCTTTCGGGCTAAATACGAGTAAGTTCAAGGTTTTTCGGGTTAATCGTGTGTGATTTAGGGTTGTTTTGACGTGCATTAGTGTGTAAAAACAATCAAAATCACTCTCTGGACATTTTTAGGATAGTTTACAGTCAAAATCTACTGATTTTAATTTAAAAAATACCTAAAACTTTCTTTTTCGAGTTTTTCAGCCGTTTCGCGAACTGAGATTAGGGTTTCAGCGTTGTCTGCGAACCGAGTTGAACTTGCGATCCGAACCAAGTTTTGCGAGTCGAACCAAGATCTCTTGCGAACCGAGATCACTTGAGAATTGACATCACTGCGATCCGAACTGAGATTTGCGAACCGAGTTTTGCGAGTCGGGTTGAGATTGCGAGTTGAATTGAGTTCCTGCGAGTTGAGGTTTTCTGAATTCGCAAATACAGTTTGACTTTTAAACTTTACGATGTCTGACCTTAGCAAAATGATTGAGATGGAACACGAGATTGGCAAATCTAATGTTCCACCTAAATTGTTAAGAGTTGAGGATTATTATAGCTGGAGGGATAGATTTTAATCTTACTGTAGATTCCATGATCTATCTATCTGGATAGGTATCAAGAATGGATATACGGCACCTACACAAACTGTTGAGAATGATATTGTGGTTCTCACTTATCAACAGATGAGTGAAGCACAAAAGAAAGGAATTTGAGATTGAGAACAAGGCTCATTCTTCAATCAAGATGAGTCTTCCTAAGGAACTCAATCATCAACTGAAGTCCTTCCAAACTGCTAGAACTTTGTGGACAGCTCTTGAGAAGAGGTGTGAAGGTAGTCCACAAGTTAAAGCAGGCAAGAAGAATCTCCTGAAAAAGCAGTTTACTATGTTCGAAGCTTTGAAAGGAGAAGATCTTGATGCTTATACCACAAGGTACTACCATTTGCTGAGTGAGCTAGATGACCATGAGATTGTAACTACTGAGACTGAGAAAACCGACAAGTTTATTGAGGGTTTACCGTCTAAGTGGGAAATGCATGGCGTAATGCTTAAAGACAACGATGAGAGGTATGCAACTATGCCCTTAGAGCAGGCTATTGATAAGCTTAGAGGTTATGATTTCACCAAGAAGATTAGAGATATTGATTCTGATCAGGCTCAGGATCCGGGACGATACCATGGAAAATCTACTATCTCTACTACTTCCTCAAGCTCGACCACTGCTTTGTTTGTTGGTAATGCTGATGGAAAGGGTGAAATGATTACTGATGAATTGTGTCTCGTTACATCATCTAGTAGTGAAGCAAAGGGAAAACCAACTAAGAAGTTACCTCAGGAGCATCAAAAGATGCCTATGAGTGTAAAATCTGCTGAACAACAATTATTTGTTCTTGCTTCCTTTGTAGCATCGTATGAAAACTACATTCAGGGTAAAATCAATGATCCAATTATGTTTGATGAAGATTATGATCAGATAGACCCTGATTATCTTGAAGAAATAGAACTTCAGGATCAACTTGCTATGTTGTCGAGAAGAGTAAAGAATTTCTTGAAGAAAACTGGTAAAAAGGTAGTTGGCAATCGGAAAGGGTTTGATAAGACCAAGATTAAGTGTTTTAACGGTCAGGGTTATGGACACTTTGCTCGAGAATGCCAAAGACCTAAGGTAGAAGGTAGCAATGGGAAACAAGGTTCGGGAAGCACTCTTGCTTCCAAAGCCTTGGTTGTGAAACAGTTGGATGGCTCTTATGAATGGAAAGCTCAGTCTGAGGAAGCTTTCATGGCTGAGATTGATGAGTCTACATCCTATATGCCTACTGATGCAGAGTGTGATGTAAAGGTGCTTGAGGTTGAAGTGAAAGCAAGTAATGAAGATGTGCTGTATATGGATTCAACTGAAAATATGAATCCTGAAGATTTTGTAGCACGCATGGCTGAAGTTCAAGCAGACAAGAAAAGGGTATGTATTGATATTCTTACTCTTGCTGATGTTTGTTACTTAGTTACTGATTTACAGTCACAGGTTAGTGTTTTAACTGAATCAAACAAAAATTTGTCTTCTCAAGTTAACTTGATTATTGAATCTAAAGGCTGTTAGATCTGAACTTGAACTAGCTAAGATTGATGTGCGTAGGTTAAGTGACGATAAACAGGACTTAAAAGATAAAGTTAAGTCTGATGCTTCTGATAGGATTGCACTTAGAGATACCATTAATGAAAAAGCTGTTATCATAGATGGTCTCTATAGAAATCTAAAAGACTTAAATCAGACAATTGCTAATATGGAGAGAGAGTTAGTTGATTGTAAATTGAAGCTAGTTGAGCAAAACCGAAAGATAGAAAATTACAGAACCACTGAGATGGATAAGATGCTTGATGCTCAACGAAGTGTAAAGGATAAGTCAGTATTCGGTTACACTGAGACACCTCCTCCTTTCAATTCAAATTACACTAGGCTTCCAGAAGACACTGAGATGACTGAAGCATGTTCTGTAGAACCAATAACTAAACCTGAACAGTCAGAGGCACAGAAGAATGTTGTTAAGAATCCTTCATCTGATGATAGTAAGAAAATTCCGCACACTAAAGTAAAGTTTGTACCGGGTGGAGTAATTAATGTACTAAGACTGATGAAGTGATTAATAAAGAACAAGTTAGTGATCCTTTAGTGCCTAAGACGCCGACTGCGAATGAAAAAGTTGGTAAGTCACGGAAACAGATGTCCTGCTTCAAATGTCACCAAAAAGGACATGTGGCTTCTTGTTGTCCAAATAAGAAGTTGGAAGCATCACATAAGTTAGTGAATACTGAAAAGACACCGACCACTTCTAGTTCAATTGTAGACAGGTTAGGCTCCAAACCGGGATTAGGCAGCAAACCTGTAAACATTCTGAAGAGAGATGGTAATCATAGTGTCTCTCCACCTAAACCTAAAAGGCCTTACACTCTGAACGAAAATACTTTCAATAAGACAAGAGATAAGACACCTTCGAGGTTTAGGACCCCCAGTAGAAACCATAGTCAGTTTGAAAATGGTTCTACTTCAAATGCACAAGGAACTAAGTTTGAGCCTAGAAGGTTTTCTACTCACTCTCCTCATAGGCCTAAGACTACAGATCATCAACAACCTCAAACTCCTTTGAAAGTTACCAAGACTCCCGATGGGAATAGTTATGGTTACTTTAAGGAGGTTTAGATTGTAGATGATCAGGGATAAACCAAGACCGTAATGGCTTGGGTCCCTCTTGACAACTAATTGTGTATAATTTGTTATGTGTAGGAGCAGACTGTGAACAAGGATAACTGGTGGTACGTAGACAGTGGATGTTCAAGGCACATGACAGGAGAACGAAGTCTACTAAAGGACTTCAAAGAAGGTCTCAAGCAAAAAGTAAACTTTGCAGGAGACAAAGGAGGAGTAATTACTGGGAAAGGAAAAGTTTCAAAGGGAACTTTGACTCTAGAGGATGTGAATTATGTTGAAGAACTAACTCATAACCTAGTAAGTGTTTCCCAAGTCTGTGATAAAGGTCATCCAGTTCATTTTAATGAAAAGGAGGCTTTAGTTCTGAAGCCAGGCTTCACAATTCCTGAAGAATGGATATTGATGAGGGTACCAAGGAAGAAGGAAATCTATGCTATAAACATGGGTGTTTCTAACTCTTCAATGATGTCGACATGTTTACTATCCAAGGATTCAGAAGCAGACACACTTTTATGGCATAGGAGAATGGCACATATGAACTTTCGAAAAATGAACTACATAACCAAGAATGGTTTAGTTCTAGGTGTACCACAGAAACGTTTCGAGTCTGAATACAAATGTGTTCCTTGCCTAAAAGGAAAGCAGCACAAGAAACCACACAGGTCTAAGATTGAAAACTCAATCTCCTCGCCATTTGAATTGCTACACATGGACCTCTTTGGCCCTATAAGCAAGAGAAGTCTAGGTGGAAAGTGGTACTGTTTAGTTATCACAGATAATTACTCTAGATTCTCATGGGTATTCTTTTTGGGATCTAAGGATGAAACTCCTAGCATCTTAATGGAGTTCTTAGATCTAGTAGAGAATGTCTATGAAACGAGAGTAAAGCGTATTCGTAGTGATAATGGAACGGAATTCAAGAACTCAATTTTGAATATCTTTTGCTTAAGCAAAGGGATACAACATCAATTCAGTGCACCATATGAACCTCAACAGAACGGTGTTGTGGAAAGGAAAAATCGAACGTTGATTGAAGCTACTAGAACAAAGCTTGCAGATTCAAAGCTTCCGGTCATCATTTGGGCAGAAGCGGTGAATACAGCATGTCATGTTCTAAATAGGGTTCTTATGGTCAAAAAGCTTAACAAGACTTGTTATGAATTATTGAACAATAAGAAACCTAATCTGAAGGGATTTCAACCCTTTGGAGTTGCATGTACGATATTGAAAACAGGAAATCAAGCTAAAATTGACGAAAAGGCTGACGAAGGATTTTTTCTAGGTTATGTGCCCAATTTGCCTAATAAAAGAGTTTTCAATAAAGTAACGGGACGATTGGAAATAGCTTATAACATTGAAGTTACGAGCTATGTACCTGCTGTACATAAGGGATTAGATTGGAAATTTGACTATTCAGATATCTTTCAGTCATTTAAAGTTCCCATACGTGACTTTGTCAGTGATTCAGAGATATCTGAGCACTTATTGTATGAAGATTCAGACAATGGTCCTTCTCCAATATCGAGTGTTTCAAAATCTGGAATCAGGACAACTGGTGACTCAAATGAAGCTTCTTCAAGTGGGTCGCAACAACCTTCAAAGGATAAGTATCAAGAAAGAGAAGATTCTGAGGATGATCTTTAAACAAAGTTTGATGATATACTTACTCATTTGAAACACTTACGGTTATCTTCAGCTCGTTCAGAAGATATGCCTTCATTAGAAGAGATTGGTACTAACTTAGGAGATGAGTTAATAGTTGACCCTATACCGGCTATAAGAACGAGTAAGAATCATCCTGTTGAAAACATCATCGGTGGTATTAATACTCCCGTTCAAACTAGGACTCAATCTAAAGCTAGTACATCTGAAGATTTAGAAAGCTTGTATACTGCTATGAAAGAGACAGGGATTCCTAATCAATGTCTATATTCATGCTTTATCTCACAAGTTGAGCCTAAAAATGTGCAAATGGCACCAAAAGAAAGCTCGTGGGTCGAAGCTATGCAAGAAGAACTGTTATAGTTCTCAAAACTACAAGTATGGGATTTGGTTGACCTTCCAAAGGGAGAATATCCAATTGGAACTAGATGGGTATTTAAGTGTAAGAGAGATGACCGGGGAGTCATTACTCACAATAAAGCCCGTCTAGTGGTTCAAAGGTTTAATCAACAAGAGGGTATAGATTACAATGAAGTGTTTGCACTAGTTCTAGGCTTGAAGCAATTAGGGTATTCTTAGCATTTGCCTCATTCAAAGAGATAAAAGTTTATCAGTTGGATGTTAAGAGTGCCTTCTTGTATGCCAAAGTAGAAGAATTGGTGTATGTTTCACAACCGCCAGGGTTCGCTGATCCTAACTATCCTGATAGAGTATATCGCTTAAATAAGGCTCTATATGGATTACATCAAGCACCTAGGGCATGGTATGGAACACTATCAACGTATCTACTTGAGAATGGATTTACAAGAGGATCAATTGATAGTATACTGTATGTAACATGGAAGAAGAAAAACTTTCTTCTTGTTCAAGTATATGTTGATGACATTATCTTTGGGTCATCTGACAAAAAGATGTATCAAGAATTTGAACAAGTAATGAGGAAAAAGTTCGAGATGTCTTCAATGGGAGAGTTGAATTTCTTCTTATGATTACAAGTTGATAAAAAGAAGGATGGATTCTTTATTCATCAATCTAAATACACTGCAGAGTTATTAGAGAGATTTAAGATGGATGAAAGTAAAATCTATCATACTCATATTCCAGTAAATTATGGACTTGGTCCTGATACATCGAGTGATCAGGATGTGGATCCTACTCTTTATAGGGCCATGATCGAATCACTAATGTATCTAACTGCCTATAGGCCTGACATTATGTTTGCTATTTGTATATGCGCAAGATATCAGGCTAATCCGAAAGATTCACATATGCAAGCTGTAAAACGGATCTTTCGTTACCTCAAAGGAAAACCGAAGCTGGGACTTTGGTATCCGACTGATGGAGACTTAGATCTCTTAGCTTATACTGATTCGGATTATGAAGGATGCAATCTGAATAGGAAATCTACAACCGGAGGATGTCAATTCTTAGGAGGTAGATTAGTATCCTGGCAGTGCAAGAAGCAAAGCTCGGTAGCCATTTTTACATGTGAAGCTGAGTATATTGCAGCTGGTAGCTGTTGTTTTCAAGTCCTTTGGATCCAACAACAACTGCGGGATTATGGGTTAAACATAACCAATACTCCTATGATGATTGATAACGAATCAAAAATGTTGATCACCAATAATCCGGTGAAGCACAGCAAAACTAAGCACATTGATATTCGACATCATTTTATTAGGGACTGTGCTGAGAAGAATTTGATTAAGTTAGTTAAGGTTCCATCTCTGGATAACTTAGCAGACTTATACACAAAGGCGTTCGACGGAGCTCGATTTGAGACGTTGGTTCAACTTAACGGAATGAGAAATCCAGAGTGATTAGTCTTCCAAGGGTATTTTTGTAATAGTTAGTAGTACTTTTTATGTTTTTATTAAAAAAAAGGTGTATGGCATTCATTTGCTTGTTACCTGAGGGGAATCGCCTCTATTAAAATATAACTATAAACTTTGTTTATTGTTAAGTTTTTATCTGTAAAAACAAAGGGAAATGATAGTACATTAGGAGAATAAACTTAATTATAATAAGCTTAAGTCCTATGTTTGATATGTTCATAGGTTCGAGTAAAGCTACACTTGGACTACAGCTAATTTATCAGGTATTCATCTATATTTATGTTATTATACACCATTATCCACAAGTTATAATTTGTCTATTTGTGTTTAAATGTAATTAGCGTCATCAAATGATATACTGGTAGGCAAATTATACAACAATTTCTAAGCATTTAAGAAATCTGATAATTACATGTCTATTATCTTGTGCTACTATTTTATGATGTATGACATGAGTCTTAATTGATTGAATGATGGTACAATCATACACTGTATGTCTAAATACTAAAAATGACAAATAGTAAAGCAATATGGGTATTAACTTAACTACTAGTGACTTTGTTGTACTAAGTACAAACCTGAAGACTTTAGTTAGGATAGTATTCCCAAATGTATTTTGTTCATGCTAAGGGATCCTTTGTTGTACTAACTACAGACCTGGAACCACTAGTATCTTCAAGGTATGTTTGATATTTGTCAATAACTTTAAATCAAGTGTATGTTATATGTTTCGAAAAGATACATCATTTAGTAACCTCTACCTTGAAATTAAAAGATGCAGTGTTATGTGTTGTTACTTGAAATTCTTCAGTATATCATATTATAGAAAACATTTGATAATATTCATACTAATAATAACAAGTTTGCTTAGAAATTCGAGTATATTTTGTTTATGTGGATCATAATATCGGTAATCATCTTGAACTATTTACTATAAAAATTATTCACATGTGTGAATATAATTTTTTTAATTATGCTATGTGGATATAGGTATCTAAGTTATAATTTTTTAAATATGAGTGGATAGGTGATAAACTAAGTTGTAGTTTTATTGTAATTTATTTGGATTTCATGAGGTATGAATACTAACAATCAACTTAGACTTTTTAATGTATCATACATAGCTTGTTCATTCTAATATGATCCCTATGCAGATAAATTCTTATCCAGTTGATTTATGTACTTTATTTTATGTTTAAGTGATTTATAAAATGGTACCTGATACCACTGTTCGTTTATTTATATGTCTTATTTTATCTTTAGTTTTATCTTAATGTTTAACGTTTTCTTTTGATATGTGTTTTCCCTTTGGAATTAAATTAAACTGATTATTTTATATCCGTGTTGAACAATCGTCACAAATACAAGTAAAAAATTAATTTATTTATTTTAGACTTGTGTACAGACTTAAGACCGTAAGGTATATAAGTAAATAATTTTAGCTCAAGATTTTCTTTATACAAGATTAACTGTATCACGAGTTTAGTTGGTTAATATATGTAAGAAGATTATCATTGAGGAAAAATTATGCGAAGACATTTTACTTAAAATGTTTAGGCTACATAGTTACAGAGTTAACTATATAAGTGTACATGGGTTTTAATTTATACTTAGAATTTAATTCGCACTTTTTATTTAATTCTGCGAGTTTGACTAGTCAAACCTGCGGATCGGGATACAGTTTGCGAATCGAGTACAGGGTATAAATGTGAAGGTCAAACGAGTCAAACCTTCACCGAACCCACATAAACTAGCAAACTCACTTCATCCCTGCGAATCGACATACGGTGAAGCGAGACGAAACTTGGTTTTCGTTTGATTTTGATTTTATGAGTACGGGAACGAGTTTTTGACTCCGTTGGTTTTATACACCACTTCATTACGAACACTTTAAGGTATAAACCAACATGTTTAAACATGTAATTAACTAGAAATCAAAAGTTTTATAAACTTAGGGTTTCAGTTTGAATTTTGAACGATTTATGTAGATTAAGGGAAAGATCGAACAAGAATCATTGTCGTTAATGTTATTCTAACCTTAATGAACATAAATCAATCGATTGATCGTGTTAAAAATGGAATTAAAATCGATTTTCGGTTTCACTTTGCAACGGCAAATGATCGTGCGAGTTGAGATTCATCTCAGTTCGCAGCACCTGGATTTGCGAGTTGAAACCTGGTTCGTTGACTTGTTAACCTGCGGACTGAGTAGGATTGCGGATCGACTGGAGAGTTGACCTGCGAATTGACTTGGTTAGCGAGTTGACATACATGCGGATCCAGTTGCGAGTTCAGTTTGATTTTTGCAAGTTGAAATAATTTTTTTAACATCGTAACTTGCAAATTCAACTTGTAATGTAATAAGTGGCACTTTCAATTATATCTAATTACAACTTATGACTTTAAAAGTTCACTAATATATGTTTCAACGTGAGAATTATATGTTAACACGTAATAACATATATTGTACATATACGACTTTGGATTTGATAATTCTAAGTTATATATATTTATTTAATTTATGACTAACATGTAATAAGTTAAATATATTTTATATAAGACTTGAGACAATTATGTAACAAGTTATATATTCTAAATTTAGACCTAAGATGTTTCATGAATTTTGATTCATAATACATTATAGTTTAAAGTTTAGTTAACGTTGTTATCGTGCATTAATTATTTTTGTCATTTGTATTTTATACAAATATGGCAAGTCCATTTGATAAAGGTCACAACATACTTGTTGATCTAGATCTCAGTGCACGAGGAGCTAGCAAAGTAGCTCAGGTGCTTACATTTTTAGAACGTTCACGCATTCGTTATGCAATTAGAGAGTCTCCACTGATCTCTCGGACGATACTGAATGATGTTTGGATGGATATTCAGTATGATCAGACCGTCAACCCACCAGTGATACGCACAACGGTCAATCAGAGACCAGTTGTCTTTTCGGCATCTGACCTTCGTCAGATTTTACGACTGGGGACAGTAGACCAAGAAGATAGTCCGACTGAGTACCCTATGGATTTTGTTGAGGGTGCGTTAGGCCGTATGGGGTATACGGGTGAGAGAAGAGGACGTCAATTCCTCAAGGCCCTAGTTATTGGGAAATGGAGATTCTTGTGGCATGTTATAGTCACAATTTTTGGACCGAAGAAGGGCGGTTTTGTCGAGTTAAGTCTTGCTCTTGTATCGGTCGTGCTGTCACTAGTTTATATTAAACCATACAGTTTTTGTGATTATATTTTTGGAGAGCTGGTACGCCAGATATCGGGAACTGTTAGATCAAGATTTTTGATCTACCTGAGGTTCTGCATGCTGATCATCCGTTCTCGGATTGCTGATCTTATTATCCCTGAGCCACATTTACGCGTAGACACTATCACGCTCAGAGGATACAATGCTATGTTTCATCAGACAATTCGACGGGAAGAGTATGTTAAGCCAGAGATTCGTGATCTGTTTGGCTTCATTACTGATCTTGCTTATATAACGCCACCAAATAATGGTTGGCTGGATGTCGATGCTGCTACTGATGCTGTTGTTATTCCCGAACCTGCTGCTAATGTGGTTCTAAAACCTGAGCCACAGGAGCTGCTCGAAGATGTTCTTATTCAGGCTGATCAACCGGGACAGCAGGTTGATGCACAGGTTGCTGCACAGCTAGTGCAAGAGGTGCTAGGGAAAAATGATGATGCCAATGATCCGCTTCTTCAAGCGATTGATCATTATATTGATGTTGCACCTGCTGAGGTATATTATATAAAACTAGAAACTTAGTTGATAGATTCTATTATTAGTCATAAAAGTATAATATAATTATATAATGATAATGATAATGATATTTAGATGATTAGGCTACATATCTGATCATAAAATATAAATATAATTATTTACAGGAAGCTGAGACTGCAGACCTAGAGGTTGTAAGACCTGAGGGTGAGCAGGGACAGCAAGATAGATCTGAGGTTTTACCTCTGAAGGTAATATATCAGATTAATCTTACATATATATAGAACTTGTATGATAGAGCACTATGCTAATCATAAGTGTTTAATATATTTAGTATTTAAGATCTTGATGTTGGTTCATCTGGAGGACATGACAGAGAGACGGCTTCTGATTTAGATGCTGATGATACTCCTGATCCTTTTTGCTTACCATCTGGCTTTATCAAGCAGGGATCAAAGCTTTTTGTTGATCCAGTTTTAAAGGAGAAGAGGAAGGCAAAGGATATTGATCCTGATTTTGTTCCTCTTGATGAAGGTCCTGAGGAAGAGGATACACCTCTTATTTCTCAACGCCGTAAGCGTTCTAGGACTTTGACTATTCAGGATGGTACATTTTATTTAAAGTTAGATAATCTTAAATTGTTGTTTATCAGGAGTTCAACTGAGACATTTAATTCTATGACAGTTTCTCGAGATACACCGCAAGTGGAGTCTATGACACCGGTGGTTACTGAACCAGTATCTGTACCATCTGAGGTATGAGATAAACGTTTAGTACTACAAGTGTTATATAATTAATTAGAGATTGAGACAGAGTTATCTGTAACAATTACTTTTTTATTTGTATCTAACTTTACTGAGACAATGCTAGAGTCAACGGAACCAGAAATGGTTTCCTAGACTATTGAGAAGGGAGTTTGTTGAACCCAGTAAGGATCTTAATATGTATTACTTTGATTGATTATTAATAAGCTTGCGGAATAGTTTATTAATAACTTGAAGAATAAAATTGAAACACAGAATATTAATCAAAAGCTTCAATATTATTATCAAATAATACGAACACACAAACTGTGCTAGGGTTTACAACCTTGAAGCTAATAACTAGAAATTCGTATATATTCTAGAGTTCTACAGGATCTCTATTTATAACATATAGAGTCCTTTACAGAATCAAACTATTATGGAAATCATATCTATTCCATAATTATCTCTAACCGACTACTAACAGTGGTTGAGCTATACACTAACAGGGGTAGTACCCGTATATAACCAACAGTGGTTAAACACTTAATACAAAGTATACTTATACCAACAGTGGCACTGTTAGACTAATTCTAACTGACAGTGGGACTGTCAATACAAAACTAACTAACAGTGGTAAAGTGCTAGCAGTGGCACAAGACTTGACTTCTGAGCAGATCTGGCAGTGGCTCAGGACTCAACAATCTCCCCCTAAACTTGATAATTCTCAGTAATGATTCAAGTTTCTTCATCTTTCTTCTCATCCTTAAAATTTTGATTCTGTCTTCTCCTTTTCTCCTCCTCTCTTAACCTTTCCAACTCCATTCTCTTATGAAACTGATTAAACACCATGTATAAAGCATTGAAAGCCCCTTCTGAAACCACAGTAGTTCTTAACTTAGATGTAAGCACATTTCTCAGAATCTGAGTCCCCAAGACATATTGTCTTTCATCAAGCATGAAGATTGTGACTCCATCTCTGAACATAATCATATGTATTCCAGCTCTAACAAAATGTCTCCAAGTATGCACATGTTCAATGCAGTTTAAAAACAAATTAGTGAATGGCTCAGGCTCAAACAGCATATTCAAACATCTACTCAAATCTCTTTCCATAATCACCATAGAAGCTTGCCTGTTTCTTTGACTATTAAGCTCATACAGATCCAGAATGTCTAACCTATTCACATTTTTGATCACATCAGCTACAGATGTCAGATATTGCACATTCCCACCCTCTCTGACAATCTTGATCTGTTCTTTAACAACATCAGCAATTTTTGATCTCTGTCCTTCCCATTCCACTATCCTTGATGATCTATCATGATTAATATGAATATTTTCTTTACTATCCTTCATCTCTGTGATATATTTTCTTAACTCTGCTGCATCTTTCTCCAGATCAGGAACCACATTATCACAAGCAAGAACTCCATCCCATCTAATCTTTAGATTGATATCAGAAAGCCTTTTTAATTCTCTTTCTTCTGCTTCTGCTTTCTCTTGCTCTTCCTTTTCAATTCTATTCTGTTCCTCTATTCTGACCTGCTCTGCAATCTTTTTCCTATCCTCAGATAACTTTTTCTCAATAAATTTATCTTGCATGAGCTTCTTTTCAAAATCCACCATACCTTCATTCTGATGTCTGGCATAAGCTTTTTCCAACCTATCCAATTCCCATCCTTCCAGAATACTTCTTGGTGCATACCTTCCACCAAGAATCCTGATTAAGTTCTTTTTTCTTTGAGCAGCAGTTGGTGGTTTATTTCTTTTCTTTTCAAGCTCTGCTTGTCTTTTCTTTCTAGCCCTTTCTTCATTAGCTTGTTTTAACTTGGCAAACCCTGGGCTCAAATTATCCTGACCATCCTTCTTGTTGATCATATCATGAATCTGTTGTGCAGATAACCCTTTACCACTTGCAGCCATATCATTCAACATCTTTGCAGCCTTATGAGATAAAGTTACCACACTCATATCTTCTAACACAACATCAACATCAGGACCCTCCAGCCTCTTAGACTCAACAGCCATCCTTAGCATTCTCTCATCATGCTCCTCCTGATCTCTCCTAGCCTCATCCAAATCAATCTGAGGTTCTACAACCTTCTTTACCTTTCTCTCTTCTTTCAATTTTCCCTTACCTTTGTCTTTAGAATCAATCTTTGGAAGATCAGACTTAGGTTTGAGTGGTGAAGAAGGTTCTTTAATCATAACAGGGGGTAAAATTGTTCTGGTGATAGTGGTTGATGGTGTTGTGATGACAGTGGTTGATTCTGTGATAACAGGGGTAGGTAATATAGCAGTGGTTGCTACTGAAGTACTAACAGAGGTAGATACCTCAACAGTGGTAGAAACTAAACTGCTAACAGTGGTTAGTGATTGAGATGACACAAGATTTTTCTTGACAGATGTCTTTCTCACTGGAATTGATTTCTTTCTATTATAGGTTGTCACTTTCATCTTCTTTTCAACTTCAGATCTATCAACCATCATCCTATCACTAAAACTTACTCTCTTTCCCATATCAACATGTTCTCCCATAACATCCCAAAAATACAAATTAGCCACAGCCTCAAAAGGTAATCCCTTGTTTATTGGGAAAACATTTAAAGCTGGACCTCTTTGTGCACTATTATCTGCCTCATCCTGACCTGTTTGTACATGTTCACCCTCATATATCACCATACTCCTATCAATTTCATCATCATTCATGCCCTCATTAATCACATAATCTGATACATTCAACTCATCATCAACATTTTCACTAATACCACCTGCACCTCCATCATCATTCCCATCAGTACCATCATTATCATCTTTCTTATCTTCAGGCATATTATCTTTCTCCTGATTTTCATCATTTTTCTCCCCCTTGCCTGAAGATTTCTGTAAAGCTGCAGCAGGTTGTAAGACTTGTGTAACAACATCTTCTACCACAGCCAATCTAGCTCTTAAATCATCAATCTCCTGCTGCTGGCTTTGAAGTAACTCATCCTGAGCAGCCAACTTGATTTGTTGCTCTCTTCTCAACTCTCTTTCCTTCACAAATTTGTCCCATATCAAAATGACATCATGTGCCAAATCATCAATCGTCAATTCCTCAGTTATATTACTAGTCTCATCAACATTAGAGTGTGACCTCCTAGAAGAATCATTGACTGCATCTGGCACTTGCTCAGATGCCCCTAGATTCATGGTACTGGGACCTTCACCTGCTTCATTACCCGTAGGTTCAGCATTAGAAGTTGCCTCTGGTTGGGTCTGATTGATGTTACCACTGTCCTGTCCTGCCAGTGGGCTAGAAACAGTAGTGGCAGCCCTTCCAGAATGAACATTTTCATCAAGTATGTTCACCTGTTGTGAATGTTCCTGTGACTGAGACTGTGAAGAAACAGGAATCTCCACAGCCTGTTTAGATTTCTTGAATTTCTTGGCTTTGTTGTGGGTAGGTTGTTGGTTCCCTTGTTTTCTTTTTGTGCCACCTCCTGATGTGTGTTCAGAAACAACTTGTGTTGTTGTCCTGTCATCATTTGGTCCAAGTGGTGTTGGTAATACACCACCAGTGGCAGAAGGAGCAACTAACATTGTAGAAAACAATGCAGTTTCCTTCTTGGAAAAAGTGTTTTGGTATTGATACATGGCTCTAATAGTTTTCAAAGATAGAGTAGAGCTAACTATTACACTTTTATCTGCTGACAGATTTGGCAGCTGTTTATTCAACAAAAGTTGAACAAACCTAGGGTACATAATAAATGTATCACCCTTTACATTTTTAATCATATTATCTAAGATGAACCTAGACATATTAAAGTTAAGACCCTGTGCCAAGCAGATTATAGGATATGCAATAGTAGAACTAAATTCATTAAAACTAGTCCTCTTCTGAGATAAACATACCAGGAAAGTATGAATATAGAACTTCCATTGAGGACAGAACCATGACTTCAAGAATGTGTATTCTGATCTTGTCTTTCCAGTACCTTCATAACCCATAGCATGTATTCCTTGAAATAGATCTCCTCTGGACAATTCCAGGACTCCTCCTTCATCATTAAACTGCAGAAGTTCCCTAAGAACAATCTCAGTTATCATCACTCTATTCCCCTTGACAGTAGAATGAATATGAGGAATGCCATTAACAGTTCCTTCCTTAGCATTCTTCCAGAATTCTTGAATGTGTGATCTGATCAATCTTGGAGCAACAGTAAGGGCATATGTAACTGGACAATTACTCAAGAAATCAATAATTGGGTGAAAATATTCATCTGCGATTTCTTTATTCAAGAAAGCCCTCATGTTGTGTTCAGAATGAACACTCAGAATAGAATGATCAGTATCAGATGAAGATGACGATGCCATTTGTAAAATTGATGAAAGAAAGACAATTGATTGACAACTAAGAAAACACAAACAAGAGCGATTTTTAGAGAGTTGTGAGAGATTTGAAAGCGTAATTGAAAAAGTGAAGTGTTTAGATATTTATATGTTGACAGCGCCAAGCCCTAGTAAAAGTAACTAACAGTGGCACTGTTAGTTATGTGCCAACAGGGGCACAACTAACACATAAGCCCAACAGGGGTTACTTCACTTGATCAATTTCAAATATTAATACCACACAATAACACCAACAGAGGTACTAGTACTAGCAGGGGTATACTAGAACTAGCAGAGGCAAATACTTCACTTTTTTTTTTTTTTAATCAAAAGAAAGAAAAACATTAGATTCCAGCTCTCCTAATGTCTCTTGACAGTGGCTTAATCCTGCAATATTAAACTAATAACAACCAGCAGGGGTTAAATTACAAAAATACACAGCAGAGGTTGAAAATACATTGACAGTGGCATAGGTAAACTAACAGTGGAACCAACTGTTATCATGATGAAGCTAACAGTGGTACCACTTGACCCTGTCACAATATAATTCACCTCTGTTAGTATCTAATCCTGACCAAAACACTAAGTGAGATTTATCATACCAATGTTAGATATCAAAAATGTAAATCTTCCTACATCAAATGCTTTGGTAAAAAGATCTGCAAGTTGATTATCAGTATGAATTTTGAAAATATGAATCAATCTTTTATCATAACAATCTCTTATAAAATGATATCTGATTTCAATGTGTTTGGTTTTTGAATGCTTAACAGGATTTTGTATGATACTAATAGCAGAAGTATTATCAATGTAAATAGGAGTGTTCATGAAAGTCAAACCATAGTCCATCATTTGATTCTGAATCCAGAGCACTTGTGCACAACAACTGGATGCTGCAACATACTCTGCTTCTGCTGTAGATGTGGAAACTGTGGTCTGCTTCTTGCATTGCCATGACACTAGCCTATTTCCAAGAAATTGACATCCACCACTAGTTGATTTTCTATCCATTTTTTCACCACCATAGTCACTATCTGTGAAAGCTTTGAGCTCAAAATCTGATCCTTTAGCATACCAAATTCCCAAATCTGGTTGACCTTTCAAGTATCTAAATATTCTTTTCACAGCATACATGTGTGACTGCTTTGGATTGGTCTGGTACCTAGCATAAAGACACACTGCAAACATAATATCAGGTCTAGATGAAGTTAAATACATCAAAGAACCAATCATTGACCTGTATAAGTGCACATCTACTTCCTCCCCCTCAGGATCAGAATTAAGATGCTTATGTGTCTCCATGGGAGTGCTAGCTATCTTTACATCTTGATAACCAAATTTAGTCAAGATATCTTTAACATACTTCCCTTGGTTAATGAAGATTCCATCTGGCTTCTGCTTAACCTGCAGCCCTAAAAAGAAGGTGAGTTCTCCCATTGAACTCATCTTAATCTTCTTATGCATTAGCACCTCAAAATCTTTACACAGTGGATCACTTGTAGATCCAAATATAATATCATCGACATACACCTGTACCAGCAAAATATCTTTCTGAATTGTCTTGATAAACAAAGTCTTGTCAATAGTACCTCTCTTGAATCCATTCTTGAGAAGATACTCAGATAGAGTGTCATACCAAGCTCTTGGTGCTTGATGTAAACCATACAAAGCTTTCTTCAATCTGCATACTCTATCTGGATATGATGGATCTTCAAACCCTGGAGGTTGGCACACATACACCTCATCATCAATCAAACCATGAAGAAAAGCACTCTTCACATCCATTTGATAAACCTTGAAACCCTGATAAGATGCATAAGCTAAAAATAATCTAATAGCTTCTATCCTAGCAACTGGAGCAAGAACATCATCATAATCAATGCCTTCTTCCTGTGTATACCCTTGTGCTACCAACCTGGCTTTATTCTTGATAACTATCCCTCTTTCATCTCTCTTATTCTTAAATATCCACTTGGTGCCTATAGCTCTCTTTCCTTTTGGTAAATCAACCAAATCCCATACATCTTGCAGCTTGAATTGCAGCAATTCTTCTTGCATAGCTTCAATCCAGCTGTGATCCTTGAGAGCTTCCACTGCTTTCTTTGGTTCCATCTGAGACAGAAAACAAACATATAATGAAGTATGTAAATCTTCCTCTCTTATCTTTGACTGCTGTCTTGTCAAAACAGGTGAACTAATATCACCAATGACCAGATCCAAGGAATGATCTTTATGAACCAGATATTTAGATGTGGATGTATCAAGCAATTCCCTTTCCAAATTATGACCCAGAAGATTATCCATTTCTGATTCAGAAAAAGAATCTCTTTCCTCTCTTTCTTTTGCAGACTGTGGCGTTGTGTCAGAATCTGACAAAGAATTCCTTTCCAAGACTTGAAACGGTGAATGTTGTTCAAAGTCCTTTGGTGATCTCTGTTCTTTATATGAAACATCCTTTGCATCTGAACCAGTTGTTGCAGGAGTTGATCCTTCAGTTTCTGTTTGATCCTGTTGAAAAACTGCTGGTGGATCTGGAGTCCAAATTGGAAATAATACATACTCCAAGTCATTCTTTGTAGGTTGAATGATGTTGCTCTGTTCATCTGCACCATCACCTGCACTAGTACCTGCACTAGTAGACAAATCTGGATATCTAAAAGCATGGGTTAGTGCATCAATATCAAACAACACTTCTGGACCTGTTCCTTCTACATTTGGTGTATGTTCATTAAAAGTCACATTCATGGTCTCCTCTATGATTCTAGTCCTTTTATTAAATACTCTATAAGCCTTGCTTTGAATAGAGTACCCAACAAAGACAGCCTCATCTACCTTACTTTGAAACTTACCTAGGTGATCCTTGGTATTTAAGACAGTACAAGGACATCCAAATGGTTTTAAAAAGCTAACCAAAGGTTTTCTCTTAAAGAATAACTCATAGGGTGTCTTGTTATGAGGTTTGACTATCAAAATCCTATTCAAAACATAACAAGCAGTGCTAACTGCCTCTGCCCAGAAAGACATTGGAAGTTTAGCATCTGCTAGCATGCTTCTAGCAGCTTCAATTAGTGTCCTATTCCTCCTTTCAGCTACTCCATTTTGTTGTGGAGTCCTAGGTGCACTAAACTGTCTTTCTATACCTTTCTCTTCACAGAACTTATTCATCTCACAATTCTTAAATTCTGTCCCATTATCACATCTGATGATCTTAACCTTCTGATTAGTTGAATTTTCAAAACTAGTTATGAAAGATCTAAGTGTTTCACTTTTCTCATCCTTTGTCCTAAGAAAGAATACCCAACTCATCCTAGAGTAGTCATCAGTTATCACCAAGCAGTAAGATTTCTTCCCTTGACTAGCTACATTGGTAGGGCCAAATAAGTCCAAATGTAATAGGTGTAAGGGAGTGATATTGGTATTAACAAGCTTGGACTTATAAGAAGTCTTGTGTTGCTTGCCTTTGAGACAAGCTACACAATGGTCACTACATTCAAATAACTTTTCAGGTAAGCCTCTCACTAGCCTATCCTTAACAAGTTTATTCATGGTCTTGTAATTCAAGTGACACATCCTCCTATGCCATAAGTCAGATTCAGAAACAGTAGCTTTAGATATAAAACAGTTGACATTTTGAGATTTCATCTTGTTTAGATCACTACAGTATACATTGTTCTTTCTTGGAACTCTCATTAAAATTTTGTCTTCAGGTATTTTGAGTTTTTCAGAAAGTATAATGCATTCTGTGTCAGTGAAATAAACAGGATTTTGCTTATCTGTGATTTGACTCACACTAAGCAAATTGTATCTCAATTGCTCAACATAATAAACATCATTGAAAGTGAGCTTACTGCTTTTTACCTTGCCTTTACCTGTGATTTTTCCTCCTTTAGGGTTACTGCCAAAAGCCACATCTCCTCCATTAAATGCTTTAAAATCCTGCAGTTTCTCCTTATCTCCAGTCATGTGCCTTGAGCATCCTGAATCAATATGCCATAAACTTGGTTTGCTCTGCACATATCAAAAGAGAAATAATTAGTTTCTCTTGGGAACCCAAACCAATCTGGCTTTGGGTTTCCCTTTAGCATTTTTTACATCAACCCTCTTAAAAGTGATTGATCTCAATGCTTCATTGATTTTGGACACTTTTGATGTATATGCATTCTTATATTTCCAAAAACAATCTGTTTTAGACCTGACAGTGGTTAATGGTCTGACAGTGGTCACTTTCAAGTTTGTGTTTATTACCCTAGCAGTGGTAGCTTTACTTGGTATAAACATTTTTTTTAAATGTTTAACACCAGCAGAGGTACCATGCCTGACAGTAGTCAAATCCTCCCCTGTCCTTGTCTTGCCTCTGTTAGCCTTTGACAGTGGCACTGCTGCAGTATTAACAGTGGTTGCAGCATTGCCTCTGTTAGGCTTATTTCTCAACACTTGGCTTGTTCCACTGTTCCTATTATTTTTAGGATTGTGGTAGCAGTCCAGTTGAAGATGATTATACCCACCACAAATAAAACATGATTTTCTTTTCACACATTCAAACCCATTACCCAGCCTTTGTGACACTAATTGATTCCAATTCCTCTGATTCCCTCTAGGTGTAGGTTTGTTTATTTTATTTTCAGATTTGTCATTATGTTTGCCTGCACACTTATCACATTCAGCCTTGATATTTGACACATAACCTAGATTAGTTCTAGATTTGTTAACCCTATTCACTTGTTCAAGTTGAATTTTAGCTTTCTCCATGAACATCTTCTTGCCTTCTACCAATTTATCACTTTTAAGTTATGAAACTAGACCAGTAATTGACTTATTACAATCATTCATAGAATTATCACTAGATAAGCTACCACTATCATTCTCATCTTCCTCAGTCCAATCAGATATGTCTACTTTATCAAAATCTATATTATCATCACAAGTAACTACTGGATCTACCTTAATAATCTCTTCTGACATACCTTCCTTAAGTTTTCCTAAGTCAAACTCAATTTTAGATGGAAAGTAAGTATGATTATAAGGTGGGGGAACAGCATTAAGATTGTAACCTAACCCAGTTTTTAATTTATCATGAATTTGAGACTTGATTAAGTTTTGGACACCTTTGGAAGCATTTTCCAATTCATCAACTTTCAGCTTTATTGACTCTTTATCAGAAATTTCCTCAGCCAACTTGGCACTTAGCATATCAACTTTTGTTTGTAAAGCTTTCTTTTCCCAATTTAGATATTTAATATCTAAGTGAAATTGTGATTCATTCTTTTCAAAAGCTTTAATTTGTTTTTCCAGATTTTCAATAGCTAAAGTTGCATGTTGACCTTTGACCTCAAAAGCTTTTAACTCATTGCACACAACAACATTATGATCCCTATAAAATTTAACCATTTTCTTGCATTCAGAAGAACATAATTTAACTTGTACCTCATGTGGAATGTCTGAAGGTTCTGGTTCTTCTGTGACCGCCATCAATGCTTGATTCTTTACCACAAGCTCTTCTTGATCACTCCAGTCAAACCCCCCCATTCCATCTTGTGCTACCAATGAGTCTGAAGTGGTGTTCTGTACAGGTACCATTCTTCTCTGAGGACCAGAATTATTTCTCATGATTCCATTAGCAGTATTCATAGATCCTCCATCCTGTGTGTTCCTGCATTCTCTAGCAAAGTGACCCAGCTTGTGACAGTTGAAACACTCCACCTTGCTCTTGTCAAAGCTTGCTACACCATCTCTCTTGAATGTAAAATTTCTGTTACCAGACCTCTGCAGAAACCTTTTTGCTCTTATGGTAATCATGGCCATTTGCCATCTTAAATCCATCTCCTCAAGATCTTCTTCAGTGACCTGCTCTAAATCCTCTGTAGTTAATGATGAATTTATATGGCTAGCAAAGAATGCTTCTAGCACATTATCATTAGCACCAGATGTGCTACTACTTCCAGTATCACCAACAGAAACAAAAGCAGTATTATTAGAACTACCAATGGATTGTTTCATAGCCAAAACCTCAGGCTCAAAGTTTCTTAGATCATTGTACAGATCCTCAATTTCCTTCTGATCAAGATCTGTACTTTGTCTAAGTCCCACAGTGTACATGTTCCATTCTGTTCCAAGTGATCTTAAAAATTTCCTATTAAGATCATCCTTGTCAATCTTAACATTGTGATTTTCAAGATCTCCCACCAGTTTCTGAAACCTGTCAAAAGTTTGAGTTAAGGTTTCTGACTTTACTCCAGCAAAATTCTCAAACTGTTGTTTGAGAAGAGACCTCTTGTTCTTCTTTGTATTATCATTACCTCCAAACCTTGTAACAATAGCTTCCATGAGAACCTTAGCATCTACACATTTATCAAACTTCTTTTGATACTCATTGGGAATAGACAAAAGTAATGTACTTAATGCTTTCCACTCAGTAGCTCTTTCTTTTCTCTCAGCATCTGTTTTGGGTGGTGGTCTTTCCAATTTTTCACCATCTGGACCCTTTGGATAATTAGGTCCATTGATAACCACCTCCCACATCATATAATCTGTGAGAAGCATGTACTGCCTTATTCTTGTCTGCCATAACTCAAACTCATCAGGTTTGAGCATAGGAATCTTGGTAGCCTGTATTACTTCCATTGTTTCAGTAGACATCTTGAAATTTGAAGAGAAAGCTGCAATCTTTTATAGAATTCTTCAAGATCAAAGCAATATCTAGCTCTGATACCACTTGTTGAACCCAGTAAGGATCTTAATATGTATTACTTTGATTGATTATTAATAAGCTTGCGGAATAGTTTATTAATAACTTGAAGAATAAACTTGAAACACAGAATATTAATCAAAAGCTTCAATATTATTATCAAATAATACGAACACACAAACTGTGCTAGGGTTTACAACCTTGAAGCTAATAACTAGAAATTCGTATATATTCTAGAGTTCTACAGGATCTCTATTTATAACATATAGAGTCCTTTACAGAATCAAACTATTATGGAAATCATATCTATTCCATAATTATCTCTAACCGACTACTAACAGTGGTTGAGCTATACACTAACAGGGGTAGTACCCGTATATAACCAACAGTGGTTAAACACTTAATACAAAGTATACTTATACCAACAGTGGCACTGTTAGACTAATTCTAACTGACAGTGGCACTGTCAATACAAAACTAACTAACAGTGGTAAAGTGCTAGCAGTGGCACAAGACTTGACTTCTGAGCAGATCTGGCAGTGGCTCAGGACTCAACAGAGTTGTTGAATTAGTGCGTGATGCATAGTTTCCAACTAACAAAGCTAGCAGATTTGCAGCTAGTCTTCTCACGAAAGCTTTATCTCAAGCTATTCCACCGCTGACACCTGAGTCTCATGTTTCTTCACTCACACCACCTGGACCATCTACTATCTTTGTTACTCCTACGACTGATACTGAAAGGATTACATCCTTGGAGTCTAGGGTTAAGGAGTTAGAGAAGCTGACTTTACAAATTCCAGAGTTGGTAGCTCAGAATCTTCTATTTGCACAGCAGATTACTCAACAGAGTACATCTTACAAGACACTGCTGGAGACTCATACCACATTGTTAGAAGATTTTACTTCTCAGCGACTGAAGCTTGATTCCTTAGAACGCTTAGTGTTAAGAGTGAATTCAGGACAGTCAGCTCAGGGGGAGATAATGGTATATTCAGAGTCTTGCAAAGAAGATGAGCTGAGAAAGAAAAGAGATCAAGACAAATATGATGATCCCAATGCACCGAAAGATGGTGAGCTAACTGGTCCTTCAAAGACTAGTGAGTGAACTATGATTCAGGGGGAGTCTGCTGGTGTTAGTGCAAGTGGTGATGGTGCTGGTACAAGTACTATGGGAATAAGTGAAGCTGGTAAGATAGCTTAGACTTGTGTAGTTATTTGTATTTAGGATTTAGTTGAATTATGATTATAAATTATAATTGTAACTGAATAATTGTAACTTAATAGTTTTGGTAATATATTCGGCTTGAGATTATTATTAAAAGTTAAATATATTAGTGATCGAAAGTCTTCCGACTCATTGAGAAGTCGAGCGGCGTGTTCTGATTTATTTCAGCGGTCAAAGTTTATTTTAACTTAGACATTTTAGACTTGAGAGTTTTTATAACTGACAAGTTAAATATGTATGATTTTTATATAGACAAATGATATAAAATTTAAAGATATAATTGAAAATTAAGTTTTTGTTATATAACAGTTCAATTAAGTCTTGGAAATTATATAAGTTAGTTAATTGTAAATTTGAATGTTTGGTGATTATTCACAATACATTAGAGTTTAAATTTAATTAAAGTTTGTTAAGTGTTTTATAATGACTTAAGAAATCTTAGATTGATTCAAGGTAATCAATAAAAGATTTATAGGTTATTAATTGCGTTTATGTTATGGACTAATTACACAAATGGATTAATAAAGAAATTCTTAGATTGATTCAGGAAAATCAATGAAGGAATTTAGATTGTTAATAGTTATTTGTGTTTGTGTTTCTCTAGGGATTGAAATCCTTGATCTATCAAATTCAGAAGATGATTTTCTGGATGAGATAGATGATGATATTAATTATGACTTAGAAGAAGGAAAATTTCAACCACCTGAAGATTGGATTGCTGTTCCTGAGATAGTGCAAGACATAGGTGTAGATCCAGATGAAAATATAGATGAACATCATGTGAGCCCATCTAGAACAGAGGTTGTGATTGAAGATGATACAGGTCCTAAAGTTGTCGATGTAGATGAAGATATCGATGACTCAACTGAATTTGAAGAAGAGATTCCTGATAAGCATAAAGATAATCCAATATTCAGACCTTTAGAGAAAATAAAGAAGAAAAAGGTTGGAGTTTTGGAGGTTGATATTACAGGAAAACGCAAAGCGCGTAGAGGGATTATCGGTTGGTATTTTGACTCTGACCTGAAGCTTTTTGCGATTAAAAGGTTTGACGGAGTTCAATATTTTGAGTGAAAGCTTGCAGTGTTCAGTTCTCTACCTAAGTATGAGATTAGAGACTTGGCTAGATTATCTTTGAAGAATCCAGATAATGATTTTGTTGGACGATATGTAGAACATATAATCAAGACTGAGGTTCGTTTAGGAAAGTTTGAGAAGATTAAGCCATGGAATGGAAAAACGATAAAATTACAAGAGAGAAGTCAAAGGACTGGTAGGAGAAGAAGAAAGAAAGTTTATCCAGCTGTCAAGTGTGTTCAGCAGATTCCACTGAAGACAATGCCACATGATATTCTGGGAAATATGAAAAGTTGGCACGTGGATTCAGAAACTGGAGAGGCTGTCATGGTTGAAGCTGATGATGAAGTTGAGGGTGGTGAACGTGAGATTTTCAGAGTTTATGACCATCGACACCTAATGAATATGTTAAAGAAAGATTTGTTGAAGTTAAATGAGAATAGAATCTTGATGACTGAAGCATGGGGTGATTTAGCACGAGATTATCAGATGATAGTTAAAACTTGTATTAGAATGAAGATATACGCAGGAAGTAAAATTTACAAATGAAGACTAAAGACAAGCGTGAAGATAAAGACGCTAAAGCTATTATCAAGGGGGAGTCTGTTGAGACATAGTTTGTGACAACAGATCTAGCTTGAAAATAAGACTGGTGTAATTGTTATTATGTTTGTACATTGGTGTAGATTTGTAAATAAAAGATATTAGTTTGTTATTAATATTTGTTAAATATATTATTATGTTAAAATATAAGACAAATATTGCATATGAACTAAAGTCTGAGTTGCGAGTCGAGATCTCAAGTCGCAAGGCTTGGCGATGCGAGATGAGATCTGAACTCGCAGAACGCAACAGGTGACAATGAGCCGAGTTGAACTTGGCTTGGGCCTGTGTGCGAGTCAAGTCAACTCGCAGGCCCAGTGGCTGCGAGTTGAGATGAGATATATATATGTTTTCATTAAGTGAAAACTGAAAAGGACTTTTGCCATTCGTTTTATGTGACCTGCGAATTCAATATCATGAGAAAAACTTAAAACTAAAGGCTAGGCTTTGACGTTTATCGTTTAAAGCTAAGTATTAGTTAACCTAAACGTGAACTTATTCGTTATTATAGTAAGATAACACATATTGAGGTATTCCGCACCTTAATATTACAGATAACGAAGTTATCGATCCTAAAACTAGGGACTTACAAAAGGAAACGCAAAATCCACCTAATCTCCGACAATGATATAGGTACATCCTTCCTCGAAAACATAATCTTTCAATTCTGATTTACATTAAGAGTGTACTTTCGCTCCTCGATATTACATCTTACCGACTAAATGCCGAGTGCATCATAGGGCTAGTTAACCTAGGCCCACGTAAAACTCAGAGTTTGCTTTCAGCAGACTGATCAACTGAACGTCACCAACCACCTAGTTTTGATAGGACTACTCACTAAACAGTCACCATGTGACAACTATCTAGTCCCGAATGGACTACAATGTAAACGATTACCTAGTAACCACGACTTAATCATGCCCTGAACAAACAACCTAGTCAGAATCTGACTACAATGATAAATAGTGACACAGTCATGGAATGACTGCTTTTCAACTCCGTCATAGACATGGTGTGTCTACATACATTTCTCCCCAGACCCCACGTGATCACAACTTCACACGAAATTTCGGAATGAAATTTTCATAACAGGGGGAGAATGTAACACCTAGTCAAAAAGTCAATTTTCGCACCAAATTTAAACTTCAAATAATTGTATTTTTATATGCGATTATAACAAAGTGTTCAAAAATGTAAGTCGTTTTAATTAAAAACACATTGTAGTACACTGAAACCGCGCGAAAATAAGTTACTAAATTTTAATTTCAAAATAGTATTTTTATGAAATACTTTCACTCGAAAACATTTAGAAAGAATACAAATAAATCTTAGGATTTAAAATATTATTTTAAATTACGATCGGGTACAAAACGCGGGGATTTTATACTGTGGTTGGAGACCACAGTCCCTAAATTGGGGATCTGAGTTTTAACAAAAACCCAAACCCCCATCTCATTCACCTCATTCTCATCATCTTCTTCTTTTTCTCCATCTCATCTTTCTCTCTAAATTTTTAACAACAACAACAATAATAATCAACAACAACAACAAGAGTGACATCAAAAACAGCAGCAAATTGTCATCATCTTCATCTTCTTCATCAAGATCACCATCAAGTTCACCATCATCCTTAAACCTTCAATCTTCAAATCGTAAGGAATCACCCACTTTTCTTTGTTATTTCATGTTAAAAACACTAAATACATCATGTATTAACATTATAACAACAAGATTCGGCCTAAAAATGGGCTAGATTGCGTTTTTGGGTGAAAACCCGTCGAACAGACGGAAGTGTCGCCCACAGACCTGCAGTGCAGTGTCACTTGCCTAAGTGACGCATGTAAGTGTCGCATATTAGTGACGCATCTTAGTGCCGCCTTTAGTGACACAAATAGTGACGCCTTTGAGTGTCGCCTTAAGTGACGCCCCTTACTGACGCCCGTAGCGTCACTTCCCAAGTGACGCCAATCTTAAGTGTCGCCTACAGCGACACTTGCCTAGTGTCGCCTAAAACAGAAAATACACATTTTTCACTAAGTGTCAAAACTCAAATTTTACCGCCTAATATTACTCCAAAATGAAATTTTGGAGCGTTTTCACTAAAGCAATATAGTAGAAATAAAAAAAAAAATTATTTCTCGACCTCAGCCAGGGGCTCTGCCCCTTGGGCCCGCCAGGGGTTGCCACCCCTTGGACCCCGCTACCAAGGGCGCTGCCCCCAGAAACCCGTACACAGTTTTCAAACCTGAGGGACGAACGAATATTTGCACAACTCGTTTAGACAAATTGATTTGTCTCTTACTTATATAACCTCACGTGTTTAGGACACTGGTAGGTTACCATCCGGACGACACGCGTATCTTAGAATCGCTGACAACTCCTCAGGTGAGTTTCATAGCCCCACTATTTCAACTATTTTACTGTTTTCGAGGTGAGACGCATGCTTAACTACTATTTCGAATTATAGTAATAAACTTTTATAATTCACACTTATCTATATTGCTGCCATGTAATACGCAATGTGTAATACTTAGGAATTACATCCATCATATTGTTTGGAACAATATCAATACTTAACCTAGATAGGTTATAACCGTACACTGTTAGATTGTTGGAAAACAATTATCACTACATAACTTGACTAAGTTATCAATTATACCCGGACAGTATTGTGACGGGACAATACTATCAAACACACTAGGACTGTGTAGTCCTACCTACAGAAGACAACAACTAGACTTTTACAGGATTAGTCTTTCTCGTAGGAACTAAAACTGCTCATATATATTCCAGGACCTTTAATTTGGAATTGAACTCAAGTAAACAACAACCAAGGATCTCAATATACTTGCTAGGTTGAGGCTAGGAGTATACAATAGCAATATACATTAGTATGGATTTCTTATACTAATACCAAAACAACTAGGTGATGATTAGTCATACCTAGGCTTATTGCCACACAACAAATAGTTAAGTACTGTATATACATACTTAGCTACAATAAATCAATTTCATGTGCTATATACTACTCTATCTGGGGTATTTGTTGATTCAACTTATATATATATATATATATATATATATATATATATATATATATATATATACATACATACATGCTTGTACTTCATCTATATATATATATATATATATATACATACATACATGCTTGTACTTCATCTCGAGCACTTGGTGCCACCTACAATATTGTTATGTATATAGGTATATATACACGCATACAAAAACAATCATATTAGTCGGGCATGTCGCAGTACTGCCGGCTCTTATTTACACTAGTAGGACATGTCGTAGTACTGTCGGATCTCAATTACTCAAGTCGGACATGTCATTGTACTCTCGGCTCAATTACTCAAGTCGGACATGTCGTTGTACTATCGGCTCAATCACTCAAGTTGGGCATGTCGTAGTACTGCCGGCTTAATTACAAACTTTTCTTGCGAGCAATTCGGTCGATGCCAGATAGGCACAAAATGATGCCACGGTGAAAAGTTGGCACAAAACGATGCCACGGTAAAGTGGGCACAAAACGATGTCACGGTATTGCAGTGGGTACAAATACGATATCGCAGTAAAGCGATACACTCGATGGATGGGCGAGCTTATGCTCGTGATCAACACACATATACGGATGGGCGAGCTTATGCTCATGATTCGTACAATTAATGGATATGCGAACTTTTGCGCGAGGCTGTTAACTCAGTATTTGAATAAATACTCAATCTTAGTCCGTGGGACTACAATTATGTTGCTGGATGCAACACGCTAGGCCAAGTGGCACATCAATGATTACACAACATCATATGACGTGGTCATACAATTACCCGATAGTCCTTAGGCATGATTTGCCTCACATTAATAGATTCACTTAATACCTGGTAGGTATCCAGGCGCGAAATGCCTCAATGTTTATGTATCTAGGTATATATCACGGTCACTTAGGTATGAGATACCTTGTAGGGTGTATACACATTGGTATTACAACTTCAATACAATACATATCAAAATCGTAGATTTTGAACTACTTTTCAAAACATATAAGGTTTTATTCTTTATGTTTCAACTAACAATCCTATGAACTCACCAGCTTTATAGCTGCCCCGTTTTACCATGTGTTCTCAGGTGCCCAGCAGGATTAGGATTGCTGCAAGATATGCTAGCTCGAGTCGCATGTTTTCAAACAACAGGATTTCTCTGCATAAGTTTTGTATTACATCTATTGTATTGAAATTATTTTGCGAACTCACAAATTGTATACACTTTTATTTTGGAAATGTATAACTATTTTTAAACGTCTCATTTAGAGTTGTTCATTATTTACCTTTGTGCTTGTGATATTTGATTTGGTAACACCCGACCCGACCGCTTCTGCAACCCAAAATTTGAGGGTGTTACAGTGTCGTTTGCTATATATCTGTGTGCATTGATTATTGATTAGTAACACCCGAATTATGCTTTCACAAAACATTAATTTTGGGGGTGTTACAATTTCTGAGATCTATAGTGTCCATCTTGTTAGTTAAATAATTCCGCGTAAGTACCGAATTGATGTAAGAGATTAAATATCAATAGCATATAAGATATAATGAACGACTCTATATGCGTCGTTTACAATACATTGATATTATAAAAGTCTTACACTGTTATAATAGTTTACAAAAGCTTGAACTGATGTAAGAGATTATATGTCATAACTAATTTATACAACATATAGTAATGAAGGATAATCTCTTGATGTTTGCATGAGACTCGAGCTAATGGGCATCCTGAGTGAGCAGTCTTAGTACTGCTGCAAACCTGAGAATACACGCTAAATTGGTCAGCTTACGCTGGTGAACTCATAGGTTTAATGATAAAGTATAATGTATGAACCGCAAGATTTAAATATGATGATTTGCAATCAAACAAATAAATAAATGATAAATGATGTATATAACTTCCATGAGCACATAGTCTGAGCTTAACTGAGGTGTCAGGATCACAATTAAGTGCCTGAGTGAGGGTACCTCTATGCGTATGCCTAATCAACACACGTACGTATGAACAAATGATAATGCGTCCATTTTGACCAGTCAGTGCTTGCCTAATTAATATTAAACCTTTTAATATTAATATATTTTGTTAAAACGACACATATAGGGTCGTTTGCTATATATCTGTGTGCTTTGATTATTGATTAGTAACACCCGAATTATCCTTCCGCAAAACATTAAATTTGGGGGTGTTACAGATTGGTATCAGAGCCTAAGGTTATAGTGAACTAGGTTGCATTTAGTGGGCCTAGACTATGACCGTTAGGCAGTATTACTTATTAAGTATAATTAGGTTCATTGACTACATGTTATTGGTTTAATTTAACATAGCCTGATCAACTATGTACAATTAAAAGAATATGATGTGAGATCTGAAAGGAGTCATGACTGAACAGGATACACTAGTTGACTCTGACCACGAGAGAAACCGGGACTCAAACTTGTCTGTGTTAGACACCTTAGGCTATTATGTGATATATATATATATATATATATATACATAGATAGGCCTCGCTCTCACTCAATATCTTAGGCTATATTATATATATATTGTATGAGGATAGGCCTCACTCTTTCTAACGCTTTGTCTCAGAATGGCAAACACACCACCCAATTCGTCACACTCTCAATCCAGGTCACAGAACCCGAGGGTAGCTAGGAGGAACGCCAGGTAGCCTCGAGCTAGCCCGTATCCCACCCACTTCACTCTGTCGGCCTTGGCCGCTAGGCTGGACCGTCACGAGCAACGACTCCGCACCATGGATGTCGCTTTGCAAGAAACAAATGAAAATTGGAGAATCACAGCGCTTAAGCGTATCAATCAAGTCTCCGAAGATCACGAAAACACCGTTAGCAACATGAACATACTCCACGACCGGGTAGTGGAATCAAGAGTAGAAGTCGAGCTCTTACGACTCAGGTTGGAACAATGCGAGCAGCGCCTGCAAGACGCCGAAGAATACTCAAGGTTGCTGGTACAATGACTAGCCTTGGCAGAAGACAGCGCCCGGCAAACCAGCAGACTCGCAATCACCGTGGATCGACTTGTCACACTAATGGAAAGGATCAACTTGCATTAGAACTAGTGTGGCTGTCATCTTGTAATCTATATTTATCTATGTAGGACTCTTACTATGCGAATCGGATGTAACAATTCCCGGTACCTTTTGTAGTCCCCGTATTATGTAATCTTTTGAAAACTCGTATCATGTACCAAACTTGGTTATTTCAATGAAATATAATTATCACTTTGTATCGTATATTCCATCATATACACCTGTGATATATCAGAATTTCACACAAGAATCTCACTGTCTTTTCTTGATCTTACTCAGCAAAATGCCACCGAAGCGATTCACCTTCAGCGAAACTGAAATCGCCCAACTCATAGCCCAAAGTGTGGCCCAAGCTATGGCTACCCGACAACCCAGTTCGGGCAGCGAAAATACATCTGCCAACGGGCCTCAATCCAAACCTTGTTCATACAAGGACTTCCTGAGTTGCAAACCCTTGAGCTTCAAGGGAACCAAAGGAGCCATCGGCTGATCAGATGGTTCGAGAAAATGGAGTCCGTCTTCCACATCAGCAAGTGTGCGGAAGAGGACAGAGTCAAATACTCCACCTGCACCCTCGAAGATGGTGCCCTCTCATGGTGGAATTCATATGCCCAGTCAGTGGGTATTGATACCGCCTACCTACTCCCTTGGGAGGAACTGAAGCAAATGCTTACTGCTAAGTATTATCCCATCGAACAACTCCAAAAGCTGGAGGAAGAATTCTGGCACCTAAAGGTGCAGGGAACTGACATTGATGGATACACCGTCAGGTTCCAACAGCTGGCCATCCTTGGCCCAGCAATGGTGAGCACCGAACCCGAAAAGATCCAAAAGTACATCCGCGGTGTTCCGGAACCCGTCCGGGGGAACGTTGCCTCCTCAAACCAGACCACCATTGATGGTGCCATCCGATTGGCCCATGAACTCATGGCCATGAACGAGGACCCAGAACCAACCACTTCTTCCTCCAACCATCTCAAAAGAAAATAGTCCGACAACCACAACAACTTCCAAAACAAGAAACCCGACACCACCAAGGCCTACAACTCAACCACCGACACCAGACGGGGTTACACAGGGAACAAGCCTTACTGTTCCAAGTGCAACCGCCACCATGAAGGTCCTTGCGGTCCCTATTGCAGCAACTGCAAGAGGTACAACCACCTCACCAAGGACTGCAGATCCCCCGCAAACAACAACAATACCAACAACAACACCAGACCACACTGAGCATGCTATGAATGCGGAAACCCTGGGCACTTTAGGAATGATTTCCCGAAACTGAAGAACAAGGCCAACAACAACAACAATGCTAAGGGTAGAGCCTTCGTACTTAATTCTGGGGATGCCCGCCAGGACCCGAATGTGGTCACGGGTATGTTCCTCCTCAACAACTTAACTGCTTCTGTTCTATATGATATTGGTGCCGATAAAATCTTTATCTCCAATGAGTTTTACCCCTACTTGACATCACCCCCGTTGCTCTAGATGTTAAGTACATTGTAGAACTAGTGAACAGTAAACTCGTAGAAACTGATAGTGTAATCCCTAGTTGCATTTTAAACTTAGCCAATGAAACCTTTTCGATAGATCTTATGCCCGTTGAAATTGGAAGTTTTGACGTCATCATTGGTATGGACTGGTTATCCAAACACCGAGCCGAAATCGTCTGTTATGACAAAATCGTCCGCATCCCTCTCGCCGTCGGTAGAACCTTGATCATACATGGGGAGACCGGTGGGACGAGACTAAATATCATATCTTGTCTGAAAACCCGAAAATTTCTCAGAAAGGGTTATCCTGCAATCCTCACGCACATCACAGAGAAAAGGTCGGAGGAGAAGCGACCTGAGTATATGCTAATCGTTAAAGACTTTCCCGAAGTCTTTCCGGAAGAACTACATGGTTTACCTCTACCTAGACAGGTTGAGTTCTCGATCGATCTCGTGCCGGGTGCCACACCGGTAGCCCGAGCACCATACCGCCTAGCCCCATCCGAAATTCAGAAGCTGTCCACCCAGTTACAGGAACTCCTGGACAGAGGATTTATTAGACCGAGTTCTTCACCATGGGGAGCTCCAGTCTTATTCGTGAAAAAGAAAGACGGTTCCTTCCGAATGTGTATCGACTATCGAGAGTTAAACAAGTTGACCGTTAAGAACTGGTACCCACTTCCTCGCATCGATGACCTATTTGACCAACTACAAGGGTCGAGTATTTACTCAAAGATCGATCTTCGGATAGGTTATCACCAACTTTGAGTTCGCGACACCGACATCCCGAAAACTGCTTTCCGAACTCGTTACGGGCATTATAAATTTCGGGTGATGCCCTTCGGGTTAACAAACGCACCGGATGTATTTATGGACCTTATGAATCGGGTGTGCAAACCTTACCTCGACAAGTTTGTCATTGTCTTTATCGATGACATCCTAATCTATTCGCGCAACGAACAAGAACACATGCAACACCTCAAAACCATCCTAGAACTACTCAAACACGAGGAATTATATGCCAAATTTTCCAAGTGTGAGTTCTGGATACAATCCGTTCAATTCCTTAGACATGTTGTTAATAGTCAAGGAATTCACGTCGATCCATCGAAAATCGAGGCTATCAAAGATTGGCAAGCGCCAACCACTCCAACCGAAGTACGCCAATTTTTGGGATTGGCCGGGTATTATCGTCGTTTCATCAAAAATTTCTCCAAAATAGCTCAACCACTCACGAAACTGACTCAAAAGGAAAAGAAATTCAATTGGACTGATAAACAAGAGTCAGCATTCCAGCTATTAAAACTCAAGCTTTGCAGTGCTCCTATTCTATCTTTACCCGAAGGCACCGACGACTTCGTGGTATACTGCAATGCTTCCCATCAAGGTCTCGGTTGCGTGTTGATGCAATGAGAAAAGTTCATTGCTTACGCTTCCCGACAACTAAAAGTTCATGAGAAGAACTACACAACTCATGACCTCGAGCTAGGGGCCTTGGTGTTCGCCCTCAAAATCTGGAGACACTACCTCTACAGTACCCGAAGTACCGTATACACTGATCACAAAAGTCTCCAACACATCTTACTCCAAAAAGACCTTAATATGCGACAACATCGTTGGGTCGAGCTACTCACCGATTATGACTGTGAAATCAAATACCACCCAGACAAGACAAATGTTGTTGCCGATGCCCTCAGTCGAAAGGAACGACCGAAACCACTTCGAGTCCGAGCCCTCAGTATGACCATTCATAATGATCTCACCATTCAGATTCACATTGCTCAACTCGAAGTTTGAAACCTGCAAATGTCAAAAGTGAAGCCTTACGAGGCATCGATAAACCATTCGAAATCAAACCTAATGGCGTTAGGTACTTCTCAAATCGAATCTGGTTGCCTAGTTTTGGGAACCTGCGAGACTTGGTGATGGATGAATCTCACAAGTCTAAATATTCTATCCATCCTAAAGCCGACAAAATATATCACGGCATCAAGGAGTTCTATTGGTGGCCGAACATGAAAGCCGAAATTGCCACATATGTCAGCAAGTGCCTTACTTGCTCGAAAGTCAAAATCGAACATCAAAAACCTTTTGGGTTACTTCAGCAGCCCAGCATTCCTAAATGGAAATGGGAACAAATTGCCATGGATTTCATAACCAAACTGCCCAAGTCATCGAGCGGTTGTGATACCGTTTTGGTGATCATTGATCGTCTCACCAAATCTGCTCATTTCCTGGCAATCAAGGAAACCGATAAAATGGAACGCCTCTCACAAATCTACATCAAAGAAATTGTTTCTCGACACGGTGTCCCAACCTCGATTATCTCTGATAGGGACTCTCGTTTCACGTCTCACTTTTGGCAATCACTTCAAAAATCGTTGGGTACCCGACTTGATATGAGTACCGCATACCATCCTCAGACCGATGGCCAAAGTGAACGAACTATTCAGACACTGGAAGACATGCTACGAGCTTGTGCAGTTGACTTCGGTGCAACCTGGGAAAGACACCTGCCATTGTGCGAGTTTTCCTACAATAACAGCTATCATGCCAACATTAAGGCTACACCATTCGAGGCACTGTATGGTCGTAAGTGCCGATCACCGATCTGTTGGACCGAAGTGGGAGACAGCCAACTCACTGGTCCTGAACTCATACACGAAACCACTGAGAAAATCTTCAAAATCCAAAACAGACTCAAAGCAGCACGTGATCGTCAGAAAAGTTATGCTGACGTGAGACGCAAACCACTCGAGTTCCAGGTTGGGGATCGAGTACTCCTGAAAGTATCACCTTGGAAAGGCGTAATCCGATTCGGCAAACGCGGGAAGTTAAATCCCAGGTACATTGGGCCTTTTGAGATCCTCGAAAGGATTGGCCCCGTGGCATATCGACTGCAGCTGCCAGCCGAGCTCCGCAATGTGCACCCTACTTTTCATATTTCTAACCTAAAGAAATACCTGTCTGATGAGACACTCATCATCCCACTCGACGAGATTCGCGTCGATAACAAACTTCATTTTGTTGAAGAGCCCGCTGAAATCGTAGACCGTGAGGTCAAACAACTCAAACAAGTGGTATTCCCATCGTTAAGGTCAGGTGAAATTCACGGCGTGGTCCGGAATTCACTTGTGAACGGGAAGACCAAATGCGACTTAAGTATCCTCAGTTATTCACTGACTCTACATCAAACGCTACATCGAGCTAAATTTCGGGACGACATTGTCCTATCAGGGGGAGAATGTAACACCCGCCAAATTAGGACTAGTAATTAGTGTCTAACTCTCTATTAATACATGTAATTAGTTTTGTGTTAGACTAATTAATGTATCGAAATATATATTGATGAATATATACAATTATGCGATTTGATTAAATCGAAGAGTTTCAAATCGAAAGCAATTCGATTCAATTAATACGGACGTTGGTGAACAATTTTATTAAATAATATGACATTATTTAATAACCCTATTTTACCCAAAATATTATTTTGATAATATCTCAATTACATTTCGTATCGTATAATAAACGTCTACACGACTTAAACATTTAACACACAAACAAACGAAACAAGTATAAGTTATATTTTTATAACTTAAATTCTAAAGGGTTCGGTTAAATACTTCAACTAAAATGTTGAATAATTAATCGTATTTTAAAACTTATAATTGAACGCGTATAAGACTATTTAAATGTTTAAACGACCGGGGTAATGAACACCGCACGAAGCGCGAATACACGGGAGTAAGAAGTGGAGACCCACACCCGGTGGCCCCCACCGAATCAGCCAAAAGAGGGGGGGGACCCCACTCTTTCTCAATTCATCATCATTCTCATCTTTACCATCTCTCTCTCCTTCTCATTTTCTCTCAAATCCACCACCACCATCCACCTTAAATCCTTAAAAGCTACCACCAAACAACCTTAAATCATTTAGCTCATTTGGAAGAAAAGAACCACCTCCCCGTGATCTACAACCCCATCTTTCCGGATTTTCACGGCGTTAAATTCGTAAGTTTCTGACAAATCCCGACACCTCTCGTTTTCTATTGTTTTCAACTTATAATTGTTAGTCTAGGCTTAAAATGTCCATATAAGGGTTGGGTAAAAGTTTCAGACCAAACCAAAGTCGTCCGTCCTTGTTTTCGGCCACCGGAGTCCGATCAGACTCCGATGTCGCATTTGTCCCAGGCAAATTGCGACATCAGCCACAATGTCGCAAACCCCCCCACAATGTCGCATGGTGAGACATCAACCTCAATGTCTCATTAAATTGCTAACGTCGCACATAGCGACATCGACCCCTACGTCGCCAAGACCAACAACATCGCATATAGCGACATCAGACTCAACGTCGCATTAAATTGCGAATGTCGCACCTAGCGACACAATTCTTATGTCGCACGTAGTGTCGCATTAAACAGAACCAAGAAAACACAGATTTTACTAAGTGTCGAGACCTAAAATTTCATCACTTCATTTCACTCAAATTCAAGTCCAGGTGCGTTTTTCACCAAAGCAATATAATAGAAATAAAAAAATTTTGAGCTGACTTGGCATCTCGACCCCAACCAGGGGCCAGCCCCTTGGACCCCACCAGGGGTTGCCACCCTTGGGACCCCGCTAACCAGGGGCGCTACCCCCGGACCCCCGTCACCTAAGGTTTATAAATACTTTTAAGTATAACACTTCGAAATCATAATAATAATAGTTGAGATTATTATTGCAAATAATCACCAACGGGCCGTACACATTTTTAAACACTTAGACAATCAACCAAATTGTAATCATTTGGACATTTTAGTTGGACAAACAACTACAAGGTAGTCTTATTAGATACCATCTCATTTTTATAACCATCGCGTGTCGTGGACACCCTCAGGTTACAAGTCTTTGGACTTCAATTCTTGGCTAACCGATTTCAGTTTATTAAGATAAACTCTTCAGGCTCAGGTGAGTCTCATGGCCCCTCTTTTTACTGTTTTACTAGGGGTGTGATACATTGCTCTGATTTTAACACATGAACTCGAGTACATATTTCAAGATACTACATGAGTTGTTTTCAACTAATCAAACCAAAGTCCTCCGCCAGTATAGTCTGGTAATATGAAAGTTGCGTGAATACTAGTATATGGTACCATATAGGATTGACCCACCTCGTCCGGGTTAATCGCGCTAACCTCTGCAACGGACGTACTAATATTTGGGAAGACGAGTGTAGATTAGGCACTCGTGGAGGCACCTCGCTCGGAATTCTCTATATGGGACCCAACCCTCGAGTTAACCTCATACTATGCGCTCATGGTTGTATACACTATTATTATCATTTGTTGGATGCAAATCAATATTTAAATCTTGCGGTTCACATACTATTATTTGATATCTAAACATGTGAGCTCACCAGCGTTAGCTGACCCATTTTAGCATGTATCACAGGTACTCACCAGTAGATTTGGACTGCCCATCAGGATGCATATTACCTCGAGTCTCCATGCAAATCTCAAAGATTTCATTCCATTATTAGATTTTGTATAACTAATCATGTACTTAAATCTCTCATATTACGAACACGAGCTATGTATGAGTTCAAACTGTTGTAAACCTTTTAATATTAATATATTTTGTTAAAACGATGCATATAGGGTCGTTTGCTATTTATCTGTGTGCTTTGATCATTGATTAGTAACACCCGAATTATGCTTCCGCAAAACATTAATTTTGGGGGTGTTACAATTTCTGAGATCTATAGTGTCCATCTTGTTAGTTAAATAATTCCGCATAAGTACCGAACACAGTTTTCGACTTTCATCAGACTCGTCTTAAAGATTCGTTTATAGATAAAAAACCGTAAATTTTTGGAAGGAGCCAAAGAAGAAATTTTTGTAGCGATAGGTGATAGATATGATGATGATATAGGTTTGGAGTGTGGGGAAAGAAAGGGTGGAGGTTTGGGTCGTGATGGGGGCCGGTCAACATGGGGGCCTGTCGCACCCCAAAATTCGGGTGGCGGAAGCGATTCGGGTCGGGGCGCGACTAATCAAATATCAACAACATATAAGATATAATGAACGACTCTATATGCGTCATTTACAATACATTGATATTATAAAAATCTTACACTATTATAATAGTTTACAAAAGCTTGAATTGATGTAAGAGATTATATGTCATAACTAATTTATACAAAATATTGTAATGTAGGATAATCTCCTGATGTTTGCATGAGACTCGAGCTAATAGGCATCCTGAGTGAGCAGTTTTACTACTACTGCGAACCTGAGAATACACGCTAAATTGATCAACTTACGCTGGTGAGCTCACAGGTTTAATGATAAAGTATAATGTATGAACCGCAAGATTTAAATATGATGATTAGCAATTAAGCAAATAAATAAATGATAAATGGTGTATATAACTACCATGAGCACATAGTCTGAGCTTAACTGAGGTGTCAAGATCACAATTAATTGCCTGAGCGAGGATGCCTCTATGCGTTTGCCTACTCAATACACGTATGAACAAATGATAATGCGTCCGTTTTGACCAATCAGTGCTTGCTGACCCGGACGGGGATTGTCAGTCCCATATGGTACCATACACTAACATTCACGCGATAAAGTATTACCAAACTATGCTAATGAGGACTTATGATGATTAGATGATTAACTCATGCAGAATATAGAGATATTTGATACTTGAGTTCACATGTAAAACAAAACAAGCATGTATTCTCAACCCTAGAGTAAAAACAGTAAAATAGGGGCTATGAGACTCACCTGAGTCTGATGAGATGCTATCAAGCACTAATGATTGTGTACAAGGGAAATGATGTCGTCTCCAATGATCGAAACCTGCTGGACGTCATAAACGTGCAAGGTTGTAATGATTAGATATCTCAATAGATCATATATGCTAGTTGTTCCCTCAACTAGTTATGTCCAAATACATTGGTTTGTTTGTTCATGTTTTTGAAAACATGTACGGCCCGTTGGTGGTGGTTTATAATAATAATTCCCAAAGTATTATTAATATGTTTGTTTCTTTGTTTAACTTTTTCAACACATGTATCGTTATCCGTAAAGATCGTAGCATCGTTTTTTTCAAGTTTCATAGTAAAACACCTAAATCAATTGTTTCGAGCCAAAATCTAAAGTGTTACATTTTGTTTTACGATTTTCGTACCAAATCTCGTTTCGGTCGACTTGGTCAAACGTGTTCGGTTTGACCTGAAACTTTTACACAAATCTTAAAATACTTAACTAAGACTTATAAAGTTTTCGGTACATTTTATGGTCGACCTGAAGTGTCGGTTTTATGTTAAGTCAAAAACAGTCCCAAAATGTGTTTTTCGATTTTGTCGGTTTGGTTCGCCACATGATTTTCATAACTTCTGGTCAAAATTAAGGTCCACAATTTTTTTATCAACTGGTCACCTACATATCTAGTGTCTATCATAATATTTCTGAGATCTATAGTGTCCATCTTGTTAGTTAAATAATTCCGTGTAAGTACCGAACACAGTTTTCGACTTTCATCATACCAGTCTCAAAGATTTATTTATAGATAAAAATCAGTAAATTTTTGGAAGGAGCCAAAGAAGAACTTTTTGTAGATATTTTCAATATGCAACTTTTAAAAAAGATTTCGTTGTCTAATTTCTCCTAGGACTCAGGTTATGGCCATTTTAGTGGACTGTGTTTTTTGAACAGATTTATGCATGTTCATATATGTGTTATAAAAACGAGTTTTCAAGCTTATATTTGGACATAACATGATTAGATGATTAACTAAACATCAAAATCAGTAACATGCAAGTATATTCATAAATAGTTTATGTGACTTCATACAAAGAAAATGGATGGAGATGTTGAAGATGATGAAGAAGGAGCTTGATTCTTTGTCCTCTACTTACTTCTTCTTTAAGCTTGATGAATGATGATGATGTCAATTTTGATGATGATGGTGAGGGAGTTTTTGGTGTGGATTTTAGAGTGAGAAAATGGTAGAGAGAGGTTGGAGATATTATTTGTGAAATGATGGTGAAAGAGTAAAGTGAGAAATGAGCTCATTGCATGGATGCATGAGTTTTTAGTTGAAAAGAGGTCAAGTGCCCATGTGCTTGCACATGGGGGAGGGTCCGGCTTATGGGGGCTGAGTTTTGCGAATTTTTCTTCCTTAAATTTAGGTTAACTTCCGTGGTCGTTTACTCGATCGTTTCGTCGTTCGTTTTAACGTTAAACGTTTAATGCGCGTGTTTTAAGTGACGATTTAAACTTCGATATTTTCACTTGATATATTAAATCTAGATACTTGAAAATATTTATAAAAATGTTCCGTTAATTTATCATCCTCGATTTGCGCGTTCTTTTTACGGAGGTTTAATCGCGTGATGTTTTAATTGAACGATTTTGTAACCGTTTTAAGATACGATATTTTAAATGAAAGTTTTACTAGAAATGATAAATTTTAAACTTATAAAATATATTGTGGCTTTCATTTGGTTGTCGGGCGTTTTCCGCGCGTTTTCGTCGCGTTTATGATATTTTATACGATACGTTTTACATGTTAAATATTATCAACATAATATTTAAAGATTTTTGTGTTTATTAAATAATTTCGCATTATTTAACATTTTGTTCACCAACGTTCGTATTTATGATGTCAAAATTCATCCGAATATGTAAACGTACGATTTAAACAAATCACATACGTGTGTGTATATATAATAAATATATCAATACACATAATGATACACATAAATAAATCATAATTACATGTATTAGTACTGTGATTAGGCACTAATTACTAGCTCTAATTGGTCGGGTGTCACATTCTCCCCTTGTTAAGAAAATTTCATCTCGAAATTTAGCTCTGAGTTGTCGTGTGAGGAGAGTCTGCGAAAAGTTGTGGGTATTTGAGTCGCATCTGGTCTTTCCGTTCCCAAGTGAATTTTGGACCACGCCGCGAATTCCACCGGACTTTAGCGATCAGAAAACTACTTTGTTTTAACTGTTTGACCTCACGGTCCATGATTTCTACTGGTGTCTCGATAAAATGGAGTTTATCATCGATGTGGATTTCATCGAGGGGAATAATGAGTGTCTCATCAGACAGACATTTCTTAAGGTTAGAAATGTGAAATGTGGGATGCACGCTACTAAGCTCGAGAGGTAGCGGCAATCGATATGCGACTGGACCAATCCTTTCAAGGATCTCAAAAGGTCCAATGTATCTAGGATTTAGCTTTCCACGTTTGTTGAAATTGATGACACCTTTCCAAGGTAATACTTTGAGAATAACTTGATCACCAACTTGGAACTCGAGATGCTTGCGTCTCACGTCAGCATAACTCTTCTAACGATCACGTGCGGCCTTCAGCCATTGCTGGATACCAACAATCTTCTCGGTGGTTCATGAATGTCTTCAGGACATGTGAGTTGGCTGTCTCCCACTTCAGTCCAACAGATAGGCGATGTCACACCCCCAAATTCGTTGATTTTGATTAGCGGAAGCATTTAGTTAAGTATGGGGGTAATGACGCCAACATTGTACATGCATACGTATCAGAGCATATGATTATAACAGAACATATATAATAAGATGCCAAGAGTAATAGTTACAAAGTTTTACGATTCATCGAATCGTTCAAATGTAAAAATAGTTTAAGTCTTACAAAAGTGGATTTCGTAAATATGACTAAAATAAATTAGTTATACAAAAGAAATCCATGTGTTCAAAAAGTTGGCATCCAAAAGCTTCACGGGTCGCCTAGTGTCCATCTGTGCAGGCGGTAGTCTTACATGCAACTAATTCCCTGAAAAACATAGTAAAAGTCAACAATGAGGTTGAGTGAATTCACATGTTTTATGTTTGCATGCAAGGTTTAGTAATCAAATGTGTTTGTAACGTTTTGCCATAATTGTTGAATAACATTTGTTGGAATGATGTCCAAATGTAAAGTTTAGTTTGGGATGTTACCCAAAATACAATTAACATGGGATATTGCCCATAGTATCGTCTAAAAAGTTTGTCCAAGAAGCAGGACCTACAATAGTTGCCCAAGAAGTAGGGACTTTCTATGTGCCCAAGACGTAGGGACTTGTATAAGTTGTGTCCAAGAAGTAGGATAGGCATCCAAGACGTAGGACCTATCTGCTCAAGAAGTAGAGCCTTCATCCAAGATGTAGGATGGCACCTTGCCCAAGAAGTAGGGACTTTCTGTTTGCCCAAGATGTATGGAATTGTATAAATGTTCCTAAGAAGTAGGGACTTGTTTTGTGTGTGCCCAAGACGTAGGGACTTTCTGTGTGTGTGTGTGCGCCTAAGAAGTAGGGACTTTTCAGATGTTTATGATAATGTTGTTTCATAAGAGTCAGTTTGTAAAAGCATGTGTGGCTGGTCATTCTCCAGTGTATTCCCAATTTAGTTGTCGTATGAAATCCTATTTCATAAACAAAAGTTGTAACAGTTGACCGCAGTCATAAATAGTTTGCATCAAATCAGTTGTATAAAAGTTGCACCCGTGGCAATAAAGTTGACTATGTTTTCCACCCATGTTCAAAAGTAGTAAAGCAGTAAAAGTAGGGGCTGTGAACTCACCTGTTGAGCTAAGTAAAGTGTGAGTGCTAGCAAATCCTAAAGCCCAAGTCTAGCGCAAAATCTCCTAACGCCCTAAACGTATGAGATTTAATAAGTATAGATACGTGGATGTCTTAGTCGACCATCCATGCTAGTGTTCACACATCTAGATTAGGTCTAAAGTGATTGTCTATCGTTTGAATTTGTAGTTTTAGAAATGTATACGACTCGTTGGTGTCAGTTTGTAATAATAATCTTTGAAAGCATTTTTATATCCGTTTCATTTTGTTTCATAAAGAATTAAATTGTGTACAGGGGTCCGGGGGCAGCGCCCATGGTAGCGGGATCCAAGGGGTGGCAACCCCTGGTTGGGGTCGAGCTGCTAAGTCAGCTTAGAAAATTTTTATTTCTACTACATTGCTTTATTAAAAATTGCATCTGGAATTTAAATTCGGAAAAATCGATTAAGTCTGGCTGCGGACTGGAATTGTTGTGCGAACTGAGTTCGCGATGCAATCTGAGTTTGGATTTGCAGGGCAAAGTGGGTTGCGAACTGAGTTGGGTTCGCAGGACAAAGTTCGGCTCGCAAGTCTCGACTCGCAGGTCTCAACTCGCAGTCAGTTCGGTTCGCAGGTTCAGTTCGCAGGTAAGTTCGCAGGTTCAGTTTGGGTAGGTGAATCTCAGTTCGCAGCACTATCTGCGAGCTGAGACGCATCTCAGTTCGCAGACGCAACTGTTAGTGCGAGTTTGGTTTTTAAACATATTTCAAGCCAATTTTTGGACATAATCAGTTGATAGAACACTAAAACATGATGTATTAATTATTACAAACACGAAATATCAAAGCAAATGTCAAAATTTAAGAGTTTTCGAAAAATGTCATAAACTTACGCGTGTCGGTTTTAAAATCCGAAAAGGTGGGAGTGTATCTCGTGGTCCCGTGATTGTTTTATTCCAAGGGAGCTAGACGTATCAAGTCGTTTTTGTGGTAGTTTTTGGTGATTTTATTGAGTTTTTAGAGAGAGGGTTGAGAGAGAATGGAGGTAGAGAAAGGGGGGAAATGAAAGAGATGAGGTGGGTGGGGGGGTGTTTGGGGCTGATTTTTGGGGTTCCAAGGGGAGAGATTTGTCCCAAATTTTTGTGGTATTTAACTCGTGTTCGTTTACCCGATCATTAAATATTAAAATGTTTTTAAATAGTAAATTTTTAATTACGTATTCGATTGTATTTTTAATTGAGATATTTTTGTAAAATAGTTTAATTGAGTTATAAGATTTTAACTTTATTTTGTTTCAGTTTTACGAAATAGACATTGTTTAACACAATTTACTTTGTAAATATTATCGACATAATATTTAATAAACGTTAACCTTATTTAATAATCTCACATTACTAAATAATTTTTTTAACCAACAGTCGTATATTTTTGTCGCGTTTATTCCAATAGTTTCGTACGTAATTATAAGTAATTACGAAATGTAATACTACGCGTATTAACTAGTTGGGCTTTGCTAGACTTATCTCTAAAATGTGTTGTGAATTCACTCTAAGTTAGGGAATTAGCCTAAAAAATGCGTGCAATTAATGTTTATAATTATGTTGAAATTGCGGGGTGTTACAGGCGACCAGTACTTACGACCGTACAGTGCCTCGAATGGCGCAGCTCCAATGCTGGTATGATAGTTGTTGTTGTACGAGAATTTGCACAATGGTAGATGATGTTCCCAATTTGCACCGAAGTCTATCACGCAGGCGTGTAGCATATCTTCCAGTGTTTGAATTGTCCTTTCACTTTGGCTGTCGGTTTGTGGATGATATGCAGTACTCATACCCAAACCAGTACCCAAGGATTTCTATAATCATTGTCAAAAGTGAGATGTAAAACGGCTATCTCTATCAGAGATAATCGAGATTGGAATGACGTGTCGGGATACGATCTCCTTCAAATAGATTCGTGTGAGACGTTCCATTTTGTCGGTTTCTTGATGGCAAGGAAATGAGCAGATTTGGTAAGCCGATCCACGATCACTCAAATGGTATCTCAACCGCTTGATGTCTTTGAGAGTTTAGTGATGAAATCCATTATAATTTGCTCCCATTTCCATTGAGGGATGTCCGATTGTTGGAGTAGGCCAGAAGGCTTCTGATATTCCGCCTTGACCTTAGAGCATGTGAGGCAATTGCTAACGTACCTGGCAATCTCTGTCTTCATGTTTGGCCACCAGTACACTCCCTTGATGACATGATACATCTTGTCCGATCCAGGATGTATAGAGTATTTGGACTAGTGAACTTCCTCCATCACCAAGTCACGCAGGTTTCCAAAACTAGGCAACCAGATTCGGTTAGCGAAGTACTTGAACCCATTGGGTTTGGTTTTGAACTGTTTCTCCATGTTGCGCAAGGCCTCATTATTCATGTTTTTGGGTTTTAATGCTTCGAGCTGAGCAAAGGGAGTTTGAATGATAAGATCATTATGAATGATCATGCTAAGGGCTCATACTCGAAGTGGTTTTGTGCGCTCTTTTTGACTTAGAGCATCGGCAATATTTGCTTTTCCCGGATGGTATTTGGTTTCGCAGTCGTAATCGGTAAGCAACTCGACCCAGCGACATTGCCTCATGTTGAGATCCTTCCGATCGAATATATGTTGGAGGCTTTTATGATCGGTGAATATGGTACATTCTGTGCCATACATATAGTGTCTCCAGATTTTGAGTGCAAACACTACGGCTCCTAGTTCACACTTGGAGAACTTAGCGTATAACTCTTCGTGTCTAAGAAGTTCAAGGATGGTTTTGAGATGTTGCACATTTCCTGTTCATTGCGCGAGTAAATGAGAATGTCATCGATGAAGATTATAATGAACTTGTCATGATATGGTTTACACACTCGGTTCATAAGGTCCATGAATACAGCCGGTGTGTTTGTCAAACCAAATGGCATCACTCGGAACTCGTAATGCCTATAGCGAGTTCGAAAGGCAGTCTTTGGGATGTCGATGTCATGAACTCATAACTGATGATAACCTGATCGTAGATCTATCTTTGAATAGAAACTTGACCCTTGAAGTTGGTGGAATAGGTCATCAATGCGTGGAAGTGGATAACGGTTCTTGACGGTTAGTTTGTTCAACTCTCTATAGTCGATACATATCCTGAATGAAACGTCCTTCTTTTGTCTAGAAGTTCTTGTAATTGGGTGGACAACTCCTGCAATTCGGAAGGGGCTAAGCAATAAGGTGCTCATGCCACGGGTGCTTCTCCGAGCACAAGGTCGATTGAGAACTCAACTTGTCTCGGTGGTGGAAGACCAGGCAAGTCATCGGTAAAGACTTCTGGAAAGTCTCAAACGATGGGCACATCCTCAAGTTGCTTCTCTTCTGACTTTTTCTCCATAACGTGCGCCAGGATTGCCTGATAACCTTTTCTCGTATATTTTCCGGTTTTCATGCATGATATGATATTCAATCTCGTCCCACCGGTCTCCCCTTGTATGACCAAAGTACTACCGGTGACGAGAGGAATGGGACAACTTTATTGTAGCAGAAACTTCAGCGCAGTGCTTAGACAACCAATCCATGCCAACAATGTCGTCGAAACTTCCAATCTTTACAGGAATGAGATCAATGGTGAAGACTCATCGGCTTAGTTTAAAGTGCAATTTGGGATTACACTATCGGTCTCTATGAGTTTACCATTAGCTAACTCTACCATGTACTTATCACCCGAGACCACATTCGGGTCCTGACGGGCTTCCTTGGAGTTCAGCATAAAAGCTCTTCCTTTAGCAGTGTTGTTGCCCTTGTTCTTCAGCTTTCGGCATTCATTCCTAAAGTGCCTTGTGTCTCCACACTCATAGCAGGACTTAGGTTTGTTAGTGGTGGTGTTGGCATTGGTAGATTTGCAGTCTTTGGCCAGATGCCCATACCTTTGACATTTTCCACATGGAGTAACACAAGGACCTTCATGATGTCTGCGGCACTTTGAACAGAAGGGTTTATTCCCAGTATAACCCTTCTTGGTTTCGGAACCAGAGATGTAGGTCTTAACAATATCAGACTCTTGAATGATGGTTGATTTTGATTGGGGTTCCCAGACTACTTTCTTTTGTTATCCCCAGAGTTGTTTCCATCCTACGTAACAACCCAATAGCACCTTCAGTGCCCTTTGAAATTTTGAGACTTGCAGTTAGAGTAGTCCTTGTACGTGCAAGATTTTGTTTCGATTACTAAGTGCTTGATCATGAACACTCTTTGTGGTTGCGGTGGTTTCCTCCATTTGATCGTGCGTATGATGGATAGTTTCGGAAATGTCTTCCTGATCCAAGTACATCTTAGCGATGCGACCTTGAGCTAGTTCCATCCAATTTGAATGAGTTTTGTGTTGTTCGATTTCCAAGTAGTGTAACCTGCATTCGTGATGATGCAGGCGGGTAGTTAACACAGGCATGGTGAGATGTGTCAGTTCTTGAGTATAAGGGGAAAGATCCATAGCTGAGTATCTTCCAACATCAGTAGGGATTTCAATGCTTTTCTCGATTCTCCATGTAGCAACAGTCGTTGGTAACCAGCTCCACTGATGTGCAAGAACTCGATGGTGATCTATTGCAGATACATCTTCTGTGACGGCTGGGTTGTGATATAGTCTGGCTCGATATGAGCTAATAGTGTGTCTAGACACGAGTGCTTCTAAGTGGCTGCGACGTGAGCTAGAGATAGACGATGAAGTACGTGTAGTTTGTCTAGATGATGAGTCTGCCATCTTCTATAGCAAGAGCATTTAACAAGTAAGGCCTACAGTCATATCATATCATATCATATAATATAGCCTAAAGTGTAGCAGTTTTCCTAGTAGTACATTTCGATCGCGATCCTGAAGGATAATATGGTAGAAAGAATGCGAAGCGATATCTTTCAAGTGTGTACGTGATGGTACAGCGAGACGTGTAGTTATTCTTTACGCGTATATAAATAGATAGACGGTGGTAGATGAGAAAAAGTCTCGTTCCTTATATCTAGTGATACAAATAGTAGTAAGACGTGTCGGCTTAGATGACGTGAGCATATTCGATATATATAATAACGTAGAGAGTCGTACGCAGGTAAGGCCTATTCATATATACCTACAATACATATAATAGCCTAGAGAGTAGTACGTAGGTGAGGCCTATGTATGTATATACACCTATATCACATAATAGCCTAGTGTGTGTCTAGCACAAAACAAGTAAGAGTCTCGGTTCTCTCGGAGTCAGAGTCAACTAGTGTATCCCTGTTTCAGCATAACCCCTTTCAGATATCAAATCATATTTATTTAATTGTACATAGTTAGCTACGCTATGTTAAATTAAACACGTATGATGTAATTCCTGAACCAGTTATACCTAATGAGGAATACTATCTAACGGTCATAGTCTAGGCCCTACTAAATGCAACCTAGTTCAATATAACCTAAGGCTCTGATACCAATCTGTCGCACCCCCAAATTCGGGTTGCAGAAGCGATTCGGGTCGGGGCGCGACTATCAAATATCAACAGCACATAAGATATAATGAACGACTCTATATGCGTCATTTACAATACATTGATATTATAAAAGTCTTACACTGTTATAATAGTTTACAAAACCTCGAATTGATGTAAGAGATTATATGTCATAACTAATTTATAGAAAATATAGTAATGCAGGATAATCTTCTGATGTTTGCATGAGACTCGAGCTAATGGGCATCCTGAGTGAGCAGTCTTACTACTGCTGCGAACCTGAGAATACACGCTAAATTGGTCAGCTTACGCTGGTGAGCTCACAGGTTTAATGATAAAGTATAATGTATGAACCGTAAGATTTAAATATGTTGATTTGCAATTAAACAAATAAATAAATGATAAATGATGTATATAACTACCATGAGCACATAGTCTGAGCTTAACTGAGGTGTCAGGATCACAATTAAATGCTTGAGCGAGGGTGCCTCTATGCGTATGCCTAATCAACACATGTATGAACAAATGATAATGCGTCCGTTTTGACCAGTCAGTGCTTGCTGACCCGGACGGGGATTATCAGTCCCATATTGTACCATACACTAACATTCACGCTACAAAGTATTACCAAACTATGCTAATGAGGACTTATGATGATTAGATGATTAACTCATGCAGAATATAGCAATATTTGATACTTGCATTCACATGTAAAACAAAACGAGCATGTATTCTCACCCTTAGATAAAAACAGTAAAATAGGGGCTATGAGACTCACCTGAGTCTGATGAGATGCTATCAAGCACTAATGATGGTGTACAAGGGAAATGATGTTGTCTCCAACGATCAAAACCTGTTGGGCGTCCTAAACGCGCAAGGTTTTAATGATTAGATATCTCAACAGATCATCTATGCAAGTTGTTCCCTCAACTAGTTATGTCCAAATACATTGGTTTGTTTGTTCGTGTTTTTGAAAACATGTACGACCCGTTGGTGGTGGGTTGTAATAATAATTCCCAAAGTATTATTATTATGTTTGTTTCGTTTATTGACTTGTAAAAGTATACGTATTTGTTTAAGTGTTTCAACACATGTATCGTTATCCATAAATATCCTAGCATCGTTTTTGTTCAAGTTTCATAGTAAAACACCTAAAACAATTGTTTCGAGCCAAAATCTAAAGTTTTACATTTCGTTTTACGTTTTTCGTATCGAGGCTTGTTTCGGTTGACTTGGTAAAACGTGTTCAGTTTGACACAAAACTTTAACACAAGTTTTAAAATAGTTAACTAAGACTTATAAAGTTGTCGGTATATTTTATGGTCGGCCCGAAGTGTCGGTTTTATGTTTATGTCAAAAACAGTCCCAAAATGTGTTTTTCGGTTTTGTCAGTTTGGTTCGCCACATGATTTCCATAACTTCTGGTCCAAATTAAGGTCCACAATTTTTTTATCAACTGGTCATCTGCATATCTAGTGTCTATCATAATATTTCTGAGATCTATAGTATCCATCTTGTTAGTTAAATAATTCCGTGTAAGTACCGAACACAGTTTTCGACTTTCATCAGACCAGTCTCAAAGATTCGTTTATAGATAAAAATCCGTAAATTTATGGAAGGATCCAAACAAGAATTTTTGTAGATCTTTGCAATACGCAACTTTAAAAAAAAACTTCTTGTCTAATTCTTCTTAGAACTCAAGTTATGGGCATTTTAGTGGACTGTGTTTTCTGGACAGATTTATGCATGTTCATATATGTGTTATAAAAACAAGTTTTCAAGCTTATATTTGGACATAACATGGTTAGATGATTAACTAAACATCAAAATCATTAATATGCAAGTATATTTATGAATAGTTTATGTGGCTTCTTACAAAGAAAATGGATGGAGATGTTGAAGATGATGAAGAAGGAGCTTGATTCTTATCCTCTACTTGTTTCTTCTTTAAGCTTGATGAATGATGATGACGGTGAGGAAGTTTTTGGTTCATATTTTAGAGTGAGAAAATGGTAGAGAGAGGTTGGAGCTTTTGTGTGTGAAATGATGGTGAAAGAGTGAAGTGAGAAATGAGCTCATTGCATGGATGCATGAGTTTTTAGTGGAGAAGAGGTCAAGTGCCCATGTGCTTGCACATTGGGGAGGGGCTGGCTTTTGGGGGCCCATGGGGGCTGAGTTTTTACCAATTTTTGTTCCTCAAATTTACGTTAAGTCCCGTGGTCGTTTATCCGATCGTTTCGTCGTTCGTTTTAACATTAAACGTTTAATGCGCGTGTTTTAAGTGACGATTTAAAGTTCGATATTTTCACTTGATATATTAAATCAAGATACATGAAAATATTTATAAAAATGTTCCGTTACTTTATGAGCCTCGATTTGCGCGTTCGTTTTACGGAGGTTTAATCGCGTGGCGTTTTCATTGAACGTTTTTGTTACCGTTTTAAGATACGATATTTTGAATGAAACTTTTACTCGAAATGATATATTTTAAACTTATAAAATATATTTTGGCTTTCATTTGGTTGTCGGGTGCGTTCCGCACGTTTTCGTCACGTTTGTGATACTTTATACGATACGTTTTACATGTTAAATATTATCAACATAATATTTAAAGATTTTTGTGTTTATTAAATAATTTCACATTATTTAACATTTTGTTCACCAACGTCCGTATTTATGATGTCGGAATTCATCCGAATATGTAAACGTACGATTTAAACAAATCGCATACGTGTGTGAATACACATAATGATACACATAAATAAATCCTAATTACATGTATTAGTACTAAGATTAGGCACTAATTACTTGTCCTAATTGGTCGGGTGTCACAGGGCCCAACTAAGGTGGGAGTCTCCAATTTCTAATCCCCCGTATTTGCGCTCCGTGTGGTGTTCATTTCCCCAGTCGTTTAAATGTTTAAATATAATTTTATACGCGTTTAAATATACGTTTTAAAATACGAATAATTATTCGATATTTTTATTGAAGTATTTCATCCCATACTTTGAAATGGAGTTATAAAATATAACTTAGAATTGTTTTCACTGTTTGCGCGTTTAATATTTTAATTGCGTAGACGTTATTTGTATGATACAAATTAGATTCGAAATATTATCAAAATAATATTTTGGATATAATAGTGTTATTAAATAATGTAATTTTATTTAATAATTTTGTTTACCAACGTCCGTATTAATTGAACCGAATTTAATTCGATATAGAATAAGTACGATTTAATCAAATCGCATAGATATATATTCCACAATATATATTAATTGATACATTAATTAACCTAACATAGAACTAATTACATGTATTAGAGAAGATTATGTACTAATCACTAGCCCTAATTTGACGGGTGTCACATGGTCGTTCTCCAGTTATCTACCGGTCGTTCTTTGGTTTATCACACTACTGGTCGTTCTCCGGTTTATCACATATAGTAAAACGTTTTTGTAAACAGTTGGTATGTATAGTATGAAATCATCTATATAGTCAACAGTTCGTATAAAGCATAAAAGCATTTATATAATCATTGCAGGTTATGGCAAATAGTAAAAACCGTAGCTATGTTTTTCACCCCTGTTAGAAAGCATGTAAAAGAAGTAATAATAGGGGCTGTGAACTCACCTCGTGATCTAAGTAGAGAGAGCTAGCAGAGCGTGTGCCCAAGTAAAGTTCTTAATGTCCTAAACGTAAGAATAGTAATATAACTAGATGTCTCGCAAGACCATCTAGGCTAGTTGTCTACACAACTAGTTATGTCCAAAGTTTGTTTAATCGTTTATTTTAGAAAACGTGTTTGGGCCCGTTGGTGACGATTGAAATAATACTTTCAAAGTATTGTTATTATGTTCCGATTTTTACATACTAGGATGACGGGGGTCCGGGGGCAGCGCCCCTTGTAGCGGGGTCAAAGGGGTGGCAACCATTGGTGGGGTCTAAGGGGCAGAGCCCCTGGCTGGGATCGAGTTGAAATTCAAATTTCGTTGTATAAAATTCAATTGCTTTAGTAATATAAAATTTTTATTTATACTATATTTCTTTAGTAAAAACGCATCTGAAATTCAAATTCGGGAAAATTGACCAAGTCTGACCGCGGACTGAAATTGTGTTGCGAACCGAGTTCGTGATGGGAACTGAGTTCGGTTCAGATGGCAAGGTGGACTCAGAACCGATTTTGGTTCGCAAGTCAATTCGCAAGGCTCGAATCGCAGGTCGAGTCGTTGGTCAAAGGGTCAGTTCGCAGATTTCATCTCGCAGGTCATGAGTTTCAGTTCGTGGATCTCGGTTCGCAGCACGATCTGCGGACTGACACCCATCTTAGTTCGCAGACGCAGCTGTTCATGCAATTTGAGTGTTAAAACGCATTTTGAGTCGGTTTTTGGACAATATTTCGTTGAGTAAACATTGTAGCATGTAAATAAAAGCTTTACAAGTATTTTAAAAGTGTTTAGAAGTTTCGTACCGCGAAAATGAAAACGAAGAAGATGAAGATGAAGCTCGTGATGTGGTGATCGTTTCTTCGTGAAGTAGTTTCGTGATTTGTTGCATTTTTGATGACGAAATTTAGGGGTTTTGGGGCTGGTTTCAGTTCGCAAAGAGTGGGAGAGAAGAAGGAGTAAAGTAGGTTAGGATGTGAGTGTAAAAATAAAGAAGGAAGAAGAAATAAAAGGAAAAAGGGTGGGTCGGTTTGGGTCTGCGGACTGAGTTCGGGCCGACCCCTTTGGGTCTCGTGTTCGCGTTATTTCGTTTACCCGATCGTATTAATTGCATAACATTTCTAAAGTTTAAAATCTGTTGACGTGTATTTGAAACATTTTTAACTAAAGTATTTTATCAAAATGCTTTATAAGAGTTATAAAAATATAACTTGATTTTAATTCGCTTGTTGGACTCGTTTCATATGTTTCTGTCGCGTACGGTTACATTTTCATCAAAACGTGTTACATAATGTATATATATATTGGTATGATTCAGAGGGAAGAGACTTTTTTGGGGGAAGGGGGGAAGTGTTGATCTAACCAATCATCTTATCTAACCAAATTAATATATATATATATATATATATATGTGGGAAGGTTCAAATGAGAACCACTCTAAAGTTGAAAACTTTGGAAAAACCACAAAGAATACATGTTTGTTCACATGTGATTAGCTTCAATCATATGTGAACATTGGTGTACAAATCTTCACTAACGTGGGGAGAATGTGACAATCCTCCAATTAGGGTACAAATCTTCACCTAACTACCTGCATTACCTAGAGTTAATTCCCTGAGTAGTGAATTCAAAACTAATTTTGTGTGATAAGTTTAGCGAAACTTATTATGTTAATACGCGACGTATTATTTGATTCGTAATTACTTTATAATTGCGTACAAAATAAACATGTCGAACCTGACAAATAAATATACGTACAATAGTTGGTGATACAAAATAATTAATAATATGAGATTATTAATTTCGGATATTATTTAAATTATATCATTGCGATAATATAAAAACAATTATACGTTTTATATATAACGTATCGTACGTACGGAAACAATTACAAACGTACCCAAAGGTCAAAAATAATAAAAGTATTATTTTTCACCTTCGTATTAAAGTATTTGGAGAAATACCTCAAAATATAATTACGAAAATTGAATGAAATCTGGCACACAATTGGACCCGTACACAAAATTAATGGGCTAAATACCTAAACGATTACACAATATAAAATATATGTTCGACCACTTACTGTACACCACCTTACTTCCTTTAAAATATTTGAACAGAGTACCAATATAATATACTCCATACCTTGATCACTCAAACCACCTAACAACAATAATTCACATCCTCCATTTTTATCTCTGGTTTTGGGAACGACACAAAGAAGAAACTGCAGTAGTGAAGAAGTGAAGCAAGAACATCAACCATCTTCATTATCCTTCATTTTTCAAACCATCACCTTCAAACATTTGCACCTCAAACAAAAACCATGATCACATATATATCATCATTATCGTCAATCATCTCCACCGTGCCATCCTAATCATCTCATTGTAAGGAAAATTTCTTATCTTTAAATCATTACTTAAATTTCATTTTATATGGTATTAATCTAACATAATATATGTATATATTTTGATAATTTGATGATTGAGTGATAATAACTTTGAGTAAAATTTATACTATGTACACAAAATTTGATGAATATATTTGTTGGTTAAGTGTAATAATGGGTAAAATCTTGTGGATAAAACTTATATTATGTTAAAAAAAAAAGTTATAACTCGAAATAATATAAAATTTGGGTTGATTTTGGACTGAAATCGTGAACACATAACAGAACGCGTACTGAAAAAAAAACATAAATACTTAGTGGTTGTGACTTCCAATGTGAAAGGGAAGGTCACAGGTTCGAGTCATGTGACCGACCTGTTTGTTTTATATTTTTTATATATATTTATATATTTTATATCTTATTATATATATATATATATATATATATGAACGACAACTATTTATATATGTACATACATATATACGAACTTACAAACACGTAAACGACTATAATTGTACGAAACAGTATTACGATTTAACGAATTATTGATAAGTTATGAATGGTACAAAAATAATAACGACTATACGACATAAAACTATTGTCCAAGTTATATTTTTATCTAAAATATATGACACGAACGTTGGTACTAAAAATGTACACGACCGCGGGACATTATTTTATACTATATCCACTCAAATAATGTTATAAAATGGACGCGACAAACTTTGGGACAATAATAATTATTTCTTTCGAAAATGACAATTTTTGGAAGGAGTAAAAATGAACGAGTAACACGATTAGTACAAATATTATATTTTGTATGTATATATATATGTACATGGACGTCAACTATTTTTATATATATACGACGACGACTTTTATACATATATGAATATATATATTCAACTAATAGGTATATATATATCTATATACTTACACGCAATGATTAATTCAACGATCAACAGATTTATCACCAACTAAATTGTATAAACACTTAAACACAACGAATAGTCTTTTGTACTTATGTTAGTATGTTTATTGCGTCTAGAACTTTGAGGACGCTATTGGACTACATACTACTAGCTGTATTGCTTGTTCATCGCTACCAGTGAGTTCACAGCCTCATTTTTACTTGTTTTACTGCTTTTAAATTATGGGGTGGAAAACATAGAACTGTTTTGCTATAACATGCAACTTACATATATAAATGCTTTATTGCATATATACCCAACCACTTAATATGAAATGCTTTTTCATACTGTTTTGGGAATTAGACAACGCATCTTGGTACGAACATAGGTTTACGTTAGGTAGTTGTAGTGCATAGAAGTCCTAGTGCTTGCAACATATAGCCTTTAGCTAGGTGACTCTAACCACTGAGTATACGGATAGTACTATCGAGGTGACAGCCCTCCCACAGATATAACTCGTTGGTCATTCCAACCACATTGACGGCAGTCGTAACGAGGAGTGTATACTTACCTATTACTGAGGCAAAAACATTAAACAAGTCGTGCATTGGTTATAGCACTAGGTGTCATTACTTTAACTCTAAAGGTCTAGCTAACCTTAGGGGGATCATCGTCTATATTTCCCACAAAACTATACAATTAAATAGGAAATGTTTATTATATTTGAATAAACATGTGTTTCCTATTAACAACTATTATGGAAATGTTAATCCTTAATTGAATTAACCTGTGTTTCCTACAAACTATTATCTTGGAAATGTTAATCCTTAATTGAATTAACCTGTGTTTCCTACAAACTATTATTTTGGAAATGTTAATCCTTAATTGAATTAACATGTGTTTCCTACAAACTATTATCTTGGAAATGTTAATCCTTAATTGAATTAACCTGTGTTTCCTACAAAATATTATTTTGGAAATGTTAATCCTGAATTGAATTAACCTTTGTTTCCTAAAACTATTATTTTGGAAATGTTAATCCTTAGTTGAATTAACCCGTGTTTTCAATAAACTACTACTTAGGAAATGTTTCTCTTAATTGATAAACATGTGTTTCCTATAAACTATTACTTAGGAAATGTTTTCCTTAATTGGTTACACTTGTGTTTCCTACAAAACAAACAACTATTATTATTAGGACATGTTTTCCTTAATTGGTTAAACTTGTGTTTCCTAAACTACAACTATTTGACAACGTATAAATACTTGGGTCACAACACTACATTCAAACTTGTGAATTCACTCAACAACCATGTTGACATTTTCTCTATGTTTTTCAGGGAATTATCAAAGTAAGTAAGTTCTGCATGTAAATGGAACTAGGCAACCCACGACGAAGTAGGATGACATACTACTGTTCAACAATATTCAAACTCTATGATGCATGAATGTCTATTGTTAACGTCAGCACCCCCCACTTACACAATTGCTTCCGCTAAACTCTAATGCTTCCACTAACCACTTGGTAATCACGATTACCGATTTTTGGGGTGTGACAGACTTGGTATCAGAGACATTGGTTATAGCGAACTAGGAGACTCTAGTGACTTAGGAGTCTTAGAGACCTAGACTATAGCCCTGGCTAGGACACTTATTCATACATACATTTGCATACGAAAACTATTGTTACAACGCGCCTAGAGAAATATCTCTGCGTATGTAAATTATTCCTACGAGGAACTCTTGGGACACAAATAACGATAACTACGACACGTCGGCACACGAAAACTTACCGCACGACTATATTGTACACCTAACTTACTTACTCACTATACAGATGACATGCCTGTATACTCGAATGGGTTATGTTGGCTTAACAGCGCGAAATTGTTAATGTCATTTACCCTTCGCTAAAACTTCCTTCCACTCGTAGATGTGAACATATACGGACAAGGTAGAACATTGTGATATAGAGTTTGGTAATAAGTACATGTGTAAAAGGATACCCTAACAATTATGGCGGCCGACGTAATTGCAAAGGTATCACGACATATATGTGTCTATTCGACCAGGTTCAAATGTCCAATGTGTCACTTCAAAGTCGTAAGATGATGTAAAAGTCACAACTTTATTTATACTTTAAATCATAAGTACTTGAAACTTAGAATCATAAGCGGACAAGCTGCCAAACTACTCATTTATTCTACAATTGTACGCGCTCGCAGTCGTAGTAATCATGTACTATATCGAAGGGTGAAGTCCGCTTCGAGCATGATTGACTGGAAAGACGATGACTCGATAGAATGCACAATGTGCAAACAAACTCTTACTTTTCACTAGCGGAACAAATTTACACTAACGCTTGACGAGCGAGTTCGATAATTTATATATTGAATGAACGGATGGAAAAATGAAAATCGCGATACATATTCGAGTGACGAGCCTTTTAATGGGTCACACAAAGGAGACGTATTAATGTTTCGCTGTACGACAATAGAGATAGGATCTCAAACAATCCTTTGTTACAAGAACTGATGGGGTAATCAGACCCAATTTTGTGAAACGAATCCTCCTGTGAACGAAACACCTGTGAATACTGAGAGAGGGAGTTCATACAAAACTTTCCTTTCCTTCAAACTAAGCACCTTTCATGGAACTGAGGGTGCTATGGGCATCATCCATTGGATAGAGAAAATGGAGTAGGTGCTGGATATAAGTAATTGTGCACCCGACTGCATGGTAAAGTATGTCACCTGCACTCTTGCTGACAAAGCACTAACACGATGGAATGCTCAAGTCCAATCTCTTGGATGAAAAACTGCCCATGCCATCTCATAGGAAAGACTGAAAACTATTATACTGGAAGAGTTTTGTCCCTGCAGTGAGCTACAGAAGATTAAAACAGAGCTCTAGGACATCAAAATGGTAGGAGCTGACATCACTGGTTATACAATCAAGTTCCAAGAACTAGCACGTTTAGTGCCACACACGGTGACACCTGAATACAAGTGCATTGAGCGGTACGTATATGGTTTGGCACCGCAAATCAGGAGTTTGGTCACATCGTCAAAACCAGACACATTCAGAAGCGTTGTTACTCTAGCACAAAGCCTGACTGATGAGGCAGTGAGAATGCGAACACTCACAAAGAAAGCTGTTTCGGGAAAGGGTGAACCGAACAGTTTTGATGTTGGTGGTTCTGGAAAAGGGAAACGTAAGTGGAATGACTGACAGGGTCATAGGAGTGAGAAGTGTTCTGCCAATGCTAAAGCTTACCTTGCCACCACTGCTGAACTAAAGACTTACTCGGGAAACAAGCCCTAGTGTGGCAAGTGTGAACGTCACCATGAGGGTGACTGCACTTTCTGTAGAAACTGCAAACGCTGGGGTCATCTGGCCCAATATTGCAGGTCTAACCCTACCTCTCAAACAAACAAAGATCGACAGACGAATGGATGTTTCGAGTGTGGTGAACAGGGACCACTTTCGAAACAAATGCCCAAAACTTAACCGCAACAACCAGAACAACCAAAATGCCAACAACCGTGGTAACAACAACAACAATCAACCGGCTCGAGGAAGGGCATTCGTTATAGGAGCACAGAAGGCACGACAGGACCATAATACCGTCACTGGTACATTTCTCGTAAATAACCATTATGCCTCTGTGTTATTTGATTCGGGTGTTGATTTAAGTTTTGTGTCTACTGAGTTTAGATCACTATTAGAACTTGAATCCCGTAAGTTAGATAACAAGTATACTGTAGAATTAGCCGATGGTAAGTTGATCGAGACAAGAGAAATAGTACCGGGATGCACCTTGTAGTTAGAAGGTCATCTCATTGAAATAGACTTACTACCTGTAGAGTTGGGAAGTTTTGACATCGTAGTTGGCATGGACTGGTTGTCAAAAAACCGCGTTGAGATCATATGTTTCGAGAAGTCGGTACGCATACCGCTACCGACTGGAGAAACTTTGGTAGTACAAGGCGAGAAACGAAAGAGTGCCACAAAGACGATAATTTGCTTGAAAGCCAATAAGTATCTTCGAAAGGGATACCAAGCATTTTTGGCACATGTTGTGGAAAAGAAACCTGAGGAGCAACGTATCAACGATGTACCAATCATGCGTGACTATTCGGGAGTGTTTCCTGAGGACTTACTAGGATTGCCACCTTCACGACAAGTTGAGTTTCACATCGATCTGGTGCCTGGAGCCGCACCAATCGCCAGCGTACCTTATCGTCTAGCTCCATCAGAGATGCAGGAGTTGTCAACGCAGTTGCAAGAACTCCTAGACTTAGGATTCATCCGACTGAGCTTTTCGCCTTAGGGAGCTCCGGTTTTGTTTGTCAAAAAGAAGTATGGATCTATGCAAATGTGCATCGATTACCGAGAAGTGAACAACATAACTATCAAGAATCGATACTCATTACCGCGTATTGATGATCTGTTTGATCAACTGCAAGGGTCGAGTTACTATTTGAAAATCGACCTACGATCTGGTTACCACCAGCTGAAGGTACGAGAAAAGGATGTACCGAAAACTGCGTTTAGGACTAGTTACGGTCATTACGAGTTCTTAGTCATGCCTTTCGGGCTGACAAACTGTTGATGCATATTAGGTTGTCTGTCAGTTGGTCTATCGAGTTGTAATAAGTGTCGTTAGTCGTATAGTGAAAATATAGTTTTTGTTATATGCGACACTTACATTTTAGGTTAGGCGTCACTAGCCTTAGTGACGCATAGCGTCACTTAGGTAAGTGACGCATGAAGGCGGCCACATGTGACACTTCCACAAGTGACACATGTCGGCAGACTTTTAGTATAAATACAAACCTACGGTTTTCAGGTTAAGGTTGGACGAAACCCTAGCACCATTTGTCGACTAAATCATTGTGTAATCGTTCCCAATTCGTTATACAAGCTGATATATACGTTTACTTTGTTCAAATACATTTGTTTCGGTTTGTGTTTGTTAGCAATACGTGCAATTGATTGATTCCGCATTTCAATTGTAGTCAATTGTCATATAGATCCAACGGAAGGTGCACTCACAACTGGTATCAGAGACTTTAGGTGATAACATTGACGTTTAGAAGGTGTTTTGGGTTGATTTCGGTTTTGTTTGAATCAAGAATCGAGATTACATACGGATTTTGAGTAGCTAAGGTGAAGTACAGTCGATATTCTTCATCATTTACAGGTTTCGTCCATTAGGGTTCAAGGAATTTTCGTTAGGTTTACGAAAGTTCGAGTTTTTTAGGGTTTTGGGATTTTGCAGCCGTTTTGCGACACTCGATCCGTCACTTGGACGCGTCACTTACAGCGGCACTACCTAATCCCAAATTAGGGTTTTACCGTCACTTGAACGCGTCACTTGAAGCGTCATTTGAGGTTTATACGACACTTAACTTAAGTGCCGTTCACTCTAATCTACCGTCACTTACGTGTGTCACTGTTGCACGTCACTTGAGTATCAAGCGTCACTTCTGTTAGTGACGCCTGTTTGATTTATTGCGTCACTTCCTTTAGTGACGCCTTTTGATTTATTGCGTCACTTTTACTAGTGACGCCTATTTGTTTTAGTACGTCACTCAAGTATGACACTTGAGTGCGTCATTTGCCTGATTGAGCGACACTTACTCACAGTGTCATCAGTCACTTCATCTGTCACTCGATAGCGTCACTTACCAAGTGCCGCTAGTCGTTGCGACACTTGAGTGCGTCACTTACTAAGTGACGCTTTTGGTACTAACATGTTTTCGAGCTTTTGTTTTTTAGTAAAATTTCAGGTATATCTTCAATGGCTGCTGATGCTGATAAAGAAGATATTAGAGGAATCAGGGATATGTTAAAACAGAATCACGATGTTGGTTCTAATAACAAACCTCCTCTGTTTACGGCTGACATGGATTACGCATATTGGCGTGATCGATTTGAACAGTACATAAACTTCCACTGTCCAGAGCTATGGGGTCCACTCAAGGAAAGATATGTAGCTCCCTTAGCCGAAGGAATCTTCCCTGGTATTGCTCCGGTCAAGGTCTACAGGTCCATGACTCCGGAGGAAAAGAAAGACTATGATATTGAGAAAAAGGCACATGCGGCTATTTATATGTGCCTAACCAAAGACGTGTTAAGACTATTCAAATCACATGAAACCACATACGAACTTTGGAAAGCTATCGAAACAAGATGTGGTGGAAATCAAAGGTATAAAGAAGCTAAGTTAGAACTGATCAAGAAGCAGTATGATCTGTTTGATTCTTTGCCAAATGAAACAGCTTCAGGAGTTTTTACTAGATACTCACAGTTAGTGAGTGAGTTGACGAAGGGAGGTTATAATTTTCCTCCACTTGAAGTGAATAAGAAGTTGCTGGATATCTTGCCTAGTTCTTGGGATGTTAAAGTACAGCTTCTCAAGGAAAGTCAAGAATTAGCTACCATGAATTTGGATGAGCTAATTGGTATTCTTCAAGCTCATGCGATGGAGATGAAGAAGGGAGAATGCAAGTCGGGCGGTTTTGTTCAAGACCCATCCTTATATGGAGGAAAAGTCAGCACCGGCAAGACTTATGGTGGAATGGCTTTTGTTTCTTCTACGAACTCTCCATTTCAAGCCCCATTGTATTCTACTGGTGCTCCTCATCCAGTATATGCTTTTGGACCCTCACAGGGGTCACAACAGCGGGTTTCTGTCTCTCCTACTATTCAAGAGCAGGCTGCTATCTATACAACCTTTCTAAGCTCTTATAAGGATTTGGTTTCACAACCAAATGCTACTTTGGAACTGGCAAAAGAGGATTATGCTCAACTTGATGATGATGATCTTGAGCAGATGGACTTGAACTGGAACATTGCCATGATATCAAGGCGTGTTCAGAAATTCTTGCAACGAACTGGTCGCAAGAGTTTGGAGGGAGATGGCAAAACCAGTTTCGGTTTTGATAAAAGCAAAGTGCACTGTTACAATTGTCAAAATCTAGGACACTTTGCAAGAGAGTGTGAGAAGCCAAAGGTTCCTCCGTCAGGTTTCACAAAGCCTGATGCTCCCAGAACTTCTGAGAAGGATCAAATGAAGCAAGCAACAGCTGACGCACTTGTCGTTTTTGAGCCAACCAACACAGATTGGAGTATGTATGCTGAGAATTATCAGCAGTGTCTCATGGCTCACATTTCAAATGAGGTACGCAATGAACCTGAAGAACCTTTGAACTGTATCTCATGCATTAAGTTAACTGAATCCTTAAGATGCTTTCAAGTAGACAACGTAGACTTAAGGAGAAAGGTCGAAAAACTTAGTGAATCAAACAAATACCTAAAAGCAAATAAACAATTGTATGATAAGAAAATAGAGGCTTATCAACAGGACACGCTTAGGTATAAGTCTAAAGTTTTTAGTCAACGGGATGCTATTGATAGTTATCTTGCTGAAATAGACCGTTTGAAAAAGGAACATTCTGATCTTAAAGATGAATATGACAAATATAAAAGTAAGATTCTAGGTTCCTCCTCGTCTACTTTTACCTTTAATGAAATTCTTAACAAGCAAAGGACAGATCACAAAACAAAGATGGGACTAGGTTATAATGTAGTCCCGCCTCCTACTGAATACTGTCTTATGCCTGTTAAGGAAGGCACCGAAGAGATTCTGGTTGACTATGCATTGTTATATAGGGTCAAATCTAAGGTTAATAAGGTTAACAAACAGGCGAAGGAGAAAACTAAACGGACAGAGTATCCTTCACCTCAGTTTGTTAAATCGGAATGTGAATCTCCAGTTAGTAATGAGGAGATTGTTGAGATTGAAGATATTACCGATGAGGAGTATCCTGAGTTTAAAAGGAATGTTGAAGTAAAAGCTGAAAAAGTGTTAAAGGTTGAACCTAAAATTAAGGTTCAACCTAACAAAGAAAAGAATAAGGTTTTAAAATCAAAATCTCAAACTTTACAGTCACCTGTAAAGATTTTGCAACATAAACCTTCTACTTCAACCTCTCAACCTAAACAGGAAACTTCTAAGACGTGCACGAAATGTGCATGTTCTAGATACGTTTCTTCTACTCCGGTGGTAAATCCTCAGCCTCAACCAGCTGTTGAGACTAGAACATGTTTCTACTGCAAGAGACAAGGACATCTAATTCGTGAATGTCCCAAATTGTCTCATCAGAACTACGGGAGAGAAATGCCTAGGACATCTGTTTTCCGAAATTCATTTTCAAGATCTCCTCCTAGGCGTTACTCTGTCTCTCCCAAACCTGCTGTAAAACCGAGTAATGTTGGGCAAAAACCTTTGCCAAAACAAGAACCTGACATTACTCCAAAGCCAAATTCCAAACCATCCAAGGTTTGGAAAAGAAAAGAGTCTACTGCGGACTCTAGTGTCATCAATAATAACACATCAGATACAAAATCTGATTTGTTCAAAAATAAAGTCTTATCTGATGTGATTATTGTTGATGACTGTGGTCGACCTAAGTCTATAAAGGCTTGGGTCACCGTTTTTCACTAATCTCCTATTTTTATGTGTTGCAGCAGTCAGAACGCGTTAAAGACAGTGAATGGTTTTTGGACAGTGGCTGTTCGCGACACATGACGGGCGATGTGTCCCTTTTGACGGATGTTAAACCACATTCAGGAGGACACGTTGCATTTGCTGGAGATACAGGGGGAACCATTTCGGGTAGAGGAATGCTAACTAACGGGAAAGTTAGCTTCGAGAATGTGAACTATGTGGCTCAACTGACTCACAACTTGCTGAGCGTTTCACAAGTATGTGATAAGGACTATACAACAGCGTTCACAAAGACGGAATGTGTGATCTTGAAGCCGGGTTTCGTTATCCCCGAGGAATGGGTGCTTTTAAGGGCGCCACGGAGAAACGACACCTACGTTATGAATATGCGAACCGTGGAGACTAAAGATGAGTATACATGTCTCCTTTCGAAGGCTTCAGAAAAGGAATTACTATTGTGGCATCGACGAATGGGACACATCCATTTTCGTAAGATGAACTTCTTGATAAACAATGACTTGGTAAATGGAGTCCCTAAACAGTCATTCGCGCTAAAAGATGACTGCGTCGCCTGCCATAAAGGGAAACTTCATAAGAAACCCCACAAGCCAAAATTAGTGAATTCCATTACGGCACCATTGGAGTTATTGCACATGGACCTATTCGGTCCTATTTCTACCAAGAGCATCAGCGGAAGATCTTATTGCTTAGTAGTCACCGACGACTACTTGAGATTTTCATGGGTGTACTTTCTGGGTGCGAAGAGTGAAACACCAGACATTCTGGTGTATCTGTTAGATAAGTTGGCAAACTTATGCAACTTAAAGGTGAAAAGACTGCGTAGGGACAACGGGACTGAATTCAAGAACTCTACTCTTGAGTTATACTGTGCCACGAAAGGCATTGACCATCAGTTCAGTACCCCTCGAACTCCTCAACAGAACGGAGTTGCTGAGCGTAAAAATAGGACTATTATCGAGACAGCTCGGACTATGCTGGCCGATTCTAAGCTTCCTATAATCTTTTGGGCAGAAGCAGTAAGTACTGCTTGCTATGTTTTGAACCGCGTGCTCACGGTTAAGAAGAAGAATAAGACATGTTATGAACTCTTCAACAACCATAAGCCCACTTTGCAGTTTCTGGAACCTTTCGGGTGTCCGTGTTTGATTATGGTCTCCAAAGACAAGGTCTCGAAGTTTGGAGCTAAAGCCGTTGAAGGAATCTTCCTTGGATATTCAGTCAACTCTCCGAATAAACGAGTCTACATCAAATCAACTCACCAGGTGGAAGAGCATTTTGAGGTGAAATGCTTGCGATACTCAGATCCTCCTCAAGGAACGGGTCCTGAATGGTTATTTAATTACAAGGACGTGTTCAATTCGTTCGACATACCCGAAGGACATGATGACGAGGATGAGATAGTTACTTTTCTTCATGGTATAAGTTTGTGTCAAGAAACTTCTACTTTAAAACCGGCACCTCCAACACCTACTACAACACCCACACCACTACCTACTACATCCACACCATCGTCTACTGTTCCACTTTCGGATGTTCCTTCGACTTCAGGAATGACTAATGCAACAGAACATCCAGATGATCCCAACATGCCACTGTTAGAGGAAGACGAGGAAGAAGAAGAAATGGTCCATTCTCACCTTTTCTCTAATGAAGATGATACGGAACTTCAACCTGTGCAATCTGAAAGTCCTACTGCTCCTGCGACTAACACTGTTCCCGTTACTGAGGGGGACATGAACAATTTGGAGTTAGTACTTGCACCCGATCGAATCCCAGTCACATGTGTACACAGGGATCACCCCATCAATAACATTATCAGTGATCCTGATGCTGCTGTTCAAACAAGGCACCAAGTGCAGCAAAATATCTCCTAGATGTAAGTGTATCATGTTTAAGTGGACAAATATACTAATAATCGTTTTGAAATAATATTTATAAAAAGTGTTTTTAGTATGTCAAGTAAATTTAAAGAGGACAAATATACTGATGATCGAAATAACACTTAATGTTCCTAATAAATGCATGTTATTCCGATATGATCCCTAACCAGACTATATCAACTCCGTCACCAAAAAGAAATGTGTTACTTATCTAGTTGTAAATTTACATTCTTGTATGTGTTTTTATTTTATCTAAGTTAGTTTAATTTTAGATTTTCTCCGAGTTACAGTTACATTCTCAAATATTTGAGTACCGAAATCACAACGCGAAAATCGATAAAATCGCAACTTTTTCACTAAAAGTGAACTGCGCGTCACTTTCATAAGTGACGCTACCAGTGATGCATACGATATTGCGTCACTTACTGTAGTGACGCTTTAAGTTTCGGGGTAAAGCTACGCTATAAGTGCCGGGTTGAGTGACGCATACTAGGGTTTGTGTATAAATACTCTTCCCCACGACACTCAACCTCACCACTTTTCAAACTACTATAGCGTCACTTGCTCTGACATACCGACACTTCCACTGTCTTTGCGTCACTTGTTCTATGCGTTTTTCTTCGATCTGTTCGTGGTTTCTACGGCTTGTTCGTGCATTCCAGTGCTATATCTTTGTTCCCCTCCTTTACACGACCTATTTGGTACTAACCTTAACCTTTTTTGTTTGATATTCATGCTTTAATTTTGAATTAGGGTTACGGGTTTTTGGGTAAACTTGAAATCGATTGATTTAGTGCTTGATTTGATAATGTTTTATGGTAATAAATAGTGTATAGTACTAGTCTGTATCATGCGCACAATCCGTTCGCTTCGATTTTCAAAAACCCCAATTTTGAAATCTGGGTATGAACAGTGACACGATGATCTTCATCGTTGTGTCACTTCGTGCGTCACTTACCTCAAGTGATGCTATTTGGTAATTTTGAAAGCCCATACCGTCACTTAATAAGTGACGCTTATTCTTGCGTCACTTCTTAAGTGACTCTTGTAGTGCCGCATATACTAGAATTATTTGTTAAGTCCGTCACTCATCCTAGTGACGCCCCATAATGCATCACTCCCTTAAGTGATTGTCTAAGTGACGCCTATGTCAATACGTCACTTATACCGTCACTTCTTAAGTGACTCCCTTAGGATACCGTCACTATGTTAAATGTCGCATGTTCTTCACCCGTCACTTCTTAAGTGTCGTATACATTGACTCACGAAATACAAACGTCACTTACATCAGTGACGCTTGATAGCGTCACTTACCATAAGTGACGCTATACTTCAATTTTAATTTTGAGTACTGTATAATACGACACTTCCTAAGTGTCGGTAGTGGCCATGCGTCACTTATCATAAGTGACGCCTAAAGTCAAATTTCGTTTTTTAACCTATCTGTGTTCGGGCTAACTCTATAACGATTTCGGTTATTTTTGTTGGTATTTTAGCTTACAGATGGCTGACCTACGGAACTATTATCGCCGTACCAACACCCGACACAATATCACGGCGTTTCTGGAATCTACACATGCTAATTTGGCGTCGTTCCGGCCGATGATCGAGTTTCTTCGACGATCCAGAATTCATTACGCCATTACCGCATCGACTCCGGATTACATGAACCAAATTGAGGAGTTTTATGATCATGCGGTGATCCGGACTCAGGGCGACATCCCGAGAATTGTCTCTACTATGTTCGGGGAGGAGATAGAAATTACTGAGAACTCTATCCGACGGGTTCTTCAGTTCCCCGATGACGCCACCATGCCCACTATGTTCCTAACCACTTTTATCTATGGGGGACTTCAGAGGATGGGCTATCCAGCGAATCAGCTATCTGATTTCCGCAAACAGTATCTCTGCAGGGTATGGAGGTACTTATGTCACATTGTTATCGTCTGTTTATCTCCGCGGAAAGGGGGTTACGATGCTGCCAGTCACTTGACACTTTCTCTCATGTTGGCCCTGATTTACAACAAACCGTATAACTTCAGCAGTTATGTTTTTGGCAACATGGTGGAGAACATACGAGCAGGTAAGGATAAATGGCTGCAGTATCCGAGGTTTGTGCAACTTTTACTGAATGATCTGAACCTCGAGATTGCACCGGATCAGCGATCTCTTTTGGTACCGACGCCTATGTTATTGCGAGTCTTCAACGACTGCAAGCTCGCGCCAAAGGGCGAACAGGTTTTGGCCGATCGCGACCTCTTCGGGCACATAGTAAATGAAAACTATGTTGCGCCGCGCGATCATGGCTTTCTGGATGATGTTGTTCCTCCGGTCAACGAGGACGACTTGGTTGATGCTGATATTGCTCAAGACTTAGATGATATTGATCGTGTTGACCAAGTCGAGGCTGATTCTGATGATGGTTGGCCCACTCCACCCGATTCTGAGGGTGACGTGCCCCCACCAACCGCTCTTGATGGTATTCAACTTGCCGATCCTCGACTCTTTAAGCGTATATTGAGACGGATTTTTGCTGGCAGGGTCCACGTCCCGAGGAATCCAGGCAAACGTCCTGCTGGGTCTTCACCCTCTTATGCTGATTTACCTCACAGAAGACGCCAGCGGACTTCAGTGGTTATCGAGGAACCGACCTCTCAGCGACAACAACCACCACCACCGTCTGACATGCCATCACTACAGATGATTTTGGCTCAGATGGAGCTTTTGCAGAAACATTTTGATGATCAACAGGCAATCATTGCAGCTCAGGCGTCTCTAATCAAAGAGTTAGAGATTAAAGCTGCACAGGTGGATGAGTTAAAGCTACAGGTCTCCGAGTTAGATTCTAGGTTGTTAGAATTGGATTCTGTTACTATTGTTTCGGGGGAGGAAGGTCAGCGTGCCTTGGAAACAAATGTAACGCCTCCCCCTGAACCAGAAAATGTACATTCTTCTGAACTGAATGAAAATATCGTTTTAGATTATTTTGTTGATGTTCCGGGACAACCGACTCCGATTGCAGCCGACTATTCAAATGTCAATCTGACATATCTGTAGAGTTTGGTTAATAGATTTGATGAAGTTGATAGATCTTTTGATCCCGATGATATTGAGATGGATGCTGAGGTTCCAGGATCGGATGAGGAATACATGGATAATCCTAATCAAGAACCAGCACCTGAACGTGAACCGGAGATTTAATCATATTAGCACTTTGCCGAAGGTTGAATTGAATCGTCTTGCTCAGCTAAACATCGTTAATCACTCTGAAGATACTCGAGGAGTTCTTTTTCAGAGAATTTTGAGAAAAGAGATTTATAGCAAGAAATATTTGTGGATTAGACCAGAGCTGGGAGTTCGATACTCATACAAGAAGAAGATTGATTTGAGAACTCAACAACCGATTATGAAATATCATTATCCACCAGCTGCTAGTCTTAAGACTGTTCCCTTACAAGAGTTACCACTGGATTTCTTACGCGATCTTAAGTATTGGTGGTTTGACTCTGTAACTCAAGAAGCTGTAATCGAATATTCTACAAAGACAACTGTGGTACAAGCACAGGATGTTTGGGGAGAATGGCCGATTAAGGAATTTGTGGGAAAGTCTATTCGTGTTTTCGATCCGATCAGCCTAATAAACTTAACGAAGAAAGACTTGAAAGCTCTCTTAAAGAATAAACTTCAGTACAATCAAGCTGATTTAGAAGAGGCTTCAAAGTTCACAAGGGTAGTCGAGATATGTTTAAAGGTGGGAATACACGCTGGAGGTACATTCCCAGAAGGTTGGTGCTAAACGCTAAACTTGAAGATTTTGAAGATTTTTGAAGACCAAGCTGAAGACACGGGGGAGTTTGTTGATGCATATTAGGTTGTCTGTCAGTTGGTCTATCGAGTTGTAATAAGCATCGTTAGTCGTATAGTGAAAATATAGTTTTTGTTATATGCGACACTTACGTTTTAGGTTAGGCGTCACTAGCCTTAGTGACGCATAGCGTCACTTAGGTAAGTGACGCATGAAGGCGGCCACATGTGACACTTCCACAAGTGACGCATGTCGGCAGACTTTTAGTATAAATACAAAACTACGGGTTTCAGGCTAGGGTTGGATGAAACTCTAGCACCATTTGTCGACTAAATCACTGTGTAATTGTTCCCAATTCGTTATACAAGCTGATATATACGTTTACTTTGTTCAAATACATTTGTTTCGGTTTGTGTTTGTTAGCAATATGTGCAATTGATTGATTCCGCATTTCAATTATAGTCAATTGTCATCTAGATCCAACGTAAGGTGCACTCTCACAAACGCACCAACAGTGTTCATGGACCTCATGAACAGAGTATGCAAACCATACCTCGACAAGTTCGTCATTGTGTTTATTGATGACATATTGGTATACTCACGAACGAAACAGGATCACGAACAACACCTGAAAACAATCCTCCAACTACTCGAGAATGAGAAGCTGTATGCTAAGTTCCCCAAATGCGAATTTTGGATGAGAGAGGTTCATTTTCTTGGTCACGTGACAAACGATAAAGGAATCCATGTGGACCCATCCAAAATAGAAGCAATCAAGAACTGGGAAGCGCCGAAAACCCCCACCGAGATTCGACAATTTCTTGGGTTGGCTGGCTATTACCATCGGTTTATCGAATTTTTTTCTAAAATAGCCTAGTCACTTACCACCTTAACTCATAAGGATAAGAAATTCGAATGGGGAGAGAAACAAGAGAACGCCTTCCAATTGCTAAAACAGAAACTGAGTACCGCACCCATCCTATCACTACCTGAAGGAGTAGAGAACTTTGTTGTCTACTGCGATGCCTTGCATCAGGGATTGGGTTGTGTTTTGATGCAAAATGACTAAGTCATTGCATATGCATCACGTCAACTGAAAGTGCACGAGAAAAACTATACGACGCATGACTTAGAATTGGAAGTAGTCATTTTTGCACTTAAGATTTGGAGACACTATCTGTATAGAACCAAGTATACCATATTCACTGATCACAAAAGTCTCCAACATATATTCGACCAGAAAGAACTTAACATGAGACAATGACATTGGGTCGAATTACTGAACGACTACGATTGTGAAATCAAGTATCACCCGAGCAAAGCTAATGTAGTAGCAGATGCCCTGAGTTGTAAAGAAGGAGTCAAACCTCGTAGAGTTCGAGCCTTGGGATTGAAAATCCACTCGAACCTCATTACTCAAATTCGTGACGCTCAACAGTTAGCTTTCGTTCCCGAGTGTAACGCCTCTCATTCCAAAACTATATATTATATTAATAAACCGGAAGCGTAGGTATTTAAAACATATATTTGATTACTACACCATATATATAATGTACAAAACAGTTATAATCAAGTTATATTATCCAAAAGTATTAACCAAATTCACTTTTCGAGGCATTACGTAAACTAACTTCGTTTTATACAAAACATTTTCAGAGTAGCATAATCTTCAAACATCCCTTGCTTTAATCAGTAACTTCTTGCTACCCACATTCTATCAAAAATCTGCAAGAAGTAACAACGAGGGATTAGCACGAAGCTAAGTGAGTAAATTCATCACACATCATTCAACTTAGCTTCATCACTTAATTACTCCTAATATCCGCAAATACTACTATCAACAATCAACAATCAACAAATACTTAATGAGGATACAATCAACAAATACTTAATGAGGATACAATCAACAAATACTTAATGAGGATACAATCAACAAATACTTAATGAGGATACAATCAACAAATACTTAATGAGGATACAATCAACAAATACTTAATGAGGATACAATCAACAAATACTTAATGAGGATACAATCAACAAATACTTAATGAGGATACAATCAACAAATACTTAATGAGGATACAATCAACAAATACTTAATGAGGATCGGTGGTTCTGGGGATAACCATAATACCCGGGAGGCTCCCCAAGAACGCTTACCCAACCATATCCGTATGGCCATACGGACGAGACCGATAGCTAGCGTTTATTACATTCAGATACAGAGTCTATACACACAACAAATGAAGTACAACTCTGTATCATTCATACAACAACCTGCTAGCCCAACCAACAGTTCATCAACTAGTTGACCTCATTAACAACTGATGCCCAAAGGCCACATAACACATAGATTTATAATCAACAAGATATAATAAATAATCAACAACATCAACATATCTACGATTACTAGTTATAATCAAATGATTTCAACTAAATCAAATGGTGAGCTTTGAATCCACTCACCGATACCTTTGTCTTCACAAACTCAGAATCCAGGGATCACTTATCTTTTGGAGGATCTGAGAATCAACAATCAAATATAAGTTAGTAATCCAAATCATCAATACTTAACTTATATCAATTTATAACATTAAGAACTTAACACAATTGATATCACAACTACAAGCTTTTACTCAGGTATGAATAATCACACATAATCATTATCATACACTAGTACTTATATATATTAATGTTATAACATGTATCAATCAATTTTACATTTAAACAAACAAGTCAAGAAGAGAGGCTGAAAGAGCCCTACAAGCCGCCGGCTGGGGGTTTAGACCCGCCGGCTTCCATGCATTACCCACCGGCTTCACCCTTGAGCAGCCGGGTGAATTAAATTTTGAGCAAACAGAAACTAATCGAGTATTAAAGACTGTAGGAGCCACCGGCTGGACATCATGACCCGTCGGGTTCCCTTATTTCACAAAGAATCCGCCGGCTAGGGTGTGCTACCCGCCGGGTTGTTCTTCATTTCTGCAACAACAGCAGCAGAACACCAATTCTGCACGAACTAAACTTACAAATTTCTAACTTTCCACTACTAATTCACTCAAGCAATGTTTCTAGCATAAAAGGGGTGTCATATTACAACTACTAACTTCAACAACTTAAACCAACATCAATTAACACCAAACAATGTCAATTTCAAGGAATTCCTTTGGTTCACTTACTTGAAATCAAAATCACACTTCAAGAACATATATACACTAATTCAACTTATGTAATTCAGTTCATAACATCATATAATACCAGAAATCATCATATATCATTTAAACATAATTCAATGCATTAAATTCTTATTTGCCCTACTTTAGTTTATGAATAATAAAACACTTACAACTTTAAGTAATTGATATGATGATGAAGATGATGATAGCAAGCTTATAAGGAATCACAATTTCAGTCTCAAGTAATCTTGTTTGAATCTCAATTTGTTGTTTGTACTTCTAGGCACACAACTTGAAGGTTAGGTTAATTTGGGAAAGTTGAGATGAAAGGAGGTAACCAAACAAGGGGTCGACTCCTGCTTTTTAATCAACTACACAGTTTAATTATTTTGGGTATTTTATACCCGTCCCAAATCTATTGTCTGGAACCTTAAAAAAAACTCTTACGAGAAACTTATTTTATTGTACCATCAACTATAGTAAATTAAAACAACTAACAATTTACTATTCACAATAAGTCCTGAGACTTATTTATCTAAGTTTCTCAATAAACAATTAATATCAAATAATTCCTAAATTAATAAAAATTAATTTAAATAGATTATTACCAGACTCGACGAGAGGATGTTACAAATCTCCCCTCCTTTAGGAGATTTCGTCCTCGAAATCTAAACTCGCTCAAACAATCTAGGATATCTGGATTTCATAGACTCTTCGGTCTCCCAGGTCAAATTGGAACCTAAACTGTGTCTCCATTTCACTAACACCATCGGTATTTGTTTCTTTCTAAGTTTAGTAATTTTTCTATCAAGTATTTCAATCGGTTCTTCTACTAGTTTCTGGTTCTGGTCAACTTTCAAATCTTGCAAAGGAAGAATCTGAGCTTGATCCTCAACATTACACTTTCTCAAATAACAGATATTAAACGTGTCATGAATACCAGCAAGCTCTGGAGGAAGTTCAAGTGTAACTGACTGATCATTAACAACTTGATGAATTTTAAAGGGACCAATGTATCTAGGAGCTAATTTCCCTCGTTTTCCAAACCGGATAACACCTTTCCATGGAGAAACTTTAAGATAAACAAGTTCTCCTTCAGAAAATGTAACTGGCCGTCTACGTGGGTCTGCATACTTTTTCTGTCTATCGCGTGCAGCTTTCAGCTTTTCTCGGGCGATAGCCACTTTATCAGCTGTGATCTGTACAATATCTGGGCCTGCAAATTGTTTTTCTCCCGCTTCTAACCAACACGTGGGGGTACGACAACGACGACCATATAACATTTCATAAGGAGGCATACCAATACTGGAATGATAAGAATTATTATAAGCAAATTCCACTAAAGGAAGGTGAGAATCCCATGAACCTCCATACTCTAATACACAAGCTCTGAGCATATCCTCTAACGTCTGAATCGTACGTTCTGACTGACCGTCTGTCTGAGGATGATAGGCCGTACTGAGATTAACACGTGTACCCAACTCCTGCTGTAAACTCTGCCAGAAATGAGAAATAAAGCGAGAATCTCTATCTGACACAATCGACAATGGAATACCATGTCTTGAAACAATTTCATTAACATACAACTGTGCGAGTTTACTGAGGGAAGCAGTCTCACTAGTTGCCAGAAAATGTGCACTCTTGGTCAATCTGTCAACAATGGCCCAAATCATGTCATTCCCTCGAGATGTACGTGGAAGTTTAGTCACAAAATCCATAGTTATATGTTCCCACTTCCATTCTGGAATCTCAAGTTGTTTCAACGACCCATACGGCTTCTGATGTTCAGCTTTCACTTGAGCACATATATGACAATTACCAACAAACTTTGCAATATCAGTTTTCATTGTAGGCCACCAGTATAAATGTTTTAAATCATTATACATCCGTGTACTACCAGGGTGGACAGACAAACGAGATTTGTGAGTTTCAGTCAAAAGCATATCTCGAATATTACCGATCAGAGGAATCCAAACACGAGACTGAAAAGTCTTTAATCCTCTAGAATCGTCAACCAGTAAGTCCTTTCTTTTCAACATAATTTCTGACTTAAGATTACGTTCCAACAAAGCTTCTAACTGTGCAGCTTTAATTTGATCCACTAAGTCAGAAGAAATATTAACTTTCAGAAAATAGACTCGGTTAGAAGTACCTTTTCTGCTCAATGCGTCGGCAACTACATTTGCCTTTCCTGGATGGTAACGTATTTCACAATCATAATCTTTAATTAATTCTAACCATCGTCTTTGACGCATATTCAGTTCTTTCTGTGAAAATACATACTGCAGACTTTTATGATCAGTACAAACAGTGCATTTAGTACCATATAAATAGTGTCTCCAAATTTTCAAAGCGAATACTACAGCTGCTAGTTCTATATCATGTGTGGGATAATTCTTTTCATGAGGTTTCAATTGCCGAGAAGCATAAGCAATGACTCTATCCCGCTGCATCAGAACACAACCCAAACCAGAATAAGATGCATCACAATAAACAATAAAGTCATCTGAGCCATCTGGTAAAGCTAACACTGGAGCTTGACATAACAATTGTCTCAAAGTCTGAAAGGCATGTTCTTGTTGATTATTCCATTCAAACTTTTCATTCTTGCGGGTTAATTTAGTCAATGGGCTAGCAATTTTAGAAAAGTCTTTAATGAATTTCCGATAATAACCAGCCAAACCCAGAAAACTTTTAATCTCAGAAGCATTCTTTGGAGTTTTCCAGTTCGTTACAGCTTCAACTTTTGAAGAATCAACTTTAACCCCATCATTACAAATAATATGACCCAAAAACTGTACTTCTCGAATCCAGAACTCACATTTAGAAAATTTTTCATATAACTGTTCTCTTTTCAAGGTTTCAAGAACTAACCTCAATTGCACGGCATGTTCTGATTCAGATTTAGAATACACGAGAATATCATCGATGAAAACGATTACAAACTTATCGAGAAATGGTCGGCATACCCGGTTCATCAGATCCATAAAAACTGCTGGAGCATTAGTCAAACCAAAAGGCATCACCAAGAATTCATAATGACCATACCTGGTACGGAAAGCAGTCTTTGGAATATCCTGTTCACGAACACGAACCTGATGGTAACCCGATCTCAGATCGATTTTAGAATATACAGAAGATCCCTGCAACTGATCAAACAAATCATCTATTCGAGGCAGAGGATATTTATTCTTTACTGTTCTTTTGTTCAATTCTCTATAATCAATACACATTCTGAATGACCCATCTTTCTTTTTAACAAACAAAACCGGTGCACCCCAAGGAGAAGAACTAGGTCTAATAAAACCTCTATCCAATAACTCCTGAATCTGATTCATCATTTCACGCATTTCAGACGGAGCTAATCTATAGGGAGCTTTAGCTACAGCTGAAGAACCAGGAATAAGATCAATCTGATACTCAACATCTCTAACCGGTGGTAATCCAGGTAATTCATCGGGAAACACCTCTGGATATTCAGAAACAACCGGAATCTCAGAAATAGATTTCTTTTCTAATTTGGCATCAATGACGTAAGCTAGATACGACTCACAACCTTTAGACAACGACTTCCTAGCTTTCATCATGGAAATCAGAGGAATACACCCACTATCCCGTTCTCCTCGAGCCACAACGTATGACTCTTCAGAGATTGGGATTCTAATCAGCTTATGGTGGCAATCTATACTTGCCTTATACTGACTTAACCAATCCATGCCAATAATCACATCAAAACTTGGAATCGGCATTAGTAGAAACGAAATTGGAAAAGTCTGGTCATCTATCACAATATTAACTCCAGTCACCGAGGTGGTAACAGGAACTAAATTGCCACTAACAATCTCTACTTCTAAGGGTTTATGTATCACAGTAGGGATTAATTTCAACTTATCACAGAAACACACAGATATGAAAGAACAATTTGCTCCAGAATCAAATAATACACGAGCTGGTACAGAGTTTATAAGAAAAGTACCCGTGATCACATCATCTGTGTGGACAGCCTCATCGACTGTCATCTGAAAAGCCCTACTCAGTGCTGGCGGAGGGTTCTTTCTCTTTGACCGGAAGATGATGAACTTCCAACCGTAACCGACCCCGTCTTTCCTGCCTCTGGACATTGACCAACCCGATGTCCTTCTTTCTTACAAGTCCAACACACAAAATTAGGATACAGACAATTCTTAATCTCATGACCTAACTCACCACATTTCAGACACTTATGGGTTTGAGCAGTACATGGACCAACATGTCTAGATCTACACGGACTGCACCAACTAGGTCCACCAACTGATCCAGAAGAACTAGTCATTCCACTTGACCTTCTATTTTGTCGACTACTTTGCCACCTAGATTTGCCCTTACTAGAAGAATCGCTTCTAGTCCTTGAAGAAGAAAAAGTAGAAATATCTCTCGGTGGATACCTACGAGAACCTCTCATATCACTGTCAACAGCACGTGCCAAAACAAAAGCCTGAGATAAGTCCCTAGCCAATCGAACTGATGTACGATATTCATGGGGTAAAGTTTCTACAAACTGTTCAATTTTAGTCTTTTCATCCGGGACCCACTTTTGAACAAAGAGAAGCTTGTCAGTAAACTGGGCAATTAAATCATCAATTGTCATCCTATCAGTTAGTTGAAGATTCACAAATTCCCGTCGAATCCGTGCCATATCAAAATCTGAGCAATACTGATTACAAACTGCTTGATGAAATTCAGACCATCGAATAGCCTTCTGTTGTTGCTCAGTTAAATGACCTGTAACCGAATCCCACCACACCATGGCTTCATCCTTCATACATTGTACCGCAAACATTACTTTAGAATCTTCATCACAACTTGTCACTTCAAATTTTCGTTCAATATCTCGTAACCAATTCAATGTTACAGTTGGATTTGTACTACCACGATACTCGGGTTGTTTGCTAGCCATAAAAGTTTTAAAAGAGCACTTCTTACTAGATTGAAAAGAAGATCCAGTACCAACAGTAGAGGTTTGTTGTTGATATACAAGTTGTTGAGCCGCAGCTTCCTCGGCTTTTCTTTTAAATTCCCTCAAAAGAATCAATTCATCCTCCATCTCATGTACATATTCATCTCTTTCTGATTCATATTGGTGATGAGCAGATGTACCTTCATGAATATGTTGTTCTTGTTGTGTGTTTGACTGAGGAGCATCTATCCGAGAGGCATTATTTGGGTGGCCGGTTGGTTGCTCATTATCTGCCATTTCTGAAATCAACAAGACACTTGAACTTTGTTAATCGTTAGTACCTATCTACTAACAATTATCGACCAATGCTAAATCCCAAACCAGGAATGTTTGACTAAACATGCTCCAGTTTTGGGGTTGAACATTCTTCAATGATCAATTATCCCAAAACTATGCTCTGATACCAACTTGTAACGCCTCTCATTCCAAAACTATATATTATATTAATAAACCGGAAGCGTAGGTATTTAAAACATATATTTGATTACTACACCATATATATAATGTACAAAACAGTTATAATCAAGTTATATTATCCAAAAGTATTAACCAAATTCACTTTTCGAGGCATTACGTAAACTAACTTCGTTTTATACAAAACATTTTCAGAGTAGCATAATCTTCAAACATCCCTTGCTTTAATCAGTAACTTCTTGCTACCCACATTCTATCAAAAATCTGCAAGAAGTAACAACGAGGGATTAGCACGAAGCTAAGTGAGTAAATTCATCACACATCATTCAACTTAGCTTCATCACTTAATTACTCCTAATATCCGCAAATACTACTATCAACAATCAACAATCAACAAATACTTAATGAGGATACAATCAACAAATACTTAATGAGGATACAATCAACAAATACTTAATGAGGATACAATCAACAAATACTTAATGAGGATACAATCAACAAATACTTAATGAGGATACAATCAACAAATACTTAATGAGGATACAATCAACAAATACTTAATGAGGATACAATCAACAAATACTTAATGAGGATACAATCAACAAATACTTAATGAGGATACAATCAACAAATACTTAATGAGGATCGGTGGTTCTGGGGATAACCATAATACCCGGGAGGCTCCCCAAGAACGCTTACCCAACCATATCCGTATGGCCATACGGACGAGACCGATAGCTAGCGTTTATTACATTCAGATACAGAGTCTATACACACAACAAATGAAGTACAACTCTGTATCATTCATACAACAACCTGCTAGCCCAACCAACAGTTCATCAACTAGTTGACCTCATTAACAACTGATGCCCAAAGGCCACATAACACATAGATTTATAATCAACAAGATATAATAAATAATCAACAACATCAACATATCTACGATTACTAGTTATAATCAAATGATTTCAACTAAATCAAATGGTGAGCTTTGAATCCACTCACCGATACCTTTGTCTTCACAAACTCAGAATCCAGGGATCACTTATCTTTTGGAGGATCTGAGAATCAACAATCAAATATAAGTTAGTAATCCAAATCATCAATACTTAACTTATATCAATTTATAACATTAAGAACTTAACACAATTGATATCACAACTACAAGCTTTTACTCATGTATGAATAATCACACATAATCATTATCATACACTAGTACTTATATATATTAATGTTATAACATGTATCAATCAATTTTACATTTAAACAAACAAGTCAAGAAGAGAGGCTGAAAGAGCCCTACAAGCCGCCGGCTGGGGGTTTAGACCCGCCGGCTTCCATGCATTACCCACCGGCTTCACCCTTGAGCAGTCGGGTGAATTAAATTTTGAGCAAACAGAAACTAATCGAGTATTAAAGACTGTAGGAGCCGCCGGCTGGACATCATGACCCGTCGGGTTCCCTTATTTCACAAAGAATCCGCCGGCTAGGGTGTGCTACCCGCCGGGTTGTTCTTCATTTCTGCAACAACAGCAGCAGAACACCAATTCTGCACGAACTAAACTTACAAATTTCTAACTTTCCACTACTAATTCACTCAAGCAATGTTTCTAGCATAAAAGGGGTGTCATATTACAACTACTAACTTCAACAACTTAAACCAACATCAATTAACACCAAACAATGTCAATTTCAAGGAATTCCTTTGGTTCACTTACTTGAAATCAAAATCACACTTCAAGAACATATATACACTAATTCAACTTATGTAATTCAGTTCATAACATCATATAATACCAGAAATCATCATATATCATTTAAACATAATTCAATGCATTAAATTCTTATTTGCCCTACTTTAGTTTATGAATAATAAAACACTTACAACTTTAAGTAATTGATATGATGATGAAGATGATGATAGCAAGCTTATAAGGAATCACAATTTCAGTCTCAAGTAATCTTGTTTGAATCTCAATTTGTTGTTTGTACTTCTAGGCACACAACTTGAAGGTTAGGTTAATTTGGGAAAGTTGAGATGAAAGGAGGTAACCAAACAAGGGGTCGACTCCTGCTTTTTAATCAACTACACAGTTTAATTATTTTGGGTATTTTATACCCGTCCCAAATCTATTGTCTGGAACCTTAAAAAAAACTCTTACGAGAAACTTATTTTATTGTACCGTCAACTATAGTAAATTAAAACAACTAACAATTTACTATTCACAATAAGTCCTGAGACTTATTTATCTAAGTTTCTCAATAAACAATTAATATCAAATAATTCCTAAATTAATAAAAATTAATTTAAATAGATTATTACCAGACTCGACGAGAGGATGTTACACCGAGCGTCTTAAGGAAGAATCCTTGAAGGGAATGGAGAAACAACTTGAAACTAAGGACAACGGAGTGTTCTACTTTATGAACCGGATTTGGGTTCCGTGTGTTGATGAATTGCGTAGATTGATATTGGACGAAGCTCATAAGTCTAACTACTCAATACATCCTGATGCAGACAAGATGTACCATGATCTAAAAGGTTTCTATTGGGTGGCCTGGCATGAAACGAGATATTGCCACCTATGTTAGCAAATGTCTGACTTGTGCGAAGGTTAAGGTGGAATACCAAAAACCTTCAGGGCTGTTGCAACAACCCGAGTTGCCACAATGGAAATGGGAACACATTACTATGGACTTCATCATGAAACTACCAAAGACTTCAGCTGGAGCTGATTCAATATGGGTGATTGTCGATCGATTGACGAAATCAGCCCACTTCCTTGCTATCAAAGAGAATGACAAACTAGAGAAACTGGCAAGGATCAATTTGAAAGAGATAGTTTCTCGACATGGTGTGCCATTATCTATAATCTCTGATAGAGATGTCCAATTCACCTCTCGCTTCTGGCAGTCACTACAACAGGCTTTAGGTACTCGACATGACATGAGTACAGCCTACCATCCACAAACCGACGGCCAAAGTGAATGAACGATAAAAACGCTCGAAGACTTGTTGCGAGCAGGTGTGATAGAGTTTGGGTTAGCTGGGATACTCACCTAACTCTAGCAGAGTTCTCTTTTAACAACAGTTATCACACCAGTATACAAATGGCACCATTTGAGGCGTTGTATGGTCGAAAATGCTGATCACCACTCTGTTGGGTAGAGTTGGGTGACAGACAACTATCCGGACCTGAGATTGTCCAAGAAACTATGGACAAGATATCTCAAGTAAAAACGGCACGAGACTGACAAAAGAGTTACGCCGATAACCATCATAAACCTCTTGAGTTTCAAGTAAGAGACAAAGTCCTACTCAAAGTATCGCCCTGAAAGGGGATAGCGCGTTTTGGAAAACGGGGAAAACTGAACCCACGTTATGTCGGACCTTTTGAAATCCTTGCGAGGATTGACCCTGTAGCATACAAGCTCCAACTGCCACAAGGGATTAGTAACATCCAAGACACTTTTCACATCAGTAATCTTAAAAAGTGTTTGTCGAACGAAACACTCATGATTTCTCCTGGCGAAGTCTTTATTGACTCAAAACTAAATTTTGTGGAGGAACCCATCGAAATAATTGACCGCAAAACACACAAACTCTGACGTAGTCGGATCAAACTTGTCAAAGTTCGTTAGAACTCCAAGCGTGGCCCAGAGTCTACTTGGGAACGCGAGGATGAAATACGAAACAAGTACCCTCACCTGTTCGAACTCGTACCGGACACAAACAACGCAACTTAAATCTGGGGGCGAGATTTTGCTAACGTGGGGAAAATGTGACAATCCTCCAATTAGGGTACAAATCTTCACCTAACTACCTGCATTACCTAGAGTTAATTCCCTGAGTAGTGAATTCAAAACTAATTTTGTGTGATAAGTTTAGCAAAACTTATTATGTTAATACGCGACGTATTATTTGATTCGTAATTACTTTATAATTGCGTACAAAATAAACATGTCGAACCTGACAAATAAATATACGAACAATAGTTGGTGATACAAAATAATTAATAATATGATATTATTAATTTTGGATATTATTTAAATTATATCATTGCGATAATATAAAAATAATTATACATTTTATATATAACGTATCGTACGAACAGAAACAATTACAAAACGTACCCAAAGGTCAAAAATAATAAAAGTATTATTTTTCACCTTCATATTAAAGTATTTGGAAAAATATCTCAAAATATAATTACGAAAATTGAATGAAATCTGGCACACAATTGGACCCGTACACGAAATTAATGGGCTAAATACCTAAACGATTACACAATATAAAATATATGTTCGACCAATTATTGTACACCACCTTACTTCCTTTAAAATATTTGAACAGAGTACCAATATAATATACTCCATACCTTGATCACTCAAACCACCTAACAACAATAATTCACATCCTCCATTTTTATCTCTGGTTTTGGGAACGACACAAAGAAGAAACTGCAGTAGTGAAGAAGTGAAGCAAGAACATCAACCATCTTCATTATCCTTCATTCTTCAAACCATCACCTTCAAACATTTTGTGACACCCCGCAAATTTCAATATAATTACGTACAGTAAACACGTGCATGTCTTAGCCTAATTCCCTGCTTTGTGAATTCACAAACTATTTTTATGAAGTAAGTCTAGCAAAGCCCAATATTTTAATACATAGAGTATTACTATTTTCGTAATTAGTTATAATTATGCGTGAAATTATCGAAACGAGTCCGACGAAACAAATATGTACGTTGGTGTTACAAAACTTATAAATAACGTAAAACTATATTTATAGTAGTTATTTAAACAAATATATTATGCTAAACGATATTGCATAACGATAAAATGTAAACGATTACGTTTATAATAAAACGTATCGTGCGCGACACAAATATACGAATCGAGCCTGACAACTAAACGAGTTAAAATTTATATTTTGTAAACTAAAAATAAAGTATTTGAAATAATAATTTGAAATAAATATTAACGTTTTAAATGACCGCTAACTAAAACAAAAACAAACTAACGTGAAACGATTTAAACACTAAGCGCGATTAACGGGTTAATACCCAAAGTATCTACACAATAATTAGGGGACAAAGCATGAGCAATGCCCATACTTTTCCCTTGACCAAAAATCTGCCATCTTTGTTGACTTGGGTGAAACCGTCCATCACCACCCCTTTATGTGCTCCCCATATTTCTTGATTGTTTGGACTAGTTAAACACAAGAATACAATACATTATACTTTCACCCACTCATTTCTCCCATTTCTTTCCCTCTCCCTCTCGGCTGAAAACAGCCCAAAAACACCTCCCATCATCATTATCTTCATCATAATAATCATCTTCTTAACCATCAAGACCTAGCATGGAACAAGGAGGAACAAGCTTTAGCATCATCATCTTTTCATTTCTTCATCTTAAATCCTTGTAAGGATCCTTGATCTTTCACTAATATTGTATGTTTTTAGCTTAATAACATGTTTGTTGTTCATCTCATGAAAGATCTTGTACAAAAACATAACAAAAACTAAGAAAACATAACCTTTGGTGATGTCGACTTCCTGGACAGATTTTTCAGTCTTAGTAGAAAAATCATATAAAATCATAGGTGTTGAATTAATGCATGAAACCAGCGCCAAAATCTTCGTATTTACGTTATCTATAACTTTCGTGTTGAAGGTTTTCTCCAGAAACTCACGAATTTTTTCCGAGAACTCGATTTGTACACTGAACTCATCCCTGGCCGAAATCTGGAACTTGTTTGGTTCATGACACTTTTTAACTAACTTAGAAACTCCTAATAATCCTGAAAAAATATATATTTTGGAAGTAGTTAACATTTGTAGGATTGTTGTGTAAAAATTTCGGAATCTTTCGTGAAGATTTACCTAGTTAAATCGCGTGGACAAAATCGTACAAAAACTGAAAATACACTTTCGGGGGCTGTTTTGGGCTCGGAATAAAAAATGACTTTTTTGGTTAACCACGAAATGCAATGACAATTTTCCCGAGCTCTATAAACATATTTAAGGTGTTCCTAAAAATTTCAGGTCAAACCGAACCCTTTTGACCAAGTCAACCGAAACGAGCCTCGGTATAAAAAATGTCAAAGGAAATGTAAAACTGACGGCGCCCAAACGGTCAGTCGGGTTTTCACCCCGTCGTCGGACCGTCCGTCGGAGCGCGCGTCGGTTGAGGTTTAAATTTATAAAGAGCTGGGGACTCAATTTATAAGTACTACCTATCACACAGGGTGAGTAAGCAGTAAGTATAACTCGAGGTCGTTCTTAAATCGGAGCGAATTGAAACGAAGTGATGCCAAAGATAGAGTTTTGCTTTTAGGATGGGTTTTGTGCAGATAGGTAGGTTTTGAGGGTTTTCTATTTTAATTATCTAACTAATTAACGACAGGAAAAGTAAATGAGATAGAGTAGAATCGGTAGGTAGGTAGACAGATAGAGAATTGCGGCAGTTGAAACTTCAATAATCAGTTGCGGGAATGATGCTTATTGTAAAGATAATTGGGGACATTTTTAGTTAATAAACAGATGCATTATGGGTGTAAACACTAGGACCCTACTCATTCTAGTTAAGTACCAGAATAAGTATGTCACGAGACCTAGGCTATCGTGATTCTGATCAGAACAGGCTACTCAACCCCCCACACTGTCTTTTTGGACAAGTGACCCTTCAAGGGTGCAGGAATAAGGTAACAGACTGCCACTTGGGTTATTCTGACCGTTCTTAACACCTAAATGTAAATGCCATTTCCTAAATATGTTCAGATTATTAACTGGTTATTCTAAACTATCAGTTTTGTAGAGTCTGAGGGTTTTAAGAACTCCGAACCACTGCTGGGCTTGACTTTCATCTCCAGACTCATTCCTTACGTTTTATTAGTTCAACTACTTTTGTCATGATCTAGCCTCTCCTTTGCAATCAGTCATTCAGCCCTAGGAACACCAGCGGGGTACAATGCAACTCCTTCCACAGGGTACTAACCTAGGAACCATTTACGATGTACCGCACTTAGATAATTCCACAGATTCGTGTAACCGAGGATGTAATTACGGTGTACTAGGATGTTTCCACAGCTTTCCATCCCTAGGTACATATACCGTGTATACTATCGAAGTGTTTCCATAGCTTCAGTTACAGGGGTAGCCTTACGGTGTACTGTGCACTTCCACAGCTATATTGGTTTCTAGGCCATATTCTAGGGTCTCTAGGTAATCCACAGTGTTGGCACAGACGGCTGTTTCCGGAGCTTTCACGTTGTACTCCACCAGTGGTGTTTCCAAAGCTATACTCAGTATTTCAGCCGAATTACAGTGACAAACACGGCTTCTTTACTAAAACACAGATAACTTCCTACTGTACCTAGAGTTGATCAGGTTCTAAGCCTAAAGTAGTAGTCACGCGAAGGACTGGAAAGGGTGATCCATAGCTAGGTCTAGATGCATGATAAGTATAGACATAACAAATATAATAATTCCCAATTATATAGATTTAAAGATTAATTCAACATCATCCCTACTTCTAACTATCTACATTTCAACAACCGCAACAGCACACTACTCAACAAACATGGCAATAATAGTAACATACATCATACAAACAGGCAGAAATAATTCGGACATAGTATAAGTATGAAAAAAGAGATATCACCAGTAAAATTGAGTAGAGTAACAGCTGAAAAGAAAAGGCAGAGTCTTGCACCAAGAATGCTTCTTATTACACCGTGATTACAATACCAGCTTTTCTCTCTCTCTACTGCTAACCAACTACCTATCTAACTCTCTCTCTCTAGAGAGAGAAACTCTAGAGAGAGAAACTACCTAAACTATTCTAGAGAGAGACTAAAAATATAAAAATATAAGAAAACGAAGAATTGAAGTGTGTATGTGAAGTATTGGATTTGTTGGATGGTATCTTGAAATGATGAAATGAGGCTAGTATTTATAGAGAACGCACAACCGTATCCGTAGACCGTATCCAAACCACAAAATGCACAACCGTATCGCAAGGGCAAATAAAAATCAGATTTTTATCGCCCAAACACACGATACGGCTGAGTTAGGGTGAATACGGGCAAACTGGACCGTATACGACTGTGCACAGGGTGAATACGGGCAAACTAGGCCGTATACGGGTGGGCACAGGCCGTATATGGCCTGCACAGACCGTATACAGTCTAGATCCAGCCGTATACGGCCTGGACCAGCCGTATACGGCCTGGACCAGCCGTATACGGCCTGGTTCAGCCGTATCCTGGCCTCTCGGTTTCCTATTTCTTCGTTCGGGCGTAACTTCTTCGTCGTTTATCCGTTTTGAGCGTTCTTTATACCCACGCGTTCGTATTTTCCTAACGAAGAGAATGACATAAGTTAGAGGTCATAACTCGGAGCATAGCTTAAAGTGCATTGAAATGAGTGAACGGTGGTGTGATAAAGCAGTTTTGCCCGGTTTCTTATGTTTTTCATGCCATTTTTAGTGATTTTTCAAACATCGACTCCGTTTTGACTTAGTTAACAAAACTTTATGAATAATGTTCTTTTAAGTATGTTTTTGTTAACTTTGTGCCTAAAATGTGAAAGATAACGTACGTAAAAACATGACTTTTTACGTGTTATCAAAAACCTTAGATTTTTGCTCGAAACAAATGTCTTAAGTGTTTTACTGCGAAACTTGAACAAAATTGAGGTTTGTAACACTTATTGATCTAATACTTTCATAAACAAACGAATTTGTAAGAGATATGTTAATCCTTAATTGAATTAACCTTCGTGTAATACTTAAAAAAGCTCGTTACCCGATACGTATCGCGATCTCCGTTTGTTCCACTCGTCCATTTGGTTGATAGGTTATCGGTCCTAATCGTTTAATACAAATTCGTTCGGTCCGTTAAGGAGTAAGAGTTTGTGTGTACATACAAGGCTAGTATAAATAAGCAGTTTGGATAAGGTTGAACGTATGTATCAAAATGGTTTTGGGTATCCTATAAACTCATATACGTCGTGATACCATTGCAATTACGTCGGCCGCTATAATTGTTAGGGGTTGTTAGGGTATCCTTTCACGTATGTACTTACTACCACATTCTACATTACAATGTTCAGCCTTGTTCCTATACTTCTCTAAGTGCGTCATGACAATAGTTTCCGTATAGTGAGTTAGTCGTATGCAATTGAATGTATGCATGAGTGTCCTAGCCAAGGCTATAGTCTAGGTCTCTAAGGCTCCTAAGTCACTAGAGACTCCTAGTTCGCTATAACCAATGGCTCTGATACCAATCTGTCACACCCCCAAAATCTGTAATTGTGATTATCAGATGGTTTGGGGAAGCATTATATCGAGCGGGGGTGCTGACGTCACCATTAGACATCATGCATATCAGAGCTTATGATTATTGGTGCATAGTAGGAAGACATCCTATTTCATCGTGGGTCGCCTAGTTCCATAGTATGCATGCTTATATGTACAACTAATTCCCTGATAAAGATAGTAAAAGGTCAACATAATGTTGAGTGAATTCACAGGTTTTATGTTTACAAGAATAGTTGATCAGTCAAACATGTTCACAAATAGTAATTGCCATAACAGTTTAACGAAGTTTTGTGGAACGTTATCCAAATGCAGTTCAAAACAAATTGTAGGAAAGTAAGTATCATAGTAGTGGTAGGAAAGTCGTATCCTATTAGTTGTAGGAAATTAGTATACTAATAAAGTTTTGTTGGAATGTTATCCAAATATATAATTTTCATTGTAATGTTATCCAAATATATAGTTTTGTAGGAATGTTGTCCTAAAATATAAATTCATTGGGATGTTACCCAATAACACAGATTCATTGGGACGTTACCCAATAACACAGATTTGTTGGGATGTCACCCAATAACACAGATACGTTCGGGCGTTACCCAATAACACAATTTTGTAGGGACGTTACCCAATAGCACAGATTCGTTAGGACGTTACCCAATTTCGTTGGGACGTTACCCAATAACAAGGATTCGTTGGGACGTTACCCAATAACACGGATTCGTTGAGACGCTACCCAAAATAAATAGTTTTCTATGTGACGTAACCCAAAATAAATAATTTAAGTGGGATGTCTGCCCAAAATATAGTTCCCAAGTATAGCTCGTAATTTTTTCTTAAATCAAAGATAACATAGTTCATGTAACAAGGTTCAAGTAGTTCATAGTAAGTCATAGAAATCAAGCATTAAGTAGTTCGCAAAACAGTTTCCAAGTAGTTCGTACAAATAGCAGCAAAGTAGTTCGTAGTACAGAGTATAAAAGCATAGAAGCAATTATAAAATCATGGTATGTTATGGCAATATTAAAAGCAGCTGTCTATGTTTTTCACCCCAAGTTGAAAGCAGTAAAATAGTAGAAAGTGGGGCTGTGAACTCACCTCGTGAGCTTGGTATGTGAGTGCTAGCAAAGCTTAAGCCCAAGTAATGTCTCTAACGTCCTAAACGTATAAGACAATTTATATAAGTGTATGGCTAAACGCCATAACATGTTATTCATTCACTCGTCGAAAGATCGTTATTGTTCGTAGTTTGTACGTTATGTTGGTGATGGTTTCGTAATAATAATTATGTAGCTTATTATTATTATGTTTATATTGTGATATACTTTTTAAAAGTATATGTATATAGAGTGTGCGAGTTATATCATATATATATATATATATATATATATATATATATAACTATATATATATATAGTTATTTATCTTATATATATATATATATATATATATAGAGATATATAGTTTGTTCATCGTATGTATGTATGTATGTATATATATATATATATATATATATATAACTTATTCGTTATATATATATTGTTAGTTCGTTATATATATATATATTGGACGTTTGAGTAAATATGTATATAGTTTTCGTTTTCATTTTTAAACGTAAATATAAAAGTATCATTTTTCGTAAATGTTATAAACCTCAATTTTGTTCAAGTTTCATAGTAAAACAACCAAATGGACCGAACGAATTTGTACTAAATGATTAGGACCGACAACCTATCAACCAAATGGACGAGTGGAACAAACGGAGATCGCGATACGTATCGGGTAACGAGCTTTTTTAAGTATTACACGAACGAATATTACAACTTATACGTATCAACCAAATTGAATTAAGGATTAACATTTTCAAAATAACAGTTTGTAGGAAACACAGGTTAATTTAATTAAGGATTAACATTTTCAAGATAATAGTTTGTAGGAAACATATGTTAATTCAATTAAGGATTAACATTTTCAAAATAATAGTTTGTAGGAAACACAAGTTAATTCAATTAAGCATTAACATTTCCAAGATAATAGTTTGTTGAAAACACAGGTTAATTCAATTAAGGATTAACATTTCCACAATAGTTGTTAATAGGAAACACATGTTTATTCAAATATAATAAACATTTCCTATATAATTGTATAGTTTTGTGGGAAATATAGACGATGATCCCCCTAAGGTTAGCTAGACCTTTAGAGTTAAAGTAACGACATCGAGTGCTATAACCAATCCACGACTTGTTTAATGTTTTTGCCTCAGTAACAGGTAAGTATACACTCCTCGTTACGACTGCCATCGATGTGGTTGGAATGACCAACAAGTTATATATGTGGGAGGGCTGTCACCTCGATAGTACTATCTGTATACTCAGTGGCTAGAGTCACCTAGCTAAAGTTTATAGGTTGCAAGCACTGGGACTTCTGTGCATTACAACTACCTCACGTAAACCGAGGTTCGTACCAAGATGCGTTGTCAAATTCTCAAAACAGTATGAAAAAGCATTTCATATTAAGTAGTTGGGTATAAAAGCAATAAAGCATTTATATATGTAAGTTGCATGTTATAGCAAAACAGTTCTATGTTTTCCACCCCATAATTTAAAAGTAGTAAAACATGTAAAAATAGGGTTGTGAACTCATTGGTAGCGATGAACAAGCAATACAACTAGTAGTATGTAGTCCAATAGCGTCCTCAAAGTCCTAGACGCAATAAATATACTAACATAAGTACAAAAGACTATTCGTTGTGTTTAAGTGTTTTTACAATTTAGTTGGTGAAAAATATGTTGAAAAATAAATGTTATCTTTCGAGTTATGTTGGTCGTTGGATTAATCGTTGCGTGTAAGTATATAGATATATATATATATATATATACCTATTAGTTGAATATATATATTCGTATATGTATAAAAGTCGTCGTCATGTATATATAAAAATAGTTGACGTCCATGTACATATATATATACATACAAAATATAATATTTGTACTAATCGTGTTACTCGTTCATTTTTACTCGTTCCAAAAATTGTCGTTTTCGAAATAAATAATTATTATTGTCCCAAAGTTTGTCGCGTCCATTTTATAACATTATTTGAATAAATATCGTATAAAATAATGTCCCGCGGTTGTGTACAATTTTAGTACCAACGTTCGTGTCATATTTTAGAACAAAATATAACATGGACAATAATTTTATGTCGTATAGTCGTTAATATTTTTGTATCATTCATAACTTATCAATAATTCGTTAAATCGTAATACCGTTTCGTACAATTATAGTCGTTTACGTGTTTGTAAGTTCGTATATATGTATGTACATATAAAAATGGTTGTCGTTCATATATATATATATATATATATATATATATATAAGATATAAAATATATATATAAAACAAACAGGTCGGTCACAGGACTCAAACCTGTGACCTTCCCTTTCACATTGCAAGTCACAACCACTAAGCTATCTTTACATATTAGTATTTAAATGTTACAAAGTGTATTTATGTGTTTATGTGCTCTTAAAATTAGCAAGAGCCAATCGTCTATACAATACATTAGTCGTTCCTCTATAATTATTGAGCCGATCGGCTCACTTTATGTAGCCGATCGGTTCACTTTTTTTTTCTCAGTATTCGTTCTGTTCTGTGTTCACGATTTCAGTCCAAAATTAACCCAGATTTTATATTAATTCGAGTTATAACTTTTTTTTTAAACATAATATAAGTTTTATCCACAAGATTTTACCCATTATTGCACTTAACCAACAAATATATTCATCAAATTTTGTGTACAAAGTATAAATTTTACTCAAATTTATTATCACTCAATCATCAAATTATCAAAATATGTACATATATTATGTTAGATTAATACCATATAAAATGAAATTTAAGTAATGATTTAAAGATAAGAAATTTTCCTTACAATGAGATGATTAGGATGGCACGGTGGAGATGATTGACGATAATGATGATATTTATGCGATCATGGTTTTTGGTTGAGGTGCAAATGTGTCACACCCCCAAAATCTGTAATTGTGATTATCAGATGGTTTGCGGAAGTATTAGATCGAGCGGGGGTGCTGACGTCACCATTAGACATCATGCATATAAGAGCTTATGGTTATTGCTGCATAGTAGGAAGACATCCTATTTCGTCGTGGGTCGCCTAGTTCCATAGTATGCATGCTTATATGTACAACTAATTCCCTGAAAAAGATAGTAAAAGGTCAACATAATGTTGAGTGAATTCACAGGTTTTATGTTTACAAGAATAGTTGATCAGTCAAACATGTTCACAAATAGTTATTGCCATAACAGTTTAACGAAGTTTTGTGGAACGTTATCCAAATACAGTTCAAAACAAATTGTAGGAAAGTAAGTATCATAGTAGTGGTAGGAAAGTCATATCCTATTAGTTGTAGGAAAGTAGTATACTAATAAAGTTTTGTTGGAATGTTATCCAAATATATAGTTTTCGTTGTAATGTTATCCAAATATATAGTTTTGTAGGAATGTTGTCCTAAAATATAAATTCGTTGGGACGTTACCCAATAACACAGATTCGTTAGGACATTACCCAATCACACATATTTGTTAGGATGTTACCCAATAACACAGATTCGTTGGGACGTTACCCAATAACACAGTTTTGTTGGGACGTTACCCAATAACACAGATTCGTTGGGACGTTACCCAATAACACAGATTCGTTGGGACGTTACCCAATAACATGGATTCGTTGGGACGTTACCCAATAACACGGATTCGTTGAGACGCTACCCAAAATAAAAAGACGTAACCCAAAATAAATAATTGTAACACCTGGTCAAAAAGTCAATTTTCGCGCCAAATTTAAACTTCAAATAATTGTACTTTTATACGCGATTATAACAAAGTATTCAAAAATGTAAGTCGTTTTAATTAAAAACGCATTGTAGATATATAAAACCGCACGAAAATAATCTATTAAATTTTAGTTTCAAAATAGTATTTTTATAAAATACTTCAACTCGAAAACATTTCAAATTAATATAAACGAATTTTAGAATTTAAAATACTATTTTAAATTAAGATCGGGTACAAAAACACGGATATTTTGTACTGTGGTTGGAGACCACAGTCCCCAAAGTGGGGATCTGGAAATGGATAAAACCATCTCCACCTCCCATCTTTCTTTCATTTCATTTCATAAAACACATACATACACCCCAAAACTCTCTCAACCTCATCCCCTTCACTTACACCACCCACCACCACCGCCGCCGTTGTCATCATCATCAACAAGAACAACAGCAACAACAAGCATTCATCATCATCTTTATCCTCAAGTTCATCGTCACCATCTTCAAACCTTCGATTTTCAAATCGTAAGAAATCATCCACTTTTCTTTGTTATTTCTTGATAAAAACACTTAATATAATATGTATTAGCATTATAACAACAAGATTCGGCCTAAAAATGGGCTAGATTGCGTTTTTGGGTGAAAACCCGTCGAACAGTCGCAAGTGTCGCCCACAGACCTGCAACATAGCGTCACTTGCCTAAGTGATGCATGTAAGTGTCGCATATTAGTGACGCATCCTAGTGACGCTACCTAGTGTCGCATTTAGTGACGCAAATAGTGACGCCTTTGAGTGTCACCTTAAGTGACGCCCCCTTAGTGACGCCCGTAGCGTCACTTCCCAAGTGACGCCAATCTTAAGTGTCGCCTATAGCGACACTTGCCTAGTGTCGCCTAAAGCAGAAAATACACATTTTTCACTAAGTGTCGAAACTCAAATTTTACCAGGGGCTCTGCCCCTTGGATCCCGCCAGGGGTTGCCACCCCTTGGACCCCGCTACCAGGGGCACTGTCCCCGGACCCTCGTACACGGTTTCCAAACCTGAACGACAAATGAATGCTTACACAACTCACTAAGACAAATTGATTTGTCTCTTACTTATATAACCTCACTTGTTTAGGACACTAGGAGGTTACCCATTGGACGACACGCGTATCTTAAGATCACTGACAACTCACAGGTGAGTTTGATAGCCCCACTCTTTCAACTGTTTTATTGTTTTCGGGGTGAGACGCATGCTCAATTTCTGTTTTCGAATTATAATACCAAACTTTTATAATTCATACTTATCTATATTACTGTTTGGTAATACGAATGTGTAATACTTAGGAATTGCACCCATTATGTTGTCGTAGAACAATATCACCATTTAACCTTGTTAGGTCACCATTGCACACTGTTAGATTGTCGACCAACAATCACCATCAAATGACATGGCTAAGTCACCATCATACATTGACCTTATTTTCGCGGGACAACATTACCAAATTCACTAGAACTGTTTAGTTCTACCTCCATTGGACAACAACTAGACTTTTACAGGATTAGTTTTCCTTTTAGGAACTAAGACTGCACATACGTTCAGGACTTCTAAATTGGAATTGAACTCAAGTAAACATCAACCCAAGATCTCCATATACTTGCTAGGCTGAGACTAGGAGTACACGATAGTATCATATGTTAGTATAGATTCGTTACACTAATACAAAACAACTAGGTGATGATTAGTCATACCTAGGCATATTATGAAATACATAATATCTAAGTATTGTACATACATATTTAGATACAATACGTTACTCTCATGCGTTGCATGACTCACGGTTACATGTGTTTGTTTGATTTGACTTATGTATATATATTTATATATGTATACACATATTCGTACTCAATATCGAGCACTTGGTGCTACATACAATTTACTTATGTATATAGATATACATACACTCTGACAAACACGATCATACTAGTCGGGCATGTCGTAGTACTGCCGACTCTCATTTACTCAAGTCGGGCATGTCGTAGTACTGCCAGCTCAATTTCAAACATTGCTTGCGAGCAATTCGGTCGATGCCAGTTGGGCACACAACGATGCCACGGTAAAGTGGGCACAAAACGATGCCACGGTATTGCAGTGGGCACAAGTTCGATATCGCGGTAAAGCGATACATTCGATGGACGGGCGAGCTTATGCTCGTAATCCACACTCATTCACGGATGGGCAAGCTTATGCTCGTGATCCGCAACAAGTTAACGGGTCGGTGGGATTTCCACGTGAGGCCGTTAGCTCAATCATGTCCGGGTTAGCTTACACTAACTGGTCAAACAGACACACTAAACATTTCAATCATAGTTCTGCGGAATTACAATTAATTGCAATATGTCCGGGTTAGCTCACACTAACTGGTCAAACGGACACACTAAACATTCAATCATAGATCTGCGGGTCTACATTTAACTATTGCTGGATGCAATACACTAGTTACTCAATCATAGTCTGCGGGACTACAATTTAATTTTTGATGGACACCACATATTATGCCACGGGGGCATCCTCACGTTTTAATACAACATAAATCATTACTCGTTAACATATGACGCGGTCATACAATCACACGATTCACACTTAGGCATGTATTGCCTCACGTCTGTAGACTCAATTATACCTTATCGGTATCTAGGCATAGTATGCCACACTCTCTATGTACTTAGGTACACGTCACCACTATTTGGGTATGAAATACCCCGTTAGATGTATATACACTGGTATTACAACTACATAACAAAACAATTCAAAATAGTGGATTTTGAAACCATCTTTCAAAACATACAAGATATATACTTTATGTTTCATTTATAAATCCTATGAACTCACCAGCTTTATAGCTGACTCGTTTTAGCATGTGTTCTCAGGTGCCCAGCAGGATTAGGATTGCTACAAGCTTTGCTAGCTCGAGTCGCATGTTTTTAAACAACTGGATTTCTCTGCATAACTTTTGTATTACAAATTATGTATTGAAATTATTTTGCGAACTCGCAACTTGTATACACTTTTATTTTGGAAATGTATAACTATTTTCAAACGTCTCATTTAGAGTCGTTCATTATTTACCTTTGTGCTTGTGATATTTGATTTGGTAACACCCGACCCGACCGCTTCCGCAACCCGAAATTAGAGGGTGTTACAATAATTTAGTTCGGATGTCTGCCCAAAATATAGTTCCCAAGTATAGCTCGTAATTTGTTCTTAAATCAAAGATAACGTAGTTCAGGTAACAAGGTTCAAGTAGTTCATAGTAAGTCATAGAAATCAAGCATTAAGTAGTTCGCAAAACAGTTTCCAAGTAGTTCGTACAAACAGCAGCAAAGTAGTTCATAGTACAGAGTATAAAATCATAGAAGCAATTATAAAATCATGGTATGTTATGGCAATATTAAAAGCAGTTGTCAATGTTTTTCGCCCCAAGTTGAAAGCAGTAAAATAGTAGAAAGTGGGCTGTGAACTCACCTCGTGAGCTCGGTATATGAGTGCTAGCAAAGCTTAAGCCCAAATAAGGTCTCTAACATCCTAAACGTATAAGACAGTTTATATAAGTGTATGGCTAAATGCCATAACATGTTATTCGTTCACTCGTCGAAAGATCGTTATTGTTTGTAGTTTGTACATTATGTTGGTGATGGTTTCGTAATAATAATTATGTAGCTTATTATTATTATGTTTATATTGTAGTATACTTTTTAAAAGTATATGTATATAGAGTGTGCGAGTTATATCATATATATATATATAACTTATTCGTTATATATATTGTTAGTTCGTTATATATATATATATATATATATATATATATATTGCACGTTTGAGTAAATATGTATATAGTTTTCGTTTTCATTTTTAAACGTAAATATAAAAGTATCATTTTTCGTAAATGTTACAAACCTCAATTTTGTTCAAGTTTCATAGTAAAACACTTAAAACATTCGTTTCGAGCAAACATCTAAGGTTTTACATTTCGTTTCACATTTTTTATTCCGAGGCTCGTTTCGGTTGACTTGGTCAAACGGGTTCGGTTTGACCTGAAATTGTTAGGAACACCTTAAATATGTTTACAAATCTCAGGAAAATTGTCATTGCATTTCGTGGTTAACCAAAAACGTCCTTTTTTATTTTGAGCCCAAAACAGCCCCCGAAAGTGTATTTTCAGTTTTTGTACGATTTTGTCCACGCGATTTAACTAGGTAAATCTTCACGAAAGATTCCGAAATTTTTACACAACAATCCTACAAATGTTAACTACTTCCAAAATATATATTTTTTCAGGATTATTAGGAGTTTCTAAGTTAGTTAAAAGTGTCATGAACCAAACAAGTTCCAGATTTCGGCCAGGGATGAGTTCAGTGTACAAATCGAGTTCTCGGAAAAAAATCGTGAGTTTCTGGAGAAAACCTTCAACACGAAAGTTGTAGATAACGAAAATACGAAGATTTTGGCGCTTGTTTCATGCATTAGTTCAACTCCTACGATTTTATATGATTTTTCTACTAAGACTGAAAAATCTGTCCAGGAAGTCGACATCACCAAAGGTTATGTTTTCTTAGTTTTTGTTATGTTTTTGTACAAGATCTTTCATGAGATGAACAACAAATATGTTATTAAGATAAAAACATACAATATTAGTGAAAGATCAAGGATCCTTACAAGGATTTAAGATGAAGAAATGAGAAGATGATGATGCTAAAGCTTGTTCCTCCTTGTTCCATGCTAGGTCTTGATGGTTAAGAAGATGATTATTATGATGAAGATAATGATGATGGGAGGTGTTTTTGGGCTGTTTTCAGCCGAGAGGGAGAGGGAAAGAAATGGGAGAAATGAGTGGGTGAAAGTATAATGTATTGTATTCTTGTGTTTAACTTGTCCAAACAATCAAGAAATATGGGGAGCACATAAAGGGGTGGTGATGGACGGTTTCACCCAAGTCAACAAAGTATGTAAGATTTTTGGTCAAGGGAAAAGTATGGGCATTGCTCATGCTTTGTCCACTAATTATTAAGCCGTTAATCGCGCTTAGTGTTTAAATCGTTTCACGTTAGTTTGTTTTTGTTTTAGTTAGCGGTCATTTAAAACGTTAATATTTATTTCGAAGTATTATTTCAAATACTTTATTTTTAGTTTACAAAATATAAATTTTAACACGTCTAGTTGTCAGGCTCGATTCGTATATTTGTGTCGCGCACGATACATTTTATTATAAACGTATAATCGTTTACATTTTAACGTTATGCAATATCGTTTAACATAATATATTTGTTTAAATAACTACTATAAATATAGTTTTACGTTATTTATAAGTTTTGTATCACCAACGTACATATTTGTTTCGTCGGACTCGTTTCGATAATTTCACGCATAATTATAACTAATTACAAAAATAGTAATACTCTACATATTAAAATATTGGGCTTTGATAGACTTACCTCATAAAAATAGTTTGTCAATTCACTAAATAGGGAATTAGACTAAGACATGCACGTGTTTACTGTACGTAATTATATCGAAATTTGCGGGGTGTCACATTCTCCCCCTGTTAGAGAAATCTCGTCCTGAGATTTTAAATCATGTCGTAGCGTCAATCGCGTGTGTTTTTGTAAAGTCGTGTTGTCATCATAGTAACGCTTTAGGTTGTCGTAAATGTTCTAACGGTTTAAGTATAATCGTCGTATAGGTTTATATGTTCAAAAGTAGTATAAGTTCTCTAAGCGCTAGGTTCAACATAACACTTGAGTTATAAAACGTTAAAGCGTAGTAGAAGTTTACTAGGAGTGTACCATTAAAGGTATTGGGGTTTAAATTAGTTTGTAAATCGTTGGTCAAAAATGACTGTGTGGTTGTTATCAAATTGTAGCCAAATAAAGACGGTAGTTGTTGTTCAGAGTAAACAAGCATTTGTTAAAATAGTTGGTAAATCGGTTGCTGCTAGTGCCACTGGCGGTAGTGATCAAAAGGATCAAATTGTTGTGTATAAATCGTTGGAAAACTTCCCAATGCGTAGTTTGTTAGGAAAAAACTATGCTGGAAATCTAATATATTGTTTGTAAATGTATAAGTAGTAATATTCGTTCGTGTAATACTTAAAAAAGCTCGTTACCTGATACGTATCGCGATCCTCGTTTGTTCCACTCGTCCATTTGGTTGATAGGTTGTCGGTCCTAATCGTTTAGTACAAATTCGTTCGGTCCGGTCCGTTAAGGAGTAAGAGTTTGTGTGTACATGTTGGGACATGTATTTGTGACAACAGATCTAGCTTGAAATAGGACTGGTGTAATTATTATTACGTTTGTATATTGGTTTAGATTTGTAAATAAATATTTGTTTTGTTAGTAATATTCGTTAAGTATATGATTATATTGATATTGGACGAATGATTAAATACAAAATATGTATTTACGTTTTATGCGAGTCGAGATCTCAGGTCGCAAGTCTTGCGAGGCGAGATGAGATCTGAACTTGTTAGTATGTCTTGGCGAGCTGAGTCACTGGGCTGACTTGGGCTGCGAGTTGGGCTGGACTCGCAGGTCCATGCGAGCCGAGATGAACTGATGTATATAATGATTTGCATACGTGAAAAGGATAGAGATCTGAGATATACTTTTGCTATTAGATCATCATTCCTGCGAATTCAAAAACCCAGAGAAAACATAACCTACGGCTAGGCTTTGACGATTCATCGTTTAAAGTTAAGTCATATTAAACGCAATTACGAACTTACTCATTATTAGTAAGATAACACTGTATTGAGGGATTCCGCACCTTAATACTACAGATAACGAAGTTATCGATCCTAGAACTAGGGACTTACATCTGGTATCAGAGCTTTCGGGCTAAATACGAGTGCGTTCGTGAGTTTTAGCGATATTGCGTTTTTGATTCGGGTTGTTTCTACGTGCATTATAGCAATATTAATGATCAAAATCATTCTCTGGATATTTTAGGGTTTGTTTACGGTTTAAATCGCTAGTTTCAGTTGTAAAAATACCTTAAACTTTCGTTTTCGGGTTTAACAGCCGTTTCGCGAGTCGAGATTAGGGTTCCAGCGTAGCTTGCGAACCGAGGTAAACTTGCGAGCTGAGTTGAACTTGCGAGTCGAACTATCGAACCTGCGAGTTGAGCTTTGTCTTGCGAATCGAGATTTCTTGCGAAACCACATCACTTGCGAATCGACATCTCCTGCAATCCGAACTGAGATTTGCGAACCGAGTTCTGCGAGTCGAGCTGAGATTGCGAGTTGAACTGAGTTCTGCGAGTCGAACTGAGTTCTGCGAATTAAGATTTTCTGATTTCGCGTAACAGTTTGAACTTACATTTTTAAGATGTCTGACTTAAGTAAAATGATTGAAATGGAACATGAGGTGGGAAAATCAAATTCTCCACCTAAGTTGTTAAATATCGAGGATTACTACAACTGGAAGGACAGATTTGAATCTTACTGTAGATTCCATGATCTGTCAATCTGGATGTGTATCAAGACTGGATACACGGCACCTACTCAAACTGTTCAAAATGCCATTGTGACTCTTACCTATCAGAACATGAGTGATGAACAGAAGGAAGCATACAAAAATGAAAACAAAGCACATTCGTGCATTAAGATGTGTCTTCCTAAGGATATCGCTCATCAACTGAAATCTTATCATACTGCTAGAACGCTCTGGGAAGCTCTAGAGAAAAGAGGTGAAGGTAGTCCACAAATGAGAACTAGCAAGAAGAAGCTCCTTAAAAAACAGTTTACTATGTTTAAAGCTTTAAAAGGGGAAAGTCTTGATGCTTATATTACACGTTTCTACCATCTGTTAAGTGAATTGAGGGTTTGCCTTCTAAGTGGGAAATGTATGGAGTTATGATAACGGATAATGAAACCAGATATGCTACTATGACCTTAGAGCAAGTCATTGACAAGCTAAAAGGTTATGAGTTCTCCAAGAAGTCAAAAGATACTGATTCTGATCAGGTTCAGAACCCTGGGTTGTATCATGGAAAAACAAATCTTTCGACTGCATCTTCTAGTTCGACTACTGCACTGCTAGTTGGTGATACAGGTAGAAATGGAGAAATGATATCTGAAGATCTGTGCTTTATTTCCTCCTCTGGTGATGAGACAAAGGTAAAGAATGCTGAGAAGTCATCTCAAGAGCATCAGAAGATGCCTATGAGTGTGAAATCTGCAGAGCAGCAACTGTCTGTTCTTGCTTCCTTTGTGGCGTCATATGAGAACTACATTGAGGGAAAAATTAATGATCCTGTATTGTTTGATGAGGATTATGAGCAGATCGATCCGGATTATGTTGAGGAATTGGAACTTCAAGAGATGTTAGCATTAGTCTCTAGAAAAGTTAAAAATTTCCTCAAGAGAACTGGTAGAAAGGTGTTGGGCAATAGATCAGGGTTTGATAAAACCAAGGTCAAATGCTTTAACTGTCAAGGTATTGGTCATTTCGCGAGGGAATGCCAAAGACCTAAGGTAGACGCAAATAGGACACAAGGTTCGGGAAGTACTTTAGCTTCCAAAGCCTTAGTGGTGAAGCAGTTGGATGGCTCATATGACTGGAAAACTGAGTCAGAAGAAGAAGCCTTGATGGCTGAAATTGAAGAGACAACTGCTGGATCAATGTCCTACATGCCCACAGATGTTGAACAGAGGGTAGATGTGCCTGAGTCAGAAGTGAAGGCAAGTGATGATGATGTGCTGCATATGGATTTGACTTCAGACATGAGTCCTGAAGAATTCGTAGCACGAATGGCTGAAGTACAAACGGACAAGAAGAAGGTTTGTTTAGATATTCTTAATCTTGCTGATGTTTGTTACTTAGTTACTGACTTACAATCTCAGAATAGTGTATTAACTGTGTCTAATAGTAATTTGTCATCTCAATTGAATTTGGATAAAGAATCTTATAGGACTGTTAGATCTGAACTTGACCAAGCACTTATGGATATACGTAGATTAAGTGATGATAAACAGGCCTTAAAAGATAAAATTAAGTCTGATGTTTCTGATAAGACCAAACTTAGAGATACCATAAGTGAAAAATCTGTCATCATAGATGGACTCTATATGAACATCAAGGACTTGAATGAGACAATTGCTAGTAAGGATCAGGAAATAGTGAATCTTAATTTAAGGTTAATTGAGCAAAACCGTAAACTTGAGAACTATAGGACATCTCAAATGGATATACTGTTAGATGCTCAACGTAGTGTAAAGGACAAGACTGGGTTAGGTTACAATGATGTATCCCCTCCTTTTAATGCCAATTACACTCCTATTCCTGAAGATTCTGAAATGACTGAAGTTAATCCTGAGATTTCAGTAGCTGATAAACCTGAACAGTCAGAGGCACAGAAGGATGTTGTTAAGAACCCTTCATCAGATGATAGTAAGGTTTCTCATCTCACCAAAATACATTTTGTATCGGGTGGAGTGATTAACAATGCTAAAACTGATGATAATGTTAATAAGGAACATATGACTAAACCTTTAGTGCCTAAGACTCCAGATGAGAAAGCAAAAGTGAGTAAATCACGCAAGCAGATGTCATGCTTTAAATGTCACCAAAAAGGACATGTGGCTTCGTGTTGTCCTAACAAAAAGCCAGAAGCATCACATAAGCTTGTGATTGATAAAAGGACACCGACCAACTCTAGTATGACTGTAGATAGGTTAGATACCAAATCTAACTTAGGTATTAAACCTGTTAACATTCTTAAAAGAGAAGGTAAACATAGTGTCTCCCCTCCTAAACCTAAACGGACTTATATTCCAAGTGAAAATACTGTTTATAAGCCTAGGGATATGACACCGTCGAGGTTTAGAAATCAAAGTAGAGGCCATAGTCTTAATGAAAGTGGTACTACTTCGCGATCCAATGAGTTTAATTATAACTATAATAATAGAGCTCAGAATATTGTGCCTAGGAGGTTCTCCTCAAATTCACCTCTTAAGGCTGATCGTCCACAAGCTCAAGTTTCTTCGAAAGTAACCAAAGCTCCTGATGGGAAGGATGGTTATTTTAAAGAACTTAAGTTTGTAGATGATAAGGGACAAACCAAGACCGTAATGGCTTGGGTCCCTCTTGACAACTGATTGTGTTATGTGTTATGTGCAGGAGCAGACTGTGAACAAGGAAAGCTGGTGGTATGTAGACAGTGGATGCTCACGGCACATGACAGGAGAGAGAAGTCTACTGACAGACTTCCAGGACGGTCTCAAGCAAAAAGTCAATTTTGCAGGAGACAAAGGAGGAGTAATAACTGGGAAAGGAAAAGTTTCAAATGGAACTTTAACTCTTGAGGATGTGAATTACGTTGAAGAACTAACTCACAACCTAGTGAGCGTTTCCCAAGTCTGTGATAAAGGCCATCCTGTTTATTTTAATGAAAAGGAAGCCTTAGTCCTGAAGCCAGGATTTACGATACCTGACAATTGGATACTGATGAGGGCACCAAGGAGGAGGGATATCTATGCAATAAACATGGGTAATTCTAATTCCTCAATGGTTTCTACATGTTTGTTATCCAAGGCTTCAGAAGCAGACGCATTATTATGGCATAGGAGAATGGCACACTTGAACTGGCGTAAAATGAATTATATAACCAAGAATGGTTTGGTTCTAGGTGTACCACAAAAACGTTTCGAGTCTGAAGATAAGTGTGTCCCTTGCATGAAGGGAAAGCAGCACAAGAAAACACACAGACCTAAGACTGAAAACTCAAACTCCTTACCATTTGATTTGCTACACATGGATCTCTTTGGCCCAATAAGCAAGAGAAGTCTAGGTGGCAAATGGTACTGTTTGGTTGTGACGGATGATTACTCTAGATTCTCGTGGGTATTCTTTTTGGGATCAAAGGATGAAACTCCAGGAATTCTAGTTGAATACTTTGATTTAGTAGAGAATGTATACAAGACGAGAGTGAAGTGTATTCGTAGTGACAACGGAACAGAGTTTAAGAATTCAACGTTGAATCTATATTGCTTAAGCAAAGGAATTGTTCATCAATTTAGTGCACCATATGAACCTCAACAGAATGGTGTTGCTGAAAGGAAGAATCGAACGTTGATTGAAGCTGCGAGAACAATGCTTGCTGATTCAAAGCTTCCGGTCATATTTTGGGCAGAAGCAGTGAATACAGCTTGTCATGTTCTAAATAGGGTTCTTATGGTTAAGCGGCATAACAAGACTTGTTATGAGCTTTTAAACAATAAGAAACCTAACTTAAAAGGGCTTGAACCCTTTGGAGTATCATGCACAATTTTAAAGACTGGACATCAAGCAAAATTTGGTGAAAAGGCCGACGAAGGTTTTTTCTTAGGTTACATGCCTAATTCACCAAACAAGAGGGTCTTTAATAAAGTCACAGGTCGTCTGGAAGTTGTGTATAATATTGAGGTTACTAGTTACACACCGGATGTACACAAGGGCTTAGATTGGCAATTTGATTATTCTGATCTTTTTGCATCTTTTAAAGTTCCCTTAAGTGACTATGTTAGTGATTCAGAGATTCCTGAACATGTGTTTACTGGAGATGAGGATACTGGCTACACTCCAATGACAAATGTTCAATCATCTGCAATCCAGAGTGTTGATCCAAATCAACCATCTACTAGTGGACCTCAAACGTCCAAAGTAGATATACCTTTAACTGAGGAAGAGCTTATGCAAAAGGTAGTGGATGATTTACTTACACCACTAAGAGAGTTAAGAATAGCTTCGGATAATGATAACTCTCGGCTTTTCAGTAAAGAGGTACCAGATTTGGAAGAACCGTCTGAACAACAAGAAATTGGTACTAACTTAGAAAATGAGATTCCTGTTGAGACTATTGTTACAACAAGAACGAGTAAGAATCACCCGATTGATAATATCATTGGTGACATTAATACTCCGGTTCAAACAAGGACTCAAACAAAAGCTAGTACTTCTAGTTATCCTAATACGTATGCTGGTACGGATGACTTAGAAAGCTTGTATGCTGCACTAAAGGAGACAGGTATTACTAATGAGTGTCTTTATGCTGGCTTTATCTCACAAATTGAGCCTAAGAACATTCAAATGGCTCTTAAAGAAAGTTCGTGGGTCGAGGCTATGCAAGAAGAACTGTCTCAATTTGAAAAGCTACAAGTCTGGGATTTGGTTGACCTTCCAAAGGGTGTTTATCCAATTGGAACTAGATGGGTATTTAAGTGCAAGAGAGATGATCGGGGAATCATTACTCGCAATAGAGCTCGTCTAGTGGTTCAAGGTTTTAACCAAGAAGAAGGTATTGATTATAATGAGGTGTTTGCACCAGTCGCTAGGCTAGAAGCTATTAGAATCTTCTTAGCATTTGCAACATTCAAAGGTATTAAAGTGTATCAGTTGGATGTTAAGAGTGCATTTTTGAATGGCAAAGTTGAAGAACTGGTGTATGTCGCACAACCTCCAGGGTTTACTAATCCTGAGTATCCGGATAGAGTAGATCGTTTGAATAAGGCTCTATATGGATTACATCAAGCACCAAGGATGTGGTATGCGACACTGTCAACGTATCTACTTGATAATGGATTTACAAGAGGAGCGATTGATAGTACACTATTTGTAAAGTGGAAGAAGAAAGACTTTCTCCTGGTGCAAGTTTATGTTGATGATATCATCTTTGGATCTTCTGATAAAAAGATGTGTCAAGAATTTGAGAAAGTCATGCAAAGAAGGTTTGAGATGTCTGCAATGGGAGAGTTGAAATTCTTCTTAGGATTACAAGTTGATCAAAAGAAGGATGGATTCTTTATTCATCAATCTAAATATGTTTATGAGCTATTAGAACGCTTCAAGATGGATGAAAGTAAGGTTTACAATACTCCGATTCCAGTCAATCACAAACTAGGTCCAGATACATCGAGTGATCAGGATGTGGATCCTACTCTTTACAGGGCCATGATTGGATCATTAATGTATTTGACTGCCTCTAGGCCTGACATAATGTTTGCTGTGTGTATTTGCGCAAGATATCAGGCTAATCCGAAAGAGTCACATATGCAAGCAGTTAAACGGATCTTCCGTTACCTCAAAGGGGAACCTAAGCTGGGACTTTGGTATCCTATTGGAGGAGACTTAGATCTGGTAGCATTTACTGATTCGGATTATGGAGGATGCAATCAGAATAGGAAATCTACGACCGGAGGATGTCAATTCCTAGGAGGTAGATTAGTGTCCTGGCAGTGCAAGAAGCAAAGCTCGGTAGCCATTTCTACATGTGAAGCTGAGTATGTTGCAGCTGGCAGCTGTTGCTCACAAGTTCTTTGGATACAACAGCAACTGCGGGATTATGGGTTAAACTTAACCAATACTCCTATGATGATTGATAACGAATCTACTATGTCGATAACCAATAATCCGGTGAAGCACAGTAAGACTAAACATATTGATATTCGCCATCATTTTATTAGAGACTGTGCTGAGAAGAAACTGATAAGGTTAGTTAAGGTTCCGACTGAGGATAACTTAGCAGACCTTTACACGAAGGCTTTCGACAGAGCAAGATTTGAAATGTTGGTTCAACGAAATGGAATGAGAAATCCAGAGTGATTGGTCTTCCAAGGGTATTTTTGTAATAGTTAAAAATTATTTTGTCGTTATTAAAAAAAAAAAAAAAAAAAAAAAGGGGTTGGCGTATGGCATTCATTTGCTTGTTACCTAAGGGGAATCGCCTCCAATAAAAGAACAAAATGAAGTTCTTTTAGAAAATTTAAGTTTTTGTCTGCAAAAACCAAGGGAAATGATAGTACATTAGGCGAATAAGCTTCACAATAATAAGCTTAACTTCTAAGGATGATGTGTTGGTAGGTTCAAGTGAAGTTACTTTAGAACTACAGCAGTTCTATCAGGTATGTGTTTATATTTATTTGATTATACACCTATATCCACTGATTATAACTTGTCTTTTTACCTAACAAGTGATAAGAATAACTTCAGTCTAGTCAGCTTCCTAATACAATTTATTGGTAGGCAGGTTATGCTACGATTTCCGAGCAGTTAAGAAGTATAACTGTCATGTGTACTATCTTATGTGATCTGTTATATAACGTATGACATATGTCTTAATTGTTGAATGATAGTACTACCATACACTGTGATCTAAAATAAAAAATTATGAAATGATACAAAGTATCATAGTGTCAAAAGGTGAGTTATATGTTTCGAAAGGGCATCATTTAGTAACCTCTACCTTACATATGAAAGATACAAAGTATCTCGTGTCAAGTGTATGTTATATGCTTCTAAAGAACATCATTTAGTAATCTCTACCTTGATATTACAAGATACAGTGTCATGTGTTGTACTTGAATTCTTCAGTATGTTGTATAGTAGAAAACACTAGATATTGTGCACATTAATAATAAAAGATTGACTCAGAAATCTGTGTGTAATTTGTTTATGTGGATCATAATACCGGTAATTGTCTTGAACTGTCTATGACATGTGAACTTTCACTTTTGTGAATAATAAGAAATCATAAGTTATATTTCAATGAAATGTTATATCATGTGGATAAAGGTATCTAAGATATAATTTTATAAATATAAATGTGTAAGTGATAAAATTAGTTGTAATTTTATTGTAGTTTATTTGAATTTCATGAGGTATGTATACTAACAATCTACTTAGACTTATCAATAACTAAGTGCTTATTCTTTCTAATATGATCCCTAAGCAGTTAAATTCTTAAGCAGTTTAATTATGTACTTGTTTTATTTAATAGTGATTAATAAAATGGTACCTGATACCACTGTTCGTTTATGCGTTTTGTATTTTAATTTCTCTTTAACTTTGTGTTTATTTAAAAGTTATTACCCTTTGGAATTAAATTATACTGAATTGTCTCATTTATTGTTGAACAAATGTAACAATTTACAAGTGAAAATTACGTTTTATTTAGACTTGTAAAAATATGGATTTTATTTATACTTACAATTAAATTCGCGTTTTATTTAAATCTTGCGAGTTGACATAACTTGCGGATCGAGATCAAATTTGGCGAATCGAGTTTTGAAGTGTAAAGGGGAGTCAAACGAGTCAAACACTCCACCGAATCCACTTCACTTGCGAGTTCACTTTAACTCTGCGAGTCCAGATACGGCGAAACGAGGCGAAAAACTATTTTCGTTTGATTTCGAATTTACGAGGAAGGAAACGAGCTTTTCGATCCGTGACATTTATACACCTTTGTTTTACGATCATATTGAGGTATAAAACAACGGCTTTCACCGTAAAATTAACTAGAAATCAAAGTTTTTCTAAACTTAGGGTTTCGGTTAATGACTCGATCGATTAACGAACATTTAGGATGTTATTGGACATGAATCTGTAGGGTTTATGTTAAACGAACATCAGTAAATGTAACACAATCGATAGATTATGTTGAAATCAACGGATTAATCGATTTTTAAAATCAACTCGCGACGGCTGTTCGTTAAACGAGTTGAGATTTCACCTCGCTACGCAGACTGAACGAAACGAGTTGAGACAAGTTGGCGAGTTGACTTGTTGACCTGTTGAATTCGCGTAATGAGATCAGATGCGAGTTGACTGATTTGGCGAGTTGACATGCGAGACGACATGAACTCATCTCGCCATGCCAAATTTTGCGAATCCAAATTTTAAAAAAAAAAAAAAAATGTTTATTTTTTTTATTTTGTAATTTCAATGTTAAGACATTCTAGTAATAACATTTATATAATGGATTCACATTTTTATATATTAGACTTACGACTTTTTAGTAATAAGTTAAATATTTATATACGACTTGAGACTATTTTTGTAACAAGTTATATACATATATATAGTTAAACTAAAATATTTGATGAATTTGAATTAAAATGTTTTTGTCATTTGCGTTTATTTTACAGATATGGCAAGAGCATTTGATAAAGGTCACAACATACTAGTGGATCTAAATCTTGAAGCCAAACGGGCTGAGAAGGTTGCAGATATATTACGTTTTCTTGCACGGTCACGTATCAGATACGCTATTACGGCCAATCCACCGATTTCTCAGGAGATATTGAACGACTTCTGGACGGATATTGTGTATGACCAATCGGTCAATCCGCCACAGATCCGAGCAACGGTTAGTGGTCAACCGGTTGTATTTACCGTTGGCAATCTACGAGAGATTTTGCAGCTTGGTACTGAGGATCAAGAGAATGGGGATTTGGTTTTGCCCATGGATTTTATAGAGGGGGCAATTGGGCGTATGGGATATACTGGTGATAGGCGCGGGAACCAGTTTCAGAAGCCTTTGGTAATTGGTCAGTGGAGGTTTTTATGGCATGTGATAAACACCGTGTTTGCACCGAAGAAGGGCGGTTTTGATGAGTTGAGTCCTGCTATACTATCGGCTGCACTGTCCCTGGTTTACAATAAACCATACAGTTTTTGTGATCTTATTTTTGGAGAGATAAGGAGACAGATATCGGGTTCTGTTAGATCCAGATTCTTGATTTACCCGAGGTTCTGTATGCTTATCATATGTTCGCGTTTACCGAACTTGGCTATTCCTGAACCATTTTTGGTGGTGAATACGATTGATCAACGTGGTTATAATGCCATGTTTCTGCAGACCGTCAGGAAGGAGGGAGTGGTTAAGCCTGAGGTACGACCACTGTTTGGGTATATTGTTGATCCACACTACGTTACACCGCCGAATCATGGGTGGTTGGACGTAGCTCCTGCTGATGCTGCTGTTGATCAAGCTCCGATAGCTCAGGTGGTTCATGCTGAAGATCCACAAGAGCTTATCGAGGATGTTTTGGAACAACCTGCACATGCTGGGGTACAGGTGAACCCAGATGTTGCTGTTCAGGTAGTTCAGGAGGTGCTGGAACAGCATGATGATGCAACTGATATTCTGCTACGGGATATTGATAGTTATGTTGCTTCAGCTGAGGTAATTTTATAATTATATAATAATAATGGTACTTAGATGTTATATCATTTTCACATTATTATTTTATATATAATACTTAGGTTATTGATATTTAGTTAATTAGATAATATTTCTAATTATAAAATATAAATATTATTATGATCAGGGAGCTGAGACTGCAGACCCAGAGGTCATTCGATCTGAGGGTAAGCAGGGACAGTTAGATGGATCTGAGGTTTTACCTTCTAAGGTATTTATCGGATTAATCATAAATATATCGAACTTGTGTGATAAAGCTTTTAGCTAATCATAAATGTTTAATATATTTAATAATTAGGATCCTGATGTTGGTCCATCTGGAGGCCGTGATGGCGAATCGGCTTCAGATGATGATGATAGTACTCCTTCTCCACCTCCAGGTGCTGGTTATATTCGATATCGATCTCGGATGATTCCAGATCCAGCATTGAAGGAGAAGAGGAAGGCTAAGGAAGTTGATCCTGACTTCTGTCTTCTTGATGAGGGTTCTGAGGAAGAGGATACACCTCTTATTACTCGACGCCGTAAGCGTTCACGGACTCTGACCATTCAGGATGGTATGTAATACTTAATAGTTAGATAATCTTAACTTGTTGTTTATCAGGAGTTCAAACTGAGACAGTTAATTCTGTGACAGTTGCTCGAGATACACCGCAGGTGGAGAATGTAACACCGGTGGTTACTGAACAGATATCTGTACCTATTGAGGTAAGGGATATAAGTTTAGTTATACAAGTGTTATATAATTAATTAGAGATTGAGACAGACTAATCTGTAACACTTACTTAATTAATTTTGTTTAACTTAACAGGCTGAGATCAATAACGCTAGTAGATTTGCAGCTACTCTTCTTACGGAAGCGTTATCTCAAGCTATTCCACCACTTACACGAGATTCTTACATTGCTTCAGTGACACCACCTGGACCGACTACTATTCCAGTTACTCCGACAACAGATGTTGAAAGGATTACATCCTTGGAGTTGCGGGTAAAGGAATTAGAAAAGACAGTGTCTCAGGTTCCGGTGCTGGTGTCGAATAATCTTCGACTGAGTCAGCAGATACTCAATCAGAGTATCTCATACAATACACTGCTGAAGACTCATGAGACTTTGCTTGCTGACTTCAACATTCAGAGTATGAAGATATCTGGCTTGGAGCGATTGGTCTTGAAACATGTTTCAGGACAGTCTACTCAGGGGGAGATATTGGCATACTTGGAAGGTTGTAAAGAAGATGAGCTGAAGAAAAAGAGAGATGCTGATAAAGACGATGATCCCAATGCACCGAAAGATGGTGAGCAGACTGGTCCTTCAACGACTGGTCAGCAAGTTATGATTCAGGGGGAGTCTGGTGATGGTGGTGATGCTAGAGCTGGTACAAGTGCTGATAAAGATGCACCGGTTGATACAGAAGCTGGTAAGACAGCTTAGTATTAGCATAGTGTAGAATAATGTCTGTAACATTTTGTACTGAATAATTGTAACTTAATATTATGTTTTATATATTCGACTTAATCTTATTATTATTTTAAGTAAAATATGTTTTAAATAATTTAAGTTAATAAATATGTTAAGATAAAATAGTGATCGAAAGTCTTCTGACTCAATGAGTAGTCGAGCGGCGTGTTCCGATTATTTTTCGGCAGTCAAAATTTTATAATAACATATGCATTTTAGACTTGAGAGTTTATAACTAACAAGTTAAAAATGTATTTGGTTAACTTGACAAATGATATATAATTTAAAAGTTATGTTGATAATAAGTTAAGATCAATTAAACTTAGAAATTATATAAGATAATTAATAGTAAATTTAAATGTTTGGTGATTTTTCACAATACATTAGAATTCAAAATTAATTATTATTTGTTAAGTATTGTATAAGACTTTAGAGAATCTTAGATTGATTCAGGGTAATCAATAAAAGGATTTTATAAGTTATATATATATATATTGCGTTTAAATTGAAGGTTTAAATTATACAAAAGAGTTGATAAAGAAATTCTTGGATTAATTCAGGGAAATTAGTAAAGAATTTAAATTATTAATATTGATTTGTATATGTGGTTTTTCTCTAGGATTTGAGATGCTTGATCTATCTGATTCGGAAGAAGATATTTTTGACGAGATAGATGAAGAAATAGATTTTGATCTTGAGGATGGAGAATTTCTACCACCTACTGATTGGACTGCTGTATCTGAAGATGTGCAAGACATTGGTGTAGATTCAGATTCGAATGTTGATGAACACCATGTAAGCCCATCTCATACAGAGTTTGTTATGGAAAATGATGATGGTCCAACAGTGGTTGATATCGATGAAGATATTGAAGACTCAACCTCGGAAGATGAAGCAGAAGAGATAGTCTTTACAAATAATCCGGCAGTACAATATCGGAAACTTCCAAAACAGAAGAAGAAGATTGGAATTTCTGAAATTGATATAACGAAGAAACGCGTACCGCGTAAAGGGATTATAGGTTGGTACTTTGACTCTGAACTGAAGCTTTTTGCAATTAAAAGATATGACGGAGTTCAATACTTTGAAAGAAAGCTTGCAGTTTTTAGTTCCTTACCACGTTATGAAATACGTGACTTGGCTAGATTAGAGATCAACAACCCAAGTCGTGATGATTATGCTAATCGTGTTGAACGAATTATTAGACATGAGGTTGGTACAAATAAATTTGAGATGATAAAGCCAAGAAAGGGAAAGACTGTGAAACTACAGGAGAGAAGTCAAAAGACTGGAAGAAGAAGAAGGAAAAAGATTTATCCAGCTATTAAATGTGTGCAGCAGATTCCATTGAAGACAATGCCACAGGATATTTTGGGAAATATGAAGAGTTGGCACGTGGATTCAAAGACTGGAGAAGCTGCTATGGTTAAAGCTGATGATGAGATTGAAGGTGGAGAAAGAGAAATCTTCAGAGTCTATGACCATCGACACCTGATGAATATGTCGAGAAAGGATCTGTTAAAGTTAAAAGAGAACAGAATTTTGACGACTATTGAATGGGCTGATTTAGGTAGAGATTATCAAATGATGGTTAAGACTTGTATCAAGATGAAGATTTACGCAGGTAGTAAGATTTACAAATAAAGACCAAAGACAAAGCGTGAAGATAAAGACGCTAGAGCTATTGTCAAGGGGGAGTCTGTTGGGACATGTATTTGTGACAACAGATCTAGCTTGAAATAGGACTGGTGTAATTATTATTACGTTTGTATATTGGTTTAGATTTGTAAATAAATATTTGTTTTGTTAGTAATATTCGTTAAGTATATGATTATATTGATATTGGACGAATGATTAAATACAAAATATGTATTTACGTTTTATGCGAGTCGAGATCTCAGGTCGCAAGTCTTGCGAGGCGAGATGAGATCTGAACTCGTTAGTATGTCTTGGCGAGCCGAGTCACTGGGCTGACTTGGGCTGCGAGTTGGGCTGGACTCGCAGGTCCATGCGAGCCGAGATGAACTGATGTATATAATGATTTGCATACGTGAAAAGGATAGAGATCTGAGATATACTTTTGCTATTAGATCATCATTCCTGCGAATTCAAAAACCCAGAGAAAACATAACCTACGGCTAGGCTTTGACGATTCATCGTTTAAAGTTAAGTCATATTAAACGCAATTACGAACTTACTCATTATTAGTAAGATAACACTGTATTGAGGGATTCCGCACCTTAATACTACAGATAACGAAGTTATCGATCCTAGAACTAGGGACTTACAGTACATACAAGGCTAGTATAAATAAAATTGAGGTTAATTCAATTTGGTTGATAGGTATAAGTAGTAATATTCGTTCGTGTAATACTTAAAAAAGCTCGTTACCCGATACGTTTCGCGATCTCCGTTTGTTCCATTCGTCCATTTGGTTGATAGGTTGTCGGTCCTAATCGTTTAATACAAATTCGTTCGGTCTGTTAAGGAGTAAGAGTTTGTGTGTACATACAAGGCTAGTAAAACCTCAATTGTGTTGTATTTATATTTTCATGATGCTAAAAATGTTATTTTACCCTATCATAAAAACAATCGAATCCAACACTCATGCTACTCTGTATTTTAGAAGAGGATTTTCACCAATTTGAAGTGAAGATGTTTAATACGATATGATTATTACTTGTAAGAGTTATAACAAGTTTCACTTCAATTAATCCATGAAAAGGAGGGGTGAGTATTATTATTGATCTAATACTTTCATAAATATATCATATATATCAAGAAACTTAAATTAAATTGTCATTTATTACAAGACTCGAAGTATAATTAATAAAATTTAATTAATAGTTTAGAATTTTTTTTATGATATTGGTTCTTCAACGGAAGTAAGTTTTTGGACGCAAGAGGAGGAAGCTAATGAAGTGTTGCCATGTGTCATTCATCATTTCTTCACCTCCTTCATTTCTCCACCTTTTTTATTTCTCTAACCTTATCATTTCTCCTTCACTTTTTTTTCTTAAATTTTTTTAGTGTTTTATTTTTTTTGCGTTAATTTTGTTTCTTATTCTTATTTTTCCATTTTTTTTTTCATATATATATATTTTTTGCATTTTTTTAAAGTTCTTGTTATCAATTTTTTTTCGTTTTTTCTTTTTTTTTTTTCGTCAGCATTTCATTTAACTCTTTTCATGGCTTGTTTATCAATGTTTTTTTTTCAGCGTTTTTAACATTTTTTCTGTTGTTGTTTATCTCACATTGTTATATGTAAATACAACTTTATAGATAGTATTACAAAAAAAAATTATATGATTTACCATATTCATAACTTGAATAAAATAAATTTTGATATAACAAAGTTATAACTTCAATGCATTGTAAAATTAAAATTATGATGCACCATATTTTATAACTATGATGCACCAAGATTTATACATTAATGATGATTATCGTATATCTAAAAGTTGGAGCGTCATATTTATAACTATGATGCACCATATTTTATAACTTTAATGCACCATGTTTTATAACTATGATGCACCACCTTTTAATTCAATAACGATGTTTTATAGTATATTTTGAAAGTCGATGCATGCTATTTTAAACACTCGATGCACCATGTTTTATAACTATGATGAACCATGTTTTTCTAACTATGATGCACCACCTTTTAATTCAATAACGATGTTTTATAGTATATTTTAAAAGTCGATGCATGCTATTTTAAACACTCGATGCACCATGTTTTATAATTATGATGAACCATGTTTTTCTAACTAAGATGCAAAATGTTTTAATTCAATAATGATGTTTTATAGTATATTTTCAAAGTCGATGCATGATATTTTAAACACTCGATGCACCATGTTTTTATAACTTTGTGTAAGTCCCTAGTTCTAGGATCGATAACTTCGTTATCTGTAGTATTAATGTGCGGAATCCCTTAATACGTCGCTATCTTACTATAACGAATAAGTTTGCGTTTTGTTTTTACTAATACTTAGCTTTAAACGATAAAACGTCAAAACCTAGTCTTTAGAACGTTTTCTCTGGATTATTCAATTCGCAGGTGTATTAATCGAATGGCAAAAGTCTTGTTTAAGTCGAACCGAATCAAACATATATACTTTGATCAACTCGCAGGTCATGGGCCTGCGAGTCCAATTCAACTCGCAGCCCAACCCCAGCTTGGCTTCGGTTCGCTATACCTAATGTATTGCGAGTTCAGATCTCATCTCGCATCGCAATGCCTTGCGACTTGAGATCTCGACTCGCTATACATGTTTATTTTGTTTCCGATATTCGTCTAACACTTTAATTTACTAATATATTTAACGAATATTAATAACAAAATAAACATTTATTTACAAATCTAAACCAATGTACAAACATGATAATAATTACACCAGTCCTATTTCAAGCTAGATCTGTTGTCACAAACTTTGTCTCAACAGACTCCCCCTTGACAATAGCTCTAGCGTCTTTATCTTCACGCTTGTCTTTAGTCTTCATTTGTAAATTTTACTTCCTGCATATATCTTCATTTTAATACAAGTCTTAACCCTCATTTGATAATCTCGTGCTAAATCATCCCATGCTTCTGTCATCAAGATTCTATTCTCATTTAACTTCAACAAATCTTTCTTTGACATGTTCATTAGGTGTCGATGGTCATAAACTCTGAAAATTTCACGTTCACCACCCTCAACTTCATCATTAGCTTCAACCATGACAGCCTCTCCAGTTTCTGAATCCACATGTCAACTTTTCATATTTCCCAGAATATCCTGTGGCATTGTTTTCAGTGGAATCTGCTGAACACATTTGACAGCTGGATACACTTTCTTTCTCCTTCTCCTTTCGGTCCATTGACTTCTCTCCTGTAACTTTATCGTTTTTACATTCCTTGGCTTAATCTTTTCAAACTTCCTCGAACGAACCTCAGTCTTGATTATATGTTCTACATATTGACCAACAAAATCATTATCTGGATTCTTCAAAGATAATCTAGCCAAGTCTCAAATCTCATACTTAGGTAGAGAACTGAACACTGCAAGCTTTCGATCAAAATATTGAACTTCGTCAAACCTTTTAATCGCGAAAAGCTTCAGATCAGAGTCAAAGTACCAACCGATAATCCCTTTACGCGCTTCGCGTTTTCCTGTGATATCAACCTCCAAAACTCGAACCTTTTTCTTCTTTTTTTTCTCTAAATGTCTGAATATTGGATTGTCTTTATGCTTATCAGGAATATCTTCTTCATAATCAGTTGAGTCATCGATATCTTCATCTACATCAACAACTTTAGGACCTTCTTCATCTTCAATCACAATCTCTGTTCTAGATGGGCTCACATGGTGTTTATCTATATTTGCATCTGGATCTACACCCATGTCTAGCTCTATCTCTGAAACAGCAGTCCAATCTTCAGGTAGTTGAAATTCTCCTTCTTCTAAATTATAACTAATGTCTTCATCTATCTCATCCAGAAAATCATCTTCTGAATCTGATAGATTAAGCATTTCAATCCCTAGAAAACACAAACACAAATAACTACTAACAATCTAAATTCCTTCATTGATTTCCCTGAATCAATCTAAGAATTTCTTTATTAGTCCTTTTGTGTAATTAGTCCTTAACATAAACGCAATTAATAACTTATAAATCTTTTATTGATTACCCTGAATCAATCTAAGATTTCTTAAGTCTTTTATAAAACACTTAACAAATATTAATTAAACTTAAACTCTAATATATTGTGAATAACCACCAAACATTTAAGTTTACAATTAATTAACTTATATAATTCCAAGACTTAATTGAACTGTTATCTTTCCAAAAACTTAACTCTCAATTATATCTTTAAATTATATATCTTTGTCTAGTAAAAGATTTTACATATTAAACTTGTCAGTTATAACCAACTCTCAAGTCTAAAATATATAAGTTACCATAGAAATTTGACCGCCCGCCGCTCGACTACTCAATAAGTCGGAAGACTTTCGATCACAATTCTATATATTATATATAACTTAAATAATTTCTAATATATTTAACTTGTAAATATAATCTCAAGCCGAATATATTACCAAAAATATTAAATTATAATTATTCAGTTACAATTATAATTTACAATCATAATTCAACTAAATCCTAAATACAAATAACTACACAAATCTAAGTTGTCTTACCAGCTTCACTTGTACCTGCAGTACTTGTACCAGCACCAGCACCACTTTTATCAACTCCAGACTCCCCCTGAACATTAGCTTGCTCACTAGTCTTTGAAGGACCAGTCGGCTCACTATCTTTTGGTGCACTGGGATCATCATCTTTGTCTTGATCTCTTTTCCTCCTCAGCTCATCTTCTTTGCAAGACTCAAAATATACCATTATCTCCCCCTGAGCTAACTGTCCTGAATTCACTCTTAACACTAAGCGTTCTAAGGAATCAAGCTTCAGTCGCTGAGAAGTAAAATCTTGTAACAATGTGGTATGAGTCTCCAGCAGTGTCTTGTAAGATGTACTCTGTTGAGTAATTTGATGTGCAAAAAGAAGATTTTGAGAAACCAACTCTGGAATCTTCAATGTAAGCTTCTCTAACTCCTTAACCCTAGACTCAAAGGATGTAATCCTTTCAGTATCAGTCGTAGGAGTAACAAAGATAGTAGATGGTCCAGGTGTTGTGAGTGAAGAAACATGAGACTCAGGTGTAAGCGGTGGAATGGCTTGAGATAAAGCTTTAGCGAGAAGGCTAGCTGCAAATCTTCTGCTTTGGTAGTTGGAAACTGTGCATCACGCACTAACTCAGCAACTCCCTTCTCAATAGTCTGGGAAACCGTCTCTGGTTCCGTTGACTCTAGCATTTTCTCAGCCTGTAAAGTTAGATACAAATAAAGAAGTAATTGTTACAGATAACTCTGTCTCAATCTCTAATTAATTGTATAACACTTGTATTACTAAACGTATATCTCCTACCTCAGATGGTACAGATACTGGGTCAGTAACCACCGGTGTCATAGTCTCCACCTGCGGTGTATCTCGAGAAACTGTCACAGAATTAACTATCTCAGTTGAACTCCTGATAAACAAGTTAAGATTATCTAACTCTAAATAAAACTTACCATCTCGAATAGTCAAGGTCCTAGTACGCTTTCTGCGTTGAGTAATCAGAGGGGTCTCAGCCACCTCAGGACCTTCATCAAGAATACTGAAGTCAGGATCGACTTCCTTAGCCTTACACTTTGCCTTCAAAGCAGGATCAGGTATCAAACGTGAACCATAAAAAATCTGTCCAGTTGGAGGGGAAATGGGTCTGACATCATCAGAATCTATAGAGGAATCAGATACAATCTCACCATCATATCTATCAGAAGTACCAACAACAGTATCCTGAATAGTAAATATATTAAACATTTATGATTAGCATAAAAGCTCTATCATACAAGTTCAATATATATGTAAGATTAATCTGATATATTACCTTTAGAGGTAAAACCTCATATCGATCTCGCTGTCCCTGCTCAACCTCAGGTCTTACAACCTCTGGGTTTGCAGCCTCAACTTCCTATGTATAATCATATTTATATTTTATGATCCGTTAAACAACCTAATCAGCTAAATATCTATATCACTATCATTATATAAGAATATTATGTTTTTATGATTAATAATATAATCTATCAACTAAGTATCTATATTTTTATATAATATACCTCAGCAGGAGGAACATAATGCTCAATGGCCTGCAAAACAGGATCAGTAGCATCATCATGTTGTACTAGCACCTCCTACACAACCTGTGCAGCAACCTCTGGGTTTACTTGTACCCCAGCCTGATCAGCCTGTATCAAAACATCCTCAAGGAGCTATTGTGGATGTTCAGGTTGAACCACATTAGCAGCAGGCTCAGGATTCAGTTGAGCAACAATAACATCAGCACCAGTAGCATCAGTATCTGCCCAGCCATTGTTTGGCGGTGCAACATAGTTTGGATCCAGCATATATCCAAAAAGAACTCTCTCCTCAGGTTTAACAACACCTTCTCATCTAACTGTCTGCTGAAACATGGCATTGTATTCTCTGAGCCTAATAGTATCAACACCTAAGTGTGGCTCAGGGATAGCGAGATCCGGAAGATGAGCACGAATGATCAGCATACAGAATCGTGGATAAACCAAAAAATGATTCCTAACGACACCACTAATCTGTCGTACCAGCTCACCAAAAATATAATCACAAAAACTGTATGGCTTATTGTAAACCAGGGACGGTACAACTGATATAAGGGCAGCGCTCAATTCATCAAAACCTCCCTTCTTCGGTGCAAAAATAGTGACTATAACGTGCCACAAAAACCTCCACTAACCAATAACCATAGGTCTTTGGAATTGATGGCCTCGTCTCTCACCCGTATAGCCCATACGACCTAGAGCTCCCTCAATAAAGTCTATGGGAAACTCCATATCCCCATTCTCTTGATCTTCAGTTCCCAACTGCAAAATCTCACGAAGATTTCCAGCAGAAAAGATAATCGGTTGTTGATTAACCATTGTTCGTATCACCGGAGGAGTGATCGTCTCATCATACTGAATACCATCCCAGAAATCATTCAGTATGGTTTGAGAAATAGGTGGAGACACCATAATAGCATATCTAATGCGTGAACGTGCCAAAAATGTAAGCATTTGAGCCACTTTGTCAGCTCCCTTTGCTCCGAGATCAAGATCAACAAGAATATTGTGACTTTTATCAAATTATCGTGCCATATCTGTAAAACTCATATGACAAAAAAAAATTAAGACACGTTAATGACAAACTATAATGTATTATGAATCAAAATTCATCAAACATCTAAGTTCAAAATTATATATAACTTGTTACATTGTTGTCTCAAGTCTTATATAATAATAATGTAACTTATTACTAAGCAATCTTAAGTTAATATTTTATATATATATATATATATATATATATAATATTGTGACTTTTCTCAAATTATCAAATTATCATGCCATATCTGTAAAACTCATATGACAAAAAAAAAATTAAGACACGTTAATGACAAACTATAATGTATTATGAATCAAAATTCATCAAACATCTAAGTTCAAAATTATATATAACTTGTTACATTGTTGTCTCAAGTCTTATATAATAATAATGTAACTTATTACTAAGCAATCTTAAGTTAATATTTTATATATATATATATATATATATATATATATATAGATATATATATATATGTTATTACGTATTAATATATAATCCTTACATCAAAACATATATTAACTTTTGAAGTCAAAAGATATATAAATATAACTTATTACTTCAAACGTTTAAGTTATAAGTGACGTTTTATTTTTAAAGTTTTATTTCAACTCACTAAAACCAATGTCAACTCGTAACTCAACTCGCAAACTAGTCAACTCGCTAACCAAGTTAGTCCGCAGCTTCGACTCGCAAGTCGATCCGCTAATCAACTCGGTCCGCAGGTCAATAAGTCAACGAAAAGTCTTTCAACTCTCAAATCAAAATATGCGAATCGAATCTTAACTCAACTCGCTAATTTGAATTCTGCGAGTCGAATCTTGAACTCAACTCGCATCATAAACGAACGTTGTGGGTTCAATCAGAAATCAATTAATTTTGTAATTTTAATGCGATCTATCGATTGATTTACGTTTATTAAGGGTCGATTAACATTAACCCTCAAGATTCTAGTTAAATAACCCTTAAATCGACATAGATTGTTCAAAATTCAAACCGAAACCCTAAGTTCATAAAACCTTCTAATTCAAGTTAATTACACGGAGAAAACCTTTGATTTATACCTTAATATGATCGTAATCTCAAAGAGTAAAGATGCAATGGATTGAAAAACTCGGTTCGTACTTGTAAGATCAGAAATCAAACGAAATGTAGATTTCATCTCGTTTCACCGTATGTCGATTCGCACAGAGGTATTGAACTCGCAAATGAAGTGGGTTCGGTGGTTTGTTGACTCGTTTGACCACCTTTTTATACATCTTATTCGATTCTCAAAAATAGAACTCGATCCGCAGGGTTTGACTTAGTCAAAATCGCGAGATTAAATGAAAATCCGAATTAAATACTAAGTATGAAATAAAACTGTGACACCCGACGATTTAGGGTTACTGATTAACCCTCTAGAAACCCTAATTACGTGTGTTTAGTTTTGTATTAGGCTAAATGCTTGTAATTACTTGAAACTATTTGTATATTTATGTGAATATACACTTCCGTAATTGATTTATATTACGCTACGTAATTCGTTGTAATTACGCTCACGCAATTTGGTAAAATTGTGCAAAACAACCGAACGGAGTCCGACAGTATATACGACGTTGGTGAAAACTTTTCTATAAATAACTTAAATCTATTTTTAGAAGTTATTTATCATATATTATTATTTTAATATAATAATACCCGAGAAACCTAGACGTTTCGATTAAAACGTCTCAAACGCAACGAAAACGCGCAGAACGCGCCCGACAATCGAACGAAATTCAAAATACATTTTTGAATCTAAAATATATTAATTAGTGAAAAGTTATCAATTAAAATATCGTGTCTTTAAACGATAACGAAAAACGTCCAAATAAAACATCACGCGATTTAAAATCCGTGCAACGAACGCGCAAATCGAGATCGATAAATTAACGAAATATTTTTATAAATGTTTTTCAAGTATCTTATAGGAATACTTCAAATGAAAATATTGAAACCTAAATCGTTACCTAAAAACGCGTATTAAACATTTAACACCAAACCGAACGAGCAAACGAACGAAAAACGCAACAAATAAAGCTAGAATTGGAAAATGACCAAAATACCCTTGGTGGGCCCCCCTTTGGCCGGCCCCCTCCCCCCTCCATGGCTGCCCATTCCCCTCCCCTCTCAAAACACATGCAAAACACAATGATTATAACTTTTTGCTACATCCACTCACCTCTCATGCAACCCTTTTCATTCTACACTCCACCCACTTCTCTCCATTCTCTCTACACTCTAAACTCTCTCCATTTCCAGAGATATCTCAGCCATATTCACCACCAATATCCACCAAAAACCACCCTCAAACACCACCATTAATCAAGCAAGAGAAGGAAGCTAGCACCAAGATCATCATCATCATCATCATCTTGTTCCTTTGTTTCACCACCTCCTTTGTAAGAATACCAACACTTTCTCTCTCTAAAACTGATTTCATATGATTTATTTACATGTTATAAAGTTCATCTAACATTAATATGTCCAAAACCTTGATCAAAATACGTTTTTATAACACCTATATGAACAGGCATGAATCTGTCCAGAAACTTTCTTCACTTACACGAATTTTATAAAATTCGTCCTTTCATGAAAATGGTCGTTTTTATAGGTTAAAATCAAGCTCAAGATGTTATCTTTCTAACACCGCAAACCTCATGCCTTTTTGAGCTCGTTTGGTATTTTTAATAATTTAAATGAAAACACATAGACTTTCTGGTACTGAAAGTCAGAAACTTGAACCATATGATTTTGACCATAACTTGAGTTCTACAAAGAATTAGAAGATGCATTTTTTTTTAAAAGTTACGTATTGAAAAGATCTACAAAAAGTTCTTCTATAGATCCTTCCAGAAACCTACGGATTTTCTTAGAAATATGAATCTATACGACTGGCCTGCATGAAATTGAAAACTGTGTATGGATTTATCCATAAATTTTATACCTATCAAGATGGACACTATAAATATTGGAAAACTTAATTTAACCTCTAGACACATGGTAGAACAACTGGTAAAAATTGTGGACTCTAACTCGGAATATAACTAGTTAAGAAAAATAGGGGAAGTGAACCGACAAACCGAGAAACATGAACATGGACTGTTTTTGGACTTTTATAAAAACCGAGACTTTTGGTGAACTCCGGCATGAACCGACAACATATTTAGACTCTACAAACTGATATTTGGGTTGGGTGAAAGTTTCGGGTCAAACCGAGTAAGTTTGACCAAGTCAACAAAAGTGGCTCGTTTTCGAAAAACTTACTATTTTTGGAACGTGGTAACAAAAATGGGTTTGGGTGACTTAATTAGAAACTTGGACCAAAAACTAATTTTAGAAAGATTCCCGAACGAAAACCGACACTTGAGAACACTTGGACTAAAATTGAATTTTTGGTCAGACCCTTAGTGTCGCATGACCATGCGACACTAACCTTAATGTCGCATAACCTGCGACACTACCTCTAGTGTCGCATACCCAACAGTGGTAACTTGCGACACTACCCGCGACACTACCTCTAGTGTCGCATACCCAACAGTGGCTAGCCTTGCGACACTAACAGTGGCTACCTTGCGACACTCACTGCGACACTTACCCTAGTGTCGCATGACATGCGACACTGACACTAGTGTCGCTAATGACAGAATATTTTAAACTTGTTTTTCACTAAGTATCGAACATGAGTAACAACTTATAACCACACATGATACATACTGTAACAAGTATACGATGACACAAACTTGATAATAATGTCTTAAAGAATTATTATTACAAAACTTTCACCAATGGGTCGTACACGTTTTTGATAAACGAACTTGAACTACTATTTGGACATACTAGTTGATGAACTAGCTTTAGGTGGACATAAAACCCCCACCTACCCGATTGGCTTAAGTGGACATTAACCCCCACTTATACAATCGCTATAGATGATCTTTTGAGACATCTACTTATACAACCTCATACGTCTAGGGCGTTAGGAGGTTGCACACGGGAACGAGAACACCCACTGCTTGCTACTTGATTATTGCTTGCTATCTGCTAAACCTTGGTGAGTTTCATAGCCCCTTTTTACTGTTTTCACTGGGGTGAGAATACATACAACTGTTTTATAAACTGCTTTATGATCACAAGTACTGGTAGCAACTTTTTCGATACGCATTGCATGAGACCTGAATAATCCACTAAAGTCCTCTACTTATCATAGTCATTAAAATTTGTGCGTGAGTATTATTGGGTGGTACCATCAGGGTTTGACAAACCTCGTCCGGGCTAGTCGCGCTAGCCAACCCACGGGCGCAGTATTACTTGTGAATTAGAAGTGTATCGGATTAGTACACTTACCGGAGGCAAACAACGTTAAGCTTGACTATGAGACTCATGGCAATGGTATACCTATATTGCAGGAAGCAATACGTTTACTTATCGTTTGATAACGATACTTTTTACTTATCATTGATGAATGATACATACTTATGAAATCTTGTGGATCATATTAGCAAAGGATTACTTAACAAACCTATGAACTCACCAACTTTATGTTGACCTTTTAGTATGTATTTCTCAGGTAACCCGCCGCAGTAGGAAGCTTTTGGAAAGCTTAGCTCGAGTCGCATTGTTTTCAAAACATCAAGAGATTAGATTGCATGTAGCTGTATTTTGTAAATTCAGTAATGTATTAGAAATCTCTAAACGGTTCATGCGAACTCCAGAATTATTTTGTAAACATTTGAATTATGGTAAAGTAATATTTTCAAACGTCTCATATAGAGGTCGTTTGCTTTAATCCTTGTGTTATGATTATTGATTTGGTCGGCGCCCCCGTGACACCTCCCACTTCCGCTGCCACGTGTTTTGGGGGTGCGACAGATTGGTATCAGAGCCAAAGGTTATAGCGAACTAGGATTGCATTAGTGACCTAGACTATAACCATTAGGTTAGTATTCTTGTTTATTATGACTGGTTCAGCGATTGCATCATTTGAATTTAATTTAACATAGCCTGATCAACTATGTACAATTAAAGGAGAATTGATGCAAGACCTGAAATTGTTATAGTGAATGGGAATGCGTTAGAAGACTTTGACCAAGGATAGAAACGGGACCAACCCTATACGTGCTTATGTGCTAGGTTATTATATTTCTATATATAACCTTAACTTCTCGTACACTAAACTCCTTGCCACAGAAATGGCAGACTCCTCTAATGTATCATCAACCAGCTTGAACAACGAAACTCAAACGCTATCCACTACTGAGGGTACCACTCCCTTACCCATCTCTATGACATCAAACTCTCCCGAACCTCTTTACTACATGACCGATGAATCCTGGGTAGTACGAAGACGTCGAGGGAAAGCCGGGTCATCCCGAGCAAACCCTTACTCAAACTCTATTGCTAACACCACAACTAATACCCGTCGTCCGGCATACGCCCGTAGGCGGGATGTGCTCCACTCATTATCTTTTATTATGTTCCGTAAACTTTCAAATTTAGATCGGATGTAACATTCCCGGCACTTTTTGTAATTCTTATAATTGTGTCTTTTGAAAACTCGTAGCCTGTATTCAACTTTTCAATCTAATGAATAATTGTTATCATTCAACGCTGTTGTATATTACCTCATTATATATACACATGTGATATATCATAACCTCTTGCAACCCTCTTATATGTCTCAGTTCGTTGTTGTTCAGCATCATGCCTCCAAGACGACATACTTACACCGACACCGAAATCGCTCAAGTCATTGCACAAAGCGTAGCTCAAGTCCTAGCTGCTCAACAAAATCCGGGCGGCGGAGGCGCACCTGCTAATACGTCAACTCCAAAACCCTGTACCTATAAGGACTTCTTGAATTGTAAACCCTTGTACTTCAAGGGATCTGAAGGAGCTATCGGCCTGATACGTTGGGTCGAAAAGACCGAATCTGTTTTCCGAATCTGCAACTGTGCGGAGGAGGACAAAGTCAAATTCTCTACCTGCACCTTATCTGAAGGCGCACTCACCTGGTGGAACTCTTACTCCCAGACTCAGGGACTTGATGTCGCCTATCAACTTCCCTGGGAAGACCTCAAAACAATGCTCAGGGAAGAGTACTGTCCCCGTGAGCAACTGCAACAACTTGAGGAAGAATTCTGGAAACTCTCTGTTCAGGGAAACGACATCACTACCTACACCACTCGATTCCACCAGCTATCTGTCTTATGCCCATCCATGGTGGACCCCGAATACAAACGTATCGAGAGATACATTTGGGGGCTACCAGAATCAATCCAAGGTAACGTCATCTCATCAAGACCCGGGACCATCCAAAGTGCTGTCCGCATGGCTCACGAACTCATGGCCCAGATTGTCCGCCGAGGGACAACCACTGAGAAAGTCATCGGGGACAACAAAAGGAAATGGTCCGGCAACAACCACAACCAACATCAACAGCAACCAAACAAAAAGGCCGAGACTGTTAAGGCCTACACCTCTGGTTCAGGGTCGGGGGACAAGAGAGGATACATCGGGAACAAACCTTACTGTTCCAAGTGTACGCGACACCATGATGGCCCTTGTACCTGCACCCAGTGCAAACGACAGGGACATCTAGCCAAAGATTGCAGAACCCCCAATCCAAACACCAACCCTAATGCACCAAAGGCTTGCTTTGAGTGCGGTAACACCGGGCATTTCCGAAATGTCTGCCCAAAACTGAAGAACAACAACAACAACAGGAACAACAATAACAACAACAACCCCCGCGGTCGAGATTTCGTACTAAATGCCGGAGAGGCCCGTCAAGATCCCAACGTTGTCACTGGTATGTTTCTCCTCAATGATCTAACCACTTCTGTATTATTCGATACCGGTGCTGATAAAAGTTTCATATCCGATAAATTCTGTCCACTACTAAACATCACACCCACTGCCTTAGATGCTAAGTTCACCATAGAATTAGCGAATGGCAAACTGATCGAAGCCAATAGTGTGATACCTAATTGCACTTTAAACCTCGCCAACGAACTATTCCCTATAGACCTCATCCCCGTGGAAATCGGAAGCTTCGATATCATCGTAGGCATGGACTGGTTGTCCAAACACCGTGCCGAAATCGTTTGTTTCGAGAAAATCGTACGTATACCTCTCACTACCGGTGGAACCTTGATCATACAGGGGGAGACTGGTAGGCGGAACCTGAATATCATATCCTGTATGAAAACTCAAAAGTACCTGAGGAAAGGGTACTCGGCAATTCTCGCACATGTAACCGAAAAGAAGTCGGCTGAAAAGCGACTTGAGGATGTGCCCATCGTCCGAGACTATCCAGAAGTCTTTCCCGAAGACTTGCCAGGCCTACCCCCGCCTAGACAAGTCGAATTCCAAATTGACCTTGTGCCCGGAGCTGCACCCGTGGCACGATCCCCATACAGATTAGCCCCTTCCGAGTTGCAGGAGTTGTCCACTCAATTACAGGAACTCCTGGACAAGGGATTCATCCGACCGAGTTCTTCACCTTGGGGAGCTCCGGTCCTATTCGTTAAAAAGAAGGACGGATCCTTCAGAATGTGTATTGACTACCGCGAACTGAACAAACTTACCATCAAGAATCGATACCCACTTCCAAGAATTGATGACCTGTTTGACCAACTTCAAGGCTCGAGCTTCTACTCGAAAATCGACTTACGGTCGGGTTATCATCAACTTCGAGTCCGAGACTCCGACATCCCAAAAACAGCTTTCAGAACCCGCTATGGGCATTACGAATTTCAAGTGATGCCTTTTGGCTTAACCAACGCACCGGCTGTATTCATGGACCTCATGAATCGGGTGTGCAAACCCTATCTAGATAAGTTTATCATCGTATTCATTGATGACATCTTGATCTACTCTCGCAACGAAACCGAACATGGCCAACACCTGAAAACCATCTTGGAATTACTCAGACACGAGGAGTTATACGCCAAATTCTCCAAGTGAGAGTTCTGGATGCGAACAGTACAATTCCTAGGGCATATCGTTGACAGTCAAGGGATACGTGTTGATCCAGCCAAGATCGAGGCCATTAAGTGCTGGGAAGCACCAACCACACCAACTGAGATACGACAATTCTTAGGTCTCGCCGGATATTATCGACGATTCATTGAGAATTTCTCCAAGATAGCCTTACCTTTAACCTCACTGACTCAGAAAGACAAGAAATTCGATTGGACCGATAAGCAGGAGTCAGCCTTCCAACTTCTGAAACAGAAACTCTGCAGTGCACCAATCCTGTCCTTACCCGAAGGCACCGATGATTTTGTAGTTTACTGCGATGCCTCACGCCAGGGACTAGGTTGTGTGTTAATGCAATGTGAAAAAGTCATTGCTTACGCCTCTCGACAGCTCAAAATCCACGAAAAGAATTATACCACTCATGACCTTGAACTCGGAGCTGTCGTCTTTGCCCTCAAAATCTGGAGACATTACCTCTATGGCACTAAGTGCACCATCTTCACCGATCACAAAAGCCTCCAACACATATTTGATCAAAAGGATCTCAACATGAGGCAACGTCGCTGGGTCGAGTTGCTTACCGATTATGACTGCGAAATTAAATACCATCCTGGCAAAGCAAATGTTGTTGCTGATGCCCTCAGCCGAAAAGAACGTTCAAAACCACTTCGTGTTCGAGCACTTGGGCTAACCATTCACAATGATCTCATCACTCAAATCCACACCGCTCAACTTGAAGCACTGAAAAATGAGAACATCAAAAACGAGGCCTTGCGAGGCATGGATAAACAATTCGAAATCAAATCCAACGGAACCCGATACTTCTCCAACCGAATTTGGTTACCAAACTATGGGAACCTGCGAAATTTGGTGATGGATGAAGCTCACAAATCTCGATACTCTATACATCCTGGTTCTGACAAGATGTATCACGACATTAAACAACGGTATTGGTGGCCCAACATGAAAGCTGACATAGCCATCTATGTTGGCAAATGTTTAACATGCGCCAAGGTTAAGGCCGAATACCAGAAACCCTCCGGGTTACTACAACAACCCGAGATACCTCAATGGAAATGGGAAAACATAACCATGGACTTCATTACGAAACTACCGAAAACACCGAGCGGTTGCGATACCATTTGGGTGATCGTCGATCGTCTCACGAAATCTGCCCATTTCGTAGCCATCAAAGAAAACGACAAGATGGAGCGTCTGGCTCGCATCTACCTCAAAGAGGTTGTGGCACGACATGGTATTCCCATTTCAATCATCTCAGATAGAGATAGCCGCTTCACCTCTCGATTCTGGCAAACACTTCAACGAGCCCTCGGTACTCGCCTCGATTTGAGTACTGCTTATCATCCGCAAACCGATGGTCAGAGTGAACGGACCATTCAAACCTTAGAAGACATGCTACGAGCTTGCGTAGTTGACTTCGGAAACACTTGGGAAAACCACCTACCCTTGTGTGAATTTTCCTACAACAACAGTTACCACACCAGCATTAATGCTGCACCATTCGAGGCACTTTATGGGAGAAAGTGCCGATCACCCATTTGTTGGACCGAAATCGGCGAAAGCCAACTCACTGGTCCTGAAATCATTCATGAAACAACCGAGAAAATCATGACTATTCAAAACCGGCTGAAAGCCGCACGTGATCGTCAGAAAAACTATGCTGATGTGAGACGCAAACCACTCGAGTTCCAGGTTGGGGATCGAGTACTGGTAAAAGTATCACCTTGGAAGGGTGTTATTCGTTTTGGAAAACGCGGCAAACTAAACCCCAGGTACATCGGACCTTTTGAGATTCTTGAAAGAATTGGTCCGGTGGCATATCGACTGCAGCTACCACCACAACTTAGTAGCGTGCACAACACGTTCCACATTTCTAATCTGAAGAAATGTCTGTCTGATGAGACACTTGTGATCCCGCTCGACGAAATCCATATTGATAACAAACCCCATTTCGTCGAGGAACCTATTGAAATCATGGACCGTGAGGTCAAACGTTTGAAACATAGTCGTATTCCCATCGTTAAAGTCCGGTGGAATTCTAGGCGCGGTCCTGAATTCACTTGGGAACGGGAAGACCAAATGCGACTGAAACATCCACATCTATTCTTAGATACCTCACAGAACACAACAGCAAGCTAATTTCGGGACGAAATTCTCCTAACAGGGGGAGAATGTGACACCCGACGATTTAGGGTTACTGATTAACCCTCTAGAAACCCTAATTACGTGTGTTTAGTTTTGTATTAGGCTAAATGCTTGTAATTACTTGAAACTATTTGTATATTTATGTGAATATACACTTCCGTAATTGATTTATCTTACGCTACGTAATTCGTTGTAATTACGCTCACGCAATTTGGTAAAATTGTGCAAAACAACCGGACGGAGTTCGACAGTATATACGACGTTGGTGAAAACTTTTCTATAAATAACTTAAATCTATTTTTAGAAGTTATTTATCATATATTATTATTTTAATATAATAATACCCGAGAAACCTAGACGTTTCGATTAAAACGTCTCAAACGCAACGAAAACGCGCAGAACGCGCCCGACAATCGAACGAAATTCAAAATACATTTTTGAATCTAAAAATATATTAATTAGTGAAAAGTTATCAATTAAAATATCGTGTCTTTAAACGATAACGAAAAACGTCCAAATAAAACATCACGCGATTTAAAATCCGTGCAACGAACGCGCAAATCGAGATCGATAAATTAACGAAATATTTTTATAAATGTTTTTCAAGTATCTTATAGGAATACTTCAAATGAAAATATTGAAACCTAAATCGTTACCTAAAAACGCGTATTAAACATTTAACACCAAACCGAACGAGCAAACGAACGAAAAACGCAACAAATAAAGCTAGAATTGGAAAATGACCAAAATACCCTTGGTGGGCCCCCCTTTGGCCGGCCCCCTCCCCCCTCCATGGCTGCCCATTCCCCTCCCCTCTCAAAACACATGCAAAACACAATGATTATAACTTTTTGCTACATCCACTCACCTCTCATGCAACCCTTTTCATTCTACACTCCACCCACTTCTCTCCATTCTCTCTACACTCTAAACTCTCTCCATTTCCAGAGATATCTCAGCCATATTCACCACCAATATCCACCAAAAACCACCCTCAAACACCACCATTAATCAAGCAAGAGAAGGAAGCTAGCACCAAGATCATCATCATCATCATCATCTTGTTCCTTTGTTTCACCACCTCCTTTGTAAGAATACCAACACTTTCTCTCTCTAAAACTGATTTCATATGATTTATTTACATGTTATAAAGTTCATCTAACATTAATATGTCCAAAACCTTGATCAAAATACGTTTTTATAACACCTATATGAACAGGCATGAATCTGTCCAGAAACTTTCTTCACTTACACGAATTTTATAAAATTCGTCCTTTCATGAAAATGGTCGTTTTTATAGGTTAAAATCAAGCTCAAGATGTTATCTTTCTAACACCGCAAACCTCATGCCTTTTTGAGCTCGTTTGGTATTTTTAATAATTTAAATGAAAACACATAGACTTTCTGGTACTGAAAGTCAGAAACTTGAACCATATGATTTTGACCATAACTTGAGTTCTACAAAGAATTAGAAGATGCATTTTTTTTTAAAAGTTACGTATTGAAAAGATCTACAAAAAGTTCTTCTATAGATCCTTCCAGAAACCTACGGATTTTCTTAGAAATATGAATCTATACGACTGGCCTGCATGAAATTGAAAACTGTGTATGGATTTATCCATAAATTTTATACCTATCAAGATGGACACTATAAATATTGGAAAACTTAATTTAACCTCTAGACACATGGTAGAACAACTGGTAAAAATTGTGGACTCTAACTCGGAATATAACTAGTTAAGAAAAATAGGGGAAGTGAACCGACAAACCGAGAAACATGAACATGGACTGTTTTTGGACTTTTATAAAAACCGAGACTTTTGGTGAACTCCGGCATGAACCGACAACATATTTAGACTCTACAAACTGATATTTGGGTTGGGTGAAAGTTTCGGGTCAAACCGAGTAAGTTTGACCAAGTCAACAAAAGTGGCTCGTTTTCGAAAAACTTACTATTTTTGGAAAGTGGTAACAAAAATGGGTTTGGGTGACTTAATTAGAAACTTGGACCAAAAACTAATTTTAGAAAGATTCCCGAACGAAAACCGACACTTGAGAACACTTGGACTAAAATTGAATTTTTGGTCAGACCCTTAGTGTCGCATGACCATGCGACACTAACCTTAATGTCGCATAACCTGCGACACTACCTCTAGTGTCGCATACCCAACAGTGGTAACTTGCGACACTACCCGCGACACTACCTCTAGTGTCGCATACCCAACAGTGGCTAGCCTTGCGACACTAACAGTGGCTACCTTGCGACACTCACTGCGACACTTACCCTAGTGTCGCATGACATGCGACACTGACACTAGTGTCGCTAATGACAGAATATTTTAAACTTGTTTTTCACTAAGTATCGAACATGAGTAACAACTTATAACCACACATGATACATACTGTAACAAGTATACGATGACACAAACTTGATAATAATGTCTTAAAGAATTATTATTACAAAACTTTCACCAATGGGTCGTACACGTTTTTGATAAACGAACTTGAACTACTATTTGGACATACTAGTTGATGAACTAGCTTTAGGTGGACATAAAACCCCCACCTACCCGATTGGCTTAAGTGGACATTAACCCCCACTTATACAATCGCTATAGATGATCTTTTGAGACATCTACTTATACAACCTCATACGTCTAGGGCGTTAGGAGGTTGCACACGGGAATGAGAACACCCACTGCTTGCTACTTGATTATTGCTTGCTATCTGCTAAACCTTGGTGAGTTTCATAGCCCCTTTTTACTGTTTTCACTGGGGTGAGAATACATACAACTGTTTTATAAACTGCTTTATGATCACAAGTACTGGTAGCAACTTTTTCGATACGCATTGCATGAGACCTGAATAATCCACTAAAGTCCTCTACTTATCATAGTCATTAAAATTTGTGCGTGAGTATTATTGGGTGGTACCATCAGGGTTTGACAAACCTCGTCCGGGCTAGTCGCGCTAGCCAACCCACGGGCGCAGTATTACTTGTGAATTAGAAGTGTATCGGATTAGTACACTTACCGGAGGCAAACAACGTTAAGCTTGACTATGAGACTCATGGCAATGGTATACCTATATTGCAGGAAGCAATACGTTTACTTATCGTTTGATAACGATACTTTTTACTTATCATTGATGAATGATACATACTTATGAAATCTTGTGGATCATATTAGCAAAGGATTACTTAACAAACCTATGAACTCACCAACTTTATGTTGACCTTTTAGTATGTATTTCTCAGGTAACCCGCCGCAGTAGGAAGCTTTTGGAAAGCTTAGCTCGAGTCGCATTGTTTTCAAAACATCAAGAGATTAGATTGCATGTAGCTGTATTTTGTAAATTCAGTAATGTATTAGAAATCTCTAAACGGTTCATGCGAACTCCAGAATTATTTTGTAAACATTTGAATTATGGTAAAGTAATATTTTCAAACGTCTCATATAGAGGTCGTTTGCTTTAATCCTTGTGTTATGATTATTGATTTGGTCGGCGCCCCCGTGACACCTCCCACTTCCGCTGCCACGTGTTTTGGGGGTGCGACAAAAACCCAGTATTTATACAAGTCTAAAATAAACATTATTTTTCACTTGTATTTTGTTACGATTGTTCAACATAGAAGAGACAATTCAGTATAATTTAATTCCAAAGAGAAATTTTTATTAAAATAAAATAAAAATAAAACAACTTTATATACACATAAAGCTAAAAATAAAATAAAGTACTAAACATATAAACTAATAGTGGTATCAAGTACCATTTTATTAAACACCTGAAAAATAAAGTACATAAATGGACTGAATAAGAATTGGTCTGCCTAGGGATCATATTAGAAAGAACAAACTATTGAAACTTATTAAAAATTCTATGTAGATTGTTAATAGACATACTCGTGATGTAAACACTAGATTCCCTACTAATTAAAATCCCATTAGCATGTCACACCGGGAGCTAGGTTATGGTAACATCACAAAGTATTTAGAATAATAAGCAAAATCTTGACTATGGTTTAATAACACTTTCATATGAACGGGAGCGAAATCTTAAGGTACTAGACATAACTGAATCATATAACGATTCCTCGTCATCCTAACAGATTCGTATATTTAAAACGGTTCATTTATGACTTTAAACCAGCCCTTGCTTAAGACTACCCAATAAATCCCCTAATTATCCACAGCGTTCCTCACTTAAAGTGATTCCGCCGCTTCAAACCTTGGCCATGTCTTGTCCTACGATAATCCCCCATGTAGCCTTGCGGTTCCATAGTTTCATACCTTTGACAAATTATATTGACACAAATGACTGACTACCTTTTAATTAGACGTCGTTAAAAAGGTGTTGTAATCACGTTTATTGGTGGAAAGGCGATAGATTAATTTGAAGTTTAAAAGTCTATTTAGAAAGGTTAATTAAACTAGGTTTCTCATTTTATATGTTAGTCCGTAATTTAACTACCTTCGGTCGTTACTCGACTTCCATACATTTGTACTCCACTTTGAAGTGTTTCCAGTACTATATCGAGTAACAGTCGAATAGGGGCCATCATATTACTTCGTAATATTGTACCGTTTCGTAATATGACTACCTTCGGTCATTCCTCGACTTCCATACATTTGTACTCCACCTTGAAGTGTTTTCAGTACTATATCGAGTAACAGTCGAATAGGAGCCATCATATTACTTTACGATAATTAACACCATTTATATTTTACCACTATGATAATCCTAAGGCAACAATCAAACAAGAACATGCAATAAGACGATCAAAGCGATACTACCGATCTTTAATATTTAATTATAAATTATCCCATAATTAATTAACTACATCGCAAACAAACACAACATGTATACTACTCTCTAATCATGGCAATAACTAAATCTAGCATAATCAATAAAAACGTAATTAATTAAGATAGATAGGGATAGAAAGAACCAGGATTAAATGCCAGAGAGAATAGAGTTGAATTAATTGACACAATTCCGAGCATACACTGAAGATTACAATGCATTCCGCACTTTCCTTCTACTTCTTATAAAACTCCTAAACTAGTTTACATACTAGTTAAAACTAATCTAAAGAAAGAAATATAGAGTGAGAAAGTGGGAGCTTATTTCTAGAGTGAGAAAGATAAGCTAGGAAGGTGTGTTGGTGTGTTTTTCAAATGAGCCTAATGCCTCCTATTTATAGAGGAGTTTTGGTGCATTTTAGCCAAAGGAAGCACACATTAGCAAAAGGTGGGAAAAGTAGTAGCACCAGGTACAAAAGGCGAAAAAGGTAGTGGCACCAGGTACGAAAAGTAGGGAAAGGTCTAACACCAGGTACGAAAAAGGACAAAAAAGTGCAATCTGTGCGGGTGGCGGGCAGCAGCCGGCGGCTGGCTGCCAGCCGGCGGCGGCTGGGTGGCTGCCGGCGGCGGGGTTGCTGCAAGCTGCACCAGTCTGCTGCCGGTAGCTTCGTTTCTCGATTCGTGCGTGTTTTCTTCGTTACGTGTCCGTTTACGTTGATTCTTTTTGCGTTGGATTCGTAATTCAAAAATGAATCTTTTGATGAAAAGAAATCCCAAAAATATATCTCTGAACTTTAGATGTGTCGTACGAATCGTTTGGATCTTCCGGAGTGCATAGAATCTTCATTCTTCGTCCATTTTAGTTGATTCTTCTTCTGTTGGATTTGTAATTTGAAAACGAACATCTTGGGTCAAATAGATGTTGGTGATGGGATCTTTTATCTTGAAATCTCGTTTTGATGCCTTGAATCTTCAAACGTGCGTGGAATCTTCGTTTTTCATCCGTTTCACTTGATTTTTATCATGCGACCTTGTTTTGACCATCTTGGCATAATGCTATTGATTTGTAATGTTTCTGAGTTAAAATGCCAAGAATCGTTCCATAATGAGAGAGATATCGGTAGTAAAAACGTGACTTTTTACGCGATATCAAGTATCCCACACTTAGAACTTTGCTTGTCCTCAAGCAAACTCGAGTTTCAACATGGTTAGAGATAAGCAGACAATGAAATATTTTGAGGCGTAACTTTTTACTAAAGGGGGTTTTGGAAAAAATGAAATATTTGTTCTTTGAAAAACGAGGTTGTAATCTTTGGGAGCATGCTTTTGATCTTTGATCTTGGATACATGACTAGGCGATCCTCTCAAAGTGGTCACTCAAATCACTCAAAGTGTTTAGGGTTTCCTATTCTAATATTATCAATCACTCAGAACGCCAGTCATGTATCGTTTATCGTCATAGGCTTGATCGAGAATCAAATCGTTACCTTTTTGGTGAGCGCGAAGTCGATCTAGCCACAATCATTCTAAGGGAAGTGATGTAGGGTTTTTCGAAGTGAAGTGTTGGTGATATGAGAGGGGGGTTTTGTTGCGTTTTTGATTTTCTTTTTGTCGAAGTTGGGATTTTTTGGGGGTTTGACGCCTTTTGATATTTGCGGAAGGAGTCTGTTTCTCCTATTGATTTCCTTTTTCTTCGGATTTTTTTTTTTTGGACGTCAACCCCTTGCGATTTCTCTTCGTTCATCTTTGAAACTTTTTATGAAGCTTGAAGGATGCTTTTGAGTAGGTGAGGGGTAACGTATCTATTTTTCTTTGGGAGTATGGGTGTATGGATGGTTTTTAGAATGATGTGATTCAATCTCCTTTTCACTAACCAATCTGGATTCGAAATGCATTGCAGGAGCAAGTTCTGATTCTAAACGCATACATCGGCACACTCAAGAATCGAAGATGTGAAGCATTAAAGGTGAATCGAAAGTTGGTTTGTTGTGTGCCTAGTCATGTGATGCTCTTTATGGGATTACTAAACTAATTTTCCAAAGGAATTTGTATTTTATTTATCCTTCTTCCCCGAAGTAAATCATTCTTCGTCAAAAAAATTTCATTTTCAACATATTTTTAACTCAATTTTGAAAAAAAAATTTTGCTTATTGGAGAAGGATGGTCTAAAGAGCAACGAGTTTAGAATCAAGCATATACCATTATCTATTTTTCAGTAGTGTAACTACTGCTATCCCACACTTAAAGGAACATCGTCCTCGATGTTATTCTAAGCTCTGATTGGGGTAAAATCCCACACTTAGGATTTAAAACATCTAAGACGTATTCTTTTAGCTGTGTGTTTTGGGTTTGAATCCCACACTTAGTGATAAGCATAGTGGATATGGTATATTTATAACGAATGAAAGAAATGGTATAGAAGTACTCCCCATTTATATATATGGATTGTTGGTGATGATGAGGAGTGCTCCGAAGCACATGATTGTCGACTTTTCCGTAGTGTCCCTTCGTTGTTGTTGTGTGCTCCAAATTCTTCAAGTCTTTTGTGATTTATCTCGTAGGTGTGAACACGTTGGATATACTTTTCTTAATTCTGGTGCCAAAAACTTGATGTGTGATGTGGCGCCAAAAACTTGATGTGTCGGTCTTCTTCGTATATCCAAGTGTGAAAGATAGTCGGAGACTTCATCACTTCTTGGAATGTAAAATTGCAGAAATGTAAACACGGGTTGCCTCCCGAGAAGCGCTCTTTTAAAGTCAAGAGCTTGACTTCTTCTCTCCTAGCTAGATGGAGATGGATGCATCCATGGGATCCCTAGTGATGATATTGTGAGCCCTAGGTTGCGGAAAAGTGTATCGAGGTGGATAGATTCTCATGAAATGATTGACTATTATCGTAATCAATTCGAGTGGACTATCTCTCGATGATTCTTTATAGTTCAAAAGATGCTCTGAAGTTGTCCTTGCAAGTCCGTGAAGTCCAAATGTGATGTAGTCAACTGCTTTAGTGACAGTCCCATTAGGGTCGGTCATGGTGGTTGTGTTTGTCTTAACAACCTCTCTTGGCGGTGGGTTTTGCCAGAGAGAGCATACAAATGCCAAGAATTGCAGTTTTATGTCTTCATAATTCTCGGTCTTGGGGTCTCCGTTGAATCTTCTGATGGACGTGCACAGGTCCTCTATTTTCCGGTGCTGATGGTTGTTGAATGGAAAGTCGGATTCTGAGAAAACTAGAACAAGCTGACAAAGTATCTCCTTGCATCCTGAGTGGAATATGAAGTTTCTTCTGGAGTTTCTTTTCTGTTGTTGAATCTCCCGTAGATCGATCGTAACAAAAGTAGCGATATCAAGTGGTGATTCATGTGTGGCTCTAAAAGGTCGTTCGCGCCTTGATTCCTCCCAAACAAGATCACTAAGTTCTTCAATCATTAACTCAATTTGTTTTTCCATAGTGGAGTTGATAACCATAGATCTGCTTTTCTTGGAACTGAGGTGATCTTCTCTACTTAGCAAGTTAAGCAATGATGTGAGGTCATTCATCATTGAAATGTCGGCACGACTGCTCGGATGTCCAGTAGTTCCTTTCATATACGCTCTTATAGATCCTAACATCTCCCATTGCGTTGAGGTGAATGGGATGTTAGATCTTTTAAGGGCATTGTAGATCCTAGTGTAAGTCCGTTTCTGTTGTTGACAGAATTACAGTTCAGAAGGGGAAAGAGCCAGCATGTTGACTACGCCGCTTATTCCTCCTACTACTTTGTCAAATCTTTGGATGAATTCTTCGAACACTTTGTGATCCATGATGGTTTGCGGTTGGTATCTTGTGCGGTTTGAATATTCCTCCAGTGTTTCTCTTCTCGTAGGATGGTCGTGGTTACTTCCCGCCATTTCTTCAGTGGTAAACGGATTAATTGGCGGTATGCTGCTTTGGTTTTCTTTTTCCATCTTTCTCATCCCAATTTCTTCCATCGTTGAGTTTTTCACTGATGCATTTTTCATCTTTTGTCCTATTTGTCGGAGGTCAATCGGAAAATATGGCATGACTGCCAATTCCTTGCTAGATTTCCTTTCACTTATTGACTTTGCAGTTTCTTCGTCCTCCGCTGTCTTGTTCATGGAGATCATGTACATATCGGCTTGGTCTCCAGCGTTAGGATTGTCGATATGGAAAGTGATGGTTTCTCCTTGAGACTGCAAGCTGATGGTTTGTGAGAAGACATTGATGATTGCCTTGGCCGTATTCATGAAAGGTCTTCCTAGTATGATTGGGATGTGTACGTCTTCCTGCATATCCATCACTACAAAATCTGTTGGGTAAAGAAATTTATCAATCCTAACTAAAACATTTTCAGCTATTCGCTTAGGGTATTTGACCGAGTGGTCAGCAAGTTGTATGGTGATTTTGGTAGGTCGAAGATTTTCTAACTCAAGCCTCTTGAAAAGCGAGTATGGCATAAGGTTAACACTGGCTCCTAAATCGGCAAGAGAACAGATGATGCCTGAATTGTAGATAGAACAGGGGAGAGTAAAACGTCCGGTGTCTCCGAGTTTTTCTGGAATGGTATTTTTCAAGATAGCTAAACATTCCTCGTTCAGCGGGACATTGGGTACTTCGGGTACCTTATCCTTGGTTGTAAGAAGTCTTCTAAAGTACTTTTTGGAGTGAACTTCAGAGGCGGTGTCTAGGAATTTCCTATCAAGCTTAAAAGACTTAAGCTTGTCGGGTCGTTGTTTAAGACGAGCCAGAAATGGAATGTTTACTTTCCTATTTGGTGTAGACTCTAAATCTATGGTCGATGGGACAATAGGTGGTTCCTTCACCGGAGAAGAAACCGTAGGTGGGCTATATGCTACCTGAGAGTCTTGAATATGAGAAGCCTCCTTATGGAACTAGTTGGACTATCCTGAGTTTTATCGTTAATATGCTGTGCTAATTGTCCTAATTGGGATTCGAAAGCTTTTTACAAAGTCAAATGATCTCTTAAGATGAGATCGGTTTGGTCTTGTCTAGCTGAGAGTCCTTGAATGACTTGTATCAGGGTGTCGTCAAAACTATAGATTTGTGAGGAAGAGGTTTCTAAAGGTTGAGGTTGGTAAGTTAGTGGGCTATTCCTAGGTGGGTTAAGAGAAGGGTTAGTATTGGGTGAAGTTAGATGAGACTGAGGAATTTGGACTGAGTGGTTCGGATTAGCACAATTAAGGCAGGTTTGAACTTGACAGACTTGTTGTTTTTGACTTTTCAATTCCTTGATCTCTTTGGTTAGTTCTTCCACTTGCTGAGCGAGAGTTTTGATAGCTTCATTCCCGATTGTAGTAGGTGAATTCACTAGTGATGGGTGATTTTCACTGTTCCAGTCATGGTTGTGTATTGTCATTTTCTCAATAAGGCTCCAAGCGTCATCGGCCGTACAGTTCATAAAACTGCCTTGAGAGGCGGTATCAAGTAAAGGACGGTGATGTGGGAAGAGACCATTGTAGAAAATGCGCAACTGGTCTGAGCGCTCAAAACGATGATTTGGACATTTCTTAAGCAAATCCTTAAAGCGTTCCCATGCATCATAGACTGATTCATCATGCACTTGACGGAAGTTTATGATGTTGGACCTAAACGTGGCTTGTTTTGATGGGGGAAAATATTTGGCCAAAAATTTGGTTGCTAATTCTACCCAAGAGGTTATAGAGTTGATTTCTAGTTCCTCAAACCAGGTTTGTGCATTGAGAGTGAGTGAATAGGGAAATAGGTATAGATAGACTATGTCCTGATTAACCCCAATCGGCTTAAAGAAGTTGGATAAGGAAATGAATTTGTCAAGGTGGGAGTTGGGATCATCATTTGGTAGGCCACGGAATTGACAGAGGTTTTGGACTAACTGAACAATATGGGGCTTTAATTCAAATGAAGTTCTATCGGTTTCCGGATAGACGATTGGTCCTCCTCGACCTTCAATCAAAGGTTTAGAGTCTTCAGCGAGAGTTATACATGCAGCAGTCATAGTCTCATTGGCAGGTGGTTGACTAGTTAAATGGATAGGGGTGGTCATTTCTAAGAGTGGTAAAAGGAAGGAAAAATAAAGAAAGAACGTAGGGATCTAAAAAAAAATCTTAAAGGTTCACTAGTAAGTAAGTTCGTCTTAACGCCTAAGGATCGTACAGTTGGTTCCCCGGCAGCGGCGCCAAAAACTTGATGCCACCAGCGGTCGGTAAGGATTTCAACCCTTGTCGTTGCACCGGGCTACTGGCGGCGGGCATCAGTGGGTGTTTTAAATTTGTAATTGTGGGGCCTAAGTTTTCCCTAACAATGCTAATCCTAAGGGTGAGCAAGTGGTAGGTATGACCTAGAGTCGTTCTTCAAACCGACTGAATTGAAACTAAGGCGTGGCAGATGAGGGCTTTCAAACTAGTGAAGGTTTTATAAAATAGTGAGGGAATTTTGGTTTTTATATTAACTAACTTAGGCAAGTAAATAAATAAAAGCGAAATAAAAATAAAAGATAAAGCAGATAAAATAAAGATAGTGTTTGCTGAGATTTCATTAATTAAGTTATGGGATGATGTTTGGAGAAACTGTGTTGAAAGATATTTGTTAATTATTAATCTTGAATACTCGTGATGTAAACACTAGATTCCCTACTAATTAAAATCCCATTAGCATGTCACACCGGGAGCTAGGTTATGGTAACATCACAAAGTATTTAGAATAATAAGCAAAATCTTGACTATGGTTTAATAACACTTTCATATGAACGGGAGCGAAATCTTAAGGTACTAGATATAACTGAATCATATAACGATTCCTCGTCATCCTAACAGATTCGTATATTTAAAACGGTTCATTTATGACTTTAAATCAGCCCTTGCTTAAGACTACCCAATAAATCCCCTAATTATCCACAGCGTTCCTCACTTAAAGTGGTTCCGCCGCTTCAAACCTTGGCCATGTCTTGTCCTACGATAATCCCCCATGTAGCCTTGCGGTTCCATAGTTTCATACCTTTGACAAATTATATTGACACAAATGACTGACTACCTTTTAATTAGACGTCGTTAAAAAGGTGTTGTAATCACGTTTATTGGTGGAAAGGCGATAGATTAATTTGAAGTTTAAAAGTCTATTTAGAAAGGTTAATTAAACTAGGTTTCTTATTTTATATGTTAGTCCGTAATATAACTACATTCGGTCGTTACTCGACTTCCATACATTTGTACTCCACCTTGAAGTGTTTCCAGTACTATATCGAGTAACAGTCGAATAGGGGCCATCATATTACTTCGTAATATTGTACCGTTTCGTAATATGACTACCTTCGGTCGTTCCTCGACTTCCATACATTTGTACTCCACCTTGAAGTGTTTTCAGTACTATATCGAGTAACAGTCGAATAGGGGCCATCATATTACTTTACGATAATTAAGACCGTTTATATTTTACCACTATGATAATCCTAAGGCAACAATCAAACAAGAACATGCAATAAGACGATCAAAGCGATACTACCGATCTTTAATATTTAATTATAAATCATCCCATAATTAATTAACTACATCGCAAACAAACACAACAAGTATACTACTCTCTAATCATGGCAATAACTAAATCTAGTATAATCAATAAAAACGTAATTAATTAAGATAGATAGGGATAGAAAGAACCAGGATTAAATACGAGAGAGAATAGACTTGAATTAATTGACACAATTCCGAGCATACACTGAAGATTACAATGCGTTCCGCACTTTCCTTCTACTTCTAATAAAACTCCTAAACTAGTTTACATACTAGTTAAAACTAATCTAAAGAAAGAAATATAGAGTGAGAAAGTGGGAGCTTATTTCTAGAGTGAGAAAGATAAGCTAGGAAGGTGTGTTGGTGTGTTTTTCAAATGAGCCTAATGCCTCCTATTTATAGAGGAGTTTTGGTGCATTTTAGCCAAAGGAAGCACACATTAGCAAAAGGTAGGAAAGTTAGTAGCACCAGGTACAAATGGCGAAAAAGGTAGTGGCACCAGGTACGAAAAGTAGGGAAAGGTCTAGCACCAGGTACGAAAAAGGACAAAAAAGCATTTGTTAATATAGTTGGTAAATCGGTTGCTGCAAGTGCCACTGGCGGTAGTGATCAAAAGGATCAAATTGTTGTGTATAAATCGTTCGAAAACTTCCCAATGCGTAGTTTGTTAGGAAAAAACTATGCCGGAAATCTAATATATTGTTTGTAAATGTATAAGTAGTAATATTCGTTTGTGTAATACTTAAAAAAGCTCGTTACCCGATACGTATCGCGATCTTCATTTGTTCCACTCGTCCATTTGGTTGATAGGTTGTCGGACCTAATTGTTTAGTACAAATTCGTTCGGTCCGTTAAGGAGTAAGAGTTTGTGTGTACATACAAGGCTAGTATAAATAAAATTGATGTTAATTCAATTTGGTTGATAGGTATAAGTAGTAATATTCGTTCGTGTAATACTTAAAAAAGCTCGTTACCCGATACGTATCGCGATCTCTGTTTGTTCCACTCGTCCATTTGGTTGATAGGTTGTCGGTCCTAATCGTTTAGTACAAATTCGTTCGGTCCGTTAAGGAGTAAGAGTTTGTGTGTACATACAAGGCTAGTAAAACCTCAATTGTGTTGTATTTATATTTTCATGATGCTAAAAATGTTATTTTACCCTATCATAAAAACAATAGAATCCAACACTCATGCTACTATGTATTTTAGAAGAGGATTTTCACCAATTTGAAGTGAAGATGTTTAATACGATATGATTATTACTTGTAAGAGTTATAACAAGTTTCACTTCAATTAATCCATGAAAGGAGGGGTGAGTATTATTATTGATCTAATACTTTCATAAATATATCATATATATCATGAAACTTAAATTAAATTGTCATTTATTACAAGACTCGAAGTATAATTAATAAAATTCAATTAATAGTTTAGAATTTTTTTTATGATATTGGTTCTTCAACTGAAGTAAGTTTTTGGACGCAAGAAGAGGAAGCTAATGAAGTGTTGCCATGTGTCATTCATCATTTCTTCACCTCCTTCATTTCTCCACCTTTTTTATTTCTCTAACCTTATCATTTCTCCTTCACTTTTTTTTCTTAAATTTTTTTAGTGTTTTATTTTTTTGCATTAATTTTGTTTCTTATTCTTATTTTTCCGGGTTTTTTTTTCATATATATATATTTTTTGCATTTTTTTAAAGTTCTTGTTATCAATTTTTTTTCCTTTTTTCTTTTTTTTTCTTCAGCATTTCATTTAACTCTTTTCATGGCTTGTTTATCATTGTTTTTTTTTTCCGCGTTTTCAACATTTTTTCTATTGTTGTTTTTCTCACGTTGTTATATGTAAATACAACTTTATAGATAGTATTACAAAAAAAAAATTATATGATTTACCATATTCATAACTTGAATAATATAAATTTTGTTATAACAAAGTTATAACTTCAATGCATTGTAAAATTAAAATTATGATGCACCATATTTTATAACTATGATGCACCAAGATTTATACATTAATGATGATTATCGTATATCTAAAAGTTGAAGCGTCATATTTATAACTATGATGCACCATATTTTATAACTTTGATGCACCATGTTTTATAACTATGATGCACCACCTTTTAATTCAATAACGATGTTTTATAGTATATTTTGAAAGTCGATGCATGCTATTTTAAACACTCGATGCACCATGTTTTATAACTATGATGAACCATGTTTTTCTAACTATGATGCACCACCTTTTAATTCAATAACGATGTTTTATAGTATATTTTAAAATTCAATGCATGCTATTTTAAACACTCGATGCACCATGTTTTATAATTATGATGAACCGTGTTTTTCTAACTAAGATGCAACATGTTTTAATTCAATAATGACGTTTTATAGTATATTTTCAAAGTCGATGCATGATATTTTAAACACTTGATGCACCATGTTTTTATAACTTTGTGTAAGTCCCTAGTTCTAGGATCGATAACTTCTTTATATGTAGTATTAATGTGCGGATTCCCTTAATACGTCGCTATCTTACTATAACGAATAAGTTTGCGTTTTGTTTTTACTAATACTTAGCTTTAAACGATAAAACGTCAAAACCTAGCCTTTAGAACGTTTTTCTCTGGATTATTCAATTCGCAGGTGTTAATCGAATGGCAAAAGTCTTGTTTAAGTCGAACCGAATCGAACATATATACTTTGATCAACTCGCAGGTCATGGGCCTGCGAGTCCAATTCAACTCGCAGCCCAAGCCCAGCTTGGCTTCGGTTCGCTATACCTAATGTATTGCGAGCTCAGATCTCATCTCGCATCGCAATGCCTTGCGACTTGAGATCTCGTCTCGCTATACATGTTTATTTTGTTTCGAATATTCGTCTAACACTTTAATTTACTAATATATTTAACGAATATTAATAACAAAATAAACATTTATTTACAAATCTAAACCAATATACAAACATGATAATAATTACACCAGTCCTATTTCAAGCTAGATCTGTTGTCACAAACTATGTCTCAACAGACTCCCCCTTGACAACAGCTCTAGCGTCTTTATCTTCACGTTTGTCTTTAGTCTTCATTTGTAAATTTTACTTCCTGCATATATCTTCTTTTTAATACAAGTCTTGACCATCATTTGATAATCTCGTGCTAAATCACCCCATGCTTCTGTCATCAAGATTCTATTCTCATTTAACTTCAACAAATCTTTCTTTGACATGTTCATTAGGTGTCGATGGTCATAAACTCTGAAAATTTCACGTTCACCACCCTCAACTTCATCATCAGCTTCAACCATGACAGCCTCTCCAGTTTCTGAATCCACATGCCAACTTTTCATATTTCCCAGAATATCCCGTGGCATTGTTTTCAGTGGAATCTGCTGAACACATTTGACAGCTGGATACACTTTCTTTCTCCTTCTCCTTCCGGTCCTTTGACTTATCTCCTGTAACTTTATCGTTTTTCCATTCCTAGGCTTAATCTTTTCAAACTTCCTCGAACGAACCTCAGTCTTGATTATATGTTCTACATATCGACCAACAAAGTCATTATCTGGATTCTTCAAAGATAATCTAGCCAAGTCTCAAATCTCATACTTAGGTAGAGAACTGAACACTGCAAGCTTTCGATCAAAATATTGAACTCTGTCAAACCTTTTAATCGCGAAAAGCTTCAGATCAGAGTCAAAGTACCAACCGATAATCCCTTTACGCACTTCGCATTTTCCTGTGATATCAACCTCCAAAACTCCAACCTTTTTCTACTTTTTTTTTTCTCTAAATGTCTGAATATTGGATTGTCTTTATGCTTATCAGGAATCTGTTCTTCATAATCAGTTGAGTCATCGATATCTTCATCTACATCAGCAACTTTAGGACCTTCTTCATCTTCAATCACAATCTATGTTCTAGATGGGCTCACATGGTGTTTATCTATATTTGCATCTGGATCTACACCCATGTCTAGCTCTATCTCTGAAACAACAGTCCAATCTTCAGGTAGTTGAAATTCTCCTTCTTCTAAATCATAACTAATGTCTTCATCTATCTCATCCAGAAAATCATCTTCTGAATCTGATAGATTAAGCATTTCAATCCCTAGAAAACACAAACACAAATAACTACTAACAATCTAAATTCCTTCATTGATTTCCCTGAATCAATCTAAGAATTTCTTTATTAGTCCTTTTGTGTAATTAGTCCATAACATAAACGCAATTAATAACTTATAAATCTTTTATTGATTACCCTGAATCAATCTAAGATTTCTTAAGTCTTTTATAAAACACTTAACAAATATTAATTAAACTTAAACTCTAATATATTGTGAATAACCACCAAACATTTAAGTTTACAATTAATTAACTTATATAATTCCAAGACTTAATTGAACTGTTATCTTTCCAAAAACTTAACTCTCAATTATATCTTTAAATTATATATATTTGTTTAGTTAAAGATTTTACATATTAAACTTGTCAGTTATAACCAACTCTCAAGTCTAAAATATATAAGTTACCATAGAAATTTGATCGCCCGCCGCTCGACTACTCAATAAGTCGGAAGACTTTCGATCACAATTCTATATATCATATATAACTTAAATAATTTCTAATATATTTAACTTGTAAATATAATCTCAAGCCGAATATATTACCAAAAATATTAAATTATAATTATTCAGTTACAATTATAATTTACAATCATAATTCAACTAAATCCTAAATACAAATAACTACACAAATCTAAGTTGTCTTACCAGCTTCACTTGTACCTGCAGTACTTGTACCAGCACCATCACCACTTTTATCAACTCCAGACTCCCCCTGAACATTAGCTTGCTCACTAGTCTTTGAAGGACCAGTCGGCTCACTATCTTTTGGTGCACTGGGATCATCATCTTTGTCTTGATCTCTTTTCCTCCTCAGCTCATCTTCTTTGCAAGACTCAAAATATACCATTATCACCCCCTGAGCTGACTGTCCTGAATTCACTCTTAACACTAAGCGTTCTAAGGAATCAAGCTTCAATCGCTGAGAAGTAAAATCTTGTAACAATGTGGTATGAGTCTCCAGCAGTGTCTTGTAAGATGTACTCTGTTGAGTAATTTGATGTGCAAAAAGAAGATTTTGAGAAACCAACTCTGGAATCTTCAATGTAAGCTTCTCTAACTCCTTAACCCTAGACTCAAAGGATGTAATCCTTTCAGTATCAGTCGTAGGAGTAACAAAGATAGTAGATGGTCCAGGTGTTGTGAGTGAAGAAACATGAGACTCAGGTGTAAGCGGTGGAATGGCTTGAGATAAAGCTTTAGCGAGAAGGCTAGCTGCAAATCTTCTGCTTTGGTAGTTGGAAACTGTGCATCACGCACTAACTCAGCAACTCCCTTCTCAATAGTCTGGGAAACCGTCTCTGGTTCCGTTGACTCTAGCATTTTCTCAGCCTGTAAAGTTAGATACAAATAAAGAAGTAATTGTTACAGATAACTCTGTCTCAATCTCTAATTAATTGTATAACACTTGTATTACTAAACGTATATCTCCTACCTCAGATGGTACAGATACTGGGTCAGTAACCACCGGTGTCATAGTCTCCACCTGCGGTGTATCTCGAGAAACTGTCACAGAATTAACTATCTCAGTTGAACTCCTGATAAACAACAAGTTAAGATTATCTAACTCTAAATAAAAATACCATCTCGAATAGTCAAGGTCCTAGTACGCTTTCTGCGTTGAGTAATCAGAGGGGTCTCAGCCACCTCAGGACCTTCATCAAGAATACTGAAGTCAGGATCGACTTCCTTAGCCTTACACTTTGCCTTCAAAGCCGGATCAAAAATCAAACGTGAACCATAAAAAATCTGTCCAGTTGGAGGGGAAATGGGTCTGACATCATCAGAATCTATAGAGGAATCAGATACAATCTCACCATCATATCTACCAGAAGTACAAACAACAGTATCCTGAATAGTAAATATATTAAACATTTATGATTAGCATAAAAGCTCTATCATACAAGTTCAATATATATGTAAGATTAATCTGATATATTACCTTTAGAGGTAAAACCTCAGATCGATCTCGCTGTCCCTGCTCACCTTCAGGTCTTACAACCTCTAGGTTTGCAGCCTCAACTTCCTGTGTATAATCATATTTATATTTTATGATCAGTTAAACAACCTAATCAACTAAATATCTATATCACTATCATTATATAAGAATATTATGTTTTTATGATTAATAATAGAATCTATCAACTAAGTATCTATATTTTTATATAATATACCTCAGCAGGAGGAACATAATGCTCAATAGCCTGCAAAACAGGATCAGTAGCATCATCATGTTGTACTAGCACCTCCTACACAACCTGTGCAACAACCTCTGGGTTTACTTGTACCCCAGCCTGATCAGCCTGTATCAAAACATCCTCAAGGAGCTATTGTGGATCTTCAGGTTGAACCACATTAGCAGCAGGCTCGGGATTCAGTTGGGCAACAATAACATCAGCACTAGCAGCATCAGTATCTGCCCAGCCATTGTTTGGCGGTGCAACATAGTTTGGATCCAGCATATATCCAAAAAGAACTCTCTCCTCAGGTTTAACAACACCATCTCATCTAACTGTCTGCTGAAACATGGCATTGTATCCTATGAGCCTAATAGTATCAACACGTAAGTGTGGCTCAGGGATAGCGAGATCCGGAAGATGAGCACGAATGATCAGCATACAGAATTGTGGATAAACCAAAAAACGATTCCTAACGACACCACTAATCTGTCGTACCAGCTCACTAAAAATATAATCACAAAAACTGTATGGCTTATTGTAAACCAGGGACAGTACAGCCGATATAAGGTCAGGGCACAATTCATCAAAACCTCCCTTCTTCGGTGCAAAAATAGTGAGTATAACGTGCCACAAAAACCTCCACTGACCAATAACCAGAGGTCTTTGGAATTGATGGCCTCGTCTCTCACCCGTATAGCCCATACGACCTACAGCTCCCTCAATAAAGTCTATGGGAAACTCCATATCCCCATTCTCTTGATCTTCAGTTCCCAACTGCAAAATCTCACGAAGATTTCCAGCAGAAAAGACAATCGGTTGTTGATTAACCGTTGTTCGTATCACCGGAGGAGTGATCGTCTCATCGGACTGAATACCATCCCAGAAATCATTCAGTATGGTTTGAGAAATAGTTGGAGACGCCGTAATAGCATATCTAATGCGTGAATGTGCCAAAAATGTAAGCATTTGAGCCACTTTGTCAGCTCCCTTTGCTCCGAGATCAAGATCAACAAGAATATTGTGACTTTTATCAAATTATCGTGCCATATGTGTAAGACTCATATGACAAAAAAAAAAATTAAGACACGTTAATGACAAACTATAATGTATTATGAATCAAAATTCATCAAACATCTAAGTTCAAAATTATATATAACTTGTTACATTGTTGTCTCAAGTCTTATATAATAATAATGTAACTTATTACTAAGCAGTCTTAAGTTAATATTATATATATATATATATATATATATATATATAATATCGAATCTAAAGTCGTATATATATATATAAATATATATGTTATTACGTATTAATATATAATCCTTACGTCAAAACATATATTAACTTTTGAAGTCAAAAGATATATAAATATAACTTATTACTTCAAACGTTTAAGTTATAAGTGACGTTTTATTTTAAAAGTTTTATTTCAACTCACTAAAACCAATGTCAACTCAACTCGCAAACTAGTCAACTCGCTAACCAAGTTAGTCCGCAGCTTCGACTCGCAAGTCGATCCGCTAATCAACTCGGTCCGCAGGTCAACAAGTCAACGAAAAGTCTTTCAACTCGCAAATCAAAATATGCGAATCGAATCTTAACTCAACTCACTAATTTGAATTATGCGAGTCGAATCTGGAACTCAACTCGCATCATAAACGAACGTTGCGGGTTGAATCAGAAATCGATTAATCTTGTAATTTCAATGCGATATATCTATTAATTTACGTTTATTAAGGGTCGATTAACATTAACCCTCAAGATTCTAGTTCAATATCCCTTATATCGATATAGATTGTTCAAAATTCAAACCGAAACCCTAAGTTCATAAAACCTTCGATTTCAAGTTAATTACACGGTGAAAACCTTTGATTTATACCTTAATATGATCGTAATCTCAAAGAGTAAAGATGAAATGGATTGAAAAACTCGGTTCGTACTTGTAAGATCAGAAATCAAACGAAATGTTGATTTCGTCTCGTTTCGCCGTATGTCGATTCGCACAGAGGTAGTGAACTCGCAAATGAAGTGGGTTCGGTGGTTTGTTGACTCGTTTAACCACCTTTTTATACATCTTATTCGATTCTCAAAATTAGAACTCGATCCGCAGGGTTTGACTTAGTCAAAATCGCGAGATTAAATAAAAATGCGAATTAAATACCAAGTATAAAATAAAACCCTGTATTTATACAAGTCTAAAATAAACATTATTTTTCACTTGTATTTTGTTACGATTGTTCAACATAGAAGAGACAATTCAGTATAATTTAATTCCAAAGGGAAATTTTATTTAAAATAAAATAAAAATAAAACAACTTTATATACACATAAAGCTAAAAATAAAATAAAGTACTAAACACATAAACTAATAGTGGTATCAAGTACCATTTTATTAAACACTTGAAAAATAAAGTACATAAATGGACTGAATAAGAATTGGTCTGCCTAGGGATCATATTAGAAAGAACAAACTATTTAAATTTATTAAAAATTCTAAGTAGATTGTTAATATACATACCTCATGAAATTCAAATAAATTGCAATAGAATTACAACTAATTTTATCATCTATTCATTTATATTTATAAAATTATATCTTAGGTACCTTTATCCACATAGCATAATTAATAAAAACATATTATTCACTTTAAGTGAATATTTTCTTATAGATAGTTCAAGATAATTACCAATATTATGATCCACATAAACAAATTATACTCACATATCTAAGCAACACCATTATTGTGAGTATGAATATTACCAAGTGTTTTCTAAGATATGACATACTGAAGAATTCAAGCAACACATATAACACTGATTTCTTTAGATTCAAGGTAGAGGTTTATCGAACTTACACTTGAATTTAGAATTTAGACAAATATCAAACATACTTTGAAGATGCTATGTTTTCCAGGTCTGTGCTTAGTACAACAGAGGATCCCTTTTAGTATGATTCAAAATACATTTGAGAATATTAATTTAATTAATGGCTTCAGGTCTGTACTCAGTACAACAAAGTCACCAATAATTAAGTTAATACCCATATTGTTACTATTTGTCATTTTATAGCTTTATAATTACAGTGCATGTGAATGCTATCAGTCAACAATTAAGACTTATGTCATACACCATATAATAGAAACACTAGATAACAATCAAGTATATTAAGACTTCTTAAATGCTTAGAGATGTTTATATAATTTGCCTACCAGTATATCATATAATGAAGCTATCTAGACATTTAAAACATGCAAATTATAACTTATGGATATAGGTGTATAATCAAATAAATATAAATACATACCTGATAGAACCGTTGTAGTTCTAATGTAATTTTAATTGAACCTACTAACACGTCATACTTAGGACTTAAGCTTATTATTATGAAGCTTATTCTCCTATGTACTATCATCTCCCATAGTTTTTGCAGATAAAAACTTAAACATTTTTCTAAAAGAACTATTGTTGTTCTTTTATTGGAGGTGATTCCCTTTAGGTAACAAGCAAATGAATGCCATACGCCGCCGCTGCCCCCCCCCTTTCTATAAGAACATAAAAAGTACTACTAACTATTACAAAAATACTCTTGAAAGACTAATCACTCTGGATTTCTCATTCCGTTTAGTTGAACCAACATCTCAAATCTTCCTCTGTCGAACGCCTTTGTGTATAAGTCTGCTAAGTTATCCAATGATGGAACCTTAACTAACTTTATCAAATTCTTCTCAGCACAGTCTCTAATAAAATGATGTCGAATATCAATGTGCTTACTTTTACTGTGCTTCACCAAATTGTTGGTGATCGACATTGTTGACTCGTTATCAATCATCATAGGAGTATTGGTTATGTTTAACCCATAATCCCGCAGTTGCTGTTGGATCCAAAGTACTTGAGAACAACAGCTGCCAGCTGCAACATACTCAGCTTCACATGTAGAAATGGCTACCGAGCTTTGCTTCTTGCACTGCCAGGATACTAATCTACCTCCTAAGAATTAACATCCTTAGGTTGTAGATTTCCTATTCTGATTGCATCCTCCATAATCCGAATCAGTATAAGCTATGAGATCTAAGTCTCCATCAGTCGGATACCAAAGTCCCAGCTTCGGTTTTCCTTTGAGGTAACGAAAGATCCATTTCACAGCTTGCATATGTGACTCTTTCGGACTAGCCTGATATCTTGCGCATATACAAATAGCAAACATAATGTCAAGCCGAGAGGTAGTTAGATACATTAGTGATCCGATGATGGCTCTATAAAGAGTTGGATCCACATCGCTATCACTCGATGTATCTGGTCCAAGGTTATGATTGACTAGAATTGGAGTATTGTAGACCTTACTTTCATCCATCTTAAAGCGTTACAATAGCTCATATGTATATTTAGATTGATGAATAAAGAATCCATCCTTCTTTTGATCAACTTGCAATCCTATGAAGAAATTCAACTCTCCCATTGCAGACATTTCAAACCTTTTTCTCATGACTTTCTCAAATTCTTGACACATCTTTTCATCAGAAGATCCAAAGATAATGTCATCAACATACACTTGCACAAGTAGAAAGTCTTTCTTCTTCCACTTTAGAAAAAGCGTACTATCAATTGATCCTCTTGTGAATCCATTCTCAAGTAGATACGTTGATAGTGTTCCATACTATATTTGAGGTGCTTGATGTAATCCATATAGAGCCTTATTCAATCGATATATTCTATCTGGATAGTCAGGATCAGTAAACCCTGGTGGTTATGAAACATACACCAATTCTTCAACTTTGCCATACAAAAAGGCACTCTTAACATCCAACTGATAAACTTTTATACCTTTAAATGAGGCAAATGCTAAGAATACTCTAATTGCTTCTAGCCTAGCAACTGGTGCAAACACTTCATTGTAATCTATTCCTTCTTGTTGATTAAACCCTTGAACCACTAGACGAGCTTTATTGCGAGTAATGACACCCCGATCATCTCTCTTACACTTAAATACCCATCTAGTTCCAATTGGATACTCTCCCTTTGGAAGGTCAACCAACTCCCATACTTGTAATTTGGAGAACTGAGATAGTTCTTCTTGCATTGCTTCCACCAACGACCTTTCCTTTAGAGCCATTTGTACATTTTTAGGCTCAACTTGTGGGATAAAGCATGAATATAGACATTGATTAGAAATCCCGGTCTCTTTCATTTCTAAATACAAGCTTGGGTGATTTTGGTTGTCAGAAATACTAGCTTTAACTTTTCCTCTAGTTAACACAGGTATTTGAGGATCACCTATGATATTCTCTGGTGGATGATTCTTGCTAGTCCGAGTATACGTTACCGGTTCAACTGGTATTTCATCCTTCAAATTAGTACCTATTTCATGAGTACTATGAGGTTTAAGTGTGTCTTCCAAATCTGGTACCTCCTCACTGGATGGCTGTGAATTATCAATATCAGAAGATATTCTTAATTCTCTAAATGGAGTAATGATATCATCCACTAAGTCTTGCATCAGCTCTTCCTCATCTAGAGGTGTATTTACTTTAGATTTTTGAGATCCACTAGTAGAAGGTTGATTTGGATCAGCACTTGTCTTGATTGCAGAAGATTGAACATTCGATGTTGAAGTGTGGCCAATATCCTCCTTTCCAGACACTAAATGTTCAGAAATCTCTGAATCACTGACAAAATCACTTACATGAACTTTAAAAGATGCAAAAAGATCAGAATAATCAAATTGCCAATCTAAGCCCTTATGTACATCTGGTGTATAGCTTGTAACTTCAATGTTATACACTACCTCCAAACTTCCTGTGACTTTATTAAAAACTCTCTTGTTTGGGGAATTAGGCATATAACCTAGGAAGAATCCTTCGTCGGCCTTCTCACCAAATTTAGCTTGATGACCAGTTTTTAATATAATGCAAGAAACTCCAAAGGGTTCAAATCCTTTTAAGTTTTGTTTCTTATTGTTCAAAAGCTCATCACAAGTCTTGTTCTGCTTTTTGACCGTAAGAACTCTATTTAGAACATAACATGCTGTATTCACTGCTTCTGCCCAAAAGATGACAGGAAGCTTTGAATCAGCAAGCATTGTTCTAGCAGCATCTATCAACGTTCTATTCTTCCTTTCAGCTACACCATTCTGTTGAGGTTCATAAGGTGCACTGAATTGATGAATAATCCCTTTGCTTAAGCAATAGATATTCAACGTTGAGTTTTTGAATTCTGTTCCGTTGTCACTACGAATACGCTTCACTCTCGTTTTGTAGACATTCTCTACTAGATCAAAGAACTCAATTATAATTCCAGGAGTTTCATCCTTAGATCCCAAAAAGAACACCCATGAGAATCTAGAATAATCGTCTGTGACAACCAAACAGTACCATTTGCCACCTAGACTTCTCTTGCTTATAGGGCCGAAGTGGTCCATATGTAGCAACTCAAATGGTGAGGAGATAGAGTTTTCAGTCTTAGATATGTGTGGTTTCTTGTGCTGCTTTCCTTTCATGCAAGAAACACACTTATCTTCAGACTCGAAACATTTTTGTGGTACACCTAGAACTAACCCATTTTTGGTTATAAAATTCATCTTTCTCCAGTTCAGATGTGCCATTCTCCTATGCCATAATAATGCATCTGCTTCTGAGGCCTTGGATAATAAACATGTAGACACCATTGAAGAGTTAGAAACACCCATGTTTATAGCATAGATGTCCTTCTTCCTTGGTGCCCTCATCAATATCCACTCTTCAGGAATTGTGAAGCCTGGATTCAGAACTAAGGCCTCCTTTTCATTAAAATGAACTGGATGACCTTTATCGCAGACTTGGGAAACACTCACTAGGTTGTGTGTTAGTTCTTCAACATAATTCACATCCTCTAGAGTCAAAGTTCCATTTGAAACTTTTCCTTTTCCCGTAATTACTCCTCCTTTGTCTCCTGCAAAATTAACTTTTTGCTTGAAACCTTATTTGAAGTCCTTTAGTAGACTTCGTTCTCCAGTCATGTGCCTTGAGCATCCACTATCTACATACCACCAGCTATCCTTATTCACAGTAGGCTCCTGCACACAGCACAAAACACAATCAGTTGTCAAGAGGTACCCAAGCCATTACGGTCTTGGTTTGTCCCTTATCATCAACAAACTGAAGCTCTTTAAAATAACCATTCTTCCCATCAGGAGCTTTGGTTACTTTCGAAGATGCTTGAGCTTGTGGACGATCAGCCTTAAGAGGTGAATTTGAGGAGAGCCTCCTAGGCACTGAATTAAGAGTTCTATTATTATTATTATTATTATTATTATTATTATTATAATTAAACTCATGTGTTCGTGAAGTAGAACCACTCTCATAATGACTGTGATTTCTACTTTGAGTTCTAAACCTTAACGGTGTCATATCCCTAGGCTTATTAGAAGAATTATCACTTAGAGTATATGGCCGTTTAGGTTTAGGTGGGGAGACACTGTGATTACCATCTCTTTTAAGAATGTTAACAGGTTTATTACCTAACTTAGGTTTGGTATCTAACCTATCCACATTCAACCTAGAGTCAGTCGGTGTCTTTTCATCAATCACAAGCTTATGTGATGCTTCCAGTTTCTTATTTGGACAACAAGAAGCTATGTGTCCCTTTTGGTGACACTTGAAATATGACATCTGCTTTCGTGATTTATTAACTTTTGCTTTCTCATTCGGAGTCTTAGGCACTAAAGATTCAGGTGTTTGTTCCTTATTTACCTTATCATCAGTCTTAGTATCATTAATCACTTCACCCGATACAAATTGTATTTTAGTGAGAGGTGAAATCTTATTATTATCTGATGACAGATTCTTAACAACATTCTTCAGTGCCTCAGATTTATCATACTTATTAGTTACTATAACCTCAGAATTAGCATCAACCATTTCAGAATCTTTAGGAATAGGAGTGTAATTGGCATTAAAAGGAGGGGCTACATCATTGTATCCTATCCTAGTCTTGTCCTTTACACTACGTTGAGCATCAAAAATTTTATCCATTTTAATAGTTCTATAAGATTCAAGCTTACGGTTTAGCTCAACAAACTTCAAATTAAGATTTGCTATTTCCTGATCCTTACTAGCAATTGTTTCATTTAAGTCTTTAATGTTCATGTAGAGACCATCTATGATATCTGACTTTTTATTTATGGTATCTCTAAGAGCTGTTCTATCAGAAGTATTAGACTTAATCTTATCTTTTAAGGCCTGTTTATCATCACTTAATCTACGTACATCCATATAGGCTTGGTCAAGTTCAGATCTAACAGTCTTATAAGATTCTCTATCCACATTCAATTGGGATAACAAATTGCTCTTTGAGACAGTCAACACACAAATCTGAGATTGTAAATCAGTAACTAAATAACAGATATCAGTAGGAGTAAGAATATCAAGACATACCCTTTTCTTATCTGTTTGAACTTCAGCCATGTGTGCCACAAACTCTTCTGGACTCATTTCTTGAGTTGAATCCATATACAGCACATCATCATCACTTGCTTTCACTTCAGACGCAGGCACCTCTACTTGTTGTTCTACATCAGTAGGCATGTAGGACATTGTATCAGTAGTTCTCTCTTGATCCTTAATCTCAGCCATCAAAGCTTCTTCAGACTAAGCTTTCCAATCATAAAAGCCATCTAACTGCTTTACAACCAAGGCTTTGGAAGCAAGAGTACTCCCTGAACCTTGTTTTCCATTTCCAGTTTCTACCTTAGGTCTTTGGCATTCACGAGCAAAGTGTCCATAACCTTGACAGTTAAAACACTTGATCTTGGTTTTATCAAACCCTGATCTGTTGCCAACAACCTTTTTTCCTGTCCTCTTCAAGAAATTCTTAACTCTCCTTGATAACAAAGTAAGTTGATCCTGGAGATCTATTTCTTCAAGATAATCAGGATCTACCTGATCATAATCTTCATCAAAGAGAATCAGATCATTGATTTTACAGTCAATATAATTCTCATACGAAGCAACAATGGAAGCAAGAACAGATAGTTGTTGTTCAGCAGATTTCACACTCATAGGCATCTTCTGATGCTCTTGAGGTGACTTCTCAGTACCTTTTCCTTTTGCTTCACTACCAGATGAGAAAAGAAAACACATATCCTTAGTTATCATTTCACCATTTTCACCAGTATCACCAACTAACAATGCAGTTGTCGAACTGGAGGACGCAGTCGAAAGATTTGTCTTACCATGATATAACCCAGGGTTCTGAACCTGATCAGAATCGGTATCTCTTGACTTTTTGATGAAATCATAACCTTTAAGCTTGTCAATAGCCTGCTCTAAGGTCATGGTAGCATATCTTGTTTCATTATCCTTGAGCATAACACCATGCATTTCCCACTTAGAAGGCAAACCCTCAATAAATTTGTCGGTTTTCTCTACTTCTTCTACAGTAATCTCATGGTTTTCTAGCTCACTCAGTAGATGGTAGAAACGGGTAACATAGGCATCAAGATCTTCTCCCTTTAAATCTTTAAACAATGTAAATTGCTTCTTGAGAAGATTCTTCTTGCCAGCTTTCACTTGTGGACTACCTTCACCTCTTTTCTCAAGAGCTTCCCAGAGCTCTTTAGCAGTATGAAAATATTTCAGCTAATGATTGATCTCTTTAGGAAGACACATCTTAATACAAGAATGAGCTTTGTTCTCTGCTTTATAGTCCTCCTTTAGTTGATCAGTCATATTCTGATAAGTAACCACCACAGTGGCATTTTGAACAGATTTAGTAGGTGCAGTGTATCCAGTTTTGATACACATCCAGATTGAGAGATCATGGAATCTATAGTAAGATTCAAATCTATCTATCCAACTGTAGTAATCTTCAAGTCTTAAAAATTTAGGTGGAACATTAGATTTTCCAACCTCGTGTTCCATCTCAATCATTTTACTTAAATCAGACATCTTCAAAAATTCAGACTGTTCTGCGAATTCAGATTAAACTCGATTCGTAACTCAGCTCAATTTGCAATCTCAGCTCGACTCGCAAACTTTAGTTCGCCAATCTCAGTTTGGATCTCAACAGATGTCAACTCGCAAGTTGTCGCACCCCCAAAACACGTGGCAGCGGAAGTAGGAGGTGTCATGGGGGCGCCGACCAAATTAAATATCACAACACAAAAGTTAAAGCAAACGACCTCTATATGAGATGTTTGAAAAATAGTTACATTACAATAATTCAAATGTTTACAAAATATATCTGGAGTTCGCATAAACCCTTTTAGAGATTTCTAATACATTACTGAATTACAAAATACAGCTACATGCAATCTAATCTCTTGATATTTTGAAAACAATGCGACTACTGCAGCAGGTTACCTGAGAAATACATACTAAAAGGTCAACATAAAGTTGGTGAGTTCATAGGTTTGTTAAGTAATCAGTTGCTAATATGATCCACAAGATTTCACAAGTTTGCATCATTCAACAATGATAAGTAAAAGTATCGTTAGCCAACGACAAGTAAAAGTATTGCATATTGCAATATAAGTATACCATTTGCATGAGTCTCATAGTTTGAGCTTAACGTTGTTTGCCTCCGGTAAGTGTACTAATCCGATACACTTCTAATTTTCAAATAATATTGCTCCCGTGGGTTGGCTAGTGCGACTGGCCTGGACGAGGTTTTTCAAACCCTGATAGTACTATCCAATAATATTCACGCATATATTAACGAACTATGATGGGTAGAGGGCTTTAGTGGATTATCATAAAATCTCATGCAATCCGTACGAAAAGTTGTTGCCAGTACTTGTGGTCATAAAAGCAATTTATATAAACAGTTGTATGTATTCTCACCCCAGTTGAAAAATAGTAAAAAGGGGCTATGAAACTCACCAGAGTTAAGCAGGTAGCAAGCAATATCAAATATTAGCAAGTAGTGGGTGTTCTCGTTCCCGTGTGCAACCTCCTAACGCCCTAAACGTATGAGGTTGTAAGTAGATGTCTCAAAAGATCATCTATAGTGATTGTATAAGTGGGGGTTAATGTCCACTTAAGCCAATCGGGTGGGTGGGGGGGTTTATGTCCACCTAAAGCTAGTTCATCAACTAGTATGTCCAAATGAGTTGTTCAAGTTTGTTTATCAAAAACGTGTACGACCCGTTGGTGAAAGTTTGTAATAATAATTCATTTAGACATTATTATTAAGTTTGTTTTGTTGTATACTATTAATTAGTACATATCGTGTGTTGCAAACAGATTATTTTAGTTTGTATAAGCCATAAACCGTAGGTCAAAGTTGGTCAACTCGTTGGTCAAAGTTGGTCAAACCTGGTCAAACTAGGCAAACCTGGTCAAACCTGGTTAAACTAGTCAAACCTAGTCAACCTGGTCAAACCTGGTCAAGCCTGGTCAAACTGGTCAAACCTGGTCAAAGTTGGTCAATCTATGAGTCACTTCTCAATTTATAGAGTCATTTCTCAATTTATAGAGTCACTTCCAATTTGTAGAGTCACTTCTCAATTTATAGAGTCACTTCTCAATTTATAGAGTTACTTCCAATTTATAGAGTCACTTCCAATTTATAGAGTCACTTCTCAATTTATAGAGTTACTTCCAATTTATAGAGTCACTTCCAATTTATATGTGTCGGTTTCTAATTCGAGAAACTTTCTAAGTTTAGTTTTTGGTCCAAGTTACTAACTAAGTCACTCAAACTCATATTTGTTACCATTTTTCAAATATAGTAAGTTTTTAGAAATCAAGCCGCTTTTGTTGACTTGGTCAAACTTACTCGGTTTGACCCGACACTTTCACCCAACCCATATTTCTGTTCATAGAGTCCAAATAATTTGTCGGTTCATGTCGGAGTTCACCAAAAGTGTCGGTTTTTATATTGCAACTTAAAACTTCAAGATTTCATATTTTCGGTTTTGTCGGTTTAGTTCGCCACTAGATCTTACTAACTTTTGGTCCAGATTTGAGCCCACAATTTTACCAACTGATCTTCTATGTATCTAGTATCTAACATAAGTTTTCTAAGAATTTTAAGTCTCATCTTCATAGGGAAACAAAATGTACAACAGAGCCTAGCTCAGATTCTGTTTTCCTACAGACCAGTCCCACAAATCAGCTTATAGACAAAAATACGTATGGATCTGGTAAAAACGTAAAACACGAAAGTTGTAGATCTTTTCAATACGCAAATTTTTTTAAAAAATGCATCGTCTAACTCCTCCTAGAATTCAAGATTGACGTTTTTACTAAACTGAGTTTTGACAGATTATATATCTTTCATGAATAAATTATAAAAACGTATTTTAACAATTATTTTGGACATAATCTTGTTGGATGAGCTTTATAACATCTAAATCAGTAATATGCAATCAAAATCTAGTTCATGGTTTAAGGATTCTTACAATAGAAATGATGATGTACAAGAGGAGGTGAAGATGGTGATGGCTTGAACTCTTTTTCCTAGCTTTGATGTTCTTGATTGTTGATGATGAATGACGATTTTGATGATGATTTGGTAGTTTTAGGGCTGGTATTTTCCCAGAAAATGGAGAGGATTTTGGAGAAATGTTTAAGTGTTTTCTTGTAAAATGAAAGAGTGCATGTAATTGGAATGGGTATAAGTGATTTTGTCATTATCAAGAATTGCATGGTGCCCCATTGGGTGAGAGGGGTGGTGGCCAGCCAAGGGGCCCCCCACAAGGGTGGGAGTGGGTGATTTAATTTAATCCCTACAATGTATTCACGTACTGTGTCGTTAAATTGTTATTTTATTTAAACGTTAAATCGCGTAACATTATTTTGAGTCGTTTAAATTAACGATATAATTTGGATAAATTTTCATTGAAGTATTATTTAAAATACTTAATTTGAGTTGTCAAATTAATTATTGATGTTTATTTGGTTGCCGAATTAAATTCGAGGGTTATCGTTGCATTTGAGACGTTTTAATCGAAACGTCTAGGTTTTTCGTGTATTATTTTAACAAAATAATAATTAATGATAAATAACTTCTAAAAATAGATTAAGGTTATTTATATAAATATTTTCACCAACGTTGTATTTTGTGTCAGAATCCGTCTGATCGTTTCGCACAATTTCACCAAATTGCGTAAGCGTAATATAAATCAATTACGGGAGTGTATATTCACATATATATACAAATAGTTAAAAGTAATTACAAGTATTTAGCCTAATACTAAACTAAACACACGTAATTAGGGTTTCTAGCAGGTTAATCAGTAACCCTAAATCGTCGGGTGTCACACAAGTGATCTCGGTTCGCAAGTGGTCTCGGCTCGCAACTTGGTTCGACTCGCACAACTGAGTTCAGTTCGCAAGTTCAACTCGGTTCGCAGACGTAGCTGAAACCCTAATCTCAACTCGCGAAACAGCTGAAAAACCCCGAAAACGAAATTTTTTGGTATTTTTACAATTGAAACTAGAAATTCGTTCGTAAACAAACCCTAAATTGTCCAGAGAATTATTTTGATCGTTAATATGTACTGATGCACGTAAAAACAACCCGAAATCAAACACAATGATCACAAAAACTCCAAACTTACTCGTATTTAGCCCGAAAGCTCTGATACCAGATGTAAGTCCCTAGTTCTAGGATCGATAGCTTCGTTATCTGTAGTATTAAGGTGCGGAATCCCTTAATACGTCGTTATCTTACTATAGCGAATAAGTTTGCGTTTTGTTTTTACTAATACTTAGCTTTAAACGATAAAACGTCAAAACCTAACCTTTAGAACGTTTTTCTCTGGATTATTCAATTCACAGGTGTATTAATCGAATGGCAAAAGTCTTGTTTAAGTCGAACCGAATCGAACATATATACTTTGATCAACTCGCTGGTCATGGGCCTGCGAGTCCAACTCAACTCGCAGCCCAAGCCCAGCTTGGCTTCGGTTCGCTATACCTAATGTATTGCGAGTTCAGATCTCATCTCGCATCGCAATGCCTTGCGACTTGAGATCTTGACTCGCTATCCATGTTTATTTCATTTCCGATATTCGTCTAACACTTTAATTTACTAATATATTTAACGAATATTAATAACAAAACAAACATTTATTTACAAATCTAAACCAATGTACAAACATGATAATAATTACACCAACCTATTTCAAACTAGATCTGTTGTCACAAACTATGTCTCAACACTTTGATGAACCATATTTTTATAACTGTGATGCACCACTTTCTAATTCAATAATTATGTTTTATAATATATTTTGAAAGTCGATGGATGATATTTAAACACTCAATGCATCATATTCAGAGAAAATTAGTGCATCATAGTTTATTATGTTAGAAAACATAATAATATTTTACTTTTATTGCATCTTATTTTTTATATTCATCATCATTATAATATATAATATCTGGTGCATCACAAAATGTGAAAATGATATAAAAAAGAAAAAATTAAACAACAATTTTTTTAATGATGTTAAATACTATTTTTATAATTTTTAATTGTTAAAAACGAAATTTTTTGTAAAAAAATGTTAATAAATTTTATTTAATTATATTTTTGATAAAAATGTTATATTAGTTCATACAAGTTAAAAAAAAAATTTTTTTAAAAATATATTTTTATTTTTTTATAAAAATAAATTTTTTTAATAAAAGTTTTTAGAAAAAAAAAGAAATAGAAAGAAAATAAAGAAAGAAAGATGGAAGAAATGAATAAAAAAGGTAGAGAAATGAGAAAAATGGAGGAAATGAATAAAAAATGTGGAGAAATAAGGAGGATACTTGTCATTTCCTCATTAGCTTCTATCTTTTCCCTCACTTTTACCCCTTCTCTCAAGAACCTCATTCTTTTTTCATTTTTTTATCGTTGATTACCATCGATTATTATATTGGTTGATTACTCATTATTATACCAAAGCTCAAAGATTATAGTATTGTAGATTGTAGATGTTGATAATTATCAAACTAAAATTACGTTAGCTATGTATATTGCCTTATAAAATAAATGTTAACTTTAAATTGTGAAACCAGGTATTTGAGAATCCGGTGGAGCTTTCCCAAAGACAACCTAAAAATATTACTGAATGACATTTTTTTTAAGGATGACCGTTTTCAATCATTAACATAACTTACTTCATATTTCGTATATCTATTATTCGTGAATTTAATCATTCTTACATAAAACATTTGTGGACAGTTTTCAAGTACTAGCACACGAATTCGCATGTTATTTTCTAGTAAATATTAAAAAATAACCTTACTGAAATAAATAAAACCTCTATAATTGATTAGTTGTTTAGCTAAAAGACGTGTTGGTCATTATTTATGCACTCATTAGTGATTTTTTCCGTATGATGGTAATCATTAATATTAACTTGACAGATAGGTTATCATTAATATTAACTGCACACAAATTTTTAAGTGTCTGAAAATGCATTTAATTTGTATTCGATGTTTCTTGTATGTACACTACTTACGTTTGCTATTTTTAATGCATTTAACTTTCAAAAATGGTGTTTTAAAAAATATTTGCTAATGTGTACCTTATTTAAAATGCCACGTGGCATCCTGAGAGTTTAACACATCATCAAAACATTATCAAAATACAGTAAAACACAGTTTTTGAAAGTTTGATGCATTAAAAATAACATCCCTAAGGTTAGGTACATACAATCCAGGCCGTTCCGTTGTTTTTAAATGCCCTTCGCGATCATTAGAAAATGAGCCCTTAAATCTTAAACTTATATTTGTATGGAAAAGTTAATTGACCATTACATCAGGAAGTAATTATTGATTAATCGCAAATTAAGTCTAAAGTCACTTGTTAGTTGTTACATGTAAAATTTATTTACGTTTACAAGGTCCAATGTTGTTAAGTGAATCGTGATTAGGGTTCAAAGAAGTCAAATTTATGTTTCAAAGATGAAAATTAATACGTTGATTTTATTTTTATATAAAACAGTGATGATCAGTACCCAATTTACAAGATAATGAAAATTAGCAGTATCATTGACTTACTAATTTACTATGCTAGCTTTTATTTTTGCTCTTTTGGTGGACCTTTTATTTCTCAAAAATAAAAACTAAAAAGGTGAAATGAAATAAAGAATGAAATAGACTACAAATTGTGAGACATCAATAAAAACAAGATAAGCAAATTCAGGTTGTATTAAGTGCGGGCCCATTCACGTTTTGAGGTGGAATAAAAAAGAAAAAAAACATAGAATAATTTAAACTGGTCCCTTTGTTGATTCCACCTTCCTCTCCATCTACAGAAAAATAAATGTATGGGTTACCAAGTAGAGATGCACATAAACCGGTTTTACTCAAACCCGACCCGACCCGACCCGAAACCGGTTTGGGTCAAACTCGGTCAAAACCGGTTTGGCCCAAAACCGGTTCGGGTTCAACCCGATTTGGGCATCCCCAAACCCCAACCCGACCCAACCCGGTTTGGGTAGGGTCCAAACCGGTTCGGGTAAAAACCGGTTTCAAACCGGTTTTTTTTTAAAATCCCGTTTTTCGTTCGATCGTTAAGCGTTTTAAGGAAAATGCATGTTTTGGTCAAATCTTTTTGATTGGAATGTTAGTACATTAGTAATGGAAACATAATTGATCAAGAACTACTCCAAAAGTCTTACCAATCTTCCTAAAAAAAATGTTTGGTCAGAAAAGTCTATAATAGAATTTACCGAAATAGCGTAAGGCGTTTTCGGGAAAACCAACGTTTGGGCCAAATCTTTTTGATTGGAATGTTAGTACATTAGTAATGGAAACATAATTGATCAAGAACTACTCCAAATGTCTTACCAATCTTCCTAAAAAAAATGTTTGGTCAGAAAAGTCTATAATAGAATTTACCGAAATAGCGTAAGGCGTTTTCGGGAAAACCAACGTTTGGGCCAAATCTTTTTGATTGGAATGTTAGTACATTAGTAATGGAAACATAATTGATCAAGAACTACTCCAAATGTCTTACCAATCTTCCTAAAAAAAATGTTTGGTTAGAAAAGTCTATAATAGAATTTACCGAAATAGCGTAAGGCGTTTTCGGGAAAACCAACGTTTGGGCCAAATCTTTTTGATTGGAATGTTAGTACATTAGTAATGGAAACATAATTGATCAAGAACTACTCCAAATGTCTTACTAATCTTCCTAAAAAAAATGTTTGGTCAGAAAAGTCTATAATAGAATTTACCGAAATAGCGTAAGGCGTTTTCGGGAAAACCAACGTTTGGGTCAAATCTTTTTGATTGGAATGTTAGTACATTAGTAATGGAAACATAATTGATCAAGAACTACTCCAAATGTCTTACCAATCTTCCTAAAAAAAATGTTTGGTCAGAAAAGTCTATAATAGAATTTACCGAAATAGCGTAAGGCGTTTTCGGGAAAACCAACGTTTGGGCCAAATCTTTTTGATTGGAATGTTAGTACATTAGTAATGGAAACATAATTGATCAAGAACTACTCCAAATGTCTTACCAATCTTCCTAAAAAAAATGTTTGGTTAGAAAAGTCTATAATAGAATTTACCGAATTAGCGTAAGGCGTTTTTAAGGAAAATCAATGTTTGAGTCTAATTTTTTTATTGAATTCGTAGAACATTAGTAAGGGAAACATAATTGAATAATAACTTAAACAAAAGTCTTCTAAGTCTTCTTAAAAATATTATCGAATAGAAAAAAGTCTTCAAAGTCTTCATAATCTTTATAATCTTCAAGTTGTATTAATCTTCAAATCTTCAAGTCTTCAAACATCTTCAACATCTTCAAATGTCTTCAAAGTCTTCAAAAGTCGAAATCTTCTTCGGATGTAGCCTCGCGTGAAGCAAGATCAAGAGCAATTTCTTCGTCGGAAAGTGATATTGTCACACCTTCTTCCACCTCAATATTGTGTATTTCTTCTTCGTATTCCATTTCACCTTCAAGACTTGAAACATTTTGTATACGTTCCGCGGCGTCCAAGTGATCCTTCAAGCAAATGCACATCTCTAAGGAGGCCGGTGTGAGTCTTGTTCTTCGTATAGATAATACCCTACCGCTAAGAGAAAATGCGGATTCCGAAGCTACCGTAGAAGCTTGGACGGTTAGTAAATCTCGGGCCATGATGGTTAGAACGGGAAATTGAGATTCCCTCTCTTTCCACCAAGCCAAAATATCAAATTTTTCGAACTCATTGGGTAGAATAGTGGACAAAAAATCAGTTCCGGTATATCTCCCATATTCGCTAGTGGTGTTTTGGTTACTCTCACCCCTTGCCCGTTTATGGTTTTCTTGTCTTAAAGAATTATATAAGTTTAGCATTGCATTGTTGGAAGAAGATGAAGAAAACATTGAGTTAACCGAACTAACGGGCACATTTGTAGTTGAACCATACTTTTGAAAATACACGCCAAATAAATCTTGTAAACATTTACTAAAATTCGTTTTTGCATCTAGTGAAAACGTTGGGTCCGCGTCATTCAAATCCAAATTGTGACAAATGCTTTCGATAAGCATTTCCACCCCGGCAAGGTTCAAACACGGGTTCATTGCGGCGGAACAAGTAATTACCGGTGGCATTTCTTGAAAATATTTTCTTAGTTTGTCTTTCATGGGAGCCACCATCTTTTCAAATAAAGGACCTTCATATTCGTATTCGTTTAGTTTTGTAGTCATTAACCAAATTTGATTAAGTACCAAATGACTAGTGGGATAATAAACACCCGATAATAAAGTAGTCGCGGTTTTAAAAAGTTTGAGCAAATCGGTTATCTTTTTAATAATCTCCCAAAATTCGTTTGGAAATGGTGTTGTTGCACGACCGTTTGCAACAAGTTGATCATGAAAAACTTGTAAAGTGTCACGTTGGCGTAAACCACAAACAAACATATGGTAGGTCGAATTCCATCTAACGGGCATGTCCCAATTAGGGGTTAAGAAAATGGAATTCGTTTCCTTACACAATCTCATATAAGATTTGTATCTAGCTTTACCCTTTTGAAATACGTCTTGCAACATAGTTTTATAAGCGGTTTTTATTTCCTCTATTTCTTGAACCGCTAGTCCGGCTTGCACAACTAAGTTAATAATATGTGCAACACATCGACTATGAAAAAAAATGCCCCTCAATGGTGGTTGGTATTTTAGAATTAATTTTGAAACGGCGAGTGTATTATTACTCGCGTTGTCAAATGAGATTGAAAATACTTTTCCTTCCAATTTAAACGTTTTAATCACACTTCGTAACATGTAAAATAAGTTTTGACCCGTGTGAGGATACTCAAAGTCTTCAAAAGCAATGGTACGTTTCATCATTTGCCAAGTTGCGGGATCAACCCAATGTGCGGTAACACAAAGATACGAACCGGGCAAACCATGAGGAGCCGACCAAACATCGGTTGTTAATGATACACTTGTATTTAAATTTTCAAAACCGATTTTTAGTTGTTTTTTATCTTCTTTCCACAATTTAAGGGCATCACGTTTAAGAGTAGTACGACTTACATTATTATATCGCGGTTGAAGTGTATTTTGAACCACCCTAGTAAACCGAGGGTTATCAAAGTGGTTGAACGACAAAGCTTCTTGAATTACAAAACCCGCAAAAGCTTCTCGACATCGTTCCGCATCATATGCAAACAAAGTTCCGTCTCGTGCCATCGAAGATTGACCACTTGCTTCCGGATTACCTTTGAGTCCCTCACAATGCTTCTCGGTATGATTTTTCAACGTCGTGTTGGAGTCGGGTTTGAAGAATTTCCGACAACGTTTACAATGCGCCTTAGTCGTACCATCCGACAACAACACTTTGTCGTAAGCACCCCACACCTCCGGATTTCTTTTGTTAGGCAATTGTTTCACAATCGTTGGTGCACTTGAAGAACCAAAACAATGGGAAGCCGAAGAGGATTGAGTTGCCATTTGAGAAATGAGAATTATGTATGCGTTTTGAGAGCGTTTTTAGTGTTTTTGAGTAATGTATGAGTGTAAGAAAGTTGTGATTGAACCTAAACTCAAGCATTGTATTTATAGTGATTTGGGATGGCAAAAATGTAAAAAAAATACAAAAAAACGGCTAGTAAACGGCTAGAAAACGGATATATTTCAAAACCGGTTTGAAACCGGTTTTAAAACCGGTTTTAGAAACCGGGTCGGGTCAAACCGGTTCCAACCCGGTTCCAACGGCTAGCTTCCCAAATCGGTTCCAAACCGTCGGGTTGGGTCAAACCCGAACCGGTTTTGGTCAAAACCGGTTTTGACCTGGTCGGTTTCGGGTCGAAATCGGGTCGGGTCATAGAACCCGGTTTGCGTGTGCATCTCTATTACCAAGTGGGCTTATAATTAAAATACACCATATTTATTTTGGGCCCCTTGTAGATTTTGGGCCTATGCTCAGCTTGCAGAGGCCCAAATTTGACTCTGCACACAATAGAAATCATGTATAAGTGAGATGTATTTCTAGACACTAAACTCTTTTACTAATTGGATAAAACGTAGACTTTTTGATTTACTTGAAAATATATAAGGAAATTTTTTTGAGAGAAACTCATGATTTTATTAATAGGAAAATGTACATATAATAGAGAGATTTGACAAATTCAAAAACATACAATATACCAAATAAAAGTACATCTCATTCCATAGTAAAAAATACAAAATATAGCAGAATTTGATAAAATGAACCCTTGATCTTCTCAAGTCCAACCCATAAAAGTGGAATGAGCCCAGTCGTTTTTGTTCTGTGCTTCAACCCGTGGCCTCAACAATCAAAATCTAAATTACATTTTATTTTTCGAAATAGTTTTCAAGAAATCGTGGCCTTCTTTTTCATTTTCTTTTTTCTTTTTAATAGCAGAGTACCCGCAAAAAACAATGGTGTATATATATAGACATTTAACGATTCGATTTCATGTTCTATGGATCCCTTAGTTTCCTATAGTTCAAACAAAAATACTCCGTATATATTAGAACAAATGGTCTGTAAATGTATTTAACTTTTTTAAAAATGCTTTAATATGTATCCAACTTCTAAAAATGCTATTGTTTTGTAACATCTTCCATAGGGGTCTAGTCGCACTACAGTAATTTTCTGACTTTAAATTATTTGTTTAATATGTCAGGAAATTAAATTGTTTATTGTATTATGTTTATTGAGAATAATTAGTCAAAAAGTCAAATGACTTATTATGACTAGTAAATTATTATTTGTTTTAACTTTATACAGTTGACGGTAAAATGAAATTGTTATAATTGCAAATTCTTTTAAGTTTCAAACAATAGGTTTAGAAGGGGACTAGACTTAAAGAAAATTGAGTCGGTCACAAGGGGGAACCGACCTTATTTTTCCCCAAGTTTCATAAATCTTCTACCTTCCTCATTTATCCAAATAAAAACACCACAGCAAAGAAATTTGAATTTGACTTGTGATCTTAATTCCTTTCATAAACTTCTTCATCATCATCATCAATATCAGATTCTTATTATCATCATCATCCCAATTCCTTTTTCTTCATAAAGGAGTAAGTTGATTCTTTGATTAATTTTAATTGAGTTTATACAAGTTATTGATATGTATGTAATTGAAGTTGGAAAGGATTGTTATATAATGTTTGTTGGTGTATTGAACTGATTAGGAACCTGGGTTTATATTATTTGATTGAAAAATTCGAGTTTGCAGGAGCAGAAAACGTAAGAACAGGGATGGTTGAAAACACACAATCGCGACGTGATTGTGGGGTAAACTGTAGAGTCTGATCTATTTGGGTTGAAATTACCAAGTAAGTTTATGACTGGTTGTACAGGTTATTATGACTGGCAGAACAAATGAAGTTATGACTGTTAGTGATGAGGTTGTTGCTGGTTGAAGATTGAAGACAAGTCATTATGACTGCTTGAAGATTTTGTTACTGCTAGTTATATTCGAGTCAAGTAGTTATTACTGATTGTATTGTTATGATTGTCTTTGTAAATATCAACGTTATAACTGTCTAGAGGTTTATGGTTATTACTGTTAGTGTAAACAAGTTGTTATGACTGTTTATATTATTATGACGGTTATAAGAGTTTGAGTTGTATATGGAATTGATTTAGTTTCCATATACGTAGGATGACTTGTACAAGACTCTATTCACTATAAATAGAGATCCTTAGAATGTAGAAAAGTATAGTAGCTTCAAGGTGTTAACCCTAATACATATGTGTATTCGGCTTGTTGATTAATAAGATTGAAGATTTAAAGTTAATTACGTGTTATTCAAGTTATTGCATGTTCTTGTTCTTTACTTAATATTAAACAATTATTCCGCAGTTGTTTAATACATTGTCAAAGCTTTACAGAATCGATTGTTAAGGAATTAACAAAGTGGTATCAGAGCTTTGGAAAGCTTTGAATCAGTAAAAGATCAAGAAACAAATTGTTTATTAAGGTTTTAGTTCTTTCTTAAGTTTTAATTCAATGGCTACCGAAAACAATGAAGGTGTTCAAGCTACAAAGATTCCAATGCTCGAACCCAATGAGTTTGATCTATGGAAGGACAGGATCAAGCAATATATGCTTCTCACAAACTACGAGATGTGGGAAGTTGTTATTAATGGTCCTGCTTATCCTGTTGATGGTGATGGTGTTCGACAAGAAAAACCACCACCAACCACTGAAAGAAAAATTCGATCTACAGAGTACAAAGCATTAAGTACTCTATTGCTGTCAATTCCTAATGAGTACCAGAGGAGATTTGAAAACTGTGAAGATGCAAAGGTACTTATGAAGGCGATTGAGAAAAGGTTTGGAGGTAATGTTAACACCCAAAAGAACAAAAGATCACTTCTCAAATAGCAATTTGAGATCTTTGGCTCTGTCAAGTCTGAAACTTTAACTCGGACCTTTGATAGATTTACTAAGTTAGTTGGTGAGTTCGAGAATCATAAAGTTAAGATCGATCAGGATGATCTTAACATAAAGTTTTTAAGATCATTAAGTGAAGAATGGACAATCTATACAGTTGGTTTAAGACAAAGTGCAGATTTGGACTCCAGGGAACTTGAAGACATATATAATGATCTGAGAAACTTTGAACCAGAGATAGAGAGCAAGAAACAGACAACAGGGTACAATCATAATGCTGCTTTTATGTCAATGGGTGGAACACAAGTAGATACAAGTCAACAGGGGTCTACCTATGTTTCTGGAGGTTGTAGATCATCTCAGAACAAATCTAATGATCAAGTATTAGAATCTTTCTTTGCTAGTAACGTGAATTCTTCACTTACTAATGAAGATTTGAAGCAGATAGCTTCTGATGATCTTGAGGAGATGGATATCAAGTGGCAGATTGCTTTGATCACACAAAGAGCAAAGAGGTTTATACAGCGGACAGGAAGGAACAATTTCACATATCAAAGGAATGATGCAAGTCTGTTTGACAAGAGCAAGGTGGAATGTTTTAACTGTCATAAGATGGGACACTTTGCAAGGGAGTGCAGAGCACCAAAACAAGATCAAAATGGACAGAAAGCTGGAAATTTCAATGGGAATCAAAGAAGAAATATACCAATTCAAGGGGGTACAAGTAATACTTTGGTGTCTCAAGATGGATTAGGTTTTGATTGGAGTGATCAAGAAGATCATAAACTGAAGAATCAAGCTCTATTGGCCATTGCTGAACCTGAAAAGAAGATAAAAGTTCCATATGAGGTACAAGTTAAACTATGTTCTACTGTGTGTAAATAAACTGTTAAACATTACAGGGATCATAATTTAAGAGTGTGTGAGGAACTAAAACAATGGGATATTAAAAGCAAACACACCATAGCAGCCATTGAAAATCTTCAAAAACAAATAAAAGCATATGAAGTAAATGCAACACAGTCTAAATATGACATTGATTATGCTAGGTGGGAGAGAGACACTCTTAAAGATAAAGTAGAATTGTTAACTAAGAAACTTGTTGAGGTCACATGTGAGAGAGATAGCATTAGACTAAATGTAAGTAACTTAGAACATGCATCTAAGAGTGTTAACAAACTTATCAATTCACAGATTCATGATAAGCTTAAAACAAGATTAGGTTACAATAATGTACCACCTCCTTATAATAACAACTACTTTCCTTCTAAAACTGAAATTGATATCAATTCTCTTAAAGAAGGAATGAATGATGATGTTAAAAAGGCTGATCCTGTTAAGAGTTTAGAAGAAGATGTGAACTTTGATAAAGTTGAGATTAGTGATTGGAGTGAAGAATCTAAATCACCCAAGTCTGAATCATCATGTGAGATAGAAAAGAAAGTTATTACCGGTCTAGTTTCTAAACTTACATCTGATGAACTATAAGAAGGTAAGAAAATGTTTAGGGAAAAGGCCAAACAGGCATTAGATAATGTGAGCTTAAACACTAACAAGTCTAGGGAAGGATTAGGTTATGTTAGTGCTAAATTAGTTCATAAATCTTTAAATGCTAAATCTGTTGTGAATAACTGTTAAAATTGCAACTGCAAAGCAAGTACTTCTTCTTCACAAAGCTTTCAAAAACAAATACCCAGAGGCAATCAAAGAAATTGGAATCAAATGATCTCTCAGAAGCTGGGTAACAATGTCACTGTGATAAAAGAAAAGGCTTGCTTTGTATGTGGTAAACTGGGTCATCTTAAAAATGATTGTTATTATAATCATTTTCAAAGTGTTGGAAAGCAGTCATGGACAAAAGCTAATATGATTAATAAACAAAAGTTTCAATCAAAAGTTAATCATATTGCCAGAATCCGTAAGATATACTCAAAGGCTAATAAAGTTAGAACTGTAGCAGCTAAAACTACTGAAGCAGTTATAACTAAAACTAGAGCCAACAGTCAAAAGACACAAGCAGCTAAAACTGTAATGACTGCTAGACATCTTAACACTGATAATAATGTTAAAACTGCTAAACCAAGTGTTATTACTGTTAGGCGTTTTAACCATTATAACAGGTTTAAGACTGTCAAACATAATCTACCGGTTAAAACTGCTAAGTCTAATATCAGTTGGATTTGGACACCTTTTTCTAATAAATCTATGAGTCCAAATACCAACAGTGCATCACAATCAATAATCTTCAAGAAAGTTGATTATGTGAATGCATATGGGAAACCTAAAGCCAAATTGGTTTGGGTTCCCAAGAGATTAACTTTTCTCTTTCTATTTTTATGTGCAGAACAAACCAAGGAGCTTATGGCATATTGATAGTGGTTGTTCAAGGCACATGACTGGTGACAAGGAGAAACTACATAATTTCAAGGCATTTAATGGAGGACATGTAGCATTTGGAAGCAATCCCAAAGGAGGGAAGATAACATGCAAAGGAACAGTGCAGAGTGATAAGATAAGTTTTGATAATGTTTACTTTGTGGAACAATTGAGGTACAATTTGCTAAGTGTGAGTCAAATCACAGATAAAAAGAACCCAGTTCATTTACTGACACTGAATGCCTTATTTTGTCTAAGGAATTTAAAATTCCAGAAAACATGATTTTAATGAGAATTCCAAAGCAAGATAATGTATATAAGTGTGACTTAGCAAATATTTTACCTCAACCTGAATTAAACTGTCTTATTTCTAAAGCTAGTGTGAATGAATCTGAACTGTGGCATAGAAGGATGTGTCACATGAATTACAAAACCATTAACAAACTTGTCAAAAACAAGCTTGTTAGACGTTTACCTGAAAAGGTATATTCATGTGATGATCATTGTGTTGCCTGTCAGAAAGGCAAACAACACAAGTCTTCTTTTAAGTCCAAAATTGTGAATACTAATTGCTCACCCTTACATTTGCTACACATGGACTTGTTTGGACCAACCAATGTGAGTAGTATAGGGAAGAAGTCTTACTTTTTAGTGGTCATTGATGATTATACCAGGTTTAGTTGGGTGTTCTTTCTTAGAACAAAGGATGAAACAGGAGAAATTCTAAGATCATTCATAACTAAGATAGAAAATCAAATGGATCTCAAGGTTAAAATCATTAGAAGTGATAATGGAACAAAGTTTAAAAATCATGAGATGGATAAATTTTGTGAAACTAAGGGTATTAAGAGAGAGTTTAGTGCTCCTAGGACTCCACAACAAAATGGAGTAGCCGAGAGAAGGAATAGGACACTAATTGAGGCTGCTAGAACCATGTTAGCTGATGCTAAGTTACTAATGACTTTCTGGGCAGAAGCAGTTAGCACTGCTTGTTATGTTCAGAACAGGGTATTGATAGTTAAGCCACACAACAAGACATCATATGAACTGTTCTTTAAGAGAAAACCATTGGTTAGTTTCTTAAAACCTTTTGGGTGTCCTTGTACAATCTTGAATACCAAAGACCACTTAGGTAAGTTTCAAAGTAAGGTTGATGAGGGGTTATTTGTTGGTTAATCTGTACAAAGCAAGGCTTACAGAGTTTTTAACCAAAGGACTAGGATCATAGAGGAATCTGTGAATATGACTTTCAATGAAAATACAACTAATCCAATAGGGAAAGGTCCAGATTCTTTGTTTGATATTGATGCACTAACCCATGTTTTTAGATATACAAATGTGCAATCTAGTGCAGGTACAAGTGCAGGTACAGTTGAAGAGGAAAAAGGAATCCCAGTAGGAAAGAAGAATGATTCTTTGGAATACATTTTATTTCCAATATGGTCTCTTGATCCTCCAGACGTTTTTGATTCTGGTCCAGATTCACCAAAGTCTCCAAAAGACTCAGACTCATGTAAGGATAAAGGTGATGGTGATAAAACTCCAGTGAATTATGAGACAGAACCAGATATGCTAGATTTGGAGGAAAGTGAAGATGAGAGTGATTTTAGCTCATATCAGTAACTTGCAAAGAATTTGAATGAGTTTTCTAGTAATACAAGGCCTGTTGTTGACAGAATTACTAGGGATGTTGAAGGTATTCTTATGAATCAGAATTTCACCAATTTAGAATCTGAAATACCTTAATCTTCTACATCTCAGTACATTCCTCATAGAGATCATCCACTTGAGAATGTAATTGGAGATATTGGTACTCCTGTTCAATCCAGACAACAGACACAAGAAAATAAAGAACATGACTACCCTTCTTTGTTTACTTATTTTCTATCTCAAATGGAGCCCAAGAAAATTACTGAAGCTTTGAAAGATCCAAGTTGGATTGAAGCAATGCAGGAAGAGTTGCTTCAATTTCAGATTCAGAAAGTGTAGACATTGGTTGATTTACCCAAGGGAAAAAGGGCTATTGGTACTAGATGGGTGTTTAGAAATAAGAAGGATGAAAGAGGCATTGTCATCAAGAACAAAGCCAGATTGGTAGCTCAGGGATATACACAAGAAGAAGGCATAGATTATGATGAGGTTTTTGCTCCTGTGGCAAGAATTGAAGCTATCAGATTGTTCCTAGCTTTTGCTTCATTCAGAGGGTTTAAAGTGTATCAAATGGATGTCAAGAGTGCCTTTCTACATGGAAAACTTGATGAAGAAGTGTATGCGTGTCAGCCACTAGGTTTTGAAGATCCTAAGTATCCTGATAAAGTGTTAAGACTGGACAAAGCTCTGTATGGCTTACATCAAGCACTTAGAGCTTGGTATGACACTTTATCAGTTTATTTGCTTGAAAATGGATTCAAAAGAGGTACCATAGACAAAACCTTGTTCACCAAAAGAGTTAAGAATGATATTCTGCTAGTTCAAGTCTATGTAGATGATATCATCTTTGGCTCTACAAGGGATAGTTTATGTAAAGAATTTGAGTCCATAATGCAAAAAAGATTTAGCATAAGCTCAATGGGAGAGTTAACATTCTTTCTGGGATTACAAGAGCAGTAGAAATCTGAAGGGATCTTCATCTGTCAAGAGAAATATGTTAATGACATACTGGATAAGTTTGGATATAAAGATGCAAAAGTGGCAAGCACACCCATGGAAGCACATAAGCCATTAACAGCAGATCCAGAAGGATAAGAAGTTGATGTACATCTGTATAGAACAATGATAGGATCACTAATGTATCTGACCTCTTCTAGGCCAGATATCATGTTTGCTGTTTGTGTTTGTGCTAGGTTTCAATCATGTCCAAAGCAATCACATCTGTTTGCAGTCAAAAGAATCTTTAGATATTTAAAGGGTCAACCAAAATTGGGCCTTTGGTATCCAAAAAGTAATTCTTTTGATCTTGTTCCATATACATATAGTGATTATGGTGGTGCCAATATGGACAGAAAGTCAACATCAGGAGGCTGTCAATTTTTGGGAGATAGGTTAGTTTCATGGCAATGCAAGAAACAAACTATTGTATCAACATCCACTGCAGAAGCTGAGTATGTAGCTGTGATGGTGTTCCGATTATCGCAAGCGCGAATGACCACAACGCCAAACGGTGGGTGATTTAAATTTATATTTGCTGGGGTCTAAGTATGACTTACTGATACTGAACCAAGGGATAGAAGATGGTAAGTATGACCTAGAGTCGTTCTTAAAGAGAAACTGAATTGAAAAGGAGGTGATCCAATCAATTGTTACTTTCTAGTAAAGGTTTTTAAAAGAGTGCATAGGGAGTTTGGTTCAGTTAACTAAGTAAAGTAAATAAAGCGAATGAAATGAAATAATAAATCAGATAATGGAAAGTAGTAGTTGTTGTGAGTTCATTAGCTAATAATATGGGATGATGACTTTCACGGAAAAAATGATTAACTAAATTAGAATTGTTTGCAAGATTCAATAACTTATGGTATAACCAATAGATTCCCTATTAGTCGGTTATCAACTAATATGTCACGAGGAACTAAGGTGTCATGATTCTGGCCAGACAGACGATGCTCAACTCTCCACACTCTCCTGTGAGGGAGTCAGTGGCCCATATTATTGAACGCATTTGCTCGTGCGCGAAGGAATAGAGTAGCAAGTCCATAACACGTCTAACCGTTCTTAATACTATAAAGATTATGAGTCTTATAAACAACTAACTTAGGGTTTATGTTCGGACTTATGTACCAATTCCTATTGGTAAAACTTAAGAGTGATAAGAAAGGGAAAATGTTTAGGTTTCTTGCGTACCTTACTTTAGGGTTTCACAGGTTAGGAAAGAGTATCATTTTAGATTGGATTTTAAACTTGCCTTTCTTGATACAATTAACAAATCCCTAGGTTTTCGTAAATGGTTATTTAGCCTATAGCCTACCTACTCTAATCTAATTTAAACTAATCTAATTAAAATGCTGACGGCTTTTTGCAGAAAGTTAAACCCAGACCATGTCAAAAAATGCTATGGTAGTTCACAATGTATTTAATCGTTTACCAATGTTTCCGTTGTGAATTTAATTGCTTCGTGATGTTTACATGATAAGTACATTGTGATTGGAAGTGTACTATACTCATGGTAATTCCACGTAATCACATTGCATTTTATGATGCTTGCATGACGTTACAATTAAATCATAGTTTTGACGCAGATAATTATTGACCAAGTATTAAGGTTCGCGACTCTTCTTTACAAGGTTACAATCACATTTGTTAATCGAAAGGCGAATGTAAGTTTTAGGTTTAAGATCACACGATAAGTCCGTTCATAAAGTTTCCATTTTTATAACGTCGATCCATAATACAACTACCTTCGGTCGTTTACCGGCTTCCATACGTATGTACTTTGCTTAAAAGCATTTCCAGCACTATACCAAGTAAACAGTTGCATATGGGCCGTCATATTATTTCATGATGTATTTAAAGTCGTCCCATAATTATATGTGCTAACTACATCACAACAAATACAATAGTAATCTACTCGCTAATCGTGGCACAAACTAATTCTAGCATAATTAAAGCATAACTACTTAATTAAGATAGAATAGGAAAGAAAGAACCCGGATTGGAATGCGAGAAGGAATAGACTTGAATTAATAAGCGTAATTCCAAGCGTACACCCATGATTACAAGATGTTCCTTGCTTTCGTTCTACTCTAAACAAGCTTCCTAACTAGCCTAATACTTATTTTGAAGTAAGAAAATAGAATGAGAAAGTAAGAAAGTAATATGACTAATGCATATGGTGTGTGTTGAAATGAAGCCTCATGCCTCCTATTTATAGGAGAAATCCGGCCCATGTTAGCATCTTGAAGAGCACTTTAGTAAAAGGTGGAAAAGGTGGTGCACCAGGTATGTACAATCGTGTAAAGGTGTGGCACCAGGTACGTACAATCGCGTAAATGTGTGGCACCGGGTACACGAAAGGACCAAAAAGCGGAAACGAGATGGGGGAGGGGAGGCCGGCGCCGCCCACCAGTAGGCCGGTGGCGGCTGGCTGCCACCCACCCCGGTTCGCCGTCTTTTGCTGCGTTTCTTAATTCGCGCGTGTTTTCTTCGTTATGGGTCCATTTTCGTCGATTCTTTTTTCGTTGGATTCGTTTTTCAAAAATGAATACTTTGATGAAAAGTAATCCCAAAAGTGAGTTTCCTATCTCTAGATATTGTGTACGAATTATTTGAATCTTCCGACGGGCGTAGAATCTTCATTCTTTATCCATTTTTGTCGATTCTTCTTCTGTTAGACTCGTATTTTGAAAACGAACATCTTGGATAAGATGGATGTTGATGATGGTGTAACACCCCCAAATTTAATGTTTTGCAGAAACAAGATTTGGGTGTTACTAATCAATAAGAAAGCACACAGATTAATAGTAAACGACTCTCTATGCATCGTTTTGACAAAATATATTAATATTAAAATGTTTACAATAATCTTCCTACACATAGCTCGTGTTCGTAGTATGAAGAGATTTGAATACATAATTAGTTGTACAAAATCTAATAATGAAGTAAAATCTCTTGAATGCTTGCATGAAGACTCGAGCTAATATGCATCCTGTTGGGCAGTCCAGTTCTACTGCTGTGTACCTGTGATACATGCTAAAATGGGTTAGCTAACCCTGGTGAGCTCATAGGTTTAGATATCAAATAAATTTAGTGTGAACCACAAGATTTAATCGTTGATTTGCATCCATCAAATGATAATAGTTATGTATACAACCATGAGCGCATAGTCTGAGCTTAACTCGAGGGGTCGGGTCCCATATAGAGAATTACGAGCGAGGTGCCTCCACGAGAGCCTAATCTACTCTTGTCTTCCCAAATATTAGTACGTCCGTTGCAGAGGTTAGCGCGACTAACCCGGACGAGGTGGGTCAATCCTATATGGTACCATATACTAATATTCACACTACTTTTGTATTACCAGACTATACTGACGGAGGACTTTGGTTTGATTAGTTGAAAACAACTCATGTAGTATATTGAAATATGTACTCGCGTTCACGTGTTAAAAACAGAGCAATGTATCGCACCCTAGTAAAACAGTAAAAAGAGGGGCCATGAGACTCACCTGAGCCTGAAGAGTTTATCTTAATAAACTTAGATTGATTAGCCAAGAATCGAAGTCCAACGACTTGTAACCTGAGGGTGTCCACGACACGCGATGGTTATGACATGATTGAGTATCTCAAAGATCACCCTTGTAGTTGTTTGTTCAACTAGAATGTCCAAATTACCACGATTTGGTTGTTTGTTTAAGTGTTTGAAAATGTGTACGGCCCGTTGGTGATTGTTTGTAATAATAATCCCACATTATTATTTTGATGATTTTGAAGTGTTATACCTAAAAGTAAGTTCCAATGTGTTTTAGAAATTGTGTCGCATTCGTGTTTGATGTTATACAAGTTTAACACTTTATGTGAAAGTTTAGATGTAACACCGTTACTCGTGAACCTAGGGTAAGGGCGAAGCCCGTTAATGACAGGGGTCCGGGGGCAGCACCCCTGGTAGCGGGGTCCAAGGGGCGGCAGCCCCTGGCAGGGTCCAAGGGGCGGAGCCCCTGGCTGGGGTCGAGCTAAGATTTGAATTTGGGTAAAATCAAGTGATAAAATTTCAGGTCTCGACCCTTAGTGAAAAATCTGGGTTCGGTGTCATGCGACACTTATAGCGTCACTAGAGGGCTTAGGCGCACTTAGGAAGTGACGCATGAAAAGGTAGAATCTGAGTGAGGGCGTCACTAACGGAAGTGACGCAAACTGAGGCGTCACTAAGGTAGCTTGGGCGACACTTAGGAAGTGTCCCATAAAATTGGAAATTCTGAGTTTAGGGCGTCACTTAGGTAAGTGACGCATAGGGTGGCGTCACTCCATTAGTGTCGGGTATGATTGTCGGTTAAGGCTTCTAGGCATCACTAAACAAGTGACGGAGGTAAGTGTCGGGAAAAAGGGGTTTTATGCGGCACTTATGCAAGTGACGCATGATTAGGGCTTTTAGCGACACTCAATGCGTCACTTAAGTGACGCATGAAGTGATGCTATACTGCACCTTCGTTGCGACACTTAAGGCTGTTAACGAATTTTTGAGCCAAAAATGAGTTTTCGGGTTTCCGTTTGGTCAGATTCTTTTACCCAACCCTTATAAGGATATTCTAAGCTTAAAGAAATAACTAAAACTTAAAAACACTTAAAATCGAGAGGTTTCGAGTTTTCGTCAGAAACTTACAAGTTAATGAATCAAGATTCTGGGAAGGTAGGAGTGTAGATCATGACGCGGTGGTTCTTTTCTTCCAAATGAGTAAGTCGATTTAATGAAGCTTGGTGGTGTGTTTTAGTGATTTTTGGTGTAGGTGGTGTGGATGGTTTTTGAGAGAAAAAAAAATGGGAGTGAGAAAGGAATAAAATGGAAAGAAAATGGGAAATGAGGGGAGCGGATTTTTGGGGCAGATTTTGGGGAGGGGAGGGGGAGAGTTTCTCCCAACTTTTTAATCCCCGTGGTTGCGCTCCGTCCGGTGTTCGTTTCCCCGTTCGTTTAAAACGTTAATTAATTATCTTGTACGTTTAATTATAAGTTTTAGAATACAATTGTTTATTTAATATTTTTGTTGAAGGATTTAACCCAATACTTAATAACTTAAATGGTTTCGTTTGTCTGTGTGTTAAATGTATAAGTCGTGTAGACGTTTACTATACGATACAAAAATGTAATTGAAATATTATCAAAATAATATTTTGGATATAGTAGCGTTATTAAATAATGTTATACTATTTAATAGAAATATTCACCAACGTCCGTATTTACCTGAACCGAATTACATTTGGTTTGAAACTTGTACGATTTAATCAAATCGCATATTCATATATATTCAACAATATGTATATCGGTACATTAATTAGCCTAACACAGAACTAATTACATGTATTAACAGAGAATTAGGCACTAATTGCTAGTTCTAATTTGGCGGGTGTTACAGATGCGCACTTTAGTTTTAAAATCTTGTTTTGATGCCTTGAATCTTCAAACGTGTGTGGAATCTTCATTTCTCATCCGTTTTGCTTGATTTTTATCGTGCAACCTTGTTTTGACCTCCTTGGCAGATTCTCATTGATTTGAGTGTTATTTGAGTTAAAATGCCAAGAATCGTTCTAGAATGAGAGAGATATTGGCAGTAAAAACGTGACTTTTTACGCGATATCAAGCTGCTGCAAGTTGCTGTGCTCAGGTCTTATGGATTCAGAATCAAATGCTTGATTAGGGTTTGACTTTTCTAAATACTCCCATTTTGATTGATAATACCTCTGCTATCAGTATCATAAATAACCCAGTTAAACATTCTAAAACGATGCATATAGAAATAAGATACCATTTTATAAGAGATTGTAATGAAAAATGACTCATTTAGATTGAGAAAGTTCATACTGATAATCAATTTGCAGATCTGTTTACAAAGGCTTTTGATGTAGGCAGGTTTACATTCTTGGTTACTAGTATTGGAATGATCAATTCTTCTTGAGTCTTTTCATCTACAAACTATTTTTCTGTATATATCTTCTTTTGCTTATGGGTTATTACTGATAGAATAATCAATGAAGTGTCATCATAATTATAACTGCTTGTCATTATTACTGTCAGTTATAACTTAACCAACTAATAGTTTTAACTGATCTTGGTTATTACTGTTAGTGTAACACCCCCAAATTTATTGTTTAGCGGAAGCAAGATTTGGGTGTTACTAATCAATATTCAAAGCACGGAGATTAATAGTAAACGACTCTATATGCGTCGTTTTAACAGAATGTATTAATAGCAAAATGTTTACAAGGTTTGAAGCTACATATAGCTCGTGTTCGTTTAAAATGAGAGATTTCAATACATAAATACTTATACAAAATATATTAATGCAAGAAAATCTCTATTGTCTGCATGCTGACTCGAGCTATAGTTTCCTGGGGCAATCCTGCCTACTGCTTTGTACCTGCGATACATGCTAAAATGGGTCAGCTAACGCTGGTGAGCTCACAGGTTTGAGTATCAAATAAGTTGTGTGAACCGCAAGATTTAAATAGTTGATTTGCATCCAGCAACTGATAGTGGTAATAGTATACAGCCATGAGCACATAGTTGAGCTTAACTCGTGGGTCAGGACACAGCCTGAGCGTTTTCGCCTCCACGGATGCCTAATCAACATCCGTCTTCCTTAAATATTAGTACGTCCGTTTACCCGGTTAGTGCTTGCTAACCCGGACGAGGTGGGTCAATCCTATATGGTACCATATACTAATATTCACGCTACAAATGTATTAACAACTATGCTGATGGAGGGCTTTAAAAGATTAGTTGTGTAAAACTCATGTAGTACATGTAAAAGTTGTACTTGCATTCACGCGTTAAAACAAGCAATATATCACACCCCTGAGTAAAAATAGTAAAGAGGGGCTATGAGACTCACCTGAGTCTTTAGAGTTTATATCAATAAACTGAGATTGATGAGTCGGGAATCGAAGTCCAAAGACTTGTAACCTGAGGGTGTCCACGACACGCGATGGTTATAAACATATGAAGGCATCTCATAAGACTACCTTGTAGTTGTTTGTCCAACTAGAATGTCCAAATTACCATGATTTGGTTGTTTGTTTAAGTATTGAAAATGTGTACGGCCCGTTGGTGATTGTTGGTAATAATAATATTATCATTATTCTTGAAAAACGTGTTCCAAAGTGTTTTTAGAAGTCATGTCGCATTCGTGTTTGATGTTATACAAGTTTAACACTTTGTGTGAAAATTTAGATGTAACACTGTTACTCGTGACTCTAGGGTAAGGGCGAAGCCCGTTAATGACGGGGGTCCGGGGGTAGCGCCCCTGGTAGCGGGGTCCAAGGGGCGGCAGCCCCTGGCGGGGTCCAAGGGGCAGAGCCCCTGGCTGGGGTCGAGCTGGGGCGTCAAATTTGGGTGAAAAACGCATCTGGACTCGAATTTGGGTGAAATGGGGCGTCAAATTTGGGTCTCAAAACTTAGTGTAAAATTAGTTAAAACTTTCTGTTTATGCGTCACTTAGGGGCTGGGCGTCACTTATAGCGTCACTTATGGAAGTGACGCGTAGTGAAGCGTCACTGGGTGGCTTGGGCGACACTTGGGAAGTGTCGCTAAAAATATTAAATCTGAGCATATGCGTCACTTAAGGGAAGTGACGCATGGTAGGGCGTCACTAAGGTAAGTGTCGCTATAAGTGTCGGGTATGGGTCTAGGCGTCACTTAGGAAGTGTCGCTATAAGTGTCGGGTATAGGTCTAGGCGTCACTCAGGAAGTGTCGCTATAAGTGTCGGTTCGATAGTATGCGACACTTAGGCAAGTGTCGCTGTAAGTGTCGCTGTAAGTGTCGCTAAAAGTTGCCATGCGACACTAGGGGAAGTGTCGCACGAAGTGTCGCATATCTGGGTTCGTCAGTGCGACACTTACGTCTGTTCGACGGGTTTTTGACCAAAAACATGTTTTCGAGTTTCCGTTTGGTCCGATTCTTTTACCCAACCCTTATATGGACATTATAAGCCATTTTAAACAACAAACACGTAAAAACACTAAGAAACGAGAGATTTCGAGATTTGTCGGAAACTTACAACGCGAGGAATCGAGAATCCGGAAAGATAGATGTGTAGATCCTTGCGAGATGAGTCTTTTTCTCCAAATGGCCAAGGTGAGATATTGAGGTTTGATGGTGCTATTTTGTGGTTTTAATGGTGGTGGAAATGGTGATGAAAATGGAAGAGGAATGAGAGAGAGAGATTGAGTGGAGAAAATGGTGGGGAGGTGGTGACCTCACCCCCTTTGTGGCAGATTTTTGGGGTGGGGACCCACCCATGTGTGGGTCTCCACTTTTTAGCTCCGTGCATTCGCGCTCTGTGCGGTGTTCGTTTTCCGATTGTTTAAACGTTTAATATTTATTTTAATTGTTTAAAATGTAAGTTTTAAAATACGAAAGCTTATTAAATAAATTTATTAAAGTATTTTATCAAATACTTAATAGTTCGATTGGTTTTGTTTGTTTGCGCGTTAAACATTCTAATCGCGTAGGCTTATAGTTGTACGATACGAAACGTGTATGAATTATCATCAAAATACTATTTTAGATATAATAGCGTTATTAAATAACGTTATCTTATTTAATAATTTTGTTCACCAACGTCCGTATAAAACTGAATCGAATTACATTCGATTTAAATTGCGTACGATTTAATCAAATCGCAAAAATCGTATATATTCATCAATATAAAATCCGATACATTAATTAGCCTAACAAAGAACTAATTGCATGTAATAACACTTGATTAGGCACTAATCATTAGTCCTAATTTGGCGAGTGTTACAGTTAGTTATGTTCTTGTTAAAACTGTTAGTACTATGCCTCAATTATGGTTATTACTGTCTTCATTGCTTATTACTGTATGTAGTTAATTATTACTAGTTCCTATTTTTTGCTTTTTAGACTAATTTTGCAGGTTATTGCTGCAAGCTTTTTAGGAGTTTACTAAAAAAATAAAAAATATTGTTGTACTCTGTACACTTCTTTTATTAAGTTCGTTATAATTGTTACTTTTATTTCCACTCTGGTTATAACTGTAGGTTGTTTATGACTGCTTAATTTAACTAATTTGGCTATCTTTTTATTGCTACTTGTTTTAAGTGGATAATGCCTTGGTCGGTTATTTCTGCTTATACAAGTTGGTGATAATAGCCTTATTAGTTTTCACTGGTTGATTTATTACTGCTACTTTTGATTCAGTTTTAACTGCCTGCTTTAACTTAGTTATTACTGTCAGTGTTAACTAAGTTATCCTTTTAGAAAGTGCTTCCGTTATAACTATATCTTTATATATAGTTATAACTGCTAGCCTTATCAGGTGGTTATTACTGTTTGTGTTTAGGTCATTTATTGCTGCTATATATTTGGCAGTCATAAACCCTAAAACACTTACGTTTTTCAAAAAAATTTCATCACTTTCAACCACCTCATCCTGCGCGCTCAAAACCCCATTCAAATCAATCGTTTTTCATTAGTATTCATTCAATTTCATCTAAATGGATCAACAACAATTAGAATTGGCAAAACTTCACAATCAAGTCAGGTTTTTAATTAAACCTGATAACGCTAAAGATTTCTGGCAAATTGTTGATTTCTTAAGGAATAGTCACATCTTCTATGCACTCCCCGTCAATCCAAAGGTGTACATAGGATATTTAAATGACTTTTGGGTGAATGCTGCAATTGAAGAAGTTAAGGGGGAGAAACAGATTGTGTCTACCATTCACGAGACCCAGATTGTTGTATCTGAAGCATCCATTCGTCAATTACTACAACTTGATGATGCTACATGTATGACAGAACTTCATAATACTGATCTTTTTGCAAATATCTCACTGATGGGCTATGAGGGGAAATTGAGAATTTTTACTTTTTACAAAGCTAAGTTTAGCCCACAGTGGAGATTTTTAATTCATGTTATTCAATTGTGTCTATCTTCAAAAAGATGTTCTTTCAATGAGTTTCCAAGCAACATTGCTTATGCACTTGTTTGTTTGGCCCCTGGAAGAAGATTCAATTTTTCAAAATTTATTTTTGATGGCATGGTTAGAAATTTAGAACAAAATAAGAAATTTTTTATGTATCCCAGGTTTGTGCAACTCTTTATTAATGCAAATATTCCAAATTTACCTAATCAAGAGCTTATTTATAGAGTTGTACAACACAAACCAAAAGCTTTTGCTAACATGAGAAGGGAAACTAAGGGATTTTCTATGAAGGTAACATCATTGTTTGATACAATGCTTCCTGCACCTTCTGCTACAGAGGGGTACCACCAACCATCTTTGAACCAATTGTTGCTGAGAATGTAGATGCCCTCTACTTCTCAACCCACAACAGTTGGTGGCAAGAAAAGAAAACAAGGGACAAGAAAACCAAACCCTCCAAAGCCAAAAAGGCAAAAACACAGGCATCTGAGGTTGCTGCTGCTCAGATGTCTCAGTCACAAATATCACCACAGCAAATGGTCAATGAATGGGAAAATGACCATTCTGGAAGGGCTGCTTATACTCCTTCTAGCCCACTGGGAGAGGAGGTCAGAAGTAACATTAATAAGACCCAACCAGAGGTAACACCAGAACATGATTCTCTATTTGGAGATGATTTTGGTGGACCCAGTACCAAGAACAAGGGGTCATCTGATGATCATGCTAGGCATGAGTCAGGTGATAATGTTTCCAATGATTCACCAAGGAAGTCACATTCTGAAGGTGATGAGGATAGATTTCACCCGGAATTGATGGAAGAAATGTTTGAATTCATATGGGAGTATATGTGGTAGGAGTTGAAGAAGGATAGAGATATTATTGAAAGACATGAGAAGGCTTTGATGACACAAGTTGTGACTATCATGGAACAGAAAAAGGAGATTAGTAAACTGAAAACATTGGTATCTGGTTTAGATTTGACAGATGAAGGAGATATGAAGAGGTATGTGAAACCAGAACATTACAAGAAGGTCTTATCTTCAAGTTCTGATGATGATGATGATGATGGTTTGGATAAAGATGAAAGAGCTCATGATTGTGAAGCTGGAGGTAGTGGATCTAGGAATATAGAGGAGGAAGAAGTGGTTGCTAGTAATTAGAATGATGATGATGAATATGTGCATACACCTCAAACCTCTGAAGAAAAAGGTGAAGATCCACTGATTGAAGAAATTGATAAGGAGCTTGGTGTGAATAAGAATGATGGTGATTTTGAAGGTAGTAAGAGTGTTGAAGCTACTAAGGCAGGAAGTGAGGATGAAGTTGAAAAATCTGTGGAAACTGAGGTGACGGAAGGTGATGTAAATGAAGAGGTTTCAGTAGAGAAAGATAAGTTTGATAAGATATACAATAGAAGAAGCACAAAGAAGAGCATTCCAGTATCAAGGATAAAGAAAACAGTTGAAAAGAAGGTTGATACTCCAAAGAAGGTATCAAAACAACCATCTTTGCCTGGATTTCAGATAAAAGAACCTTCTGCAGCAACTGCTCAAGTGAGGAGTGATTTACCAAAGATTGATTCAAAAGATAAAGGAAAAGGTATTCTGCAAGAAAAGCCAAAGATAAAGAAGAAACAGCAGGTACCACAAAGTGTTGAGTATGATCATGAGTATGCTTTGAGGGTGCAAGCAAAATTGATTGAACAAGAAAGAATTGAAGCTGGAAAGAGAGAAGCAGAGTCAAGGAGATCTGTGCCACATCAAGTAAATGAGTCTGAAGTTGATGAAGTAGATGTACTGCTTGAATCTAGAAAGATTGTGAAGATGACTAAGGAGGCAAGTAGAGTATATGAAGAGATGAAAGCAAAGGGATTAAATGATGATTCTGTTTATAATGCTTATGTTGAAAAGTCAAAAGGAAATCCTCTGCAGATGGCTTTGCAAAAGGCAATTGAGAGAGGCAAGAAAGAGAAAATTGAAAGAGGAGCTGCTAAGAAGAGAGCAAGGAGACCAACCAGAGTTGAACTGAAAGATGAACTGGTAAGCAAGCTTAGAGGAGATAGGATTCCAACTATGACTTTGAGAAAAATTTCATTGGAAAAATTGAAACAATTGTATGACAAGGATCCTTTTGCTAATCCTGAAGCAAGAAAAAGGTTGGAGAAGAAAAGAAAACAAGATGAAGAAATTCAAAGAAGATTGAAAGCAAGATATGAACAAATTGATGAGGAATTGGCAAAAGAAAAAGCAGAAAAATAGAAGGCTGAGGAGATAAGAGTAAGGGTTGAAAACCACAGAAGATCTTTTGAAATTGTTCAACAATCAGATGATCAAGTTTGTGATCTGGTTAGAGATGAAGAAGTGTTGGATAAACTGTTGATAGTGAAGCCTGATAGATCTGAGAAAATTAATTTGGATGATGAAGATTTCTCAGAGATTATTAAATGGGAAGGAATTTTCTTAGAGGCAAATACAGTTTCTTATGAGATCAGAATTCAAAGGAGGAATGGAGATGTGAGCTTTCACATATCAATGAATGATATCTTGAGGAGAATAAACAAGTATAATGTGTATGATATGTACAAGATTGGTTTGGAAAAGGATGTGAAGCTCATTAGTATTGATCTTGAAAGGCATGTATGGGAATGGCTGCAGATGATGTTTGAGCCAGAAGTATATGGGGAATTATTTTTGTGTTCTGAAGTTGTTGGAACTTGGAAACATTTTGTTAGAGCTGGAGTACATTGTATAACTCTCAGGAATGGTAAATACATGTACATGCTGGAAGAAAGAGAGTATATTCTGGGTGAAGCTTTATTGGAGCAATTGATTAAAAAATAAATTGCTAGTTGTTGTAAAGACTGAAAAGAGCAAAGACTTAGTGTACAAAATCATGAATCAGTATAGCAAAAGGACTCAGCAAAGAAAGAAAGATTGAAGTCAAGTGAAGAAACTTAGATCTGTAGAGGACAGATTAAGTTTAGGGGGAGATCGTAGAGTCTGATCTATTTGGGTTGAAATTACCAATTAAGATTATGACTGGTTGTACAGGTTATTATGACTGCCAGAATAAATGAAGTTATGACTGTTAGTGATGAGGTTGTTGCTGGTTGAAGATTGAAGACAAGTCATTATGACTGCTTGAAGATTTTGTTACTGCTAGTTATATTGGAGTCAAGTAGTTATTACTGATTGTATTGTTATGACTATCTTTGTAAATATCAACGTTATAACTGTTTAGAGGTTTATGGTTATTACTGTTAGTGTAAGCAGGTTGTTATGACTGTTTATATTATTATGACGGTTATAAGAGTTTGAGTTGTATATGGAATTGATTTAGTTTCCATATACGTAGGATGACTTGTACAAGACTCTATTCACTATAAATAGAGATCCTTAGAATGTAGAAAAGTATAGTAGCTTCAAGGTGTTAACCCTAATACATCTGTGTATTCGTCTTGTTGATTAACAAGATTGAAGCTTTAAAGTTAATTACGTGTTATTCAAGTTATTGCATGTTCTTGTTCTTTACTTAATTTTAAACAATTATTCCGCAATTGTTTAATACATTGTCAAAGCTTTACAGAATCGATTGTTAAGGTATTAACATAACCGCTTCGTGATTACTTATCTTCCGCAATGTGATAGATAACTTAACGTGATGCGATTCCTAGCTTAAATAGCGACGTGATCTGGTAAAGTTGGCGACGCGATCTTACCCCTATCGCGACACGATTTGGGTTAGCCCAGAATTCTGCTTTCGATTTTATTTAAGTTGTATTGAAACATGAACAAAGTAGTAGTAAATCGTAAATATGGTTTAGAAATCAGAATCTAATTGAATATGTGAGTAATTGATCAAATTAGAGCCTGGAATTGAGTTTGGTTTGGTAAATTCGGGTTCTGGGTTTTGAAGGGTATCCGACTGGTAAAGGATTACCCGGCGGGTAATCGGGTAAAAAGTGTTTACCCGGCTGGTAATGTAGTTAACCGGAGGGTAACAAGTACTTTGTGATGATTTTGGTTTTAATTTCAGCACTTGTGTTTTTGGTTATGTATTGAAATAAGTTATATACTTATGAAATAGAGTTATTGATTATAAGGTCAATAGTAACCTAATATGAATAATACTTACAATTTGACTATTGTTGTATATTGATGATATATATTGATACGTTTGGTTTAAATACAATTTAGTAGTTATAATTGATATTATAACTTGGTAATGGTCTGACACCCGGTCAAAAGGGCAAATTTTGACGCCCAACTTAAATGTTTTATTTACGTATTTTATACGCGATAACATTCAAGTATTCAAAAAATATATATGTAATTATATACATATAAAAACAAATGATAGTTTAAATTGTTCGAAATTTTTTTTTTGAAACAATCCGAAAATGTTTACAAACTATTTCGAAACATTATTTAACTAAAATAATATGGGAAATAATTATTAAAACGAAAATATTATGCGTTATAAATATATATAATGTGCGCGCGACATATAAAATATAAAAGGTATCGTAAAACAGAAACAATTACAAAATGTACCTAAAGGTCAAAAATAATAAAAGTATTATTTTTCCCCTTCATAATAAAGTATTTGGAGAAATACCTCAAAATATAATTACGAAAACTGAATGAAATTTGGCACACAATTGGACTCGTACCCGAAATTCACGGGCTAAATATCACCACCAAACTCACATTATTGGAGACCAACTACTGTGATGAAACGATGCCGTTTGAAAACTTAACCCCTATTATAATACTCCCTTCCATTCAACACACACAGACACAAACATTCATCACCAAACTCAAATAATTGTGTTTGCTCTCCTTCTTCTTCTTGAATCAATCGGCAGAGGCAACCACAGGGGCAAGAAACAGCATACTTCATCACCATCAAGTTTACTTATAATCTTAAAACTTCTATCATCACTATCAACAACAAAAAATTTACAGAAGCATCATTATCATCATCCCCGAATCATCATCATCACTACCTTAAATTCATTGTGAGGAAATCTCTTTATCCTAAATTTCTTACATAATGGGTTGATTAAAATGTTTTATTGTGTCAAACTTGATATATAATGTTTATACTTGATTATTATGGTTGAATATCACTAAAAACAAGTTGAAACTTAGCTAATCTCGTTTGTACATATATATGAGGACTGGGCTTTGGACATTACTAGTTATTAGGACAACCAGCTTAGACTAATTTGTTAGTCTCTCACTTATATATAACCTCGTGTGTTTAAGACACTAGGAGGTTACTATTTGGATCACACGCGCGTTTAGGAACGCTAGCACCCACATGTGAGTTCATAGCCTCACTTTTACTTATTTGAACTGTTTTGGGGTGAGATACATGCTCTGTTTTGCAAACCTACTTGATCTTTGTTTTATGAACTACTATGAACTATTTGATTTTTGTTTTGTGAACAACTTTGAATTCTGACTTATGAATTACTTGATCTCTGATTTACTAACTACTTGAACTCTATTTTGAACTGTTTTAAACTCTGTTCTATGACTTGTTTTGTGCTGTACTCTGAACTGTTTTGGGAAACTACAATAACTACGATAACTATGATAACAACTACAAGCCCTACTACGTTAACTATGATAACTACAATAACAACTACGAGGGGAACTACGATAACAACTACGAGCACCACTACGTTAAGTACGATAACTACGATAACACTTGGGGAAACTATGATAACAACTACGAGTCTCACTATGATAACGATGATAATAACTACGATCCTAACTACGATTTCCAACTATGATTAAGCTACGGTTTTGGAAATGACAAATTCTGACAACTTCGAAAACTCTGTCAACTTTGAAAACTTGGGATTTAAACTATGATTTGAACTCCGATGTGAACTACGTTCTTAATTATGATCCCTACTATGATTTCTACTATGGTTCTAACCGAAAACCTTACTATGATTTCAAATATGATCTTTACTCTATTTTTAACTACGATTGTTACTATGAAAACCTATTAGCTCACCAACATTATTGTTGACCCGTTTTAGCATGTATTCTCAGGTACAACGTAATAGTAGGATTGGCTTTCAGGATCCTAGCTTGATATGCTCACTATACCTCTGTGCAATGATTACCGGATTAGTCACACCCCGATCCGAATCGCTTCTGTAACAGTAAATTTGGGGGTGTGTCAGATTGGTATCATAGCATGAGGTTATAGCGAACTAGGTTGCATTTAGTGGGCCTAGACTATAACCGTTAGGCAGTATTTCCTTATTAGGCGTGACTAGTTCAGGAATTACATCATACGAGCTTAATTTAACATAGTCTGATCAACTATGTACAATTAAATGAAGATGATGTGAGGTCTGAAATGGTTATGTTGAACAGGAATACAGTAGTTGACTCTGACCACGGTAGAAATGGGACCAAACTAGCATGTGCTATACATATTAGGCTATTATATATATTGTATGTATATATGAATAGGCCTTACCTACGTACTACTCTCTAGGCTATTATATATTAAGTATATATAGGCCTCACATGATAATACACTCGCTAACACTCACACCACCGACTGTAGAACTTTGATTCTAACAAGGGGAGTAAAGCAAGATAAGAACTAGATAACATAATGATGTGAGACCCTAGCTACTAGAAACTCATGCTAGAAACAAGACAGCATTTCAAGACCACTTAGTCAGGAACCTCAAATCAAGAAACAATAGATCAAGAAACGATAAATCAAGAAACTATACTTAAGAACCTTCTAACACCCGGTCAAAAAGTCAAATTTTCGCACCAAATTTAAACTTTAAATAATTGTATTATTATATGCAAATACAACCAAGTGATCGAAATATTTATAGATTTTATATAATAGACAAGGATTATTTAATAATAATCACAATTGAAACGAATTGAGACCCCAAATTACATTTTTGTAATTCAAGTGAAATATTTTTATTTAAAATATTTACGAAATAGTTGAAACAAAATTATAAATTTAACATATTAAATTTGTATAATAATCGAGTATGAATACACGGGTATTTTGTACTGCGATTTGGGAGACAGTGTCCCCCAAACCAAACATAAGCCAATCCAACCACCTCCACCTTCATTTCATCTTCTTTTTCTTCTTTTCTTCTCATCTCTTTTCTCTCTATTTCACCCCCAACAACAACAACAAAATAATAACAACAACAACATCATCATCACCACTATTATTTTCGGAATCATCATCAACAAGAGCAACAACAAGCATCCATCATCATCATCATCTTCATCTTCTTCATCTTCAAGATTCACCATCTTCAACCTCAAACCCTCGATCTTCAAATCGTAAGGATTTCTTCACTTTTTCTTAAGATTTCTTGTTAAAAACACTTAATATATCATGTATTAACTTTATAACAACAAGATTCGGCCTAAAAATGGGTTAGATTGCATTTTTGGGTGAAAACCCGTCGAACAGTTGCAAGTGTCGCCCACAGACCTGCAGTATAGCGTCACTTGCCTAAGTGACGCATGTAAGTGACGCATCCTAGTGACGCCTCTAAGTGTCGCCCCTTAGTGACGCCCGTAGCGTCACTTCCCCAGTGACGCCCCTTAGTGACGCCCGTAGCGTGTGACACCCGTCAAATTAGGACTAGTAATTAGTGCCTAATCAATTAATAATACATGTAATTAGTTCTGTGTTAGGCTAATTAATGTACCGATATATATATTATTGAATATATACAATTATGCGGTTTGATTTAAATCGTACAAGTTTCAAATCGAATGTATTTCGATTCAATTAAATACGAACGTTGGTGAACAATTTTATTAAATAATATAACATTATTTAATGACAATATCTTTTTCAAAATATTATTTTGATAATAATACTTTGTAAGTAATTCGTATCGTACAACCAACAGTTACGCGATTTAAAATCCGTACAACGAACGAGCAAATCGAGATCCCTAGATTAACGAATCATCTATATAAATGTTTTTTTTCCAAGTATTTAGAAAGAACACTTCAAGTGAAAGTATTGAAATTTAAATCGTTACTTAAAAACGCGTATTAAACGTTTAACACCAAACCGAACGAGAAAACGAACACCGCACGAAGCACAAATCAAATAAATAAGAAAAATGACCAAAATACCCTTTGTGGGCCCCTCATGGCCGGCCCCCCCCATGCCCCCATGAGCCACATGCCCACCTCCCATCTCACCCTCTCAATTTTCATGCACACCACTTGCAACTTCCATACATGCAACAATGCAAGACCATTTCCACTAACTCTCTTTCCCTCATTTTCTCCACCTTCTCTCTATCACTTCTCTCTCTAAAAACTCCAGAGAAACTCAGTCTTTACACCACCACCAACAACCACCACAACCACCATTACCACCACCACTAAATCACCATCAACCACCACCATTGCTAGGGTTTTTCAAGCTCAAGAACATCATCCTCTTCATCATCACTTGTTCTTTGTAAGGATTCTCAAGAACTTTCACTTATTTTACTTTAATACTACTGATTTCAATGTTATAAAGCTCATCTAACAAGATTATGTCCAAATATAAACTTAAAATACGTTTTTATGAATTTTACACATGAACACATAATCTGTCTCAGAAAAGTCAGTTTAGTAAATCGACCATAACTTGAGTTCTACAAAGAATTAGAAGATGCATTTTTTTTTAAAAGTTGCGTATTGAAAAGATCTACAAAAAGTTCTTCTGTGACTCCTTCCAGAAATCCACGGATTTTCTTATAAATACGAATCTATGTGACTGACCTGCATGTACAGGAAAACTGAGTATGGTTCCATCCATAAATTTTACACCTATCAAGATGGACACTATAATTACTGGGAAAATTAAGTTAAGCTCTAGACACATGGTGGAACAGCTGGTAAAAATTGTGGACTCTAACTCGGAATATAACTAGTTAAGAAAAATAAAGGAAGTGAACCGACAAAACCTAAAAACATAGGTGTGGACTGTTTTTGGACTTTTATAAAAACCAAGACTTTTGGTGAACTCCGGCATGAACCGACAACATAATTAGAACCGATAAACTGATATTTGGGTTGGGTGAAAGTTTCGGGTCAAACCAAGTAAGTTTGAACAAGTCAACAAAAGTGGCTAGTTTTCGAAAAACTTACTATTTTTGGAAAGTGGTAACAAAAATGGGTTTGGTTGACTTAATTAAGTAACTTGGACCAAAAACTAATTTTAGAAAGTTTCCCGAACGAAAACCGACACTTGAAAACACTTGAACTAAAAATTGAATTTTTGGACAGACCCTTAGTGTCGCATGGTTGTGCGACACTACCCCTAGTGTCGCATAACAAACAGTGGAAATTACAAAATACACTAACAGTGGTAACTATGCGACACTACCTGCGACACTTGCCTAAGTGTCGCATAACCAACAGTGGAAACTACAAAATACACTAACAGTGATAACTATGCGACACTACCTGCGACACTTGCCTAAGTGTCGCATAACAAACAGTGGTAACACTTGCGGCACTAACAGTGGAAACCTTGCGACACTAACAGTGGCTACCTTGCGACACTCACTGCGACACTTACCCTAGTGTCGCATGACATGCGACACTGACACTAGTGTCGCTAATGGCAGAATGTTTTAAATTTGTTTTTCACTAAGTATTGAACATGAGTAACAACTTATAGCCGCACATGATACATAATGTAACAACATATACAATGATACAAACATAATAATAATGTCTTAAAAGAATTATTATTACAATCTTTCACCAACGGGTCGTACACGCTTTTGATAAACAAAGTTGAACAATCAAACATTTGGACATAACTAATTGTTGGACAACAAACATAGATGGGCTGTTGAGACATCTACTCACTCATATAACGTTGTGCGTTTTGAACGCCCGACAGGTTACAAGTCTTCGGACATCAATTCACAGCTAATCAATTCAAGTTTATTTTAATAAACACTCAAGGCTCAGGTGAGTCTCATGGCCCCTATTTTACTGTTTTCATTAAGGGGTGTGATATTATTGCTCATTTTATTTTACAAGTTGAACGCAAGTACCAATCAATCAAATACTACATGAGTTGTTTTCAACTAATCACTAAAGCCCTCCATAGCATAGTCTGGTAATACATCTGTAGCGTGAATGTTAGTATATGATATCATATAGGATTGACAATCCTCGTCCGGGTTAGCACGCACTAACTGGTCAAACGGACGTATTAGCATTTGGGAAGACGAGTGTGGATTAGGCACTCGTAGGAGGCAACTCAGTTAGGTTTCCTTAATTGGACCAGACACTCAAGTTAAGCTCAGACTATGTGCTCATGGCTGTATAACTTTTATTTTGCTTAATTGCATTTTAAATTCAATTATAAAATCTTGCGGTTCATACAAATATATATTGATATACAAACCTGTGAGCTCACCAGCGTTTCGCTGACCCATTTTAGCATGTATCACAGGTGACCAGCAGTAGGTTGGACTGCTCAATCAAGATTTATTAGCTCGAGTCAGCATGCAAACAATCAGAGATTTTAGCTGCATTATTATATTTTGTATAGATTAATTATGTACTTAAATCTCTCAATTTTAAACTGAGCTAATGGACAATATTTTGATGTAAACTTTTATTTTATCAATATCAATGTAAAACGACGCATGTAGTGGTCGTTCATTATTAATCTCTGTGCTTTGTTATTGATTAGTAACACCCAAATCTTGCTTCCGCTAAATAATAAATTTGGGGGTGTTACATAGCGTCACTTCCCCAGTGACGCCCCTTAGTGACGCCTGTAGCGTCACTTCCTAAGTGACGCCAATCTTAAGTGTCGCCTATAGCGACACTTGCCTAGTGTCGCCCAAAACAGAAAATACACATTTTTCACTAATTGTCAAAACCCAAATTTTACCGCATAATATTACTCCGAAATGAAATTTCAGAGCTCGACCCCAACCAGGGGCTCTGCCCCTTGGACCCCGCCAGGGGTTGCCACCCCTTGGACCCCGCTATCAGGGGCGCTGCCCCCGAACCCCCGTACACGGTTTCCAAACCTGAACGACAAATAAATAATTACACATATGACCTCACATGTTTAGGACACTAGGAGGTTAACTATCTGACGACACGTGTATCATCGGATCACTAACAACTCACAGGTGAGTTTCATAGCCCCACTCTTTCAATTGTTTTACTGTTTTCGGGGTGAAACACAAGCTCAATAACTGTTTTCGAGTTATATTAATATTCCTTTATAATTCACATTTACTTATATTACTATATGTAATACAAATGCGTAATACTTAGGAATTACACCCAACACATTGTTTTGGGACAACATCAATACCTGACCTAGATAAGTTAAAATGGTACACTGTTGGATTGCTGGAAAACAAGTACCAATACATAACTTGATTAAGTTATCACTAACCATTGGCCATATTGTCGCGGGACGATATCATCGAATACATTAGAACTAGTTAGTTCTACCTACACTGGACAACATCTATACTTTTACAGGATTAGTTTCCCTTTTAGGAACTAATACTGCACATACAAATCAGGACCCCAATATACTTGCTAAGCTTAAGGCTAGGAGTATACAATAGTATCATACGTTAGTATAGACTCCTTATACTAATACAACACAACTAGGTGATGAGAATTCATACCTAGGCTCTTCGTACTACTTAAATCTAAGTATTATTTGTACATATTTAGGCACAACAAATCATTTACATGCGCGGCATGACACATTACAACTTGTGATTGTTGTTTGGTATTTATATATATCTACTTACTTGTACATCATCTTGAGCACCTGGTGCTATCTACGTTATTACCTATGTATATCAATATACATACAATTATACAAACATGAATACTCAAGTCGGACTCGTCGTAGTACGACCAGCTCAATTATCTCAAGTCGGGCATGTCGTAGTACAGCCAGCTCAATTACATACGTTGCTTGTGAGCAATGCGGTCGATGCCTGATTAGGCACAAAACGATGCCACGGTAAAGTGGGCACAAAACGATGCCACGGTATTGCAGTGGGCACAAGTTCGATATCGCGGTAAAGCGATACAATCGATGGATGGGCGAGCTTGTGCTCGTGATCCACACACATTAGTTAATGGGTCGGTGAGTTTTCACGCGAGGCCATTAACTCAGTACTTGACTAAGTACTCGATTATAGTTCTGCGGGACTACACATTCATGATACTGGATACTATACGTTGTGCCAGGTAGGCATACCAGTTCATCACTCGATATCATATCACGCGGTCATACAATTACTCGGAATATATTCCGGCAAGTTTTGCCTCACAATTAATTGATTTACTGATACCTGATAGGTATCAAGGCATGGATTGCCACACCTTCGATATGACATAGTCACACGCTCACTCGATAGTACTTAGGCACGTAGTGCCTTGTGCTTACAGATTTACTTAATACCTGATAGGTATCCAGGCTCGGAATGCCTCTATCATTATGTACTTGGTACATACCACTATTGCTTAGGTATTACATTCTGAACTACTTTTCAAAACACAAAAGGTTTTATACTCTATGTTTTAACTAACAAACCTATGAACTCACCAGCTTTATAGCTGACCCGTTTTAGCATGTGTTCTCAGGTGCCCAACAGGATTAGGATTGCTACAAGATAAGCTAGCTCGAGTCGCATATTTTCAATCAATGGGGACCACTCTGCATTTACTTATGTATATTCAAATTATGTAATTGAAACTTCTATTAAACTCGCAACATTGTAAACGTTCTACTTTGGAAAATGTATAATTATTTTCAAACATCTCATTTAGAGTCGTTCATTATGTATCTTATTCTGTGATATTTGATTTGGTAACACCCGACCCGACCGCTTCCGCAACCCGAAAATTGATGGTGTTACAGATTGGTATCAGAGCCTAAGGTTATAGTGAACTAGGTTGCATTTAGTGGGCCTAGACTATGACCGTTAGGCAGTATTCCTCATTAGGTATAACTGGTTCAGGGATTACATCATACGAGTTTAATTTAACATAGCGTAGCTAACTATGTACACATAAATAAAGATGATGTGACATCTGAAAGGGGGTTATACTGGATCAGGAATGCAATAGCTGACTCTGATTGTTTTGTGCTAGACACCCTAGGCTATTATATGTACTGTAGGTATATATGAATAGGCCTTACATGTGTACTACTTCTACGTATTTACATATATATATACTGAGTATATATAACACAATTCCGCTATATCATCACATACTTACGAAGAGGCACATCGCCGTCTTCCTCACCATCACGACTCAACACTTTATCCTTACGTACGCATAGGAGAATATCACACTTATTGCTGAACCTCGGGAGGAGGCATAAACGTTATCAATTGGGATGGAAACCCACACATGCTAAACGTTCACAAAAATTTAAAACAAACAAATTTCTCACCATATGAGAAATCATTACCAGGGCGTGTCACGATCACTACCCCCGTATTATTTTCACTCGCTCTCATCGTCGGGCAGACGATCACCAATCAAAAATTGATCGACCACATCACTCGTATTTTGGAATATTCTTCCAACAGTTAAACTAAACCTTAACGACTGACGCGCGCCTCGATACCAACTTTGACCATGACTGGATTACCATTGGATTAGTGTTGACTAAGTCTAATAAAATAATCAAAATTACAACCTGATCATTTAGATCAATCAATTCAATACCTCAGTGCCTTGGCACTTACATTCTAGCCTTTGTGCTACATTTGGGAAATCACATAACTTGAACACATATTCGGCCTTAGGGCTACAATCGAACAACTCATGGCACGTGGTGTCACATAATGTTTCGGGCACAACACACAGCACGCGGTGCTGCATTACACAGTATGTTGATACTGCAATTTAGCACATTAGTGCTACACTCACAGTACATGGGTACTGCAATTACAATGCCGCGGGCGCTTCATTGCGGCACGTGGTGTTGCATTTCATAGTACTTCGGTACTACAATCACAATACATTGGTATTTCAATTACTGTACTGATTTGTCTCATAATCATATGACCTCACGTGTTTAGGACACTAGGAGGTTAACTATCGGACGACGCGCGTATCATAGGATCGCTAACAACTCACAGGTGAGTTTCATAGCCCCACTCTTTCAATTGTTTTACTATTTTCAGGGTGAAACACAAGCTCAATAACTGTTTTCGAGTTATATTAATATTCCTTTATAATTCACATTTACTTATATTACTATATGTAATACAAATGCGTAATACTTAGGAATTACACTCAACACATTGTTTTGGGACAATATCAATACCTGACCTAGATAAGTTAAAATGGTACACTGTTGGATTGTTGGAAAACAAGTACCAATACATAACTTGATTAAGTTATCACTAACCATTGGCCATATTGTCGCGGGACGATATCATCGAATACATTAGAACTAGTTAGTTCTACCTACACTGGACAACATCTATACTTTTACAGGATTAGTTTCCCTTTTAGGAACTAATACTGCACATACAAATCAGGACCCCAATATACTTGCTAGGCTTAAGGCTAGGAGTATACAATAGTATCATATGTTAGTATAGACTCCTCATACTAATACAACACAACTAGGTGATGAGAATTCATACCTAGGCTCTTCGTACTACTTAAATCTAAGTATTATTTGTATATATTTAGGCACAACAAATCATTTACATGCGCGGCATGACACATTACAACTTGTGATGGTTGTTTGGTATTTATATATATCTACTTACTTGTACATCATCTTGAGCACCTGGTGCTATCTACGTTATTACCTATGTATATCAATATACATACAATTATACAAACATGAATACTCAAGTCGGACTCGTCGTAGTATGGCCGGCTCAATTATCTCAAGTTGGGCATGTCGTAGTACTGCCGGCTCAATTACATAAGTTGCTTGCGAGCAATGCGGTCGATGCCTGATTAGGCACAAAATGATGCCACGGTAAAGTGGGCACAAAATGATGCCACGGTATTGCAGTGGGCACAAGTTCGATATCGCGGTAAAGCGATACAATCGATGGATGGGCGAGCTTGTGCTCGTTATCCACACACATTAGTTAACGGGTCGGTGAGTTTTCACGCGAGGCCATTAACTCAGTACTTGACTATGTACTCGATTATAGTTTTGCGGGACTACACATTCATGATACTGGATACTATACGTTGTGCCAGGTAGGCATACCAGTTCATCACTCGATATCATATGATGCGGTCATACAATTACTCGGAATATACTCCGGCAAGTTTCGCCTCATAATTAATTGATATACTGATACCTGATAGGTATCAAGGCATGGATTGCCACACCTTCGATATGACATAGTCACACGCTCACTCGATAGTACTTAGGCACGTAGTGCCTTGTGCTTACAGATTAACTTAATACCTGATAGGTATCCAGGCTCGGAATGCCTCAATCATTATGTACTTTGGTACATACCACTATTGCTTATATATTAGATACCTCGATTATCGTATACACATTGGTATTACAACTTCAACTTAATACATATCAGAATCGCAGATTCTGAACTACTTTTCAAAACACAAAAGGTTTTATACTCTATGTTTTAACTAACAAACCTATGAACTCACCAGCTTTATAGCTGACCCATTTTAGCATGTGTTCTCAGGTGCCCAGCAGGATTAGGATTGCTACAAGATAAGCTAGCTCGAGTCGCATATTTTCAATCAATGGGGACCACTCTGCATTTACTTTTGTATATTCAAATTATGTAATTGAAACTTCTATTAAACTCGCAACATTGTAAACATTCTACTTTGGAAAATGTATAATTATTTTCAAATGTCTCATTTAGAGTCGTTCATTATGTATCTTATGCTGTGATATTTGATTTGGTAACACCCGACCCGACCACTTCCGAACCCAAAAATTGAGGGTGTTACAAACCTCAAGTCAAGAAACCATAGATCAAGAAATTATAAGTCAAGAAATTACAGGTCAAGAAAGATAGGTCAAGAAACCGTAGATCGAGGACTAAGAATTTAGAATCTGACAAGGACAGTAGACAAGATGAGCCAAGAAACTATAGACCAAGAAATTAAGAACTTAGATCGTGACAAGATCATCAAAACAAGATGCCTAAGAAACTCAACCACCTTATTCTTAAACTACCGCACTCATCTCTATCAACGACTGAATTTCGTGACCAAATTCTCCTAACAAGGGGAGAATGTGACACCCGGTCAAAAAGGGCAAATTTTGACGCCCAACTTAAATGTTTTATTTACGTATTTTATACGCGATAACATTCAAGTAATCAATATATATATATATATATATATATATATATATGTAATTATATACATATAAACACAAATGATAGTTTAAATTGTTCGAAAACAAAAATATGAAACAATCAGAAAATGTTTTCAAACTATTTCGAAACATTATTTAACTAAAATAATATGGGAAATAATTATTAAAACAAAAATATTATGCGTTAAAAATATATATAATGTGCGCGCGACACATAAAATGTAAAACCTATCGTAAAATAGAAACAATTACAAAATGTACCCAAAGATCAAAAATAATAAAAGTATTATTTTTCCCCTTCATAATAAAGTATTTGGAGAAATACCTCAAAATATAATTACGAAAACTGAATGAAATTTGGCACACAATTGGACCCGTACTCAAAATTAACGGGCTAAATATCACCAGCAAACTCACATTATTGTAGACCAACTACTGTGATGAAGCGATGCCGTTTGAAAACTTAGCCCCTATTATAATACTCCCTTCCATTCAACACACACATACACAAACATTCATCACCAAACTCAAATAATTGAGTTTGCTCTCCTTCTTCTTCTTGGATCAATTGGCAGAGGCAACCACAGGGGCAAGAAACAACATACTTCATCACCATCAAGTTTACTTATCATCTTCAAACTTCTATCTTCTCTATCAACAACAAAACATTTACAGAAGCATCATTATCATCTCCGAATCATCATCATCACTACCTTAAATTCATTGTGAGGAAATCTCTTTATCCTAAATTTCTTACATAATGGGTTGATTAAAATGTTTTATTGTGTCAAACTTGATATATAATGTTTATACATGATTATTATGGTTGAATATCACTAAAAACAAGTTGAAACTAAGCTAATCTCATTTTTACATATATATGAGGACTGGGCTTTGGAACGAACAAAGCATCAAACTGAAATAACGATATCCGAACGGCTGGCTCAAAAGAGCCGATCGGGTGAGGGTGGTGATGAGCCGATCGGCTCAAAATGATGAGGGAGGTACTAGTCGTAAGGGTAGATGGGAGTAGAGCCGAAAGGCTCTTGTTGATTTTAAAAGAACTAAACACATAAATACATATATTACATATATATTGTAACAAAAGCAACATTAGCCTAGTGGTTAGGCAATTTTTTTATAAGTGAAAGGTCATAGGTTCGAGTCCCGTGACCTGTTTATAATTTGTTTTATTTTTTTCCCTCCATAATTTAAATATGTTGTTGAGTATTAAATTTAAATCTTAACTAGTATTAGAACAAGATTAACATCTTTTAATATAAAAATTCCGAACGATAGCCTTTTGAAATAATGACAATTATATGTTACATATACGATGATTTTTAGAACGGAAACAACTATTTGATATATAAACGAGGTATATTTGAAATGAGTAAAACGATTGGTACAAACTATATTTTATATATGTTTATATATATATATATATATATATATATATATATATATATATAAACAACGACTATTGTTATATATAAACACGGACGAGTATGGCTTATATATATATATATATATATATATAAGAACTTTGACAAGTGTAATTTATATATATACGATTGGGACGAAACGAAAAAGATATATTTTTGTAACAAATGATCTCAAGTGTTTTGAAACATAAATGACAAATTTTATATATATAAGAACATATATATACTTACACGCAACAAGAATACAATTCGAGAAATAATATTTATTTTTAAACACATTCAACACCAACGAACCGTACATGTTTTCAAAACACAATAAAACATTTGGACATTACTAGTTATTAGGACAACTAGCTTAGACTAATTTGTTAGTCTCTCACTTATATATAACCTCGTGTGTTTAGGACACTAGGAGGTTACTATTAGGATCACACGCGTGTTTAGGAACGCTAGCTCCCACAGGTGAGTGCATAGCCCCACTTTTACTTATTTGAACTGTTTTGAGGTGAGATACATGCTCTGTTTTGTAAAACTACTTGATCTTTATTTTATGAACTACTCTGAACTATTTGATTTATGTTTTGTGAACTACTTTGAATTCTGAATTATGTATTACTTGAACTTTGATTTACTAACTACTTGAACTCTGTTTTGAACTGTTTTAAACTTTGTTCTTTGACTTGTTTTATGTTGTACTCTGAACTATTTTTGGAAACTACAATAACTACAATAACTATGATAACACCTACGAGGGGAACTACGATAACAACTACGAGCCCCACTACGTTAACTATGATAACAACGATAACAACTACGAGGGGAACTACGATAACTACTACGAGCCCCGCTATGTTAACTACGATAACTACGATAACACTTGGGGAAACTATGATAACAACTACGAGTCCCACTACGATAACGATGATAAGAACTACGTTCCTAATTATGATTTCCAACTATGATTAAACTGCGGTTTTGGAAATGACAAACTCTGACAACTTCGAAAACTCTGTCAACTTTAAAAACTTGGGATTTAAACTATGATTTGAACTCCGATGTGAACTACGTTTTTAATTATGATCCCTACTATGATTTCTACTATGGTTCTAACCAAAAAACTTACTTTGATTTCAACTATGATCTTTACTCTATTTCAATTATGATTGTTACTATGAAAACCTTGAGCTCACCAACATTATTGTTGATCCGTTTTAGCATGTATTCTCAGGTACAACGCAATAGTAGGATTGGCTTTCAGGATCATACCTTGATATGCTCACTGTATCTCTGTGCGATGATTATCGGATTAGTCACGCCCCGATCTGAATCGCTTCCGCAATAGTAAATTTGGGAATGTGACAAATGGTCAGGGTTAATGTTATGAATTATGAAATAAGTTATATGTTACGGAATGAGTTACTAACTCATTGTTTATTTGTAATCTCAGATACGGAGAAGGCTCGGTAATATTAGATTTCCGAGCTTGCAGCTGAGGTAATGGTGAGTAGATCTGTAATCCTTAGTAGGATTTAGTTGTAACAAGTTTGGTTACAACAGGTAAATGTGTTGTTATCATTTATAGACTGTTTAGTCTGCCATGATATTATTGTTGTTAATAGACTGTTTAGTCTGACATGAATCCATGACGATTATGAACTATGTGATATGTGGCCATTGGGCATTATGTCATATGGAGGTCAGCGTTTGGGTTGGGCTATGTTGTTATTGTTGGGCACGTCAAGGGTTCCTTGTACACATAGTTAATAGTAACCTATAGCGTGTGAAGATAACAACAAGCTATCGGTTAATCACTGTATTGGCTTGCAGTTGATTTTAAGTGTTGCTGGAAGTTTCCCCAAGAACCACCGATCCTCTATGGGATATATTGTGTTTGCGATGCTTTATGCTCTAAACATAATATATTGTGTTTACGATGCTTTATGCGTTAAACATGACATTATGTGTTTGCGATGCTTTATGCTGTAAACATGACATTATGTGTTTCCGATGCTTTATGCTGTAAACAGGGTTGATATGTGTTTACGATGCTTTGCTGTAAACAAGGTTGTTATGCTAAGTTGGGCTATTGATTATTTATTCACTTACTTAGCCTTATTCTAACCTCACCACCCCACTTCTTGCAAGTATGATTTTGATATAACGGGCTTGGCAAGAAGCTTGATTTGGATGGAATGTTTGACTAAGCGGTTACTTTGATATTTTCTCTAGATGAGTCACTGTTGTCTTTTGAAATTATATAACACCCAATTGGATATATTTTGTTTGAAATAGTATAATTTTATATGTATACATAATAGCTAATGTAAATTGTCAATATAGATTTAACCAACGCTTCCGAATTGTTGTATGTATATATAAAAAATGGTTTTAAATTTAAGGGGTGTTATAAGTTGGTATCACAACATAGGTTTAGGTGAATTAGACAAGATATTCAATCCTAAATCTGAACTTGTGTTAAGTCAAACATTCCGTGGTGTGGGATTTGGTTACTGTATGGTAATCGGGTAGTGTGTTATGTGCTAACACTTAACAACTTATGAGATGTTGTTTTGGATACAGAGAAGACCGGGCTGGGTATGAGTACTGACTAGTACTGACAACATTCTTCTATATCATATGGTTTAAGAAAATCAGGTAATCTACGATAAACTTTCTGGATTTAAATTAAATTGAATTGCCTACTTTGCTATGATGATTAGTAGTAAAGTTAATTGGGTCAGACTGATATGATTCCCAATTATGAGTCATTGATGATTATTACATGTTAATGTAAAGATAGAGATGTTAAATGAGACGCTTAGCATCATAAGTAGTCTAAATGAACTCTAAATTGTGAAATATGTGTTGAATTGATTAGACAAAGGATTAACTAAAAGTTAACAGTGGTACTGTTTGAACCTAAAGGTATTTAAATATTGAAATAAACTATGAAATTAGTTGTATGATTATAGTATGTCGAAGGCAAGGTGTGGTTATAAATCCTTGCTAATAGATTATGTGGCATATGAATACAGTATAATTGCTCCCTCGAGAGAATTCATGAATATGTGGTTAAAGAATATGTTTTGACTTTGGTCAAACTAATAAATGAAATGAGAATGTGGATACGTGACTAGAAAAGATTGTTTTGACTATGGTCAAATAGGTGAACGAAACATATGTGGGTAAGTTTATGCAATATGTAGACTGTGATGTTATTTTAGTTGATTAAGGAAGAGGTACACCTTCCTGGTCAAATGTAAATTTGTAAACAATAACATAATTTTATATGTTATTAAAATGTGGTTAGATGCTATGTGATTAGAAGCAAGTAGAATTGCTGAATAATGATGTTAATCAAGTGTGTAGAATTATTTACTCACATGAACTGAATGAGTTTGGAGCAATATGATTAAATGAATATCTGATGATAATAAGTAATTAAAGTAAATTGATTCTTATTGAATACGTGCATGGAATTGCACGTAATGTTGATAAAGTACGTGGTACTTGATATTGTACTATATACAGATTATCGATATTTAAGTATATGTGCTTGGTAATACATGTGATGTTGTGGCATCAGTGATTGATAATGTATCATATGCTGAAAATATGATAATCTATCTATATAATTACTTAAAAGAAAAACCATAAATTAGAAATCACCATTAGATTAAATAGCAACTTGATTGATCTCACCATTAATTCTCTTAATGTAACACCCGTCAAATTAGGACTATATTTAGTGCCTAATCATATGTGTAAATACATGTAATTAGGATTAATTATATGTATCATTATGTGTATTGATATATTTATATAAATACACACGTACGCGATTTGATAAATCGTGCATTTTCATATCGGGCGGATCCCGATACATTAATGCGGACATTGGTGAACTCAATTTATTAAATAATATGAGAATATTTGATAAACATATTTATTTCCAAATATTATTTCGATAATATCATATAAGCATTTCGTATCGTGTAAAATGCTCAGAAATGACCAAAAACGCGTGAAACACGCCCGACAAACGAAATAAACACAAATTATATTTTTATTATTCATTATTAAGTATTTTGACAAAATACTTCGAGTAAAAATATTATGATTATACGCGCACAAATAAAACGTTTAAAAACGTTACACGAATTAAATAAACGTACAACTACGCAACGAACGCGCAAACCGAGACCCGACAACATTTTAGTAACTCAAGTAAAGTATTTAGAATAATACTTTCATATAAAGATATCGAAATTTAAATCGTTAGTTAAACATGCGTATCAAACGTTTAACGTCGAAACGAACGGGTAAACGAACACCGCACGTAACGTAGCCTTGGAAAATAATTAAACCCACCTACTTGTGGATGGGACCCATGAAAAATGCAGCCAAAGCATGGAGACCCATGCCTTGACCCTTTTCTTTCTTTTCCTCCTTGTATACTTCAACACCCATACTCATTCACCTCATCATCTACTCCCCATCACTCCTCTACTTTCCCTTTTCTTTTCTCCTCTCTCTAACCACGAAAATCAGCAGCCAAAAAAACAACCAAGGACACCACCATACCACCACCATCAAACCACCATCATCCTCCACTTGATTCTTGAAGAGAATCGCAAGGAAAGCACGGTTTTCGCACTTCCACCTTTGCATTTCGACCCTAGATCATTGATCTTCTTGTAAGAACTCTTAATATTCTACTAGCTTTATTCTAAATACACTTGTATACATGTTTAGTTGCTCATTTAACTAGAAAATGTCCAAAACATAAGTCGAATCGCATTTTAGAACTTGAAATCCTGAGTTTTGTTTTCTGCCCAGATTTCTGTTCTCACTTCAACAAATTATATAAAAATCATTAACACATGAAATTGAACGTTTATTGAGCCTAAAATCAAGTTTAAGAAGTCTACTTTTCAAATCCGTAAGCCTCATAAAAATATAAGCTCATTTGCTATTTTTAGTTACTGAAATAAAAGTACATAGCAGATCTGATGAATCTGACCAGAACCTTGACCAAATCAAAATGAGTAGATCTTGGGCTATGGAATGAATTAGAACTTTAGACCAATGAGAAAAGATTAAAAATTTTGTTAGCTTTCCAAATCATACTGGAACGTTTTGTGAAGTTTTGTAAAACTTGAGATATGACCAGATTGGTACACATATGTCAACTAAAAGAGCTGTTGGACCACTTTCACTTTGTAAAATTATATCTCGAGTTGTGCTTGGTTAAAATCGATGCAAAAAATACGTTTTCGAAAGCTAAGACATAGGGGAATCTTGTGTAAAAATTTCAGAACGATTCGTTAAGTTTTACTTAACCAAATTAATGTCTTAACACGGGTAAAAATCTAAGTCCGACAATAGTAAAAGTCCGACAATAGTAAAATAATCCGACAATGACTCCGACAATTTGACCTTTTGACTCACGGACTGACTTTGATTGTCAGATTAACTCTCGAAAAACTGCACTTTTGGACCCCAAGTTTCAAAATTTACACTTTCGGACCATAACTTTAGTGATACATAACATATATACTTTGTAACTCAATGCCGCATAACTTAATGTCGCACTACTCACTGTCACAATCCGTGAATAACAATCCATAAATAACAATCCGTAAATAACATTCCATGAATAACTAATCTATTGACGCATGAATAATAATCCGAGAATACATATTGACGCACGAGTAGAAATCCGTGAATCCCATTATCTGACAATGCAACTGTCGGATAATGCCTTCCGTGAATCCCAAGCCATGAACTTCGACTTTGTCGCATAAGTAAATCCGACAATCCTCATTGTCGGATAAACAGTACCCGACACTTCTCATTGTCGCATAAATAGTATCCGTGAATCCCTTAGTGTCGCATGAATAGTATCCGTGAATTCCCCATTGTCGCATAAATCTATTGTCGGATAATTAAACATTTACATGCGTAAATAAAACTACCATTGTCGGATAAACACACTTACAAAACCTTATTGTCGGATGCCCATTCACGCATATATATATCTATATATAAACATACACATTTCCTGAGTGATATTGTCGGATAATCAAGTATTTTTCACAATTGTCGCATGAATTTTTATTTCCGAAAATCCTTATACATTGGTACAACAATTGGTCAACCAAAAACAAATCCATTGATAAGTATACATCACAGCTAAAAACAAATAATAATAATAATGTTTGAATTATTATTACACCTCCGTCACCAACGGGCCGTACATATTTTCAAAACTCAAACTAATCAATCAAACAACCAAATTATTTGGACATAACTAGTTGGATGAACAACTAGCATGGGTGCTCTCTAGAGACACCTACACATTTACTAACTGTGAGCGTTGTGAACGCCCGACAGGTTACAGTCTTCGGACACCTCATAGTATCTCATCATTATTTGCTGATTAGCAAACACCTAAGACTCAGGTGAGTCTCATAGCCCCTCTTTACTATTTTTACCCAGGGGTGGGGATACATGCTCAGATTTGTTTTACATATGAACACAAGTACAAAAACCACGATATATTGATTGCATGAGTTTGTTTTTATCTAATCATGAAGTCCCTCACAACATAGTTTGTTTATATTGCGATAGCGTGAATGTTAGTGTATGGTACCATATGGGATTGACAATCCCCGTCCGGGGTAGTCGCGCTACCACGACTGCGGTCGAACGGATGCATTTTCATTTGTTCATACATGTGTAGATTAGGCACATGCCGGGGGCAAACTCGATCAGGTCCTTGAATGTGGATCCTAGCACACTCAGTTAAGCTCAAACTATGTGCTCATGGCAATAATATACACTCATATTTTATTTGCATGTTTGCAAATCACTAAACTAAATCTTGTGGTTCATAACATGGATTTCATCAACTTACACCTGTGAGCTCACCAGCTTTCTAGCTGACCTTTTAGCATGTATTCTCAGGTACCCAGCAGTAGTAGATCTGCTCAGATTTCAGAAGATTCATATGCATTTCTATATTTTGTACAATTAGATATGCCTTAGAATCTTTTACTTTTAGCTATGAGCTATTGTAACAAGAACAGCAATGTAAAACTTTTATATTATCTATGTAATGGTTTTAAACGACGCATTTAGAGTCGTTCGCTTTATCTTATGTGCTTTGTTATTGATTAGTAACACCCAAATCTTGCTTCCGCTAAACAATAAATTTGGGGGTGTTACAGATTGGTATCAGAGACTATGGTTATAGTGAACTAGGTTGCATTTAGTGGGCCTAGACTATGACCGTTAGGTGGTATTCCTTACTAGGTATGATTAGGTTCAGTGACTGCATTGTATTAGTTTAATTTAACATAGCCTGATCAACTATGTACAATTAAAAGAATATGATGTGAAACCTGAAAGGAATCATGACTGAACAGGATACACTAGTTGACTCTGACCACGAGAGAAACCGGGACTCAAACTTGTCTGTGTTAGACACCCTAGGCTATTATGTGATATATATATATATATATATATACATACATAGATAGGCCTCGTTCTCGCTAAATATCTTAGACTATATTATATATGTATTATATGAATATAGGCCTCACTCTTTCTAATGCTTTGTCTCAGAATGGCTCAGTCTGGGTTGCAGAACCCGAGGGTAGCTAGGAGGAACAACAGGTTGCCTCGAGCTGGCCCATATCCAAACAACCTCACTCTATCGGCCTTGGCCGCTAGACTAGACCGTCAGGAACGACGACTTGGCGCTATGGATATCGAACTTCAAGAAACCAACGAAAACTGGAGACTCACATCACTTGAACGCATCAATCAAGTCTCCGAGGATCACGAACACACAATCAACCACATGAACACCCTTGACAATCGTCTGGGTGAAACCATCGAAACCATGGAGGTTGTCCACAATCAAGTGATTGGCAACCGAAATGAAATCTCCATCCTACAGTCAAGGCTGAACCAGTGCGAGACACGTCTAAGGGAAGCCGAGGACGCCCTCCGAATGGTTAGCAGACTTGCAGAATCTGTGGACCATCTCACCACACTACTGCCACAACTCAATCTACGCCAGGATTAGCTTAGGCTGAACCTGTACCTTATTATGCTTTCATAGGACCTATGTAATGCGAACCGGATGTAACAATTCCTGGTACCTTTTGTACTCCCCATATTATGTAGTCTTTTGAGAAACTCTTATCATTCGAACCGGATGTAACAATTTCTGATGCTTTTGTAAGACTTTTAAGTCATGACTCTCGAGATTCTAACTAGAGATTTTCTATGATCAATCAGCTTCATGTTATGTATTGACAGTTTCTTCCACTGTTTCTACTTTATGATTATTTCTTATAATGTCGCATATTACCGCTTAAATATGTGTACACCCATCGAGCTTATTATTTTGGTTCTATTTCTTATGTACCTTTCATTAATCTTTTGAAGAACTATGCCGCCAAAGAAGAAGAGTTACAGTGATGCTGAGCTTGCTGCCATAGTTTCCCGAGCTGTGGCCGAAGCCCTAGCCACTAGAGATTCACCGCAAAACTCTAGCAGGAGCACTGGTGCTCCCGAAGTCACACCTGTTGCCAAACCTTGTTCCTACAAAGACTTTCTTAGCTGCAGACCCCTGAACTTCAAGGGCACAGAAGGTGCCATCGGTCTAATCAAATGGATCGAAAGGACCGAGTCTGTCTTTGGCTTGTGCAACTGCACAGAGGACAACAAGGTCAAATTTGCTGCATACACCTTCCAAGAATGTGCTCTCACCTGGTGGAACACCCATGCCAGCTCTGTGGGGATCGAGGTGGCTAACCAACTCCCATGGGCAGAGCTGAAGAAAATGCTTAGGGATGAATACTGTCCCACTGAAGAGCTCCACAAATTGGAGGAAGAATTCTGCCACTTAACTGTGCAAGGAAACGACATTGCTGGTTACACCACCAAGTTCCAGCAACTTGCTCTCCTATGTCCGGGTTTGGTTGACACGGATGAAAAACGCATCAAGAAGTACATCCGTGGCCTTCCCAAGAACATTCAGGGAAATGTCGCCTCATCAAGGCCAACCACCATCCACAGTGCCATTCGGCTGGCACATGAACTCATGGCTATGATTGTCAGTCGTGAAACATCAACTACCTCCTCTAACAACAAGAGGAAATTTTCTAGAAACCCTAACAACCCACCAACCTCCAAGAAGCCCGAGACTGTCAGGGCTTACTCCTCTGGAACTGGGGAAAAGAAAGGTTACACCGGGAGCAAACCTCATTGCTCAAAGTGTGACCGTCACCATGAGGGTCCTTGCAGTACTCCTTGCAACAACTGCAAGAGGTACGGGCATTCTAGCAAAGACTGCCGAGCCCCTAGAACCAACAACAACACAAGCAACAACAATAACAACCACAACAACAACCACAACACCAGTAACAACTCTAACCAACCCAAAGCCTGCTTTGAATGCGGTCTCACTGGGCACTTCAGGAATGACTGCCCAAAACTGAAGAATGGAAACAATAACAACAACAATGCAAGGGGAAGAGCCTTTGTTCTGAATTCGGGAGATGCCCGTCAAGACCCGAACGTGGTCACGGGTATGTTCCTCCTCAACAATCTTACTGCTTCTGTTCTTTTTGATACCGGTGCTGATAGAAGTTTTATTTCCCATGAATTTTGCCCACTGCTTGACACCATTCCAGTTGCATTAAACGAAAAGTATATTGTTGAATTAGCTAATGGTAAACTCATTGAGACCAACAGTGTGATACCCAATTGCACTCTAAACCTCGTCGGAGAACTTTTCTCTATTGACCTTATACCCATCGAGATCGGAAGCTTTGACATCATTGTCGGAATGGACTGGTTGTCCAAACACCGAGCTGAGATCCTTTGTTTCGAAAAAGTCGTCCGTATTCCCCTCGCTGCTGGTAGAACCTTAGTCATACAACGGGAGACCGGCAGGACGGGACTGAACATCATCTCTTGTCTAAAAACCCGAAAGTTTCTCAGAAAGGGATATCCTGCCATCCTCGCGCACATCACCGGGAAAAAGTCAGAAGAGAAACAACTTGAGGATGTGCCAATTGTTAGAAACTTTCCAGAAGTCTTTCCGGAAGAACTACCTGGTCTACCTCCGACTAGACAGGTTGAGTTCTCAATCGATCTTGTGCCGGGTGCCGCGCCAGTAGCCCGAGCACCTTACCGCTTAGCCCCATCTGAACTACAGGAGCTTTCTACCCAGCTACAGGAGCTCCTGGATCGAGGATTCATTAGGCCGATTTCTTCACCTTGGGGAGCCCCGGTCTTATTTGTGAAAAAGAAGGACGGTTCCTTCCGAATGTGTATCAACTACCGAGAGTTGAACAAATTAACCATCAAAAACAGATATCCACTCCCTCGTATCGATGACCTGTTTGACCAACTTCAAGGGTCGAGTATTTATTCAAAGATTGACCTTCGGTCAGATTATCATCAACTCCGAGTTCGCGACACCGACATTCCAAAAATAGCTTTTCGAACTCGCTACGGGCATTACGAATTCCAAGTGATGCCATTCGGCTTAACCAACGCACCGGCGGTATTCATGGATCTGATGAATCGGGTGTGCAAACCTTATCTTGACAAATTCGTCATTGTCTTTATCGATGACATCCTCATATACTCGCGAAACGAGCAAGAACATGCGCAACATCTCAAAACCATTCTAGAATTACTCAGGCACGAGGAGTTATATGCTAAATTCTCCAAGTGTGAATTCTGGATAGAATCCGTTCAATTCCTTGGGCATGTTGTCAATAGTCAAGGAATCCATGTTGATCCATCGAAAATAGAAGCCATCAAAACTGGCAAGCGCCAACTACTCCCACCGAGGTACGCCAATTCTTGGGATTGGCCGGGTACTATCGGCGATTCATTGATAATTTCTCCAAAATAGCTCAACCTCTTACGACACTGACTCAAAAAGACAAGAAGTTCAATTGGACTGATAAACAAGAGTCAGCATTCCAACTATTAAAACTCAAGCTTTGCAGTGCTCCGATTCTATCTTTACCCGAAGGCACTGATGACTTCGTGGTATACTGCGATGCTTCTCATCAAGGTCTCGGTTGCGTGCTGATGCAACGAGACAAAGTGATTGCTTACGCTTCACGACAACTCAAAATTCATGAAAAGAACTACACCACCCACGATCTTGAGTTGGGAGCTGTTGTCTTTGCTCTCAAAATCTGGAGGCATTACCTCTACGGCACTAAGTGCACCATCTTTACCGACCACAAAAGCCTCCAGCACATCTTTGACCAAAAGGATCTCAACATGAGACAACGTCAGTGGGTCGAATTACTCGCCGATTATGACTGCGAGATCCGTTATCATCCTGTCAAGGCAAATGTTGTTGCCGATGCCCTCAGCCGCAAGGAGCGTGTAAAACCGCTACGAGTCCGAGCTCTCATTATGACTATTCATAATGACCTCACCATTCAGATTCACGCTGCCCAACTCGAAGCTTTGAAACCCGAGAATGTTAAGAATGAAGCCTTGCGAGGCATGGATAAGCAATTTGAAATCAAACCTAATGGAGTTAGGTACTTCATGAACCGAATCTGGTTGCCTGCCTTTGGAAACCTGCGAGACTTAGTGATGGATGAAGCTCACAAGTCCAAATATTCTATCCATCCTGGATCCGATAAAATGTATCACAGCATCAAGGAATTCTATTGGTGGCCGAACATGAAAGCTGAAATTGCCGGCTATGTCAGCAAATGCCTTACCTGTTCCAAGGTCAAGGTTGAACATCAAAAACCTTCCGGATTGCTCCAACAACCCAGTATTCCCGAGTGGAAATGGGAGCAAATCACTATGGACTTCATAACCAAATTGCCCAAGTCACCGAGCGGTTGCGACACCATCTGGGTGATTGTTGATCGTCTCACTAAATCCGCTCACTTCCTTGCAATCAAGGAAACCGATAAAATGGAGCGCCTTTCACAAATCTATATCAAGGAGATCGTTACCCGACACGGTGTCCCAATCTCAATTATCTCCGACAGAGACGCTCGTTTCACATCTCACTTTTGGCAATCACTTCAGAAATCATTGGGTACTCGTCTCGATATGAGTACCGCGTACCACCCTCAAACCGATGGCCAAAGTGAACGAACCATCCAAACACTGGAAGATATGCTACGAGCTTGCGTAGTTGATTTCGGTGCCAACTGGGAAAGACATCTGCCATTGTGCGAGTTTTCCTACAACAACAGCTATCATGCCAGCATAAAAGCTGCACCATTCGAGGCACTTTACGGTCGTAAGTGCCGATCACCGATTTGTTGGACCGAAGTGGGAGACAGCCAACTCACTGGTCCCGAGCTCATACACGAAACCACAGAGAAAATCTCTGAGATTCAGAACCGACTCAAAGCCGCCCGTGATCGTCAGAAAAGTTATGCTGACGTGAGATGCAAACCACTCGAGTTCCAGGTTGGGGATCGAGTACTCTTGAAAGTATCGCCTTGGAAAGGCGTGATTCATTTTGGCAAACGCAGAAAGCTAAACCCCAGGTACATTGGACCCTTCGAGATCCTTGAAAGGATCGGCCCAGTGGCTTATCGATTGCAACTGCCGTCCGAACTCAGCAGTGTGCACCCTACCTTTCACATTTCAAATTTAAAGAAATGTCTGTCTGATGAGGCACTTATTATCCCCCTTGACAAGATTCGCGTCAACGAAAAGCTTCATTTTGTTGAAGAACCTGTTGAAATCATGGACCGTGAGGTCAAACAACTTAAACAAAGTCGTATTCCCATCGTCAGAGTCCGGTGGAATTCGCGGCGTGGTCCGGAATTCACTTGGGAACGGGAAGACCAAATGCGACTCAAATATCCACATTTGTTCACGGACTCCCCTCATACCACGACTCAGAACTAAATTTCCGGACGAAATTCTTTTAACAAGGGGAGAATGTAACACCCGTCAAATTAGGACTATATTTAGTGCCTAATCATATGTGTAAATACATGTAATTAGGATTAATTATATGTATCATTATGTGTATTGATATATTTATATAAATACACACGTACGCGATTTGATAAATCGTGCATTTTCATATCGGGCGGATCCCGATACATTAATGTGGACGTTGGTGAACTCAATTTATTAAATAATATGAGAATATTTGATAAACATATTTATTTCCAAATATTATTTCGATAATATCATATAAGCATTTCGTATCGTGTAAAATGCTCAGAAATGACCAAAAACGCGTGAAACGCGCCCGACAAACGAAATAAACACAAATTATATTTTTATTATTCATTATTAAGTATTTTGACAAAATACTTCGAGTAAAAATATTACGATTATACGCGCACGAATAAAACGTTTAAAAACGTTACACGAATTAAATAAACGTACAACTACGCAACGAACGCGCAAACCGAGACCCGACAACATTTTAGTAACTCAAGTAAAGTATTTAGAATAATACTTTCATATAAAGATATCGAAATTTAAATCGTTAGTTAAACATGCGTATCAAACGTTTAACGTCGAAACGAACGGGTAAACGAACACCGCACGTAACGTAGCCTTGGAAAATAATTAAACCCACCTACTTGTGGATGGGACCCATGAAAAATGCAGCCAAAGCATGGATACCCATGCCTTGACCCTTTTCTTTCTTTTCCTCCTTGTATACTTCAACACCCATACTCATTCACCTCATCATCTACTCCCCATCACTCCTCTACTTTCCCTTTTCTTTTCTCCTCTCTCTAACCACGAAAATCAGCAGCCAAAAAAACAACCAAGGACACCACCATACCACCACCATCAAACCACCATCATCCTCCACTTGATTCTTGAAGAGAATCACAAGGAAAGCACGGTTTTCGCACTTCCACCTTTGCATTTCGACCCTAGATCTTTGATCCTCTTGTAAGAACTCTTAATATTCTACTAGCTTTATTCTAAATACACTTGTATACATGTTTAGTTGCTCATTTAACTAGAAAATGTCCAAAACATAAGTCGAATCGCATTTTAGAACTTGAAATCCTGAGTTTTGTTTTCTGCCCAGATTTCTGTTCTCACTTCAACAAATTATATAAAAATCATTAAAACATGAAATTGAACGTTTCTTGAGCCTAAAATCAAGTTTAAGAAGTCTACTTTTCAAATCCGTAAGCCTCATAAAAATATAAGCTCATTTGCTATTTTTAGTTACTGAAATAAAAGTACATAGCAGATCTGATGAATCTGACCAGAACCTTGACCAAATCAAAATGAGTAGATCTTGGGCTATGGAACGAATTAGAACTTTAGACCAATGAGAAAAGATTACAAATTTTGTTAGCTTTCCAAATCATACTGGAACGTTTTGTGAAGTTTTGTAAAACTTGAGATATGACCAGATTGGTACACATATGTCAACTAAAAGAGCTGTTGGACCACTTTCACTTTGTAAAATTATATCTCGAGTTGTGATTTGTTAAGATCGATGAAAAAATACGTTTTGGAAAGCTAAGACATAGGGGAATCTTGTGTAAAAATTTCAGAACGATTCGTTAAGTTTTACTTAACCAAATTAATGTCTTAACACGGGTAAAAATCTAAGTCCGACAATAGTAAAAGTCCGACAATAGTAAAATAATCCGACAATGACTCCGACAATTTGACCTTTTGACTCACGGACTGACTTTGACTGTCAGATTAACTCTCGAAAAACTGCACTTTTGGACCCTAAGTTTCAAAATTTACACTTTCGGACCATAACTTTAGTGATACATAACATATATACTTTGTAACTCAATGCCGCATAACTTAATGTCGCACTACTCACTGTCACAATCCGTGAATAACAATCCATAAATAACAATCCGTAAATAACATTCCATGAATAACTAATCTATTGACGCATGAGTAATAATCCGAGAATACATATTGACGCACGAGTAGAAATCCGTGAATCCCATTATCCGACAATGCAACTGTCGGATAATGCCTTCCGTGAATCCCAAGCCATGAACTTCGACTTTGTCGCATAAGTAAATCCGACAATCCTCATTGTCGGATAAACAGTACCCGACACTTCTCATTGTCACATAAATAGTATCCGTGAATCCCTTAGTGTCGCATGAATAGTATCCGTGAATTCCCCATTGTCGCATAAATCTATTGTCGGATAATTAAACATTTACATACGTAAATAAAACTACCATTGTCGGATAAACACACTTACAAAACCTTATTGTCGGATGCCCATTCACGCATATATATATCTTTATATAAACATACACATTTCCTGAGTGATATTGTCGGATAATCAAGTATTTTTCACAATTGTCGCATGAATTTTTATTTCCGAAAATCCTTATACATTGGTACAACAATTGGTCAACCAAAAACAAATCCATTGATAAGTATACATCACAGCTAAAAACAAATAATAATAATAATGTTTGAATTATTATTACACCTCCGTCACCAACGGGCCGTACATATTTTCAAAACTCAAACTAATCAATCAAACAACCAAATTATTTGGACATAACTAGTTGGATGAACAACTAGCATGGGTGCTCTCTAGAGACACCTACACATTTACTAACTGTGAGCGTTGTGAACGCCCGACAGGTTACAGTCTTCGGACACCTCATAGTATCTCATCATTATTTGCTGATTAGCAAACACCTAAGACTCAGGTGAGTCTCATAGCCCTTCTTTACTGTTTTTACCCAGGGGTGGGGATACATGCTCAGATTTGTTTTACATATGAACACAAGTACAAAAACCACGATATATTGATTGCATGAGTTTGTTTTTATCTAATCATGAAGTCCCTCACAACATAGTTTGTTTATATTGCGATAGCGTGAATGTTAGTGTATGGTACCATATGGGATTGACAATCCCCGTCCGGGGTAGTCGCGCTACCACGACTGCGGTCGAACGGATGCATTTTCATTTGTTCATACATGTGTAGATTAGGCACATGCCGGGGGCAAACTCGATCAGGTCCTTGAATATGGATCCTGGCACACTCAGTTAAGCTCAAACTATGTGCTCATGGCAATAATATACACTCATATTTTATTTGCATGTTTGCAAATCACTAAACTAAATCTTGTGGTTCATAACATGGATTTCATCAACTTACACCTGTGAGCTCACCAGCTTTTTAGCTGACCTTTTAGCATGTATTCTCAGGTACCCAGCAGTAGTAGATCTGCTCATGACATATTAGCTCGAGTCGCATTCAGATTTCAGAAGATTCATATGCATTTCTATATTTTGTACAATTAGATATGCCTTAGAATCTTTTACTTTTAGCTATGAGCTATTGTAACAAGAACAGCAATGTAAAACTTTTATATTATCTATGTAATGGTTTTAAACGACGCATTTAGAGTCGTTCGCTTTATCTTATGTGCTTTGTTATTGATTAGTAACACCCAAATCTTGCTTCCGCTAAACAATAAATTTGGAGGTGTTACACTTAATGACATCATATATCTATAACCTTCTTAATGGAAAGATTAATCTACCATTAATGAAATATTCTTACATGTTTCCTAATTTTATACAACTAACCCCCGGTATTTATATATAGCTACAACCATTTCCTAAACTTCTTCAGTCATTCAATATTTCTATCACAAAAACTTTTAATATTAATTAAACACCACACCAACGTTTTCTTCTTATTATTATTTGAGCTATAATTTTGTGTTTATAATTTTAGTCATTAATAATTCACACATACAAATTTATATAACATATAATATATATTATATATAGTACCACGGTATATATAGTATAACTAGGCTTTGAGCTCATGAGATGCACGTTTATTTGAGAAATACAATAATATATATTTTGTAAGTTTCAAATGAAATGAATTTTTCCAAAGTTCCAATTACTATTTTGTAAATACAATAATATATATTTTGTAAATAAAATTACTTTGTCCATTATATTACATATGTCTCACATTACTATTTTTGATTCTCCTAAATAAATATCCATTATCATGTTACAACTAATCAAAAGAGAATTTAGTGGGTTGATATGTTATTAAATTTGATAAAAAAGTAGTTGATGAAGAATTTTTAAATTATGTGCATAGTTAAAGCTCACATTCTAGATGAGACATATGGAGTAATTGTTACTAATGTTTGTTATTGGAAACAACATATTTTATAGTATTACACAAACTAATGATAAAACCACGTAGCGATGAGTGATAATTCAAACAGTTAGTTATTTTTAGATGAAGTGTGGCTATTTTTTAAAATCAATTATAAATTGTATTTGAAATTTGTGTCTATCAAGGAATTGATATGAAACAAAACCACAATAAAATGGATGGCATTCTACTTTTACTTGGATATATAGTGGGCTAACTTATGAAACTTTGTGCAATAATTTATTTATATCTTTTATTACTCGAATTGTATGCTCTTAACCTGTTTGCACTCCGTTGTACGATCTGAATAGTGATAGAGATGATTGGGTGATATGGGTTAAAGTGTATCACTTTAGAATCATATATACAAGAATAGTTCAACCGATCGAAGTGTCTAGCATTGAAATGATCTTGCTTGACTATCAGGTATACATCGAAACCACTAAATGAAATTTTTCATCATGTATTACTTTATATGCATATATACACTCATAAGAATACACAATCAAATTCAAATTATTCTAAAAAGCATCTATATAATGACTTATAGAAATATCTATTATCTCACCTTTTAAGTGCAAGCATGAAACGTGAACATAATGTAACACATAATTTTCCCCAATTGTTGAAGCTTGCATTTTACTATTGTCCAATATGGATACATAACTACTTCTCTCGACTAAGTGCTCTTAGCATACTCTCGGTTACTCGCCACTAAAATTAGTTCTATCAGATGTTGAATTGCTACTCTAAATAACATATTTTATAGTACTATATGTATTAAACTCTGAAAATACTTTTTCAAGCCACGACATATATTTTTGTAGTACTCATTCATCAAATTTTATATTCTATCAATGTTAACTTAAAATGCAATTCAAAATTTTTTTTGTTAAAATCCGCGAATTTCGCGGGTCTTAATCTAGTAAATTAATATGTGTAGAATTTCAGATTACAAAGATAATGACTTATGTCAATTATTGAATTGAAATTCTATAAGAATATATACTTATGAAAAGATATTTTGAAGAGTGTTTTAGTTCTTGCTAAGCTATTATGCTGTGCGGGTAAACAAAGGAAATCACACTAAAGATTGATGATATGACGTAGCCTGAGAAGGAAGTGTGCAAAACATAATCCAGCAACGCCTGAACACCATTGTTATATTATGATATGTCATATGAACTTGTTGAGGTTACCAAATATCAAAGAGATTTAATGTGATTGGGAAATTGAATATGAGATTGGGTTAAACTATTTAACTATTATTTCCATGGGGAAGAAGTTAATTGGTGGCATTATGATGCTTAATGAATTTAAGTTACAATTATATATATAATACTTGCCATTGTTAGAAATATATATATATATATATATATATATATATATTAATATCAATTTTAATTTGTTAAGAATGTAATTATTTAACTTATAGGGTTGGATTACCCATTAGTGGGTCATATAGTGTCCAAACAGAATACTATTGTGCATATGGCTTGTATTGAGCCAAGGTTGAGATATATTGATTCTGTTTTTGTAAAAAAGTCTTCAACATTATTGAATACTTTGACTAAAAGTCTAGGTTTGAGGTTAAACCTAAAAAATATAGAGTGTTAATATGATAATATGCATATAGAATAAATGAAATCGCTTATTAAACGAATCATATTGTGTCCAAAGGAGCTAATAATATGCCCTTGCTTTGTAATAGTCTAAGGTCATGATGCGTTGGTTCCATTATGGTTAAATGGGCCAATTGTATTGTTAAATTTGTTCATGACAAAGAATATGAATATGAGTCAAACATATAATATAGTGTAATATTATGATGAGTTGACTTTGAAAGTCATTCTGTGAATAACGAGTTTTGGATAAGAGTACAAAATTATTTAATTATGATTAGTCTTGTTTCAGGTCAAACGTGAGAAAAGTAGTTATAAGTTCTTGTTGATTGGTTAGTTGAATTTGAAGTTGATAAATAGTCAACAATATTGAAATAATCAAATATGGGTCAAATCTGATAGTGTTTGTCGATATGTGGTTAAATTCTAAAATGTGTTTTTAAAGGTTACGGAATCTTGATTAATTGTTTTAAGTTTGTCTTCGTGTGTTAAAATGTATGTAAAAGGTTGAAACTCATGAACAAGCGGGTTGTGATATGAGTTGCTAAAACAAAGTTTATAAAGGGAAACCTATATTATTGGATAATGAAGGTGTCTGTGAATGTTTTCTGTCTTAAATGTTGCCAAGTCAAAAGTTATGTGTGTGCAAAGTTTGTATGTTAAAACTGTTTTAGTAGACCTGTAAAGGTATGTTGTCACGAAGCGATTTGTATAGAATCGTCACGCGACTTCATCTGGATTGTAACACGATTTTGAGATAATCGCAATGCTGTTTTATGTTAGTCAGAATGTTGATTTAAGTTTTATTGTGATTTAGTATACATGTCATCATGTTCATTTATATTAAAACTGAATTATGCACAACTTATGTGCAAGTCTCATTGTTAAATCAATGATTAAAGGCATATGAATTGTAAAAGAATATTATAACATAAGTCTTAAGGGGGAGAGAGGACTGAAATGTTATGAAAGTATAGTTATGATATAGTGAGATATATATAAAAGTTTTGACTTGTAAATGTTTCCAATACCTATTGGTATGGATACATGTTTATTGGTTTAAGATGTTAAAGGCTTAGTAAAGGCTTTGACAGCCTGAATAGCCTATTTTAAAGAATAAATTTGGAAAATTGACAATAAGAAAAGTAAAATACTATAAAAGTATTAATTAAAACTATGAAAATGATGATTATGTTCTATACTTAATGATGGGATGAAATGATAGATTTCAACTATAAATAGTTAAAATGTGGAATAACCTAATGTAGAGGTCACTTAAATGTAGGTAATATGATATTGTAGTACATGTGCTTATTTAGCAATGTACTATTAGCAATGTACTAATTGATTTTGACTTTGATCATATTCAATGTTATTTAAAGTTAAGTAATTATGGGATTGTGATTTTACCTATAGAGTTTGACCTCTACCTTGCTTAGTAATATGTGGTTAAAGTTGTATAACTTTGAAGTACTTGCGAGTAAGAAATTTTATACAACCAAGGGGTGTTTCTTAATAGTTTACCACTTAAATTGATATGGGTATACTGGCTTGGCTACTAGTTATGATATGAATTTAAAATTCATTGTGGATATATGTATAGTAATTATAACCACTGCTTTGGTTGTTACCAGGATATAAGCAGTTATATTGGTTTTAAAAAAGATTGTAGCATGTCGCTAGTTTCTGATTATAAGAATATTACAAATTGATATGTGCATCACTTATTTTAAGTGATTATGTGTTCTGAAAGTGTTTATGTGGTTTGTTGGTCCCGTTTGACTAGATAAGTATATAACTACTTAACACAGTTAATTAGAGAGGGGGGGGATACAATTTTTCAAGTTATAAGTAGATTTATTGATTGAATCAAAAGTATACTTTACAACAATTACTTGTGAAAGAGAAAAGACACATTAATCTAAGTAATTGTAACTTGATGACAAATTTAAATATAACAAGTCACTCAGCCAGAGACGGTGATGACTGTCAGTGATCTCAACACCCAAGTGTTGGCACAAAGCTCACTGACTAACAGGAGTGGCTGCTATAGATCAAAAGTTATATTTAATGCGGTTGAAAGTGTGTTTAATACGGTTGTTGGTTTGAGTATTTATAGGCATAAATCCTCAATATTATCTTAGAGATAATATTTTTAACCGTGTGAATAATCTTTAAAGATTTGATAGATATGGATGGAAAGTATCAAATCTTTAATGACTTATTCATGGGGAAGGTGTTTAAAATATAATAATATATTTTACAGAAAAAGCATGGTACTTTTTCTGTAAATGAAGGTTTGTTGACTTCGTGCATTATTGTATGCTGGTTATACGGCTATTATCCACCTTGTAGAATACGCATTCTTAAGTACACATGTATCTGTCAGACCCATGCGCTTTCATAGTGAATAGTTGCTGGAGTAGTTAGGATAACTAATGAACTTCTATTTCAATCAGAAATCTTCTATCTATATCTTTAGTCTTTGACTTCAGATATAGGGGTCAGTGTCTTCCAGCATCTATGGATGACTTGCCAAGTCTTCAAGGTATGATCAGTGTTGAAGAGAAGCTGATAAAATCTTGCAAGTTATAAGGGACGCTGCTACACATGTAGTGAGACCACAAAGGTAAGCGACGCTGAGTATGTATCAGCGTCCAAAAACTAGTTCTGTCATACATCAATTATAGTGGCAGGGTCAGTGACCCAACAATCTCCCCCTATTTATTTATGTCAGGGCAACTTATTTACAAGCTATCTATTAATAAGACTTTACATATTATGCATAAATAAAAAGCAGAAAGTAGACAACTTTGATTTTATATCAAATCAAAAGTTTTACAAAAGAGACACTATGACATTACATTTTCATATTCTTGCTTGATTTTTACACATGAGTCAGTAGTGTCTTGAGCCATTCTCAGTCTCAGCTCCTCATTGATTAGCTTTAGGAATTCTTCATCGGCATTGCTGGATCTCCCTATGAATCTAATAGCTACAAGATGCTCTATCTTGGCAATGGAGATTTCAGAGGCCCTTTGAAAGCTTTGCTTGGTGATAGGCACCATGTAGAACATTCCAAATTCAGGACTCCCGATCACTCTTCCAGGCATGAACTGAACACCAGCAGGAAGAATATGGTTTGTTCCTCCACAATCAGGAAGAAAGCTTATCTTCTGAAGCAAAATTTGTTTCTTTCAGCTTGTCTTCTTTGGTTGGTCTCTTGGCCATATTTCTGCTAGAGCTGATGAAAGTACCTTTAAGCTCAACTTGAGGAAGAGAGAGGGGTAGTTTCAAGGTCTTCTCAGCTTCATTTAAGTCGATGAAGATTTTATCTAGAAGCTGTAGCAAGACTGGTTTGTAGGAAGTGGAGCTGTTGTGAATGCAGGTATAGAGTTCACATATTTCAGAGAAGCCCAAGGTTGTTTTTATTTTGGATAAGGTAACAATATCAGTTGTGTTCGTATCTTCTCTGGATAATTCCAAGTTATTTCTTGCTCGCTGAGTTTTGAAAAATCTTGGGACAACTTTGACAATCTTCTATGGAAACCTTCTGAAGGAGATGAACTTCTGAATGAACTTTATTTGTTCTCTTGTCTTTAAGATTTTGTGCTCCCTGCTTTAGTACTTGTTCTTGAATTTTTAGAGCATCAGTGCCCTTTTTTCAGCTTCAGATTCCACTCCTGCCTTTAGCTCAGAAATTAGCTTTTCAGTTTCAACAGCTTTTTCTTTTTGAAGCTCTTTTGTTTTTTTCTTGAAGATAAGAAGCATGAATGTCTTCTAGTGGAAGATTTAATTTCTTAGCTGCTTTCTTTAATCTTTCTTCCTCTCCCATTATCTCATCTCATCAGAGCTCGAGCTTTCCTCTCTAATCTTCTTTCCCTTCTGATAGATAATATCATCATCAAATCCTTCATCATCCTCATCCACGATTAATTTTCTTTTTCTTCGACTGGATGACTGCACTAGATGTGAGCTTGTTGCTGCAGTGTCAGATGAAGGCTTCACAGAGATTGAAGGATCTTCGAGTGTAGGATCTTCAGGTGTTGTTTTGATTTGGCTAGCCATTTCTTTATTAGCTTCTGTAGTTTGCATAGGCTGAGCATTTTCAACACCAACTTTATCAGGTTTAGCTTCTGTAGTATGCTCCCCCTCAGCTGGTGATGAGGTGGTTTCTGCTGCTTTCTTTAAGTGCTCCCCCTCAGCTGTTGCATCAGTGTCTATAACATCAATGGCAATGGATTTCTCCCCCTTGACTGATGGAGGAGCAGCGCCAACAGCTGGAACCTTGGAGATCAGCTCAGACACCATACGCTTGAGAACTCCTTTCAGTGCCTCAAGATGTTCGCCAAGGTGTTTGAAAGCAATCATGGTTCCGAGATGAAAACCCCTAACATCACTTGGAGCTTCTCGATCATCAGAGGTGATTCTGGTGTCACCTAATTCCTTCTTGATCTGCGCCTCAAATGAAGTGACACTGAATGATGTGAGCAAAGAATAAATTCCATTCTCCACTCATTCTACTCCGAACAACTTTTTCATCAGCGCCTTGATGTTCGTAATCAATTAGATCAATAACCCTTTTTGATGCTTCAGCACTTACAGGTTCAGCCCAAGTTACTTCCCCTTTTGTAACTCTTTTGTAGTTTAAGCCCAAAGCTGCCCTAAATTGACCTAGCTGAAAGAAGATTTCCGTGTTTCCTTGATTTACATTACCTTTAAAATCTTCATATTTATCTTCGTCTGTTCCATCTGCCCAACGAAGAGTATACCAGAGCTCATGAAGATAGGGAATGTATATCGGCTTAGGATCTCTGGTAAGTGCCTTTGATATAGGAGAAAAGATGAGGCAATTAATCATATCCTCATAATTTTGAATGCCGGAAGGAATATCAAAATTAGCAACGTAGTTGCAGGGCTTTATTGCAATTGAACCAGGTTCAAATGGCACTTGCGGAGCTTTGAGGGCTTTAACCTCAATTCTTGGCACAAATGGGATTCCATCCGTAGGCAAGGATTTGGCATTAGGCATGATTTGAGTTGTTGATTAGTGAAATTATGGTTTTTGTTGAGAGAATTTGTGAGTGAGATATTTGGGGGTGATGAGAGGAAATGGAAACGAAATTGGTTATTTATATGTGTTTAGGGGTATTGTGATTGGTTAAGAAAGTGGGAGAGAGAAAATGAGGAGAGAGGAAAAAGTGGGCTGATGGACTGCCTACGTCTTTTCAAAAGATATTTTTCTTTTTCAAAACATTTTCAATTTAAAGATATTTTATTTAAATGAAGTAATATATGTGAAATAATATTACTTTGATTTTATCTAACGATAAATTAAAACAAGTACAAGGATAGGCTCGAAAGTTATTCTCGCTGATAAATCAGTTGGAGATAACTTAACAGCCCTCAAGGATACTTTGTTTTCCTGAATCATTTTTTTTTTTTAAAAAAAAAGATAAAATAAGAACAAAAGATGCTTTTAAGGTAAACCAATTCCTAGCAACCTATTATCTCATGGCCCATTATTTGGATTCGTAAAATTCCATTGATGCATCAAGATCAATTATAGACCAAATAAGTGGCTAGAGATAATGTTTCGCTAGGAATAAGAGAACCCAATAGCAAAAAAACTTACTATAGGTGACTCTTGATGATGAATCAGTTGAAGAGGCCACTGACTAGATCAGTGAGATATACATTATTTGATTAAAAAATTCTGATCAGACGTAGATGTGCGCTGATAGATCAGTTTTGGAAGGCCGGTGATTACTTCGATTTTTTAATAGAACTACACATCCTCTAAATCAGAGAATGTCATGTCCCAAGGATAGTAGCGTTCTTCAAGTCCTGCTTTAATGCGAGCAGCAGATGTAACACCCCCAAATTTTCACCGTTGGCGGAAGCAAGCTTTGGGGTGCTACTAATCAAATATCAATAGCACAAAGTATATAGCAAACGATCTCTAAATGAGACGTTTAAAAATAGTAACATTTCAAATATAAAATTGTTTGAAAACATAGTGTTTTCGATTACAAAAATGTTGTTCCCTAGAGTCCACGCGTGTAGCGGGAGATTCTATTACATAATCATAATATACAAAAGATAATGCTAAGAATCTCCGTTAAATGCAATGTAGAAATCATGCGACTCTAGCTAGTATCCAAGGGAAATCCTACTCCATCTGTGTACCTGAGATACAAAGCTAAAAAGGGTCAACCAAAAGGGTTGGTGAATCTTACAGGTTTAGTAATAAGTAATCGTTATGAACCATAAGTATGTACCAGTGTTGCTATCAAGCAAAGTAAGTAAACCAGTAAGTCAACACAGTTGCCATGAGCTCATAAGTTGAAGCTTAACAGTGTGTAAGTATGAATCAATTAAGAATCATATAAAGTACCCCTGTGCGTGCTATCCCGACACTCATATGTAACAAATACTAATATACCTGTTTCTACGGTGTAATCCGTGGTGGCGCTACCACCCCAGGCAGGGATTGTCAGTCCCAAATGGATCCATTTACTAGTAATCGCGCTTAAGTCCATAACTAACAACTTACAATAGGAGGCTTTCAGTGGATAAAAGTAACTCATGCAATGTGTGTAAAAAGTAGTGTAATCAGTTTAGTACATTGTGTTCATATGTAAAACAGTTGCTAAGTATCTCACCCCAAGGTAGAAAAACAGTAAAAGTGGGGCTGTAAGACTCACCTGAGTCTAGCAAGTATGTTTGGGAAATCAAACAAGTAGAGCGGATGTAAGTCCGTAAGGGTGTCGGGTGTAATCCCGTATGTTAGTTCTCCGAACTCTACAACCTTCTGGCGTCCGAAACGCACAAGGTTGTAAGTAAACAAGTAAATAAGTTGGTGTCTTGAAAGAGATGCTAGTTGTCCTCTCAACTAGGAAATGTCCAAGTGTTTGTTTAGTAATCCGTTTGTAATTTGAAAACAAGTATGACCCGTTGGTGACAGTTTGTAATAATAATCCAAAAGTGTTATTATTATATGTATCGTTGTATCAGGTTTCATTATTTGTAAGTGTTCGACACTTAGAGTGAAAAGTATTAACAAGTTCCAGGATGACGGGGGTCCGGGGGCAGTGCCCCCCGGTAGCGGGGTCCAGGGGCGGCAGCCCCTGGCGGGGTCCAAGGGGCAGAGCCCCTGGCTGGGGTCGAGCTTTATTTTTATTTCTACTACATTGCTTTATTAAAAATTGCATCTGGAATTTAATTTCAGAAAAATCGACTAAGGTTGGTCGCGGACTGAAATTGCTGTGCGAACTGAGTTTGCGATGCGAACTGAGTTTGAGTTCGCAAGGCAGTAGGCTGCGAACTGAGTGTGGTTCGCAACATAAAGTTCGGTTCGCAAATCTCGACTCGCAGGTCGGTTCGCAGGTCAACTCGCAAGTCAGTTCGCAGTTTGGGTTCGCGAGTTCAGTTTTTGGTAGGTAAATCTCAGTTCGCAGCTCGATCTGCGAGCTGAGACGCATCTCAGTTCGCAGAAGCTGCTCTAAGTACAAATCTGGTTTTAAAACGCATTTCGACTTGGTTTTTTGACATAACTTCGTTGAGTAAATGTTCTAGCATGTAAATCAAAGCTTTATAAGTAATTTAAAAGAGTTAAGAGATCTCATACCACGAAGTTGAAAATGAAGAAGATGAAGATGAAGCTCGTGATGTGGTGGTCATTTCTTCGTGAAGTAGCTCTGCGAATCGGTACGTTTTTTATGGTGTTTTTGGGTGGTTTGGGAGCTACGATTTGAGAGAAGGGAGAGAGATTTGGATGTAGATGTGTGTGTAAAATGAATGATAGGGGAATGGAAAGAAATAAAAGGGGAATGAGTTGGTTGGTCGGGTTCGCGGGTCTGGGCCGACCCACTTGCGGGTCTCGGGCTCGTTTACTTGTTCCTCGATTATGTTACGTTTCGTGATTACTTAAATGTTGTTCCGCGTTTTATGTTAAAGTTTATCCAAAACATTTTTAACCGAAGTATTTTATCGAAATACTTAATAATTTATAAAAATATGATTTGATTTATTTTCTTTTGTTGGGCGTGTTTCGTGTGCTTTCGTCGCTTTCGGAGCATTTTAACTGATACGAAATACGTATAATATATTTCTCACAATATATTAATGTAAATAATGTTTGTTTAGATAATTCTACATTATTTAAAAGTTTTGTCACCAACATCCATACAAAGTAGTGTCGGAACTCATCCGTTTCATAAGTGTATGATTTAAACAAATCGCGTACGCGTGTATGTAATTACACAAAATGTCACATATATTTAGCCTATAACAAAACTAAATACACGTAATTACAAGTTGTTTAGCTGCTAATTATAGCCCTAAATTGGCGGGTGTTACAGCAGAGGAGTAGGTCGTAGGTACATCAGTAGTGAGATTTAGTTTTCTTTTAATCTATGCTGATGCAGTTTTCCTGGCTCGCTTTATAACTTTCTTCCAATGACTGACCCTATCCTTGACATGAACAAAAATAGAACGCTTGGCAATCCTTCGTTGAGTTTCTATGTCTCTGCATCTGTGCATTAGCTCCCAGTTTTGTTTGTTCTTGCAAGGTTTCGTATGCATGAACATTTTCAAGATGTTCTAATATTGCTCCAACCTGATCAAAGAGTCTGACATCTCCAAATTCGTCCATACTAATGAATTCAGGATGAGGTTCCTCATGAATTTCATATTCTGGAGTGGTTGAACTGGATTGGTATTCCATTTTTTATTTTATTTTTAGATGTGAGAGTAAAGATGTGATACTCATTGTGCAAAGATTCATGCCCTTTTAAGAACAAGATGTACAGAGAACATTTTGAAAATTGTGGATTGAAAGACGTATCTCTGTAAAGAAGTACTGTTTTTATAAAGACGTATCTCGGTAATGGCTATCTTTTCCAGTATAATACCATAATCAGCTAGCTGATTTTTCATCCAGAGAACCTGAGCAGTGCAATGACCAGCAACAGTATATTCAGTTCAGCGGTGGAAGTTGAAACAAAATGTTGTTTCTTGCTGGACCAGCTGACTAATTTTCCTCCAAGAAGTTGACAGCCTCCTGAAGTACTTTTTCTATCAATTTTACAACCTGCATGATCAGAATCTGAAAAACCAATTAGTTTGAACCCCGAACCTCTGGGATACCAAAGACCCAGGTTAGGGGTACCCTTTAGGTACCTGAAAATTCTTTTCACACCGATCTGTTGTGATTCTTTAGGATTTAATTGATAGCGAGCACAGAGACAAGTAGAAAACATAATGTCAGGTCTACATGCAATGAGATAGAGAAGAGATCCAATCATTCCTCTATATATGGTAACATCCATTGATTTGCCATCAGTGTCAGCAACCAGTTTAACAGGAGGAGCCATTGGAGTTTTCATGATTGAACAGTTTTCAAAGTTAAATTTTACAAGGAGATCCTTTATATATTTACATTGATTTATAAAAATTCCTTATTCAGATTGCTTAACTTGTAAGCCTAAGAAAAAGGTTAGTTCACCCATCATGCTCATCTCATATCTTTTGGACATAAGGGAGGAAAATTATTTGCAAAGTTTTTCATCAGTGGCACCAAAAATTATATCATCGACATAAATTTGTACCATGATTAAATCCTTGTTTACTCTTTTGTAGAACAATGTTTTATCAATAATGCCACATGAATAATTTGATTTGCAAAGAAATTCTGAAAGTGTTTCATACCAAGCACGCGGGGCTTGCTTAAGACCATACAAAGCTTTGTTCAGTTTTAGAACATAATCAGGATGATGAGGGTCAGTGAACCAAGGTGGTTGCATAACATAAACTTCTTCTTGAAGATTACCATTAAGAAATTCACTCTTTACATCCATTTGATAAACTTTGAAGTTCTTATGAGCAGCGAATGCCAGGAATAGATGAATTGCCTCTAGTCGAGCAACATGAGCAAAGGTCTCGTCGTAATCAATTCCCTCTTCTTGTCGATACCCTTAAGCTACCAATTGATCTTTGTTCCGAGTTACAATGCCATGCTCATCCATTTTGTTTCGAAACACCCATTTGGTACCAATTATGGTTTTCTTTGAAGGACGTGGTACCAGATTCCAAACGTTGTTTCTTTCAAATTGGAGCAGTTCTTCTTGCATGGCACTGATCCAATCAGGGTCACTGAGATCCTCGTCTATCTTCTTGGGTTCCATCAGTGACACAAAGTTCACATAGAGACAGATATTGCTGGACGCACCTTTTCTCGTTTGAACACTAGTGTCCCTATCAAAAATGATTTGTTCTATTGGATGATTTTTAGTCCATTTTGTTGTTCTGATTGAAGCAGAGTTGATTTCTTCTTCATCAGATTCATTTATCTGTGTGTGAACATCGTTATCAGTGACAGTTTGATGGGGCTCGGCTGAAGTATTATTTAATTGAAGATTAGATGGATTGAAGTCTTCAATAACTTCGGTTGAGGATGGTGGAGACGGATCAGGTATGGATAAGACTGTGTTTGAGGGTGTTGACAACACAAAACTAATTAGGGGCATATAAAAGGATTCCTTTGTTTGAAACATATCATCTTCATTTGATTCACTTCTCTGAGAATTGAAACTTTCTTCAAAGGTAACATGAACAAATTATTTAATACATTCTCTCCTGAGATTGTACACTCTGAACGCTTTGGATACTAAGGAGTATCTAATGAATATGCCTTCATCAGCCTTTGGATCAAACTTTTTAAGTTGATCACGAGTGTTAAGCACATAACATGTACTTCCAAAGACATGAAAGAAGCTAATATCAGGTTTCCTACATCTCAGAACTTCGTAAGCAGTTTTGTTGTGTCGTTTGACAATGATTGATCTATTTTGAGTGAAGCAAGCTGTGTTGACTGCTTCAGCCCAGAAATATTGTAACACCCGGTCAAAAAGGTCAATTTTCACGCTCAATTTTTACTTCAATTAATCGTACTTAGTATGCAATTATAACAAAGTATTCAAAAACTTTACATATATATAATTATATATATGTAATGCAAGATGATTATTTCATAATCACTAGGAAACAAATCTAATAAAACCTATTCTAGTTATTTGAAACTGTGCAAAATTTAGTTATAAAACTTTACCCCAAACATTTTATTTTTATAAAATGTTTCAAACTCAAAAACATTCGAAAATATATAAAAGGATTTTATAAATTAAAAATATTATTTATATTACGATCGGGTACAAAAATACGGATATTTTGTACCGTGGTTGGAGACCACAGTCCCCAAATTGGGGATCTGGAATTGGATAAAACCATCTCCACCCCCCTCATTCTTTCATTTCCATTTAATAAAATCACACACATCTATATCCATCTATCTCTCTCCCTCTCGGTTTCTCTCTAAATCACCATCAACAATAAACAACAAAAATCATCATCAACAACAACAAAATAACAACAATAACAACAACAAATCAGCAGCAACAGCTCGCCATCATCATCATCTTCTTCATCATCAAGCTCAACATCACCATTTCCTCACTCGATCTCTAAATCGTAAGGATTTACTCTCTTTTCTTTGTTATTTCGAGCTAGAAATACTTAAAACAACATGTTTTAACATTATATCAACTAGATTTGACCCGAAAATAGGTTAGATCTTGATTTTGGGGGAAAAATCATCGAACAGACCGTGATGTCGCAACGGACCAAAAACAGTGCTGCGACATTGTCAATGTCGCAAAATCTAATGATGTCGCATGGTGCGATGTAAACCATGACGTCGCAGTAAATCTGAATGTCGTACATCACGACACAACACCCAATGTCGCATTAAATTGCAAACGTCGCACGAAGCAACACAAGCCCCTATGTCGCACCTGATGTCGCATAACACAGCAGGTTTAAAAACACGCATTTTCACTAAGTGTCGAGACTCAAATTTGACAACCTAATTTTACTCGAAAATGGAATTTCGGAGCGTTTTCACTACAGCAATGTAGTAGAAATAAAAATTTTCCAAGCTGACCTGACAGCTCGACCCCAGCCAGGGGCTCTGCCCCTTGGACCCCGCTACCAGGGGCGCTGTCCCCGGACCCTCGTACACGGTTTTCAAACCTGAACGACAAATGAATACCTACACAACTCACTTAGACAAACTGATTTGTTTCGTACTCACATAGCCTCACTTGTTTAGGACACTAGGAGGTTACCCATCGGACGACGCGCGTATCGTAGGATCGCTAATTCCTCAGGTGAGTTCATAGCCCCACTCTTTCAACTATTTTACTGTTTTCGGGGTGAGACACATGCTCAACTACTGTTTTTGAATTATAATTATAAATTATTATAATTCAGACTTATCTATATTACTGTTATGTAATACGAAATGTGTAATACTTAGGAATTATACCCATAATATTGTTGTAGGACAATATTAATACTTAACCTGGATAGGTTACCATTGTACACTATTAGATTGTTGAAAGACAATTACCTTGACGTAACTTGACTAAGTTATCAATATTCATTGGCCATATTGTCGAGGGACAATATTATCGAATACATTCGAACTGGTTAGTTCTACCCACACTGGACAACATCTAGATTTGTTACAGGATTAGTCGCCCTTTTAGGAACTAAGACTGCCGATACACTCTTTGGTTATCAGAATGGAAATTGTACTTAGGTGAACATTTCCCCGAGACTCCAATATACTTGCTAGGCTGAGGTTAGGAGTATACGATAGTAGACTATGTTGGTATAATTCAGTATGCTGATACAACTCAACTAGGTGATGAATATTCATACCTAGGTTCATTGTGCTATTTAATATCTAAGTATTGTATATTCATATTTATATACAACAAATTACTTTCATGCGTTGCATGACGCACTATCACCCGCGTTTGTCGTTTGACTTATATACATACATATATATATATATATATATATATATATATATACGTATATATATATACATACATACTCATACTCTATCCCGAGCACTTGGTGCTACATACAATCAAATTATGTATATAGATATACATACACTTATACAAATGCGAATACTCAAGTCGGATATGTCGTAGTACTGTCGGCTCAGTTACATTAGTCGGGCATGTCGTAGTACTACCGGCTTTCATTTACTCAAGTCGGACACGTCGTAGTATGGTTGGCTCAGTTACTCAAGTCGGGCATGTCGTGGTACTGTTGACTCTCATACATTGCTTGCAAGCAATCCGGTCGATGCCAAATGGGCACAAAACGATGCCACGGTAAAGTGGGCACAAAACGATGCCACGGTGAGAAGTGGGCACAAGTACGATATCGCGGTAAAGCGATACAATCGATGGATCATTGAGTTTATACTCGGGGTTCACACTCAGTCATGGATGGGCGAGCTTATGCTCGTGATCCGCACTCACTCACGGATCGGCGAGCTTACACTCGAGATTCGCAATAGTTATCGGATCGGTGAACTTTCACGCGAGGTCGTTAACTCAGTATTTGTTTAAATACTCAATCATAGTTCTGTGGGACTACAATTTCATGTTGCTGAATGCAACACAACATACCAGGAGCACACCCATAATTTACTACTAAACTAGTAATTCTATTACTTGTTATCATACGACGTGGTCGTACACATGTACCTGACAATACTTAGGCATGTATTGCCCCACATTAGTTGCTTTATTTATACTTGATAGGTATCAAGGCACGGATTACCACACCCTCGATATGACGTGGTCATACACACACTCAATAATGCTTAGGCATGTAATGCCTCACATTGTAGACCCACCCATACCTGATAGGTATCTAGACATGATATGCCACTACTTCTGTGTACTTAGGTACAAACCATAATTACTTAGGTATTAGATACCTCGATGGCTGTATACACATTGGTGTTACACACTTTAAACAATACAAATCAAAGTCATGGATTTTGAACTACTTTTCAAAGCATACAGGTTTATACTTTATGTTTGTAATTAACAATCCTATGAACTCACCAGCTTTATAGCTGACTCATTTTAGCATGTGTTCTCAGGTGCCCAGCAGGATTAGGATTGCTACAAGATATGCTAGCTCGAGTCGCATGTTTTCAAACAACTGGATTTCTCTGCATAACTTTTGTATTACAAATTATGTATTGAAATTATTTTGCGAACTCGCAACTTGTATACACTTTTATTGTGGAAATGTATAACTATTTTCAAACGTCTCATTTAGAGTCGTTCATTATTTACCTTTGTGCTTGTGATATTTGATTTGGTAACACCTGACCCGACCGCTTCCGCAACCCGAAATTTGGGGGTGTTACTGATTTTAGAGTCGTTCATTATTTACCTTTGTGCTTGTGATATTTGATTTGGTAACACCCGACCCGACCGCTTCCGCAACCTGAAATTTGGGGGTGTTACAAATATCCTTTAAGTCCAGCTTCTGCGAGCATGGTCCTAGCTGCTTCAACAAGAGTTCTATTTCTTCTTTCAGATATTCCATTCTGTTCTGGAGTTCTAGGAGATGAGAAGTTTTGAGAGATGCCCTTTTCTTCACAGAACGATTCAAGTGAGCTATTTCTGAATTCTCTTCCATTGTCACTTCTCATCATTCTATTTATTTTGCCATTCAGCGTCTCCATTCTTTTTACAAATCTGATAATTTCACCAGCTGCATCACTCTTGTTTTTCAGTAAGAAGACCCAGGTATACCTAGAGTATACATCGACTACTACCAAGGCGTATTTCTTTCCTCCTAAGCTGGTGGTGCTGACAGGTCCAAATAAATCCATGTGGATTAATTGGAATAATTTAGTGATAGAAGAATATTGTTTGGGTTTAAAAGATGACGTATGATGTTTCCCCTTTTCACATGTAGAGCACAGTTTGTCTTTTGAATAATTCATGAAGGGAAGACCATAAACTAGCTCATTTTTTGCGAGCTTGTTTATAGTTTTGAAGTTGAGATGAGAGAGTCTTCTATGCCACATCCAATTCTTTTCAGCTACAGATCGAGAATAGAGACAGGGACCTTTTTGAGATTTTGCCTCAGCCATGATGATGGTGTACACATTTCTTTTTCTTTTAGCAGCGAGAATTGGCATTCCTTCCTTATTTAGAATGGTTCCAACGTATTCATTGAATAACACCTTGTTTTTCAGTGAGCAGATTTGACTTACACTAAGTAAGTTTTGTTTTAAACCCTCAACATATGAGACATTTGAGAATGAGACATTTCCATTGATAATTGTTCCATGACCTTTTGTAAAGCCTTTTGAGTTAACACCAAAAGAGACAGAGGGGCCTTCTCTTTCTTGATAATTTTTGAGGAGAGCTTTTGATCCAGTCATATGTTTAGAATACCCACTGTCTAGATACCAAGTGTTCTTGCCCTCCTGCACACAAAACAAAATTAATTACTTTTGGGAACCCACTTTTTAGTGGGTTCAGATGCCTTTTTGGCAGTTATGTTGAGTATGGATGATGCGTCACCAGCGGTTGTTAAGGATTTTACCCTTGTCGTTGCACCGGCTACTGGCGACGGGCATCAGTGGGTGTTTTAAATTTGTATATGCGGGGCCTAAGTTTTTCCTAACAATGCTAATCCTAAGGGTGAGCAAGTGGTAGTATGACCTAGAGTCGTTCTTCAAACCGACTGAATTGAAACTAAGGTGTGGCAGATGAGGGCTTTCAAACTTGTGAAGGTTTTATAAAATAGTGAGGGAGTTTTGGTTTTTATATTAACTAACTTAGGCAAGTAAATAAATAAAAGCGAAATAAAAATAAAAGATAAAGCAGATAAAATAAAGATAGTGTTTGCTGAGATTTCGTTAATTAAGTTATGGGATGATGTTTGGAGAAACTGTGTTGAAATATATTTGTTAATTATTAATCTTGAATACTCGTGATGTAAACACTAGATTCCCTACTAATTAAAATCCTATTTGCATGTCACACCGGGAGCTAGGTTATGGTAACATCACAAAGTATTTAGAATAATAAGCAAAATCTTAATTATGGTTTAATAATACTTTCATATGAACAGGAACAAAATCTTAAGGTACTAGACATAACCGAATCATATAACGATTCCTCGTCATCCTAACAGATTCATGTATTTAAAAAGTTCATTAATGACTTTAAACCAGCCCTTGATTAAGACTACCTAATAAATCTCCTAATTATCCACAGCGTTCCTCACTTAAAGTGGTTTCGCCGCCTCAAACCTTGGCCATGTCTTGTCCTATGATAATCCCCCATGTAGCCTTGCAGTTCCATAGTTTCATACCTTTGACAAATTATATTGACACAGATGATTGATTACCTTTTAATTGGACGTCGTTAAAAAGGCGTTGTAATCACGTTTATTGGTGGAAAGGAGATAGATTAAATTGAAGTTTAAAAGTCTATTTAGAAAGGTTAATTAAACTAGGTTTCTCATTTTATAGGTTAGTCCGTAATATAACTACCTTCGGTCGTTACTCGACTTCCATACATTTGTACTCCACCTTGAAGTGTTTCCAGTACTATATCGAATAATAGTCAAATAGGGGCCATCATATTACTTCGTAATATTGTACCGTTTCGTAATATGACTACCTTCGATCGTTCCTCGACTTCCATACATTTGTACTCCACCTTGAAGTGTTTGCAGTACTATATCGAGTAACAGTCGAATAAAGGCCATCATATTACTTTACGATAATTAAGACCGTTTATATTTTACCACTATGATGATCCTAAGGCAACAATCAAACAAGAACATGCAATAAGACGATCAAAGCGATGCTACCGATCTTTAATATTTAATTATAAATCATCCCATAATTAATTAACTACATCGCAAACAAACACAGCAAGTATACTACTCTCTAATCATGGCAATAACTAAATCTAGCATAATCAATATAAAAATAATTAATTAAGATAGATAAGGATTAGAAAGCACCAGGATTAAATGCGGGAGAAAGTAGACTTGAATTAATTGACACAATTCCAAGCTTACACCGAAGATTTACAATGCGTTTCGTACTTTCCTTCTATTCTAAACAAGCTCCTAAACTAACCTAAAACTAATTTTTAGTGAGAAAGTAGAAAGAAAGTAGAAGCAATATCTTAAGAGAAGTATATTGTTCTAAGAATGGTGTGTGTGAAAATGAAGCCTTAGGGCTGCTATTTATAAGTGAAAAGTGGCTCACATTAGCATCCCTAGGCTCACATTAAAAAAAGAGTGAAAGGTGGTGCACCGGGTACGAAAAAGTAGCGAAAGGTGGTGCACCGGGTACACGCAAGGATGAAAAAGAGGAAAAGATACAGGGGGTGGAGGCCGGCGCCGCCCACCAGCAGGCCGGCGGTGGCTGGCTGCTGGCCGGCGGCGGCTAGCTGCCACCCGCTCCGGTCCGTCGTCTTTCGCTGCGTTACTTAATTCGTGCGTATCTTCTTCGTTATGCGTCCGTTTGCATTGATTCTTTTTGTGTTGGATTCGTAATTCAAAAACGAAGACTTTGATGTAAAGATATCCCAAAAATATGTTGCGTATGAATCATTTGGATCTCCCAGCGAGCGTAGAATCTTCATTCTTTATCCGTTTTTATTGATTCTTCTTCTGTTGGATTCGTAATTTGAAAATGAACATCTTGGGTGAAATGGATGTTGATGATGGGCACTTTTTTCTTGAAATCTCATTTTGATGCCTTGAATCTTCAAACGTGCGTAGAATCTTCGTTTTTCATTCGTTTTGCTTGATTTTTGTCGTGCAACCTTGTTTTGACCATCTTGGCATAACATCATTGATTTGTACTGTTTTTGAGTTTAAAATGTCAAGTATTATTCCAGAATGAGAGAGATATCGGTAGTAAAAACATTACTTTTTACGCGATATCAAGTATCCCACACTTAGAACTTTGCTTGTCCTCAAGCAAACTCGAATTTCAACATGGTTAAAGATAAGCAGATAATAAAATATTTTGAGGCGGAACTTTTTACTAAAGGGGGTTTTGGAAAAAATGAAATATTTGTTCTTTGGAAAACAAGGTTGTAATCTTTGGGAGCATGCTTTTGATCTTTGATCTTGGATACATGACTAGGCGATCCTCTCAAGGTGGTCACTCCAATCACTTAAAGTGTTTAGGGTTTCCTATTCTAGTATTATCAATCACTCTGAACGCCAGTCATGTATTGTTTATCATCATAGGCTTGATCGAGGATCAAATCGTTACCTTTTTGGTGAGCGCGAAGTCGATCTAGCCACAATCATTCTAAGGGAAGTGATGTAGGGTTTTTGGGGTGAAGTGTTGGTGATGTGAGAGGGGGTTTTGTTGGGAGGATTGACGCCCTTTTCTTTTGGTGTTTGCAGAAGGAGTCTTTTTCTCCAATTAATTTTCTTTTCTTCGCATTTTCTTTCTTGGGTTTTCTTCTTTGACGTCATATCCTTGTAGCTTCTTTTCTTTCATCTTTGGGACTTACTATGAAGTTTATGGGATGCTTTCAAGAAGGTAGGGATAACGTGTTTATTTATGGGTTTAAGAATGAAGTGATTTGATCTCCTCTTTACTTACCAATCCGGATTCGAAATGCATAACGCATACATCGGCACACTCAAGAATCGAAAAAGTGAAGTATTAAAAATGAATGCTTTATATGGCTCAAGATACCTCACGAATCAAAAGTTGGTTTGTTGTGTGCCTAGTCATGCGATGCTCTTTATGAGATTACTAAACTAATTTTCCAAAGGAATTTGTATTTTATTTATCTTTCTTCCCCAAAGTAAATCATTCTTTGTCTAAAATTTTTCATTTTCAACATATTTTTAACTTAATTTTGAAAAATTTTGTTTGCTTACTGGAGAAGGATGGTCTAAAGAGCAACGAGCTTAGAATCAAGCATATACCATTATCCATTTTTCGGTAGTGTAACTCCTGTTATCCCACACTTAAAGGAACATCGTCCTCGATGTTATTCTAAGCTCTGACTGGGGTAAAATCCCACATTTAGGATTTGAAACATCTAAGACGTATTCTTTTAGCGGTGTGTGTTGGGTTTGAATCCCACACTTAGTGATAAGCATTATGGATAGGGTATATTTATAACGAAAAAGAGCTTAGAACAGAAGTACTCCCCATTTATATATGTGGCTTGTTGGTGATGATGAGGAGTGCTCCGAAGCACATGATTGCCGACTTTTCCGTATAGTCCCTTCGTTGCTGTTGTGTGCTCTGATTTCTTTAAGTCTTTTGTGATTTGTCTCGTAGGTGTGAACACGTTGGATATACTTTTCTTAATTCCGGTGCCGAAAACTTGATGTTTGGTGCGGCGCCAAAAACTTGATGTGTCGATCTTCTTCGTATATCCAAGTGTGAAAGATATTCGGAGACTTCATCACTTCTTGGAATGTAAAATTGCAGAAATGTAAACACGGGTTGCCTCCCGAGAAGCGTTCTTTTATTTTCGAGAGCTCGACTTCTTTTCTCCTAGCTAGATGGATATTGATGCATCCCTTGGATTCCCGTTGATGTTGTGTGCCCTAGGTTGCGGAAAAGTGTATCGAGGTGGATAGATTCTCATGAATTGGTTGATAATTGTCGTAATCAATTCAAGTGGACTATCTCTCGATGTTTCCTTGTAGTTCAAAAGTTGCTCTGAAGTTGTCCTTGCAAGCCCGTGAAGTTCGAAGGTGATGTAATCGACTGCTTTCGTGACAGTCCCATTACGGTCGGTCATGGTGGTTGTGTTTGTCTTAACAACCTCTCTTGGCGGTGGGTTTTGCCAGAGAGAGCATATAAATGCCAAGAATTGCAGTTTAATGTCTTCATAATTCTCGGTCTTGTGGTCTCCGTTGAATCTTCTGATGGACGTGCACAAGTTCTCTATTTTCCGGTGTTGATGGTTGTTGAATGGAAAGTCGGATTCTAAGAAAACTAGAATAAGCTGACGATGTATCTCCTTGCATCCTGAGTGGAATATGAACTTTCTTCTGGAGTTACTTTTCCGTTGTTGAATCTCCCGTAGATGGATCATAACAAAAGTAGCGATATGAAGTGGTGATTCATGTGTGGCCCTAAAAGGTCGTTCGCGCTTTGATTCCTCCCAAACGAGATCACTAAGTTCTTCAATCAATAACTCAATTTGTTTTTCAATATTTGAGTTGATAACCATAGATCCGCTTTCTTTGGAACTAAGGTGATCTTCTCTATTTAGCAAGTCAAGCAATGATGTTAGGTCATTCATCATCAAGATGTCGGCATGACTGCTCGGATGTCCAGTAGTTTCATTCATATGTGCTCTAATGGATCCTAACATCTCCCATTGTGTTGAGGTAAATGGGATATTAGATCTTTTAAGGGCATTGTAGATCCTAGCGTAAGTCCGTTTCTGTTGTTGACAGAATTGTAGTTCAGCAGGAGAAAGAGCAAGCATGTTGACTACGCCGCTTATTCCTCCTACTACTTTGTCAAATCTTTGGATCAATTCTTCGTGCACTTTGTGATCTATGATGGTTTGTGGTTGGTATCTTGTGCATTTAGAATATTCCTCCAATGTTTCTTTTCTCATAGGATGGTTGGTATCTTGTGCATTTAGAATATTCCTCCAATGTTTCATTTCTTCAGTGGTAAACGGATTAATTGGCGGTATGCTGCTTTCGTTTTCTTTTTCCATCTTTCTCATCCCAATTTCTTCCATCGTTGAGTTTTTCACTGATGGAGATGCATGTTTCATCTCTTGTACTATTCATCGGAGGTCAATCGGGAAATAAGGCATGATTGCCATTTCCGTGTTAGAGTTCCTTTCAGTTGTTGGCTTTGCAGTTTCTTTGTCCTCCACGGTCTTGTTCATGGAGATCATGTACATATCGGCTTGCTCTCCAGGGTTTGGGTTGTCGATATGGAAAGTGATGGTTTCTCCCTAAGACTGCAAGCTAATGGTTTGTGCGAAGACGTTGATGATTTCCTTGGCCGTATTCATGAAAGGTCTTCCTAGTATGATTGGGATGTGTACGTCTTCCTGCATATCCATTACTACAAAATCTTCTGGGTAAAGAAATTTGTCAATCCTTACTAAAACATTTTCAGCTATTCCCTTAGGGTATTTGACCGAGTGGTCAGCAAGCTGTATGGTCATTTTGGTAGGTCGAAGATTTTCTAACTCAAGCCTCTTGAAAAGCGAGTATGGAATAAGGTTAACACTAGCTCCTAAATCGGAAAGAGAACAGATGATGCCTGAATTGTAGATAGAACAGGGGAGAGTAAAACGTCCGGTGTCTCCGAGTTTTTCTGGAATGGTATTTTTCAAGATAGCTGAACATTCCTCGTTTAGCGGGACATTGGGTACTTCGGGTACCTTATCCTTGGTTGTAAGAAGTCTTCTGAAGTACTTTTTGGAGTGAACTTCATAGGCGGTATCTAGGAATTTCCTATCAAGCTTAAAAGACTTAAGTTTGTCGGGTCGTTGTTTAAGACGAGCCGGAAATGGAATGTTTATTTTCCTATTTGGTGTGGACTCTAAATCTATTGTCGATGGGACAATAGGTGGTTCCTTCACCGGAGAAGAAATCGTAGGTGGGCTATGTGCTACCTGAGAGTCTTGAATATGAGAAGCCTCCTTATGGCAACTAGTTGGACTATCCTGAGGTTTAGCGTTAATACGTGGTGCTAATTGTCCTAATTGGGATTCTAAAGCTTTTAACAAAGTCAAATGATCTCTTAAGATGATATCAGTTTGGTCTTGTCTAGCTGAGAGTCCTTGAATGACTTGTATCAGGGTGTCGTCAAAACTATAGATTTGTGAGGAAGAGGGTTCCAAAGGTTGAGGTTGGTAAGTTAGTGGGCTATTCCTAGGTTGGTTAAGAGAAGGGTTAGTATTGGGTGAAGTTAGATGAGACTGAGGAATTTGGGCTGAGTGGTTTGGATTAGCGCAATTAAGGCAGGTTTGAACTAGACAGATTTGTTGTTTTTGACTTTTCAATTCCTTGATCTCTTTGGTTAGTTCTTCTACTTGCTGAGTGAGGGTTTTGATAGTTTCATTCCCGATTGTAGAAGGTGAATTCACTAGTGAGGGGTGATTTTCACTGTTCCAGTCATGGTTGTGTATTGTCAACTTTTTCTTCTTCAGAAAGCAGACGAAATTTGTGTACCTTGGTAAGAGTTTCCTTGTTCCAGACAGAGGCAGATGTTGTATCAACTTCAGTGGATGTGCTAGTGTTTGCTTCAGTTTGAGCCATCAGACACTCTATTTCTTCAATTTCTTCTTCAAACGAAGATGATATTGATTCGGGAAATTCAAGCACAGTTGTAGGTGAAGCAGCAAGTTCTTCAAACAGGTTCTACACGTCATTTGTAGTTGCTTGGCCGGATTCATCCGAGTCACCATCATAATTGAGGTCACTGTCTTAGTCAGCCATGAGACATAACCCAGCTATTTCTGAATCAGATGACGACTCACTGGTTGTTTTGTCAGTAACGCTGATTGTTGTAACATCTCTATGCTCAGCTACAAAACCTTTTTCTTTTCTTTTGGTTAGTTCTTTCAGCTTTTTGTATTTGGTTTTGTATTTTGATGCTTTATCTGTTTCCTTTGCATGTTTGTAATCAGTTGAAACAGATTTGCATTCAGATGCGAAGTGACCAAGTTTTTGACAATTAAAACACAAAACTTCAGATTTGTTAAATTTTGTTTTCCTTTAGTCCTGTTTCTGTAGGACTCTTTTGGATATCTGGAAAAAGAATTTTGACCAGATTTGGAGGAAGAGCCCAGTTTTGAAAACCGTTTGAATTTTCAAGCCATCATGGCCATTTCCTCAGTGAGTAATTCGAGATCACTTTCATCGTCATTTACAGACACATCAACTTCATCACTAGATGGATCAGGGATTTCCTTAGCTGTGTCTATATTGGATGAAGAGGGTATATCTTCGATTGATACACCCTTTGCCACTAAGGTTGTGTTGTTTAGTTTGTAACTTTCAGTTAAGGCTAGCTTTTGAACACAATTTTGTTCTTTATTAAGAAAGTTGCCAAAAAGTGATTTTAAAGTCATGTTTTTTATGTGTCCAGTGTCTCTTAGGATGTCAATTGAGTGTTCCCAGACACTGGGAAGGGAATCCTGATAACATCAAATAGTATCATAAATATATACTTATTATCCCTATATTTATATATATTTTTAGCGCGTTTCTATGGATTTTGATACTTAATTCTTTTATATTTTCAATTTAGGTAAATACGAGGATTTAAGAAAAGAAATGAAAAAGGAGCTAAAATGAATAAAGACTTGAAGAAAAGAAGACCGAACATGAAGACTTAAATCATATTATTGAAGATTAGGCTAAGAAAAGAGTTTAAAATCGTATTTGAAGAAAAGAAGCCCAAGAAAGAAGCCCAACCCGAAGTTGGAATATTCTGGAAACAAGGCTCAACCGGTGGTTGGGATGTCCAACCGGCGGTTGAATATAATATTACTAAGTCGGTTAACAAGCTGCGCGCTGACCTATTTCTCCGCTTTTGTGTACAATCATTGGAGCTAACGAGGACTTTTGATTAATTTTGTAAAAAAGTATAACCATTTAATTTTATTTTATTTGTATATTATGTTAAATTTTATAAATTCTAAACTATGTGATAATTTGTTTATACAGACATCATTAACTGTTAGTGAAATGAAAAATAAGCAAATGGAAATTTTGAATGAAACTGTGGAATGCAAGGATATTTGCGTTGATGAACATTCTTTTAAGCTATTTAGTAACCCTACACTAAACACCCTACCTGAAGAAAAGGATTTAGAGAATATGTGGAGGAAGAGGAGATTGATCTAGATGCTAAATCTGAGAATGATAATATTGAAAGAGAAAGATTACCTATGCCAGTAATAGATAATAGGAATGGAATGATTCAGCTATTAGAAGTAGGAAAGGATGACACATATTATATTATGACTAACATTAGGGCATCAACTATTGAATTCACAGCGGAGCAGAAACGTATCATCGAAAGGATTGAAAGAGAATATGAACAATGGTATGATCCTAATCGTACTCAGATGGTGAACTATTTTGACAAATATGTAGCTGAACTGAGGGATACGTTCTATCAGCAAGAGGCTCAAGAAGAAGATTTCTGTGAAGTCCAGAAGATACCCGTTCCTTTATTCTGAAAAACAAGTGAGTTTATTAGAAACTTACCGGACTCAGATAGAATGGGTAACTGGAGATCCAACTCAGATGGCAGACATTAGTGAAAAATGAGAGGGGAAATGTCTTCAAAAGGAGGTCGGCTCTTCTATTAAACCGACTCCCTTTTTTGGGTATTTTATACCCGTCTTAAAATCTATTTTCTGGAACCTAAATACCATTTGCGAGAACTATTACTTTATTTTACCATCAATTACAATAACTTAAAGGAACTTATAATTCACTATCCACAATAAGTGTCGGGACTTATTTATCTAAGTTTCATAATTAAACATAAAATATTAAATATTTTCTAACACAATTTAAATAATCGATTTAAAATATATAGAAATTTACCAGACCAGTAGAGAGGATTACAGTGTGATTTAGTTGTAATAAGTTTGGTTACAACGGGTAAATATGTTGTTATCATTTATAGACTATTTAGTCTGCCATGATATTATTGTTATTAATAGACTGTTTAGTCTGACATGATTCCATGACCATTATGGACTATGTGATTATGTGATACGTGGACATTGGGCATTATGTCATATGGAAGTCAGTGTTTGGGTTGGGCTTTGTTGTTATTGTTGGGCACGTCAAGGGTTTCTTGTACATATAGTTAATAGTAACCTGTAGCGTGTGAAGATAACAAGTTATCGGTTAATCATGCAAGTTATTTTAAGTGTTCTTGGCTGAGAGTTTATCCACGAACCACCGATCCTCTATGGGATATGTTGTGTTTGCGATGCTTTATGCTGTAAACATAATATATTGTGTTTACGATGCTTTATGCGGTAAACATGACATTATGTGTTTGCGATGCTTTATGCGGTAAACATGACATTATGTGTTTGCGATGCTTTATGCTGTAAACATGACATTATGTGTTTGCAATGCTTTATGCTGTAAACAAGGTTGATATATGTTTACGATGCTTTTCCGTAAACATGGTAGTTATGCTAATTTGGATTGTTGATTATTTATTCACTCACTTAGCTTTATGATAACCCCACCACCCCACTTCTTGCAGGTTATGGTTTTGATATAACGGTTTGGGCAAGAAGCTTGATTTGGATGGAATGTTTGACCAAGCGGTTACCCTGATATTTGCTCTGGATGAGTCAGTGTTGTCTTTTGAAATTATATAACACCCAGTTGGATATATTTTATTTGAAATAGTATAATTTTGTATGTATACATAATAGTTAATGTAAATTGTCAATATATATATTTGACCAGCGCTTCCTAATTGTTGTATGTATATATATAAAAAATGATTCTGAATTTAAGGGGTGTTATATGTATGTATCGAAGTTACTAATTATTACTACTGTATGTAGTCATTAACACTAATGACGTTGTTGCCATGTCAACCTCCACGTAGGTGTCAGGTCAGATATAATAATGTACTAAACTTAGGTAAAATGTATGAAACTAGTATTTATATCCCCTAACTCATTTCATTTTCGAAAACCATCATCTTCAACCCCATAAATACCAACATGTCTTCGTCATCTTTAGCCCCATCAAAACAAACATGCTTTCATCATCTTCTCGGTTGTCGTTTAACAATTGGCCTCGGTTTTCTGAATAAGATGGCGAAAAGTGATTGTGGCGAAGTCACCAGAAAAAATGGTGGAGAAGTCCAAGGTGGTAATTGTGACACTCCTCCAAATTAAGGTATAATTTTTACCACTAATCACGCGTATTTTACACTAATTCCCTACTAATGTGAGATAAGCCTAGCACGCCCACAAAATCTTAATACAAAATGTATTACGAAATTTGTAATTACTTATAATTATTTATAATTATAAATTAAATGATACGAAACAATATCGGAATGAATCCGACAAAACAACTACAATCGTTGGTGATACAAAAGTTCTGGAAGAACGCAAAAATATTTATAAATAATTATTTATTTGAAAACACTATGCAACAAATAATAAATAACGGTCCAAAAAAATAATTATATGTTTTATATAAAACGTACTGTGCGCAACCAAAAATTGTAAAAATATGCCCGACAACCAAAATAATAAAAAAATTAATTTTTATTATTTCAAATAAAGTATTTGAAGAAATACCTCAAAATAAATTTACAAATATTAAATATAAATTTTGCACGTAATTGGACCCGTACATGAAACTTACGGGTGAATACGCATTCAAATAGCACAAACAAAATATCTATTAGACACATTACTGTAAACCCACGTCTCATTTGAAAAAGTTAACCAACATCATTTTAATGTATATACTCCATACCCACATACACTTTACTACCAACCTACAATAATTCACTCCATTATTATTTTTTCCTCCTCTCTATGTTTCACCGACTGGAACAAGCAAGGAACAAAGATCAGGGAGCTTTTCTTGTTCATTTCCATACAGTACTCATAAACTAAAAACACAATAACCATCTTCACATTAACATCGTCATTATCTCAAAATCGTCACCATCATCATCTTCAAAACCATTGTGAGGAAATCTTTTATTTTTCTCAATTTGATACATTAATTTATGATATACTTGTTATACAATGATTGTAACTTGTTATATTATGATTAAACAACATAATGTGGTTGATTACAACTAAAAACAAACTAAAATTTATGTGATATGTATATGGACTGAAACGAACACTTCTGTAAATATGTTGGAATCCGGTGGATTTCTACGGATCCGGCGGATTCCCTATTAAAAACCATGCGCATTTTTACTTTTAAAATGTATTGGAACAAGTGTAAACTATACGGATCTGGCGGATTCCCTCATTATTTTTTTAATCGTGATCCAAAAACTTAAAATTTGATCCGATGGATCCTAATATTTTGACTTCGATCCGGCGAATCCGTCATGGATCCGGCTGATCCCAACCTTTTTCAAGTCACTGATTTCGCGATATTAAATGGTACAAAATGTTAATAATTATACGACATCATGATTATTGTAAGTTATATTGGTCATAAAAATTTACGACACATAAATTGGATTTAAAAATGTACATGACCACGAGACATTATTATATACGAGTATTTTACTCAAAATAATACGAATCAAATGGACGCGACAATGTTTGAAACGATAACAAGTTAATTGCTATATAAACGGGATGTATGTGATAATGAGTAAAAACGTTTGGTACAAACTTTATAATTTGTATGTTTATATATATATGGACAATGACTATTATTATATATATATACTCATACGACGACGATTTATATATGTTTATATATATACGTGACTACGACAAACTTTTATATATATATATATATATATGTATGAAAATTATGTTTTTAAAACGACATCGACAAATATGAAATATGTTTTCGAAGCGACAACGATAAATATATATATATATATATATGTATATATATACGAAGACGACAAGTTATATATATATACGAATATATATTCAAATAATAAGTGTATATATGTATATACTTACACGCATTCAACGATTCAATAATAAATATAATTTGGGAAAATATAATCATGTTCGATAAATTATCACCAACAAATCGTACAAAGCTTTGAGAATCAATAATCTTTCAAAACAATCGAATTGTTAATACGATTTGACGAGTAGTCAAGTACTTATGTCAATATCCTTTTCGTTTAGGACGTTAAAGGACATCCATCTGGGCGACAATCTTACTTTTAAGCGCTAGCTCTCACATCACAGTCATACATAAGACTCATGTGAGTCTCATAACCCCTCATTTTACTATTTTTAACCCAGGGGTGAGAATACATGCTAAATTTGTTTTCATATTACGCAAGTATCAAATTTTTGTTTCATAATGCATGAGTTTGTTAATCTAATCACTTAAAGCCCTCCACAATATATTTTGGTAATACGGTTGTAGCGTGAATGTTAGTGTATGGTACCATATAGGATTGACAATCCTCGTTCGGGTTTGAAGCCCCAACTGGTCAAACGGACGCATTAGCATTTGTTTATAAGAGTGTAGATTAGGCACTCTCAGGGAGGCACCCTCGATCAGGTCCTAGAATGCGGATCCTGACACCACAGTTAAGCTCAAACTATGTGCTCATGGTAGTGATATACATATTATTTATTTGCTTGATTGCATATCATATTATTAAATCTTACGTATCATACATTAATTTGTATCATTTAAACCTGTGAGCTCACCAGCTTTTTGCTGACTAATTTTTACATGTATTCTCAGGTGATCAGCAGTAGTAGGACTACCTACTCAGGATAAATTAGCTCGAGTCGCATGCAATGTAACACCCCGCAAATTTGAACGCGATCACGTACACTAAACATTTGCATTTTAGGCTAATTCCCTACTTGAGTGAATTCACACTATTTTTTGAGATAAGTCTAGCAAAGCCCAACTATTTAATACGTGAGGTAATACTATTTTCGTAATTAGTTATAATTACGCGTGAAACAATTGGATCGAGTCTGACAAAATAATATGTACGTTGGTGATACAAATTTTTATAAATATCTTGAAACTATTTTTATAGTAGATATTTACTTGATAGTTTCATGATAAACATTAAAGCATAATGAGTGAAATGTAACGATTATACGTTTATTATATAACATAACGTACACGATTAAAATATATAAGACGAATTAGACAACCAAACTAGTCAAAAATAATATTTTTGTAACTCATTATTAAGTATTTATATTAATACTTCAAAATATATTATTGCAAAATAACACTAACAAACTAAACCCTTAAAATATGTTTTAACGTATAACGATCGGGTAAACGAACACGGGTTAAAATACCTAAATATCTACACCTAAATTTGGAGACAAAAAGCTGTGAGGCCATGCCTCTTTGACTTGTGAGAACCGTCCAACCATCACCCCCATGCCATGTACATCTTTGACAAATTGAACATCCAAACACATGCTCCATCATTCAACCAATTTCAACCTCGTTGTTGACTTTTACTATATTTTTCAGCGAATTAGCTGCACGTAAGAACCGCCTGCACATACGGAACTCTAGGTGACCCGCGAAGCTTTAGGATGCCAACTTTTTGAAACATATGGATTTCTTTTGTATAACTAATCCTCTTTTAGTCATATTTACGAAATCTATTTTTGTAAACTTAACAACTTGTACACTTATACGATTCGATGAATCGTAAACTTTGTAACTATTACTTCTGGCGTCTTAATATATGTGTCCTGTTGTAATCATATGTTCTGATACATATGCATGTACAACGTTGATGTCATTAACCCCCATACTTAACCAAATGCTTCCGCTAACCACGATTAACGAATTTGTATGGGTGTGACATGCAAACATTAGTCATCAAGAGATTTCACTACATTTCTACATTTTGTATAATTAGATATGTGTTAGAATCTCTCAAAGAATTCATGTGAACTCAATGCTTTTGAAAACAATACGTAAATTTTATGACCTTAATGTATTTTATCAAAACGATGCATATAGATGTCATTCATTATATACCTTGTGTGTTGTGATATTTGATTAGTCGCGCCCCAACCCGAATTGCTTTCGCAACCTGATTTTTGGGGTGCGATAGTAATGTTTTGGAGATAGTGAACAAGTGGATATGATAGGGTAGGTGGTTAGCGGGTGTAAGTTAGTTGTGATTATGTCGTCGAAAAAAAATTTGTCGCCGGAAAAAACGATGAAGACGGTGGTGATGCTGGAGATGGTAATGTTTTAGAGAATGGTGGTGAGTTGGAGATGATATAGTTTGGTGATTCGAGAGGTGTAAATTGGTTATTGTGAGGTCGTCGGAAAAAATAGTGTAGCCGGAAAAAATGGTGAATATGGTTGGATATAGTGATGTTTTAGAGATGGTGGTGAGGTAGAGATGACAGGGTTGGTGATTAGGAGGTGTATATTGGTTGTGGTGGTACTAGGGGAAAAAATGATGTCGCCGGAAAAATGATATCGTCGGATTAAATAGCGTCGCCGGAAAATTGTAGTTTATAAAGTTGATGATGATGATGACCTAAAAATGTATTGAACTTTAGATGACGTGCCGCTGACTTTGCACTGGCATGTCAAATACCCATGCCACGTATGCAAATTATGACCGGTCAAACATCATTAGTGTTAATACTTACATACAATAACAATAATTAGTAAGTTCCATGCATATAATAGCACTTTTAAAAGTTAGATGCATAAAAAACTATTTTTTAGAAAGTTAATACAGACAATTTACCCTATCTATTATATCTAAAATGTCAAAAATATTACTTTTTAATTAAGTAATGTAATATTTATTAAAGATAATTTTTTGTGTGGACAGATATAGATATAAAAAAAAGGTGAGTTTATTAAAATACTAGAAAATACAATGATTGTACAAATGCACTACCCTCCGTTATTTTAACTAATGTTAATAGTAATGATATATAAACTACTTAGTTGAACATAAAACACATTTCATTATCATATTTTTAATTCTACTTTATGTCTCTCTAAATATCCATATCTATCATTTTTCAAAGTTAATTGTAAAAAGTTGTTCTTAATTATATTGTATAGCTAATTACTCTTTGAAATTATAAGCAATAAAATTATGAAAGTTGGAACTAAAAAAACCAACTAATAACTTACAAATACGATGTCTTGAAACATAAAAATAGATCAGATTTAAAATTATATAAAGAGATTTAAAATGAACGACAAAATCATTTAATAGATGTGTGAGATAGATAATAGAATTTTACATGATTAGTTATTAAAATATATGCTATGTTGAGATTACATATTAAATTATGAAAGAAATGAGTTTAGATTAAATATATACTAGTTTAGAACCCGCAAAATTTGCGAGACTCTTCAGTGTTTAACTGTAGTGAGCGTGTTTGATAAATAATTATGCACAGTTTAATTGATGTTAAGCGTGAGTACGGGAAGTATATAACTCCACGTATAATTATATAGGTCTAAGTTAGGGAAAAGTCTTTTTTTCACTTGTTTTCATCGCAAACACGTATCTTTGACCTTAATCAAGTAAGCTCTATAATAGATGAAACTTCAACATAAAACTATTCCAATGTTGTTGACCTTAATCACGTAAGCTCTATTATAGATATTCAATTTCGATAAAAAAATATTCCAATGTTGTTTGTTCTACGCTTCTTCAAAACTTTTAAAAATTTGAAACAATTATTCAAAAACACAATACCTTCTAATAAAATTTGGTCTTACACTTAGTGCTTTTGAGGCCTTTAAGCCACAAGTCAAGTTCCTGTGACGATAAAGCAATGGTTAAACTTAAGTAAATGATGCAATATGATTGAGTATATTAAAAGGTTAAAAAAAAGTTAGGGGTTGAAAGTAGGTTGGCTAAAAAATTCACAACACTCTTCAAAACATATACACATTTTACTTTATATCGTCCTTTTTAAATCAATAAATTCAAGATACAATACTATGCAAGTGTACGTCGATTCGGTATCACAAAGAAAGTCCTAACCGTAATTTCTAGTAATAGTATACATAAAGGCAACTTGCCCGAAATAGAATACGACCTATTGGCTAAATGATATTAATTTTTTTTTTAGAAAAGGCTTATATTTTACCTCCATAAGGTATGGCATTACGGTTCTTCCAAATCATATATGACGTGACCCAAACAACCCCTCTCCACAAGTCGATATACATTAATTATAACCACCATTTCCCACAGAATCCAACAGATACACAATATCTAAAGAATTACAAGGGCCTAATTTCCACCAACTAAACACCTTATTCCAAACTAACATGGATTCACTACACAATAACAATGTTTCACCAGAAACCAAGCGAATAACTACAAAGATTACATGGATACAATTGGGCAGAAGCAGTCATGTATGATTCCTCTATATACAGTGATGCGACAACCAGAGATTCACAACATACAATCTATACAAGGATCACTTGCTACATGATAAAACAGTATAGACAAGCCATACCAATTTGACTTGAAACAGATGACTTTAAACTGCTTCTCCAGCCCTTTAATCCAGCTCCTACTTCCAAATTAAAATCACAATCACAGCCTATATCATATCATCTATCGACCCAAGATCATCTACCCATTGATTCCATTTGAAACACAGGTTCTTTAGTCTTACTTTAAACCATTCAAAACTTTGAATTTGGACTTCCTGAAACAATCCCGCACCCCTAAGAACCTCACCTCCATAAATTTTGGCATTACGGTTCTTCCAAATCATATATGATGTGACCCAAAAAACCCCTCTCCACAAGTCAATATACAATTTATTATTACCACCGTTTTCCACATAATCCAACATATCCACAATATCTAAAGCATTACAAGAGCCTAATTTCCACCAACTAAACACCTTATTCCAAACTAACATGGATTCGCTACACAATAACAGGCAATGATCTACCATTTTAACAAAAAAAGCATCACACAAAGGGCATAATAATGAATGTAAGTCAATATTAGGACCAAATGCCAAATGCCCAAAGGGGTCAAGTAGGGAATGTTTATTCGAAATTTGGTGACAGGATTTATGGTTTGAGAGTCACCAAAATTCTATTATTAGTGTTGTACAACTTCCGCAATAGTTCTGTGAAAGAATTACTATTATTTGTTATAATAATAAGGTTTGGTAATAATAATTAATGCATAGTTAATTTAAAACCTTGGCACATGAAGTTTGTGGTCGAACCAAAGTCAACCCGCACTAAAGATGACCCCTTTTTTTTAACCCGAACTCATTCAATCCATCTCGTCACTTCAACTCCCATTCAAGCATAGTAATCAACTGAAGCAATGAACAGACCTGAAGGATAAATGAATCATGGCAACATCAATAATCAGATTCAATCCCTTGAACAAGCCGATTTGGTCTACCACCCTAAATCTTCTTCCTTTTAGTGGGCGCTGATGCACGCTCATAATCATAAGATCGACACAGTAAGGACTGTCAGCCTCAAACTCAGCAGCACATGTATCAACACGTATGTAAGTAGGAGTACTCCTAAAGCCAACCGAGCTAACTCAACTTCTTTCTCTGTTGAAGTTGTAGCATATGCTAATTTTATATCACCGCGTCCTCTCTTGTTTACTTCTTAAAACTCATTTTTATCAGACCGGATAAGTTTTTAGTTGAAATATATTCTTCAACATCTAGAAATTCCTTAAAGTGAGTAAAAAACATTTGTCTATTAAATCAAACTTATAAATGACATCACTTTCATGCCTTTTTTCATTGAAGCATATATGGCATGTATTCGGTCACCATTAGGGACCGAAAGTCTGAATTATAACTGGGTCCACTCCCACGGAAAATAGGGTATTTTAATACAAGAAAATATAATTACCTTATTGTTCTTATGATCCTTCTCATAATTAGGCTTCCATTCACAATCAAGCCTGGTGACCTTAGATACCTCAATATGAGATGTTGCTTCTGGGAGACATACGGGCTCACCAACCTAGCATGATGTCATTTATTGTCAACATACTCATCAAGATGCCATACTGGATATGCAGAATGTTTGCCTCAGTTTCTGTACATCATTGGAATATACTCAATAATATTAGTATTAAATATATAGCAACAAACAATAACATTTTTCAAATAGATAATGACCAAAAGGGGGACATTCAATTAGGCACAAGGCTCACATGTAATTAAACCTATGCCATTGTGATCTAGCCTCAATAATTATATAGTAATGCTTCTATAACTTTCTTTGATGTAGTATTAATGAAGAATTATACAAAATCTTACGGAAAATCTATCTATACATGATGATTTATGCAGAAAATGGCATATAAAACCAAATTAAAAGGACATGACACATCAAAATTCTGGAAATAAGAGGTAAAAATCATAAGAAAAACATACCTATTATTTAATTTGTGTTCAAGTTTTCCTGCTTTCTTAGTTCAAATGTTTGGCACATGCTCAGCCTGGTTCTGTAACAATAATCCAACATCTATAATAAAAGTATTCCCTTTTCAAATTAGTCAGTTTCTCTGTGTGGGGCACGAAGCCAAATGACAGTGATTTCCTCTTCTTCCATAAAGTTGTTTATCGAAAGTGATCCAATCATGCTTTTCTAGCAATTCAACGTCTGTCAAAGCATGTACTTGCCTTAATGTAGCGCCAGTACCATCTTGCGTTCTATAAATGTTTCTATATTTTTTGGTTAGATAAATGTCATAACTTCTAAAATTCTATATAACAAATTAATGATTAAAAGTAAAATAGTAATCTTTGAACTTGAAATAGCTAAATATTTATATTTATAATATGGAACTATAAAACAGCTTATTTAACTTGAAAAAAGATCAATTTGGAAATGGATGTATACGATAAAAAATGGCGAACCGTAACCGAAAGTAAACCCACCATCCCCATCATATTCTTACCTCTCAGGCTACTACTTTGTTTTAATAAAAAATTATTCTCTTCCATATTTAAAGTACTTGGTGTATATCAGTCACCCATTTGAACCCATTGTTACTCTGGATATGGCCCATTGGAACCCACACCCACAGTTTGTACGACCCAAATTAACCCGAAACTAGAGGAAGAAAGCCCAGAGTCACCCCAAGTCCATGGCATCTGGGCGAAAATTACTGGCTCTAATGAGCAGAAATTGCGGAAGTGCAATTTTGGCCCATTCACATACAAAATAAAATGAAACGCACGATTGTAGTCGTGAAGTTTAGAACTCAGCAACCATAATGTAAAATGGATGGTTTATATAAGTTATAGAACCACAAATGCTTATATGTTGCGATGCTTGATCTTTGTTTTAAACTAAATGTTTTAAAGGATGCAAAACTTGATCTTAAGTCTACGGAAACATTTGCAAAACCTTTGTCTCAAAAAAGTACAAAACGGGTTGCAGTGACCCAAAACAATTTTACATTTCAAAAATGTCCGTAGCTACCATAGTAAAACATACATTGCATAGTAACTGGATCAACTTTCCTCTCAAACTGCTCTGACAATCCCCCTTCATTAACTCTGTTAAAGAAACCCATAAATTATAGGGCTATATTGTGGGTCATATATTCTTTTAAGCCTAAATTAAAAATGTGTATGAATTAACAGAATTACCTCCAGAAATTTTTTCTTCATATGACAAAGCGCTAGGATCAGCTGCATATATAAAAGGTTATTGCGTCGATGAACTTTAGTTAAAGCAACTTTTTCTCATCGCTTACAGGCTTGCAAAACTTTTAGTTACATATAATTAGACCTCATACATTATGTAAAATCTTTGTGTTAAATAATTAACAATATAGTTTACCTGGTAAGTCATCGAAATCAGACCATGAGAGCAAGAACCATAAGTATTTGTTTACCTATTTAGTAAAGAGTGTGAAAGACAACCAAATCATATAGATAAGTAAATGAAAAAAGTTGCCAATATTAGTCAATAAGGATTTGGCAACTAATCACTTGAGTAGAGACAGCCTCTTCAAGCTACCTGGTAAATCACATGGTTAATGAAAGTTTCCTCGATTTCTTTCAACTAAAGATCCTGATAAAACACTCAGAAATAAGACATTTCCCATTAACAAATAAAAATCTATGTTGCTAGATTTGTGTGCCTATCTACTTCTTGAAACATAACCTGCTACTCTTGCCATTGCTTTTGTAACAAAAGGAACAACTAAGACAAACCCACTGAGAACGGCACTCAAAAAATATTATGTAGTAAATGAGGTCAACCCTAGTCTATGTAAGACATAGTACTACTTAATGGATAAAAGAATACCAAAACACAAACAGGTAACTCATATCAGCACGAATTTAGTGCAATGTTTATATAGACGATATATGTTTTCCTTATAGTTTTTGATGATCTTGTCAAGTTTGAAGCATTATATATAGTATATACCCATTTTTGATTGGGGAGGTGAGTTGGAGAAGAAAGGGGAAAAAGGCCGGTTTATGTTTTGCAAAGATGGGGCAGCGAATAGTTTTTTCAATTTAGGGTTTTGTTTAATAGGGGCATTTTAGTAATTTATAACATAATTAATGGGTATAATGATGTCATTGTTTCATCTAATGGTGGGTTAGTGAAGGATTTGCTCCTAATCAAGGGAGGGGATTTGTCCAAGGGTTTTCTTTTATATATATAGATAGATTTCTTTCAACTAAAGATCCTGATAAAACACTCAGAAATAAGACATTTCCCTTTAACAAATAAAAATCCATGTTGCTAGATTTATGTGCCTATCTACTTCTTGAAACATAACCTGCTACTCTTGACATTGCTTTTATAACAAAAGGAACAACTAAGACAAACCCACTGAGAACGAAATTTGGAAAATATTGTGTAGTAAATGAGGTCAACCCTAGTCTATGTAAGACATAGTACTACTTAATGGATAAAAGAATACTAAAACACATACATGTAACTCATATCAACACAAATTTAGTGCAATGTTTATATAGACGATATATGTTTTCCTTATAGTTTTTGATGATTTTGTCAAGTTTGAAGCATTATATATAGTATATACCCATTTTTGCTTGCCAACATTTGTAAAGCCATCCCAGAAAATAATTTATATCTAAAAATGACAAACATTATAACAGTATGAAAATTGACCTCCACCTTTCATATAGACAGGTGAAATATATAATTAACCTGTGAATGCATTTATCACCTCTTCCTTGTTAGCTGTTGCATAAAGGAGCCTGAATGTTTCCTCAAAAGACATTGGTATTTACACATCAACCTTGATTCAATCTTATTTAATGTTATAAAGAAGAAAAGCATAGTACATTAGGGTAATGAAGTCTTTAGCCAATACATGATGATTTCAATTTATTAGATGGAGACAGACTTCACTAAAACCATCACATAGCTCTTGCTTGAATTTACCCATCTTGCTGAATTCTGAGATAGAATAGAACATACAATGATATATAGCATAAGACAACAATCAACAACAAAAATTTTCAAAGCAATCACATAAAATTCATAATCACATAACATAAATCATATGAACTTAAGCCAATATATGGCTGATAGACTACATATAGGGATAACCTACAAACATGAAGTATTTAATTATGATTATTCTGAAACAAAAGAAACACAACAAGTAGTAGATAGAAACACAAATCAAGGTTGAAAATAATAAACAAAAGCCTTAAACAATGACCTTTAGAATTACATATGCATTAAAATCATTAATATTCAACAATCTTAAACATCAACAATTATCTATATATAAATATATGATAGGTGAAAATTAAAAATTGATGAACTTACAAATTTCATATCCATATCAGAATTAGACAAGTTAGATATAGAGTTCGGAGAGGTTTGTGTTTAAGATTCGACCATTTGATGGCGGGGGGACGGATTTGGTGGGCTGAGGTGGTGTGCCGAATGGGGATTGGGGAGGTGAGTTGGAAAAGAAAAGGGAAAAAGGCCGGTTTATGTTTTGCAAACATGGGACAGCGAATTGTTTTTTCAATTTAAGGTTTTGTTTAATAGGGGCATTTTAGTAATTTACAACATAATTAATGGGTATAATGATGTCATTTTTCTATCTAATGGTGGGTTAGTGAAGGATTAGCTTCTAATCAAGGGAGGGGATTTGTCTAAGGGTTTTCTTATATTATATATATAGATAGATAAGATAGAAAAACTATTAAATGTTAACATATAAATTTGAATGAGATATTATTAAAAAGTTATTATATAAGTGAATTATCATTAGAAAGTTAATAAATAAGTATTTAAAAAAAATTAAAATCAAAATTGAAATGATTTGTAAAAGTATGATGATGTGGCAATATTCTAAGATACATAGTTTTCTTTATATATATATATATATATATATACTAGTAGGTCTTTAGTCACATGTATTTTATCTTTATTATTCATATTTAATTTGATCAAGATGGAAAAACTTAGTATATCATAATAAAGATAACATGCAACTTATGAACCGAGTCTGCAATTTTTAGAAAAATCTAAAACATACTCCCTCCATCCCATAATAAGTGTTTGCATTAAACTTTCACAAAGTTCAAAAATTACATTGTTTGGTAGTGGTGATGACACTATTAGCGTTGATTTTTGAATAGACTTCAACATATGAGTTTTGAGAAAATGTATATTGAGAGTAAAATGGTATTACTTTTGGAAATGGATACATGTTATGAGACAAACTAAAATAAAAAATTAGACATTTATTTTAGCACCTTTAAAGCAATAAAAAAATAATATAAGCTTAGGCCTGAAAGTGACATACGATTATTAGAGTTTACTACGTAGTAAGTTAAGCATTAAGATTTTTTTTAATCTTAAACTAAAAGTACCTTCTTTAGTTCTTAAACTAAAAGTACCTTCTTTAGTTCTTAAACTGAAAGTACCTTCTTTGTCACACCCCCAAATTCATTGATTTTGCTTAGCGGAAGCATTAGAGTAAACGGGGGTGCTGACGTCAACATTTGACACTCATGTAGATCAGAGCATATGATTATTGCAGAACAATTAAATTAAGATGTCATTTCAATAAGTAGTTTGTTACAAAAGGCTATGAGTCGTCAAAGTCGTAGAAACAGTGTTATATAACACAACCAGTTATAAAATACATGTTTAAAAGGAATTTTCATACGTATGACTGATGATGATTATCAGTTACACCAAAGAATCATAATTGTCTTAAAAGTTGGCATTTTAATTCGTCTTGGGTCGCCTAACTCCGTAAGTATGCATTCTTACTTGTGCTGTGAATTACCTGAAAAATATAGTAAAAAGTCAACATATGGTTGAGTGAATTCACAGATTTTATATGTATAATTTCCTAAACCAAGTTCATTTATATTTTGTTGTCACAAGAGTCAAATAAACTCCGCTCACAAAAGTTTGTAGGAAAGTAGGTAATCCTAATCATATTTGTACAAAGTCCTATAATTATATCCACATAGTTCGCAATCATAACATGAAGTCATTTATATAATCAGTAACATAGAAGCACCAAGGAAATCATAAACAGATATTGCATGTTATAGCAAAAACATTAGCTATGTTTTTCACCCTAAGTTGAAAGCAGTAAAAAAGTAAAAGTAGGACTGTGAACTCATTGTAGATGTAGTGATGTAATAGCTAGCGGTTGAAAATAGCGTCGCCCAAAGTATGTCAACAATGATATGATTAGTAAGATGATGATGAGATGATAATTATGTTTTGATGGTGGTTTTTTGTGTTATAGTGTTTGAAGATGATTATGGTTATGAAGATGATGTTGGTTCTACTCTTGCTTCACTTCCTGTTACTGCTTTTGCTTTGTTGTTTGAGATCACATAAAAAGTCATGTTTTTACTACCGATATCTTTCTCATTTAAGACTAATACTTGGCATATAAACTCAATTATCACTTAAATTAGTGATATTATGCCAAGAAGGTGCAAACATGGAAGCACGAGAAAAATCACGCAAAATAGGCAGAATACAAAGATTACACGCACAATTGAAGATTCAAAGCATCCGAGATAAGATTTGAGATAAAGTTCCTAGCACTAAGATTTCTTTTATGTAACACCCCCAAATTTAATGATTCGCGGAAGCATACTTTGGGTGTTACTAATCAATAATCAAAGCACACAGATATATAGCAAACGACTCTATATGCGTCGTTTTAACAAAATATATTAATATTAAAAGGTTTACAACAGTTTGAACTCATACATAGCTCGTGTTCGTAATATGAGAGATTTAAGTACATAATTAGTTATACAAAATCTAATAATGCAATGAAATCTCTGAAGTTTGCATGAAGACACGAGCTAAGATGCGACCTGATGGGCAGTCCAAATCTACTGCTGAGTACTTGTGATACATGCTAAAATGGGTCAGCTAACGCTGGTGAGCTCACAGGTTTGAGTATCAAATAATATTCTATGAACCGCAAGATTTAAGTATTGATTTGCATCTAGCAAATAAAGTTACGGATAATGTATACAACCATGAGCGCATAGTCTGAGCTTAACTCGAGGGTCGGGTCCCATATAGAGAATTCCGAGCGAGGTGCCTCCACGAATGCCTAATCTACACTCGTCTTCCCAAATATTAGTACGTCCGTTTACCCGGTTAGTGCTTGCTAACCCGAACGAGGAGGGTCAATCCTATATGGTACCATATACTAATATTCACGCTACTTTCATATTACCAGACTATACTGATGGAGGACTTTGATTTGATTAGTTGAAAACAACTCATGTAGTATATTGAAATATGTACTCGCGTTCATGCGTTAAAAATAGAGCAATGTATCACACCCCTAGTAAAACAGTAAAAAGAGGGGCCATGAGACTCACCTGAGCCTGAAGAGTTTATCTAAATAAACTGAGATTGATTAGCCAAGAATTGAAGTCCAAAGACTTGTAACCTGAGGGTGTCCACGACACACGATGATTATAAACATGTGAAGGCATCTAATAAGACTACCTTGTAGTTGTTTGTCCAACTAGAATGTCCAAATGATTACAATTTGGTTGATTGTTTAAGTGTTTGAAAATGTGTACGGCCCGTTGGTGATTGTTTGTAATAATAATCCCACATTATTATTTTGATGATTTTGAAATGTTATACCTAAAAGTAAGTTCCAATGTGTTTTAGAAGTTGAGTCGCATTCGTGTTTGATGTTATACAAGTTTAACACTTTGTGTGAAAGTTTAGATGTAACACTGTTACTCGTGAACCTAGGGTAAGGGCGACGCTCGTTAATGACGGGGGTCCGGGCGCAGCGCCCCTGGCTGGGGTCGAGCTGCCAGGTCAGCTTGAAAAATTTTTATTTCTACTATATTGCTTTGGGGAAAAACGCATCTGGACTTGAATTTGGGTGAAATGGGGCGTCAAATTTGGGCCTCAATACTTAGTGTAAAATTAGTTTAAAACCTTCTGTTTTATGCGTCACTTATAGCGTCACTTAGGGGTTTGGGCGTCACTTAGGAAGTGACGCATGAAAAGGCAGAATCTGAGTGAGGGCGTCACTAACGGAAGTGACGCATACTGAGGCGTCACTAAGGTAGCTTGGGCGACACTTAGGAAGTGTCGCATAAAACTGGAAATTCTGAGTTTAGGGCGTCACTTAGGTAAGTGACGCATAAGGTGGGGTCACTCCATAAGTGTCGGGTATGAGTGTCGGTTAAGGCTTCTAGGCGTCACTAAACAAGTGACGGAGGTAACTGTCGGGAAAAAGGGGTTTTATGCGGCACTTATGCAAGTGACGCATAATTAGGGCTTTTAGCGACACTCAATGCGTCACTTAAGTGACGCATGAAGTGACGCTATACTGCACCTTCGTTGCGACACTTAAGGCTGTTAACGAAATTTTGAGCCAAAAATGAGTTTTCGGGTTTCCGTTTGGTCTGATTCTTTTACCCAGCCCTTATAAGGACATTCTAAGCTTAAAGAAACAACTAAAACTTAAAAACACTTAAAATAAAGAGGTTTCGAGTTTTCGTCAGAAACTTACAAGTTAACGAATCAAGATTCCGGAAAGGTAGGAGTGTAGATCGTGACGCGGTGGTTCTTTTCTTCCAAACAAGCTCAATGATTTAATGAAGCTTGGTGGTGTATTTTAGTGATTTTTGGTGTGGGTGGTGTGGGTGGTTTTTGAGAGAAAAATGGGAGGGAGAGAGAGGAATGAAAATGAAAAGAAAATGGGAAATAGGGGGGGGCGGGGGGCTTTTGGGGCAGATTTTGGGGAGGGGAGGGGAAGAGTTTCTCCCAACTTTTTAATCCCCGTGGTTGCGCTCCGTCCGGTGTTCGTTTCCCCGATCGTTTAAAACGTTAATTAATTATCTTGTATGTTTAATTATAAGTTTTTTAAAAAATACAATTGTTTATTTAATATTTTTGTTGAAGGACTTTACCCAATACTTAATGACTTAAATGGTTTCGTTTGTCTGTGTGTTAAATGTATAAGTCGTGTAGATGTTTATTATACGATACAAAATGTAATTGAAATATTATTAACATAATATTTTTAGATATAATAGCGTTATTAAATTAAGTTATATTATTTAATAAAATTGTTCACCAACGTCCGTATTAATTGAACCGAATCACATTCGATTGAAATGCATACAATTTAGCCAAATCGCGTAATTGTACATATTCAACAACATATTATTTGATACATTAATTAGCCTAACACATAACTAATTACATGTATTAACAGGGGATTAGGCACTAATTACTAGTCCTAATTTGGCGGGTGTTACATTCTCCCCCTGTTAGAAGAATTTCGTCCCGAAATTTAGCTCGAGTTCGCGTTTGATGTAGAGTCAGGGAATAACTGAGGATACTTGAGTCGCATTTGGTCTTCCCGTTCCCAAGTGAATTCCGGTCCACGCCGCGAATTCCACCTGACCTTGACGATGGGAATACGACTTTGTTTGAGTTGTTTGACCTCATGGTCTAGGATTTCAGTGGGTTCCTCAACAAAATGGAGTTTGTTATCCACGCGAATCTCATCGAGTGGAATGATAAGTGTCTCATCAGACAGACATCTCTTTAGGTTAGAAATGTGGAAAGTAGGGTGCACGCTGCTGAGCTCGGCTGGCAGCTGCAATCGATATGCCACAGGGCTAATCCTTTCGAGGATCTCAAAAGGCCCAATGTACCTAGGGTTCAGTTTACCACGTTTACCGAATTGGATAACACCTTTCCAAGGTGAAACTTTGAGTAGTACTCGGTCCCCAACTTGGAACTCGAGTGGTTTGCGTCTCACGTCAGCATAACTTTTCTGACGATCACGTGTGGCTTTGAGTCGGTTTTGGATTTCAACAATTTTCTCAGTGGTTTCGTGTATGAGTTCAGGACCAGTGAGTTGACTGTCTCCCACTTCGGTCCAACAGATCGGTGATCGGCACTTACGACCGTAAAGTGCCTCGAATGGTGCAGCCTTAATGCTGGTGTGATAACTGTTATTGTAGGAAAACTCGCACAATGGCAGGTGTCTTTCCCAGTTTGCACCGAAGTCAACTACGCAGGCTCGTAGCATGTCTTCTAGTGTTTAAATGGTTCGTTCACTTTCGCCATCGGTTTGAGGATGGTATGCGGTACTCATATCAAGCCGGGTACCCAATGATTTTTGGAGTGATTGCCAAAAGTGAGATGTGAAACGAGCGTCCCTATCAGAGATAATCGAGATTGGGACACCGTGTCTGGAAACAATTTCTTTGATGTAAATTTGTGAGAGGCGTTCCATTTTATCGGTTTCCTTGATCGCCGGGAAATGAGCAGATTTGGTGAGTCGGTCAACGATCACCCAAATGGTATCGCAACTGCTCGAAGACTTGGGTAGTTTGGTTATGAAATCCATGGCGATTTGTTCCCATTTCCATTCCGGAATGTTGGGTTGTTGGAGTAAACCAGAAGGTTTTTGATGTTCGGTTTTGACTTTTGAGCAAGTAAGGCACTTGCTGACATATGTGGCGATTTCGGCTTTCATATTCGGCCACCAATAGAATTCCTTGATGCCATAATACATTTTGTCGGATCCAGGGTGGATAGAATATTTAGACATGTGAGCTTCATCCATCACCAAGTCTCGCAGGTTCCCAAAACTAGGCAACCAGATTCGATTTGAGAAGTACCTAACACCATTAGGTTTGATTTTGAATTGCTTATCGATGCTTCGTAAGGCTTCACTTTTGATGTTATCGGGTTTCAGAGCTTCGAGTTGAGCGGTGAGAATCTGAATGTTTAGATCATTGTGAATGGTCATACTGAGGGCTCGGACTCGAAGTGGTTTCGTTCGTTCTTTTCGACTGAGGGCATCGACAACAACATTTGCCTTGCCTGGGTGGTATTTGATTTTGCAGTCATAATCGGTGAGCAACTCGACCCAACGACGTTGTCGCATATTAAGGTCTTTTTGGTCGAAGATGTGCTGGAGACTTTTATGATCGGTGAATACGGTACTTCGGGTACCATAAAGGTAGTGTCTCCAGATTTTGAGGGCGAACACCACGGCCCCTAGCTCGAGGTCGTGAGTCGTGTAGTTCTTCTCATGAACTTTGAGTTGTCGGGAAGCGTAAGCAATGACCTTATCTCGTTGCATCAACACGCAACCGAGACCTTGGTGGGAAGCATCGCAGTATACCACGAAGTCGTCGGTGCCTTCGGGTAAGGATAGAATAGGAGCACTGCAAAGCTTGAGTTTTAATAGCTGAAATGCTGACTCTTGTTTATCAGTCCAATCGAACTTCTTTTCCTTCTGAGTCAGTGTCGTGAGTGGTTGAGCTATTTTGGAGAAATTTTCGATGAAACGACGATAATAACCGGCCAACCCTAGAAATTGGCGTACCTCGGTCGGAGTAGTTGGCGCTTGCCAGTCTTTGATAGCCTCGATTTTTGATGGGTCGACGTGAATTCCTTGACTATTAACAATATGTCCAAGGAATTGCACGGATTGTATCCAGAACTCACACTTGGAGAATTTGGCATATAACTCCTCGTGTTTAAGTAGCTCTAGGATGGTTTTGAGGTGTTGTGCGTGTTCTCGTTCGTTGCGTGAATAGATGAGGATGTCATCGATAAAGATAATGACAAACTTGTCGAGATAAGGTTTGCACACCCGATTCATAAGGTCCATGAATACAGCCGGTGCGTTTGTTAAACCGAAGGGCATCACCTGAAATTCATAATGCCCATAACGAGTTCGGAAAGCAGTCTTCGGAATGTCAGTGTCGCGAACTCGAAGTTGATGATATCCCGACCGAAGATCGATCTTTGAATAAATACTCGACCCTTGTAGTTGGTCAAACAGGTCATCGATGCGAGGAAGTGGATACTGGTTCTTGACGGTCAACTTGTTCAACTCTCGATAGTCGATACACATTCGGAAAGAACCGTCTTTCTTTTTCACGAATATGACCAGAGCTCCCCATGGTGAAGAACTTGGTCTAATAAATCCTCTGTCCAGGAGTTACTGTAACTGGGTGGACAACTCCTGAAGTTCGGATGGGGCTAGGCGGTATGGTGCTCGGGCTACCGTTGCGGCACCCGGCACAAGATCGATTGAGAACTCAACCTGTCTATGTGGAGGTAAGCCAGGTAGTTCTTCCGGAAAGACTTCGGGAACGATTGGCACATCCTCAAGTCGCTTATCCTCCGACTTTTTCTCTATGATGTGCGCGAGGATTGCTGGATAACCCTTTCTCAGAAATTTTTGGGTTTTCAAACAAGAGATGATGTTTAGTCTCGTCCTGCCAGTCTCCCCCTGTATGATCAAGGTTCTACCGACGGCGAGAGGGATGCGGACGATTTTAGCGTAACAGACGATTTCGGATCGATGTTTGGACAACCAGTCCATTCCAATGATGACGTCGAAACTCCCAATTTCAACAGGCATAAGGTCGATCGAAAAGGTTTCATCGGCTAGGTTTAAAGTGCAATTAGGTATCACACTATTGGTTTCTATGAGTTTACCGTTTGCTAGCTCTACAGTGTACTTAACATCTAAGGCAACAGGAGTGATGTCAAGTAAGGGGTAAAACTCATCAGAAATAAAGCTCCTATCGGCACCAGTATCAAATAGAACAAAAGCTGTTAAATTGTTGAGGAGGAACATACCCGAGACCACATTCGGGTCCTGCTGGGCGTCCCCAGAGTTGAGTACGAACGCTCTACCTTTTGCGTTGTTGTTGTTGTTACTGTTGTTGCCCTTTTTCTTCAGGTTTGGGCAATCATTCTTGAAGTGCCCGGTGTTTCCACATCCGAAACATGTCTTGGGTGCCTTGGGGTTGTAGTTGGAGTTGTTGTTGTTGGTGGGGGATCTACAGTCCTTGGTGAGGTGTCCGTACCTCTTGCAGTTGCTGCAATAAGGACCACAAGGACCTTCATGGTGGCGGTTGCACTTGGAACAGTAGGGCTTGTTCCCGGTGTAACAACGCCTGGGTTCGGTGGTTGAGTTGTAGGCTTTGATGGTGTCGGGTTTCTTTTTTTGGTTGTTGTTGTGGTTGTTAGACCACTTCCTTTTGAGGTGGTTGGAGGAAGAAGTGGGTGGTTCTGGGTCCTCGTTCATGGCCATGAGTTCATGGGCCAATCGGATAGCACCATCAATGGTGGTCTGATTTGAGGAGGCGACGTTCCCCCGGACAGGTTCCGGAAGACCGCGGATGTACCTTCGGATCTTATCGGGTTCGGTGCTCACCATCGTTGGGCGAAGGATGGCAAGCTGTTGGAATTTGATGGTATATCCGTCAATGTCAGTTCCCTGCACCTTTAGATGCCAGAACTCTTCCTCCAGCTTTTGGAGTTGTTCGATGGGACAATACTTAGCAGTAAGCATTGTCTTCAGTTCCTCCCAAGGGAGTAGGTAGGCGGTATCAATACCCACAGACTGGGCATATGAATTCCACCATGAGAGTGCACCATCCTCGAGGGTGCAGGTGGAGTATTTGACTCTGTCCTCTTCCGCACACTTGCTGATGTGGAAGACGGACTCCATTTTCTCGAACCATCTGATCAGTCCGATGGCTCCTTCAGTTCCCTTGAAGTTCAAGGGTTTGCAGCTCAGGAAGTCCTTGTATGAACAAGGCTTGGATTGAGGCCCGTTGGCAGCTGTGTCTTCGCTGCCCGAACTGGGTTGTCGGGTAGCCATAGCTTGAGCCACGCTTTGGGCTATGAGTTGGGCAATTTCAGTTTCGCTGAAGGTGAATCGCTTCGGTGGCATCTTGCTGAACAAGATCAAGAAAAGACAATGAGATTCTTGTGTGAAATTCTGATGTATCACATGTGTATATGGTGGAATATAAGATATAAAGTGATAATTATATTTCATTTAAATAACCAAGTTTGGTACATGACACGAGTTTTCAAAAGATTACATAATACGGGGAGTACAAAAGGTACCGGGAATTGTTACATCCGGTTAGAATAGTAAAAGTCCTACATAGATAGATATAGATTACAAGATGACAGCCACACTAGTTCTAATGCAAGTTGATCCTTTCCATTAGGGTGATGAGTCGATCCACAGTGACTGCGAGTCTGCTGGTTTGTCGGGCGTTGTCTTCTGCCAATGCTAGTCGTTGTACCAGCATCCTTGAGTATTCTTCGGCCTCTTGTAGGCGCTGCTCGCATTGTTCCAACCTGAGTCGCAAAAGTTCAGCTTCTATTCCTGATTCCACTACTCGGTCGTGGAGTATGTTCATGTTGCTAACGGTGTTTTCGTGGTCCTCGGAGACTTGGTTGATACGCTCAAGCGCTGTGAGTCTCCAATTTTCATTGGTTTCTTGCAAAGCGACATCCATGGTGCGAAGTCGTTGTTCGTGACGGTCCAGCCTAGTGGCCAAGGCCGGCAGAGTGAACTGAGTGGGGTACGGGCCAGCTCGAGGCAACCTGGCATTCCTCCTAGCTACCCTCGGGTTCTGCGACCCGGATTGAGAGTGTGACGAATTGGGTGGTGTGTTTGCCATTCTGAGACAAAGCGTTAAAAAGAGTGAGGCCTATCTATGTATATACATATATATTACATAATAGCCTAAGGTGTCTAACACATACATGTTTGGGTCCCGGTTTCTCTCGTGGTCAGAGTCAACTAGTGTATCTTGTTCAGTCATGATTCCTTTCAGATTCCACATCATATTCATTTAATTATACATAGTTGATCAGGCTATGTTAAATTAAACCAACACCATGTAGTCATTGAACCTAATCATACTTAATAAGGAATACTGCCTAACGGTCATAGTCTAGGCCCACTAAATGCAACCTAGTTCACTATAACCTTAGGCTCTGATACCAATCTGTAACACCCCCAAATTTAATGATTCGCGGAAGCATACTTTGGGTGTTACTAATCAATAATCAAAGCACACAGATATATAGCAAACGACTCTATATGCGTCGTTTTAACAAAATATATAATATTAAAAGGTTTACAACAGTTTGAACTCATACATAGCTCGTGTTCGTAATATGAGAGATTTAAGTACATAATTAGTTATACAAAATCTAATAATGCAATGAAATCTCTGAAGTTTGCATGAAGACACGAGCTAAGATGCGACCTGATGGGCAGTCCAAATCTACTGCTGAGTACCTGTGATACATGCTAAAATGGGTCAGCTAACGCTGGTGAGCTCACAGGTTTGAGTATCAAATAATATTCTATGAACCGCAAGATTTAAGTATTGATTTGCATCCAGCAAATAAAGTTACGGATAATGTATACAACCATGAGCGCATAGTCTGAGCTTAACTCGAGGGTCGGGTCCCATATAGAGAATTCCGAGCGAGGTGCCTCCACGAATGCCTAATCTACACTCGTCTTCCCAAATATTAGTACGTCCGTTTACCCGGTTAGTGCTTGCTAACCCGAACGAGGAGGGTCAATCCTATATGGTACCATATACTAATATTCACGCTACTTTCGTATTACCAGACTATACTGACGGAGGACTTTGATTTGATTAGTTGAAAACAACTCATGTAGTATATTGAAATATGTACTTGCGTTCATGCGTTAAAAACAGAGCAATGTATCACACCCCTAGTAAAATAGTAAAAAGAGGGGCCATGAGACTCACCTGAGCCTGAAGAGTTTATCTAAATAAACTGAGATTGATTAGCCAAGAATTGAAGTCCAAAGACTTGTAACCTGAGGGTGTCCACGACACGCGATGGTTATAAATATGTGAAGGCATCTAATAAGACTACCTTGTAGTTGTTTGTCCAACTAGAATGTCCAAATGATTACAATTTGGTTGATTGTTTAAGTGTTTGAAAATGTGTATGGCCCGTTGGTGATTGTTTGTAATAATAATCCCACATTATTATTTTGATGATTTTGAAATGTTATACCTAAAAGTAAGTTCCAATGTGTTTTAGAAGTTGAGTCGCATTCGTGTTTGATGTTATACAAGTTTAACACTATGTGTGAAAGTTTAGATGTAACACCGTTACTCGTGAACCTAGGGTAAGGGCGACGCCCGTTAATGACAGGGGTCCGGGGGCAGCGCCCCTGGCTGGGGTCGAGCTGCCAGGTCAGCTTGGAAAAATTTTATTTCTACTATATTGCTTTGGGGAAAAACGCATCTGGACTTGAATTTGGGTGAAATGGGGCGTCAATTTTGGGCCTTAATACTTAGTGTAAAATTAGTTTAAAACCTTCTGTTTTATGCGTCACTTATAGCGTCACTTAGGGGTTTGGGCGTCACTTAGGAAGTGACGCATGAAAAGGCAGAATCTGAGTGAGGGCGTCACTAACGGAAGTGATGCATACTGAGGCGTCACTAAGGTAGCTTGGGCGACACTTAGGAAGTGTCGCATAAAACTGGAAATTCTGAATTTAGGGCGTCACTTAGGTAAGTGACGCATAAGGTGGCGTCACTCCATAAGTGTCGGGTATGAGTGTTGGTTAAGGCTTCTAGGCGTCACTAAACAAGTGACGGAGGTAAGTGTCGGGAAAAAGGGGTTTTATGCGGCACTTATGCAAGTGACGCATAATTAGGGCTTTTAGCGACACTCAATGCGTCACTTAAGTGACGCATGAAGTGACGCTATACTGCACCTTCGTTGCGACACTTAAGGCTGTTAACGAAATTTTGAGCCAAAAATGAGTTTTCGGGTTTCCGTTTGGTCTGATTCTTTTACCCAACCCTTATAAGGACATTCTAAGCTTAAAGAAACAACTAAAACTTAAAAACACTTAAAATCGAGAGGTTTTGAGTTTTCGTCGGAAACTTACAAGTTAACGAATCAAGATTCCGGAAAGGTAGGAGTGTAGATCGTGACGCGGTGGTTCTTTTCTTCCAAACGAGCTCAACGATTTAATGAAGCTTGATGGTGTGTTTTAGTGATTTTTGGTGTGGGTGGTGTGGATGGTTTTTGAGAGAAAAATGGGAGGGAGAGAGAGGAATGAAAATGAAAAGAAAATGGGAAATGAGGGGGGGGGGGGCCTTTTGGGGCAGATTTTGAGGAGGGGAGGGGGAGAGTTTCTCCCAACTTTTTAATCCCCGTGGTTGCGCTCCGTCCGGTGTTCGTTTCCCCGATCGTTTAAAACGTTAAATAATTATCTTGTACGTTTAATTATAAGTTTTTAAAAAAATACAATTGTTTATTTAATATTTTTGTTGAAGGATTTTACCCAATACTTAATGACTTAAATGGTTTCGTTTGTCTGTGTGTTAAATGTATAAGTCGTGTAGATGTTTATTATACGATACAATATTTATTTGAAATATTATTAACATAATATTTTTGGATATAATAACGTTATTAAATAAAGTTATATTATTTAATAAAATTGTTCACCAACGTCCGTATTAATTGAACCGAATCACATTCGATTGAAATGCATACGATTTAGCCAAATCGCGTAATTGTACATATTCAACAACATATTATTTGATACATTAATTAGCCTAACACATAACTAATTACATGTATTAACAGGGGATTAGGCACTAATTACTAGTCCTAATTTGGCGGGTGTTACATTTTATCCAAGATCTTCGTTTTCAATTTACGAGTCTAATAGAAGAAGAATCAACAAAAACGGATAAAGAATGAAGATTCTGCATACGTCGAAAAATTCAAACGATTCGTACAAGACATATAAAGACCAAAGACACATCTCAGGGATTTCTTTTCATCAAAGTCTTTTTTTTTTGAAGACGAATCAATAGCAAAAAGAATCAATGCAAACGGACGCATAACGAAGAAGATACGCACGAAACAGGAAACGAGCGAACGGATGGCGAACCGGGGCGGCGGCCACCAGCAGCCGCCGGCTGGCTGCCGGCCGTCTCCCCCCCCCCCTTTTCCGTCCTTGTGTGTACTCGTCTGGTACATGTGCTAGCACTTTCCGAAACTTTAGGGTACATGTGCTATACCTTTCCGCGCTTTAGGGTACATGTGCTAGACCTTTCATCACCTTTTGCTAACATGTGCCCCAAGTTGCTAAAGTGCACCAATATTCAAGTGTAAATAGGTGTCTTTGATTCATTTGAAAGACACACCTTACACACTCTTGGAACTACATAATTCCACTTTCTCACTCTAGAAATTCTCTTATATTTTATAGTCTTTCTCATTCTAGGATTATTGTAATTAATCTACGAATTCACATAGAGGCTAGAACGAACGATAGGGATTCGGAGATCAATCTTTGTATGTGAGAAAAAGTTGTCAATCAAAATAATACGTTGCGACGCACTTATTTCCGGGTGATATCTAAACCTTTATCATACTTGTTGTATTTCGTATATTAAATATGCATTATTACTTGGTATGTGATTTACTTGTTGCCATGAATTGCGAGAAGTTTATTATTGTGATTGTTGACGACGTAGATAATTATAAGTAGGGATGACATTATATAATTAGTGTACGATAATTGTAAAGTGATATGATGACCCCTATTCGCTTGTTTATTCGATATAATACTGGAAATGCTTTCAAACAAAGTACAAATGTATGGAAGTCATAAACGACCAAAGGTAGTCATATCACTGGAATCAACTTTGGTTTAATAGTTGGAATTCCGAAAGGATAATACAACTTCACAACTAACTGGTATATCCTATGAAAGTCAACGCACAGTAAAGTAATGTTCGTAATACACGTTCAGATAAAATAGGAATTAGTAACCCTTGTACTTTTAGGACTTTATGAACTTAAGTTTATTCTATGGAGTACCCTTTCTGGTTATCCACGTGACTGAAACCTAGTAATTAGGATATGATCAACCTTAATTATGTTAAGTAGTTATTTGTGCCCATGATATGCAATAAGTAAGACATAGTGTCATTCTCACTGCCAATTACTCTCGACCGCAGGTTGGATGTAAGAAACTGTGGAACTACTATGTAAAGTACACTATTTATTACTGAAAGGCATAATCTGCATATGAAATACGTTTTAATAAACTGCGAATAATCCAGGGATGTATAACTGTTTGAAAAGGAGAGGCTTAAGTCATAAGTCGAAGTAACCAAGCTTTAGTAAGTAACAACAAGGCTTAGAAATAAGAGTGAAGTCCTAGCGACCTAGAATCCTTAAAAGACTAAGTCTTACAAAATCGGTGGTCTAAACACACAAAGTTATTAATCTGCATGCTAATAGAGTAGTAAACTATCTTAGGGGTTAAGAACGGTCGGACCTATGAGACAATACACTGCTGATTCATGCACCTCGGTTTAAAACCAAGATAGGTTGTTTATCTTTCAACTAGATAAGTATTGGAAGTTTGCGTATTGCTCCGATCAGAATCATGATAACCTAGTTCTTAGTGACATACCAATGGGAAAATTAGTTGGTAGGGTTCTAGAGTTTACACCTAATAGTTTATTTATTTTATTAAGTATTGTCCATATTTAGTCTGTCATCCTGAAACATTAATTATCAAAGCCTCAGCAATCACATATTTATCTTTCTCTGCTTTCCTGTACTTTCATTTCCTGCAATTTAATTTTCTGCACTTTAATTATCTGTCTTTAGTTTAAAACCCCCAAACCTACCTACTTTGTTCCATCCTAAATACTTCCCTACCGAAAGCACCAGCTTAATCATCCACACGTTTCGATTTATAGAACGATCTTAGGTTATACTTACCGCTTACTAATCAGAGTAGGTAGTACATATAATTTAAGCCCCACTATATATAAATTTTAAAACCCCTCCTGCGCCCGCATCACCATTAGAAATAACAACGATAGGTTGCGGGTGCATTAAGTTTTTAGCGCAGCTGCCGGGGAATCATAAACGTATGATTCAAAGCCGCCTTAAGTAGTAGTATTTAGGAGATCCTTCCGATCGAAATCTTTTTAGGTATCTTTCGAAAGTTAATTTAAGTAATTAAGTATTAATTAATTAATTAGGATAGTATTAGTTTAAAAATGACAACTCGAAAACCCACTTCTTGCCTCATTTCAAAAGATGAATTGAAGGCAATGGATGATACGGAATTCTTTAACTACTTAGAAAAAGAGATAGGACCTGATTTCTTTTCACCTTCTTCATCTAAAGCTAAGGAAACTCCGAAATCCAAGAAGAATTTAGGACACCACTTTCTATTCCAAAACATTGCGTGGACTTTGATAACACGGATCAGTTACCTGACCTTGCATCATCTCCAGATGATCACTCTCCAATTTTCATTCACCTAATTTACCAAATTCTGTCAACTTCAATTATCTCCCCGAAGATGATTATGAAGTCAAACCTCCGAAATTACGTGACTTAATCACCCTCATTCCTGAAACATCATTGTATACCCAAACCTTGTCCATATCTTGTAATGACAACATCTTTCCATTCCTTTCTCATGAACACAAATACACCATTTACCGAGTGGTGGATAAGGTTCCATCAGTCGAGTTAGAACAAACTTGTTTTGAAGAACGCCACCTCGGTGCTTCTTTCAATCCTTCCCGTAGGGAGATGTCAATAAAATATTCGTTAGGCAATTAAATTACGCCGATCTCCCATTTTCCTACGAACAACGAGAGACGATTGTCAAATTAGAAAAACAAGTAGAATTCCTTCTTCGCCTGTCAAGTCATGGATGCAAAAGCACTTCCACAAATTTCAGAGACCAAGAACTAAAGTTTAAAGCAGATCTAGATCTAGTTTTTGAGTCACTTGCCGACATGGATTTTCTCCCAATATCTATGATATTAATCAATCACAATGTCGCTGCAATGATCAAGAAACTTGAGTTCTGGATCAAACGGGACCCGATGATTCCCATCATCATCCCTGGTAAAATTACATTCTTTGTTGACCCCGCCTCTTACTTGATCTCAAAATTGCGAGATGTTTTTCTTGATTCCACCAAGGAAAGAATCGACACAACCCTCTTCACTAAAAGAAAAGACCTTCACATCAAGCTTATTCGAATCTTTGCCTTTACCAAATACCCCTTCACTTCCATACAAAAAGCAAAAATCAGTGAACTCTTTAGGATAGTTAAGTCTACAACCGGAGAACCTGATTCGCAGGAAGAGAAAGCATTTCTGGAAGTCATGAATAAACTCACTCACGATCTAAATTATAAGGAGCAAGGACCACGCGACGGTTTGTCAAACCCTGAAAAGATAAGGAAGGTATATAATAAGTTCATTAGTGATCTTGTCGATTTAGGATACGAGGAATGAAAAGTCCTCAGGGAATTAGAGGATAGTCATTACTATTTAGTTTATAATGTCATTTTGGAGCTTTCAAAAAGTTTTGTGCCTAAAAACGTTCTCTTAAGGGAGGAAATCTCAACCCTTTCCCTATGAAGGGATCGGAACGAATCATAAAATAATTATCTCCGAACAGGTCGAGGCTCGCGACTTTAAAAGAGCATATTTTAGTATACATATAATAATATAATAAATTTTCGAAAGCATCCTTTAAAAAAAGATAACATTTTTAAACTTTTACCTGAAAATACGCACGTGTCAAAAAGAATGTGCATCTTTAACCTTTTGGCAGAAACGTGTACATTCCGTAAACCCGTGTCGGACAAAAATTTTAAAACACCAAAAATAACATAAGTATTAATATTTTAGATGAATTAAAATTGCCCTTCAAGAATTTGCACGATTCGTAAATCCCTTCGAAATGTAATGAAAAGTATTTAGCAACTAGTTACAATAAGTATATTTAGGATTCGTAAAGAATAATTATTAGGACAATGAAAATCTAATCTAGAAAATTAAAACTTAAACTCTTCTAGAATACTAGGGATCATGTACCAAGGAATATTGTACCATAGGACATGACACATATTCCTATGCACTACATCCTTCCTTACATCCCCATAATTCAAAAATCAAAGAAGAAAACATCTTCTTCCTCCCTCCCCACTCCCACAAATCGGCCAACACCACTACCACCTTCAAACCACCATCAAAACTCCACCAAACCTTGTGATCTTGTGTCTTTTGCACTTCTCTTTGCATGCTCTTCACGGTTGTACAATCATTTTCAAGTTTTGTTCATTAAAACTAAGGTATGATCATCAAACCCACTTTAAACTTAAGAGAGCTTGTTTAGATGCTTAGAACAATTATATGCTATTACCATGCTAGTTTCTAGGTATTTAAGTTTAATTGTGAGGCTTTGAATGATTATTCCATGCTAATTGTACAATGTGGTTAGTTTATTGTAGTAAGTTGCAAGTTTGACTCTTAAAGTCCACAAAAAGTTAACTAGATAGCATGAATTGATGAAATGGATTAAAATGGATTGACCATTCTTACTTGAAATTGCTTACTAGGATGCTTGTTAGTTGTTTGACTAGTCAAATAGGCAATGTAACTAAAGAATCATTCTTTTGAAAATTAAAGTCATGGATCAAACCAAACACATGGATGTGATAACTTTTTATGCATAACCTAGCTTGTTTACCAATTAGGAAATGTTTAAAATAGTCTTAGATCATGTATACATGAATAGGTTACAATTTTGGCATGCGGATACCTGGAGTTATCATTTGAAGTAAGATTTGACCTAAAATAGTCTTAGATCATGTATACATGAATAGGTTACAATTTTGGCATGCGAATACCTGAATTTTAAAACCCTATCATTTTATCAATAACCATATGACCATAAATTGTAAAGTTTTGACGTTTTAAACTTGGGATAAAACCAAAGCTTATAAATGACAATACTTTGTGATAAATCTGTCGCCATTTCATAACTGTACATTTTCATAATTTCCAACCATGTTACAACTTACCTTAGTAAAATTAAAACTGATTATTTGTTACTTGGGAACTATGGATATTTAATGTAATCTTTGGACTGTCACAAATTTAAAAACCTCATTTCGAATTTTCTGTAAGAAATTTCGGGAGTGCTTTAAATTTTCTCTTTCTTAAGAATCCATTACTTTAAATCTCTCATGTTCTCAGGTACCATGACACCAAAGAAGAAATCAAAGCTAAACCCAGCACGACCACTCACAGGATCTCTTGCCTACCTTAGTGCCACACCTGAGTACAACAAAATGGCACGTATTTGGAGGGACAAATCATTTGGTCATTTCCGATATATAGATTGGGACAAGTTGCAAACCTTGGGATTCAGACAGAGATTAGAAAGCATGCTCAGTTATTCAGTTGATGGTCAGCAGTTTGAGTCTTTTAAGAGACTATTCAATATTGAAGAGCCGGTGTATATGGAAATAATTACCGAGTTCATGACCACTTACACATTTGAGCCAAGGAGGATAGTTGGTGATGGATTAATCACGTTTCGGTATATGGGAAGTTTGTTCACCTTGACACTAGCTCAGTTCGTGCAGCACCTAGACCTCTATACTCTAGAAGAGATATGTTCACCTCTGTTCACTAATCGAGCCACCACAGTTTCCAACTCTATCACACCCACAGAGGCATGGAGTCATTGGTCACATACTGTCGCACCCCCAAATTCGGGTTACGGAAGCGAATCGGGTTGGGGCACGACTAATCAATATACACAGCACAAAAGATATAATGAACGACCACTACATGCGTCATTTTACATTGATATTGATAAAACAAAAGTTTACATCAAAATATTGTTTACATTAGCCCGGTTTGAAATTGAGAGATTTAAGTACATAATTAACCTATACAAAATATAATAATGCAGCTAAATCTCTGATTGTTTGCATGCTGACTCGAGCTAATAGTTCTTGATTGAGCTGTCCAACCTACTGCTGGTCACCTGTGATACATGCTAAAATGGGTCAGCGAAACGCTGGTGAGCTCACAGGTTTGTATGTCAACGCATATTTGTATGAACCGCAAGATTTTATAATATAATTGAATTTAAAATGCAATTAAGCAAAATAAAAGTTATACAACCATGAGCACATAGTCTGAGCTTGTCTTGAGTGTCAGGTACAATTAAGGAAACCCAACTGAGTTGCCTCCTACGAGTGCCTAATCTACACTCGTCTTCCCAAATGCTAATACGTCCGTTTGACCAGTTAGTGCGTGCTAACCCGGACGAGGATTGTCAATCCTATATGATATCATATACTAACATTCATGCTACAGATGTATTACCAAACTATGTTGTGGAGGGCTTTGAAATGATTAGTGAAAACAACTCATGTAGTATTTGATTTGTATTGTACTTGCGTTCATATTGTAAAATAAAATGAGCAATGTAATCACACCACTGAATGAAAAGCAGTAAAATAGGGGCCATGAGACTCACCTGAGCCTCGAGTGTTTAACTTAATAAACTTGAATTGACTAGCGAGGAATTGATGTCCGAAGACTTGTAACCTGAGGGTGTCCAAGACATGCAATGGTTATAACATGAGTAGGCATCTCGAAAGACTGCCCTTGTAGTTGTCCGTCTAACTTAGAATGTCCAAATTATCGCGATTTGGTTGTTTGTTTAAGTGTTTGAAAATGTGTACGGCCCGTTGGTGATTATTTGTAACAATAATCCCACATTATTATTTTGATGATTTTGAAGTGTTATACCTAAAACCAAGTTCCAATGTGTTTTAGAAGTTGTGTCGCATTCGTGTTTGATGTTATACAAGTTTAACACTTTGTGTGAAAGTTTAGATGTAACACCGTTACTCGTGAACCTAGGGTAAAGGCGAAGCCCGTTAATGACGGTGGTCCGGGGGCAGTGCCCCTGGTAGCGGGGTCCAAGGGGCGGCAGCCCCTGGCGGGGTCCAAGGGGCAAAGCCCCTGGCTGGGGTCGAGCTAAGATTTGAATTTGGGTAAAATCAAGTGATAAAATTTCAGGTCTCGACCCTTAGTGAAAAATCTGGGTTCTGTGTCAAGCGACACTTATAGCGTCACTAGAGGGCTTAGGCGTCACTTAGGAAGTGATGCATGAAAAGGTAGAATCTGAGTGAGGGCTTGAATTTGGGAAAATTTTTATTTCTACTAAATTGCTTTGGTGAAAAACGCATCTGGACTTGAATTTGGGTGAAATCGAGTGATAAAATTTTTAGGTCTCAACACTTGGTAAAATTTGGGTTCGGTTTCATGCGACACTTATAGCGTCACTAGAGGGCATTAGGCGTCACTTGGGAAGTGACGCATGAAATGGCAGATTCTGAGTAAGGGCGTCACTAACGGAAGTGACGCATACTGAGGCGTCACTAAGGTAGCTTGGGCGGCACTTAGGAAGTGTCGCATAAGATGTGAAATTTTGAGTTCAGGGCGTCACTTAGGTAAGTGACGCATAAGGTGGCGACACTTCATTAGTGACGGGTGTAAGTGTCGGTTAGGCGTCACTTAAAGGAGTGACGCATACTTGAGCGTCACTAAAGCAGTGTCGGGTTATTAGTGACGATAAGAGTCCTAGGCGTCACTAAACAAGTGACGGAGGTAAGTGTCGGGAAAAAGGGGTTTTATGCGGCACTTATGCAAGTGACGCATGATTAGGGCTTTTAGCGACACTCAATGCGTCACATAAGTGACGCATGAAGTGACGCTATACTGCACCTTCGTTGCGACACTTAAGGCTCTTACCGAATTTTTGAGCCAAAAATGAGTTTTCGGGTTTCCGTTTGGTCTGATTCTTTTACCCAACCCTTATAGGGACATTCTAAGCTTAAAGAAACCATATACATGTAAAAATAAGTGAAATCGATGAGTTTCGGGAATTTGTCGGAAACTTACAAAGCGGCGAATCAAGATTCCGAAAAGATAGCGTTGTAGATCGTGATGAGGTGAACGTTTTTCTTCAAATGAGCCTTGAATTTTGAGGATGTTTAATGGTGCTTTTTGGTGATTTTAATGAAGTGGTGGTGGTGGTTTGGTTGGAGAGAAAAAGGGAAGAAAAGGAGAAGTAGAGAGAGAGTGATAGATGAGAATGAGGGTGCGGAGGTGATGTCCTCACCCTTTGTGGCTGATTCGGTGGGGGCCCACCCAGGTGTGGGTCTCCACTTTTAATCCCGTGCATTCGCGCTCTGTGCGGTGTTCGTTTTCCCGATTCGTTTAAACGTTTAAATAATTTCGTGCGCGTTAATTTGTGAGTTTTAAAATACGAATAATTATTCGATATTTCACTTGAAACATTTCACCAAATACCTAAAAATTGAGTTATATAACTTAACTTGTTTCGTTTTACTTGCGCGTTTAATAATCTAATCGCGTAGCCTTTGTTTGTACAATACGGTACGAATACGAAATATTATCAAAGTAATATTTTTGGATATGATAGCGTTATTAAATAATTTTATATTATTTAGCAAAATTGTTCACCAACGTCCGTATTAATTGAACCGAATTACATTCGGTTTGAAACTTGTACGATTTAATCAAATCGCATGATTGTATCTATTCAACAATATATATTTCTTGATACATTAATTAGCCTAACACAGAACTAATTACATGTATTAATAATTGATTAGGCACCAATTACCAGTCCTAATTTGACGGGTGGAGTGCTCAGCCGATGGACTATGAGTTTCTTAGGAGCATGGAGGTACTTCGAATTTTGGGGGATGGCACGGTCTTCATTAAAGCACGATTAGAGGATCCCGATAGTGTTGACAATTTGGTGCAAGGTTTAGTTCTACCAAAAGGGACAAGAAAGAGAAAACAGCCAGGAGAGTCTAGAGATTCAGATTCAGATGAGGATAGTCCTGTAGACCCGGTTACACCACCACCAGTAGTACCACCACCTGTTAGGGCGGGACCTTCCACCCCAACCCCCAGAGTTCAGGTGCCTGGATACATCTACCATTACGGGACTCCTCCGGGACCAGATTATTGGTACTGGCTTATGTAGATGCAGGTGAGATGTTACAGAACCATGAGACAACAGATTGCAGGGATACCGTTCAGCCCACTTCCAGGCATACCATGTGGATTGGGCCGAGCACCACCACACTTGTATCCTCCTGTAGTCCCTTCTCCAGCACCTCATCGATTTCCAGGCCGTGGCTGTGGCTTACCCCCTCGGACAGTTCCACCTAGACCACAACCACATCCAGCACAGGTTCCTATTATGAGACAACCTGTCCCCTCAGTAGTTGGTTAAGCCAGGGAACAGACTTCGAGAGATAGCAGCAGATCCAGAGTCTCTAGAAGAGTTGCCACTGCTCAGAGCCATAGGAGTCTCAGACATACCGATCCCACCATTGTATTACAGCCTCCTGTGTCCTCCAACAGACAGACAGACATATTTAGGGGACACACTCAGCAGGGGTCGCCTGTTATCCCACTTAACAGTTTTGATATGCCTACAGGGCCATTTGTTGACTAGTTAATACAAGATGGAGTGTTTACAAACATAGGAGCAGACTAGGATGCATCAGATGAAGGTGCCAACATCAGCATAATCTAGAAGATGAATCCTCATCATATGGGACTTCCATTGCACCTATCAGATCTTCATCAGCAGTATCATGAGCACCACCAGCCGAGCAATAGATTGCTCCGCTTTCTGACTTCTTACTATTTTCTACCAGACTTTATAATTACTATTTGTATTTGGTGTACTGTGGATGCATAGGCATCACCTCTATCCAGTTATTACTTTATTATGCTATCACTTTACTTTTCTTATTAGCAGTTCTTAATTGATTATTGAGTGGCATGTTTGTTTGATACCAAACACTATTTATCGAAGGCCATTACGGAGGAAGCTGTCGACCATGCCACGAAGGATGCCGGAAGTAGCCGACCAGCAAACTCCTGAAAAGTAGCCGATAGTACGCACAAAGTATCACAAAGCGGTAACCCGTTCCAAACTTTCTATCCATTTAATGTCTTGATTATCTCATCCGATATTCCAAAAATAAGTGTGGGATCTTCAAAACTACACTACACTTACGTAACAATCCGTAAATAAGTAGAATCTCTAAGTATGGGATACTTCGACAAGAGGTGTTCAATACATAGATTCGAACATTAGGGACAATGTTCCTCTAAGTGTGGGATATACGGTCTACAATCGCAATTTTAACCTCTTGTCCGTAACATAAACAATATTTTCATTAAAAGGCTAAAAATAGAGAAATTTTCAAATTTTTGGATTCAAAAGCAACACTCTTTAAGAACCCCTATTTTTCAGAAATATAAATTACAACAGGAAATGAGTTTTTAAAGAAACAAACCGATTTTCTTAGAATAAGATACGGACGAAAACGACAATACATGGCTAGGCACACATTGACCAAAACATTCGATTCGTGAGGTTTGAGCCCATAATTAGCATTTATCCTTAAAATGCTTCACTTTTCGTTTCATGTGTGTGCCGATGTATGCATTTGAATTAGAACATGCTCTTGCAATACATTTCGAGATCACACCAATGAGTGCCATACGTGGCATATGTACAACCTATCTCGATACTTTTTAAGGAATCCTAACACCCCCTTACCACTTAACATCCACTTACTCTTCACACCCACTATCCAATCAAAACCTTCCTTTATATTCATCCCGAACCTACGGATGCCACGTCTTCCATAACTTTCAGAGACACTCTCAATTTCCCAAATTTCCACAAGGAAAGCCAACACAACCTCACAACCCAATACCATATGAAACCTTTTGGACAAAAATATCCATCGGTAAGGCCGACATAATAAAAAGAAAAAAAAATCAGAAAAAGAAAGAAAACAAGAAATATATATGCCGGCACTACCCAGAAAAGTCTAGAAAAGGAAATTAAAATTCACGAAGGGTTGCACTATCAAGTCTTTTCAAATATGAGAAATTCCAAAAGAGACTTTCTCGGAAAAACACTCAAGTTTCAAGAACGATACAAGGAAAGAAAAACCCATAATCCTCATTTTCACACACCTTATCCACTTCTCCAAAACCCAAAACCCGATTCCTTTCTAAGACGTCTTGAAAGATTAGTACCGTTCTCATCCAAAGTGATGGAGATTTGATTCTTGATCAAGCCTATGATGAAAATGCTGCATGACTGGCTATCTGAGTGATTAACACTAGCAAGTAGGAAACCCTAAACACCTGAGTGATTTGAGTGACCCACTATAAGGATTGCCTAGTCATGATTACCATCTAAGTTGCTTGAAGAAAGTATCAAACTCTATAAACCCTTAGTTTCTCGTAAGAATTCTTTCATAACTGGAGCTTTATATTTTTGGGATAGTATTTCAAAAAGATATGTGTAACTAGAATCTTTCTAAAAAGCCTTTTATGAATGAGTTTGCTTGAGGACAAGCAAAAGTCTAAGTGTGGGATACTTGATATCGCGTAAAAAGTCATGTTTTTACTACCGATATCTTTCTCATTTAAGACTAATACTTAGCATATAAGCTCAATTAGCACTTAAACTAGTGATATTATGCCACGGAGGTGCAAACACGGAAGCACGAGAAAATCACGCAAAATGGGCAGAAAACGAAGATTCCACTCACAATTGAAGATTCAAACCATCCGAGAAAAGATTTGAGATAAAGTTCCCACCACTAATATTTCTTTTATCCAAGATCTTCATTTTCAAATTACGAATCTAATAGAAGAAGAATCAACAAAAACGGATAAAGAATAAAGATTTTGCATACGCCGAAAGATTCAAACGATTCGTACAAGACATCTAAAGATCAAAGAAAAACCCTCCCTTTTCCTTCCTTGTGTGTACTCGTCTGGTACATGTGCTAGCACTTTCCGAAACTTTCGGGTACATGTGCTAGACCTTTCCGCGCTTTAGGGTACATGTGCTAGACCTTTCATCACCTTTTGCTAACATGTGCCCCAAGTTGCTAAAGTGCACCAAAATTCAAGTATAAATAGGTGCCTTTGGTTCATTTGAAAGACACACCTCACACACTCATGGAACTATAAAATTCCACTTTCTCACTCTAGAAATTCTCTTGTATTTTATAGTCTTTCTCATTCTAGGATTATTGTAATTAATCTACTGATTAACATAGAGGCTAGAACGAACGTTGGGGATTCGGAGATCAATCTTTGTATATGTGATAAAGTTGTCAATCATAATAATATGTTGCTACGCATTTATTTCCAGGTGATATCTAAACCTTTATCATACTTGTTTTATTTCGTATTTTAAATATGCATTATTACTTGGTATGTGATTTACTTGTTGCCATGAATTGCGAGTAGTTTATTATTGTGATTGTTGATGACGTAGATAATTATAAGTAGGGATGACATTATATAATTAGTGTACAATAATTGTAAAGTGATATGATGGCCCCTATTCGACTGTTTATTCGATATAGTACTGGAAATGCTTTCAAGTTAAGTACAAATATATGGAAGTCATAAACAACCGAAGGTAGTCATATCACTGGAATCAGCTCTGGTTTAACAATTAGATTTCCGAAAGGATAATACAACTTCACAACTAACTGGTATATCTTACAAAAGTCACCGCACTGTAAAGTAATGTTAGTAAAACACATTCAGATAAAATAGGAAATAGTAACCCTTGTACTGTTAGGACTTTATGAACTTAAGTTTAATCTATGGAGTACCCTTTCTGGTTATCCACGTGACTGCAACCTAGTAATTAGGATTTGATCAACCTTAATTATGGTAAGTAGTTATCTGTGCCCATGACATGCAATAAGTAAGACACAGTGAAACCACTCGTTGTACATATTAGGTTTACATTTCTGCACTGCTTTACATTTAGTTAGCTTAGAGTGTCATTCTCACTGTCAATTACTCTTGACCGCATGTTGGATTTAAGAAACCATGGAACTACCATGTAAAGTACACTGTTTATTACTGAAAGGCATGATCTGCATATGAAACACGTTTTAATAAACTGCGAATAATCCAGTGATGTATAACTATTTGAAAAGGAGAGGCTTAAGTCATAAGTCAAAGTTACCAAGCTTTAGTAAGTAACAACAAGGCTTAGAAATAAGATTAAAGTCCTGGCAACCTAGAATCCTTAAAACACTAAGTCTTATAAAATCGGCGGTCTAAACACACAAAGTTATTAATCTGCATGCTAATAGAATAATAAATTATCTAGGGGTTAAGAACGGTCTGACCTATGAGATGATACGCTGCTGAATCATGCACCTCGGTTTAAAACCAAGATAGGTTGTTTATCTTTCAACTAGATAAGTATTGGAAGTTTGCGTATTGCTCTGATCAGAATCTTGATAACCTAGTTCTTAGTAATATGCCAATGGGAAAATTAGTTGGTAGGGTTCTAGAGTTTACACCTAATAGTTTATTTATTTTATTAAGTATTGTCCCTATTTAGTTTATCATCCCAAAACATTAATTATCAAAGCCTCAACAATCACATATTTATCTTTCTCTGCTTTCCTGTACTTTAATTTCCTGTAATTTAATTTCCTGCACTTTAATTATCAGTCTTTTGTTTAAAACCCCCAAACCTACATACTTTGTTTCATCCTAAATACTTCCCTACTGAAAGCACCAGCTTTAATCATCCACACGTTTCGATTCATAGAACCATCTTAGGATATACTTACCGCTTACTGTCCAGAAAGGAATGTCAACTTCTCGAAGACGGAAGTTCTTCCGCAACTCAAAGAATTATTTTTGGGACGATCCTTTACTCTTTAAGGTCTGTCCCGATCACATCATCAGAAGATGCATCGACGGGAAAGAAGCCGAACATATTCTCTACCAGAGCCACCATGGACCAACTGGAGGCCATCATTGAGATAACAAGACCGCACGGAAAGTGTATGATGCCGGCTTTTATTGGCCAACCATTTTTCAAGATTCTTAAAACTTGGTGAGATGCTGTGATGCTTGCCAATGATTTGGTAATGTGTCCGTATGCAATGAAATGCCACTTACCAACATCCAAGCTTGTGAAGTCTTCGACATTTGGGGATTAGTGTAACACCTGGTCAAAAAGTCAAATTTTTCGCGCTGAATTTAAACTTCAAATAATGGTATTTTCATGTGCAATCACAACAAAGTATTCGAAAACTCTATATATATCTATATATATGTAATATACAATAATTGTTTAATAATCACAATCGAAAGAACGCAAAAACCAAATTACATTTTGTAATACAAGTGAAATATTTTTATTTGAAATATTTACGAAATAGTATAAACAAAAATTATAGATTTAGAATATTAAATTTATATTTCGATCGGGTACGAAATCACGGGTATTTTGTACTGCGAATTGGGGCCAAAGTGTCCCTTTGGTCAGCCGACCCCAACCCTCCCCCCATTCCCCCTCTTTTGTTTCATTTTCATCCAAACACACACACATCTCCATCTCTTTTTTTTCTCTCTAACATCAACACCACCAACAACAATAAATAATCATCATCCTCACCCATTTATCATCATCATCATCTACGGAATCATCATCATCAACAAGCATTCATCATCATCACCACTTCCATCTTCATCATCAAGAACACCATCATCATCCAAACCCTTGAATCTTCAAATCGTAAGGATTTCTTCACTTTTTCTTGATATTCCTTGTTAAAAACACTCAATATATAATGTATTAACATTATATCAACAAGATTCGGCCTAAAAATAGGTTAGATCTTGGTTTTGGGTGAAAAATCGTCGAACAGTCCGTTATGTTGCGGGGGACCAAAAACAGTGCTCCGACATAGCCTATGTCGCAGGTTATGTCGTAGGATGGATGTCGCTGCTTATGTCGCATCGCTGCGACACAAATCCTTGTGTCGCACTAAAATCACCGATGTCGCATGTAGCTACACAAAGCCTTATGTCGCATTAAATTGCGGATGTCGCACTTGGCGACACAAACTCTTGGGTCGCAGAACCCTTTTAGCGACACAATCTTTGTGTCACAAAACACAGAACCTTGAGAACACATGATTTTCACTAAATGTCAAAACAAAGATTTTGCCACTCAATTTTACTCCAAAATGGAATTTCGGAGTAATTTTTCACTAAAGCAACATAATAGAAATAAAAAATTTCCAAGCTCGACCCCAGCCAGGGGCTCTGCCCCTTGGACCCCGCTACCAGGGGCGCTGCCCCCGGACCCTCGTACACAGTTTTCAAACCTGAGCGACGAACGAATATTTGCACAACTCGCTTAGATAAATTGATTTGTCTCTTACTTATATAACCTCACGTGTTTAGGACACTAGGAGGTTACCCATCGGATGACACGCGTATCTTAGGATCGCTGACAACTCACAGGTGAGTTCATAGCCCCACTCTTTCAACTGTTTTACTGTTTTCGGGGTGAGACGCATGCTCAATTACTGTTTTTGAATTATAATAATAAACCTTTATAATTCACACTTAATCAAATTACTGTTATGTAATACAAATGTGTAATACTTAGAAATTACACCCATAATAACGTTATTGAATAAAACCACTACTTAACCTAGTTAGGTTATAATTATACTTTTGTCATATTATCGCGAGACAATATCATGGAATATAATAGAACTAGTTAGTTCTACCCACATTGGACAACATCTAGATTTTTACAGGATTAGTCTTCCTTTTATCATGGAATATAATAGAACTAGTTAGTTCTACCCACATTGGACAACATCTAGATTTTTACAGGATTAGTATTCCTTTTAGGAACTAAAACTGCTCATATATATTCCAGGACTTTTAGATTGGAATTTGAACTCAAGTAAACAACAACCGAGGATATCAATATACTTGCTAGGCTGAGGCTAGGAGTATACATTAGAAATATACGTTAGTATGGATTTCATATACTAATACCAAAACAACTAGGTGATGATTAATCATACCTAGGCTTATTGTAACACAACAAAATAGTTAAGTGTTGTATATACATACTTAGCTACAATAAATCAATTTCATGTGCTACATTTCTATCTGAGGTATTTGTTAATTCAACTTATATATATATACACACATGCTTGTACTTCATCTCGAGCACTTGGTGCCACCTACAATTTAGTTATGTATATAGGTATACATGCCCGCATACGAACACAATCAAACTAGTCGGACATGTCGTTGTACTGTCGACTCAATTACTCAAGTCGGGCATGTCGTAGTACTGCCGGCTCAATTTCAAACTTTGCTTGCGAGCAATTCGGTCGATGCCAGTTGGGCACACAACGATGCCACGGTAAAGTGGGCACAAAACGATGCCACGGTATTGCAGTGGGTACAAGTCCGATATCGCGGTAAAGCAATACAATCGATGGATGGGCGAGCTTATGCTCGTGATCCACACTCATTCACGGATGGGCGAGCTTATGCTCGTGATCCGCAACAAGTTAACGGGTCGGTGGAGTTTCCACGCGAGGCTGTTAGCTCAATCATGTCTGGGTTAGCACACACTAACTGGTCAAACGGACACGATAAATACTCAATCATGTCCGGGTTAGCACACACTAACTGGTCAAACGGACACAATAAATACTCAATCATGTCCGGGTTAGCACGCACTAACTGGTCAAACGGACACACAATAAACACTCAATCATAGTTTTGCGGGACTACAATCAACTGTTGCTGGATGCAACACAATAAACATTCGATCATAGTTCTGCGGAACTACAATATATATTTTTTTGTTGGACACAACATATTTTGCCACGCGGGCATCTTAACGCTTTACTACAACATAAGTAACATTATTACTTGTTATCATATGACGCGGTCATACAATTAACCGATTCATACTTAGGCCTGTATTGCCTCACGTCTGTAGACTCAATTATACCTGGTAGGTATCGAGACATGGTAAGCCATAATCTTTATGTACTTAGGTACACGTCACCACTACTTGGGTATGAAATACCCCGTTAGATGTATACACACACTGGTATTACAACAAAATAACAAAACAAATCAAAATCATGGATTTTGAAACCGTCTTTCAAAACATACAAGATATATACTTTATGTTTCAATTATAAATCCTATGAACTCACCAGCTTTATAGCTTACTCAATTTAGCATGTGTTCTCAGGTGCCCAACAGGATTAGGATTGCTACAAGCTTTGCTAGCTCGAGTCGCATGTTTTTAAACAACTGGATTTCTCTGCATAACCTTTGTATTACAAATTATGTATTGAAAATATTTTGCGAACTCGCAACTTGTATACTCTTTTATTTTGGAAATGTATAACTATTTTCAAATGTCTCATTTAGATTCGTTCATTATTTACCTTTGTGCTTGTGATATTTGATTTGGTAACACCCGACCCGACCGCTTCCGCAACCTGAAATTTGAGGGTGTTACAGTTAGATTTTATGGGACCCTTCCCTAAATCTAAGTGTAAAGAATACATTCTGGTTGCTGTTGATTACGTTACCAGGTGAGCCGAAGCGCAAGCTCTTGACGGCGCCCAAACGGTCAGTCGGGTTTTCACCCCGTCGTCGGACCGTCCGTCGGAGCGCGCGTCGGTTGAGTTTTAAAATTTATAAAGAGCTGAGGACTCAATTTATAAGTACTACCTATCACACAGGGTGAGTAAGCAGTAAGTATAACTCGAGGTCGTTCTTAAATCGGAGCGAATTGAAACGAAGTGATGCCAAAGATAGAGTTTCGCATTTAGGATGGGTTTTGTGCAGATAGGTAGGTTTTGGTGGTTTTCTAATTTAATTAACTAACTAATTAAAGACAGGAAAAGTAAATAAGATAGAGTAGAATCGGTAGCTGGGTAGACAGATAGAGAATTGCGGCAGTTGAAACTTCAATAATCAGTTGTGGGGATGATGCTTATTATAAAGATAATTGGGGACATTTTCAGTTAATAAACAGATGCATTATGGGTGTAAACACTAGGACCCTACTTATTCTAGCTAAGTACCAGAATTAGTATGTCACGAGACCTAGCTATCGTGATTCTGATCAGAACAGGCTGCTCAACCCCCCACACTGTCTTTTTGGACAAGTGACCCTTCAAGGGTGCAGGAATAAGGTAACAGACTGCCACTTGGGTTATTCTGACCATTCTTAACACCTAAATGTAAATGCCATTTCCTAAATATGATTAGATTATTAACTTGTTATTCTAAACTATCAGTTTTGTAGAGTCTGGGGGTTTTAAGAACTCCGAACCACTGCTGGGCTTGACTTTCATATCCAGACTCATTCCTTACGTTTTATTAGTTCAACTACTTCTGTCATGATCTAGCCTCTCCTTTGCAATCAGTCATTCAGCCCTAGGAACACCAGCGGGGTACAATGCATACTCCTTCCATAGTGTACTAACCTAGGAACCGTTTACGATGTACCGCAGTTAGATAATTCCACAGATTCGTGTAACCGAGGATGTACTTACGGTGTACTATGATATTTCCACAGCTTTTCATCCCTAGGTACATATATGGTGTATACTATCGAAGTGTTTCCATAGCTTCAGTTACAGGGGTAGCCAGACGGTGTACTGTGCACTTCCACAGCTATATTGGTTTCTAGGCCATATTCTAGGGTCTCTAGGTAATCCACAGTGTCGGCACAGACGGCTTTTTCCGGAGCTTCCACGTTGTACTCCACCAGTGGTGTTTCCAAAGCTATACTCAGTACTTCATCCGAATTACAGTGACAAACACGGCTTCTTTACTATAACACAGATAACTTCCTACTATACCTAGAGTTGATCAGGTTCTAAGCCTAAAGTAGTAGTCACGCGAAGGACTGAAAAGGGTGATCCATAGCTAAGTCTAGATGCATGATAAGTTTAGACATAACAAATATAACAATTCCCAATTATATAGATTTAAAGATTAATTCAACATCATCCCTACTTCTAACTATCTACATTTCAACAACCGCAATAGCATACTACTCAATAAACATGGCAACAATAGTAACATACATCATACAAATAGGCAGAAATAATTCGGACATAGTATAAGTATGAAAAGAGAGATATCACCAGTAAAATTGAGCAGAGTAACAGTTGAAAAGAAAAGGCAGAGTCTTGCACCAAGAATGCTTCTTATTACACCGTGATTACAATACCAGCTTTTCTCTCTCTCTACTGCTAACCAACTAACTATCTAACTCTCTCTCTCTAGAGAGAGAAACTCTAGAGAGAGAAACTATCTAAACTATTCTAGAGAGAGACTGAAAATATAAAAATATAAGAAAACGAAGAAATGAAGTGTGTATGTTGAATGTGAAGTGTTGGATTTGTTGGATGAAGTGTGTTGAAATGATGAAATGAGGCTAGTATTTATAGAGAACGCACAACCGTATCCGTAGACCGTATCCAAACCTCAAAATGCACAACCGTATCGCAAGGGCAAATAAAAATCAGTTTTTTATCACCCAAACGCACGATACGGCTGAGTTAGGGTGAATACGGCTGAACTGGACCGTATACGGCTATGCATAGGCCGTATACGGCCTGCACAGACCGTATACGGTCTAGGTCCAGCCGTATACGGCCTGGACCAGCCGTATACGGCCTGGTTCAGCCGTATCCTGGCCTCTCGGTTTCCTGTTTCTTCGTTCGGGCGTAACTTCTTCGTCGTTTATCCATTTTGAGCGTTCTTTATACCCACGCGTTCGTATTTTCCTAACGAAGAGAATGACATAAGTTAAAGGTCATAACTCGGAGCGTAGCTTAAAGTGCATTGAAATGAGTGAACGGTGGTGTGATAAAGCAGTTTTGCCCGGTTTCTTATGTTTTTCATGCCATTTTTAGTGATTTTTCCAACATCGACTCCGTTTTGACTTAGTTAACAAAACTTTATGAATAATGTCCTTTTAAGTATGTTTTTGTTAACTTTGTGCCTAAAATGTGGAAGATAACGTACGTAAAAACATGACTTTTTATGTGTTATCAAATATCCCACACTTAGACTTTTGCTTGTCCTCAAGCAAACTTTAAAATTCTCACCTGCTATAAAGGTTTGAAAAAAATCGGTTTTTGGATTTTGACAAGAAATAACCTGAGATTTTTACTTAATCAGAGACCAAGAAAACTTTTTTAGAAAGCAAGCATCATTAAGATAACCCTCCCTTAATCCTGAAATGTCAACCTTGGCATACTTTCACAATTCTCGACGGATATTGTACATGACTAGGCGATCTCATAAAGGTGGTCACTCAATTCACTCAGAGTGTATCGGGTTTCCTATCATTCTAATCAAACGAAGTCGCTCATAAAGCCAGTCATGCATTGCTTCTCATCATAGGCTTGATCAAGAATCGGATCTCCACCACTTCAATGAGGACGGTGCTAATCATCCCAGGACATTCGAAATGGGTTGTAATAGTTGGTGAGGGTTGAATGGTATGGTTAAGTGGGAGTTTTTTGGTTTAAAATAGGGGGTTTTGCTTATCTTTGAGAATTCTAAACTTTTTGGGAAAACATTACTTTAAACACCTTTTTAATGAAAACGGAAACGGATAAATGGTAAGGGAAGAAGATAGCTATTTGACTTCTATCTTTTATAAGAACGGGAATTTTTCGAGAGATTCGAAGCACTTAGCTTTATTCTATTTTCTTTTCTTTTCTTTTGCTTCTATTTTTGGACTTTTCTAGGGATTTTTATTTTGTTTCTTTCTTTTGCCCTTTTTGAAATCCTTTTCTTTCTTTCATCTTTTTCATCCTTCTGATGACTTTGCATTTACTTGGTGTCAATTTTTCACACCATAAACTTTTTCAACTCTTGATTTTTATCAGAGGAACGCACACGAGAAAGTTTTGAGTAAACACTAGTATTTGTGATTTGGAGTGAAAGCAAAAAGGATAATTAAAATAACATTTCCCACAAGTTTAAAATTTCTAAGATAAGATTTTTGGTGGGTGTGGAATAAGTGGTTCAAATTTTTGGGTTTTTGAAAGAAACGAAAAGGCTAAGGCTCAACAGGGTTTTCTAGGCGGATCATCAACACTAAAAGTAAGTGTTGGAAGGGTTTTGGGCTTGAAGAGATATGATAGAAAGGGTTTATATCCTAAGGAATGTCAAGGTCCTTTGACTGCACCTTCACCGTGTACGGTGCCCATTGGTGTGGCCACGAAGCGTATACCAAGAGCAAGTTCTAACTTAAAGCACATGCATCGGCACACACATCAAATGAAAAAGTGAAGCATTAAGGATGAATGCTTTTATTGGGCTCAAATACCTCACTGCAATAGGGTTGTATGTGCCTAGCCGTGCGATGCTCTTAGATTAACATTTCATTTTTAAGGAGATCGTATCTTAACTTATTTTACTATCCAAAGCAGTTTAATTAATTTCTGAAAAAATTATTTTTCTCAAGATTATTTAGAGTCAGAAAATTTAAAAATTTTAACAAAAATGAGTTTTTATGAAAATTAAGCCAACTGAATGAGTGGTATCTCCACTGTCGAAGTTAAGCTCATGATTTTGACAAAAATGTTTTCTAAAATTTTAGGAAGAATGAGGTTTTTAGGAAAAAGTTTAAGCTAACTGAATGAGTGGCATCTCCACTGTCGAAGTTAAGCTTATTTTTGAAAAGTTATACTTTGGACAAGCAATCAAAGTCAAAGAATACGGTATAACATACCGTGTATCCCACACTTAGAGGAACATTGTCCCTAATGTTCTCAAACTAAGTTTAAAATTCTTGTGAAGGAATCCCACACTTAGAGTTTGAAAATATTTTGGAACCCTATTTCTAAGTTGATTTGATTTGTGTGGGATTTAGAATCCCATACTTAGAATTTAAGCATGATGGCATAACGGCGAGTTATAGATGATGAAAGAGAATCACTAAGGAATGGAAAAGAAAAACTCCCCTAGAAAGGACTGAGATGTGTAAATGAAGATTCTGATTTAGATGTGTAGGTCGATCAGCTTGTGTCAGGATCTTTGCGTGATTCGTGCGTCATCTCGGTTTCTTCTCGGGGAACTTTCATACTTTTTACTCTCTCTTTTATTGCAAGTAATCTAAAAACTAACTAAGAAAAGCATAAAATAAGTAAATGATAGATAAACGATAAGATAGGATAGATAGATGGGTCCAACAAGATTACAGGTTGGAACCCAAATAGTTCATGCAGCAACAGTCAAATACAGTAATCCCAAATATTAGTAATAATAATAATAAGTGATACAGTTATCCAACACAAATGAAAATAAAAATCTGATAAGATCAAGGGTGAGAAGGATCCTGGTCGGATGGTGGTCCGTGAGCTGAAGGTGGCATGGAGTTGTAAGGTGCATGACGGGAGGCAGAGTGCTGTCCACTGGATAACCTGCGGGAGACTGATGCTGAAGATGAACTGCGTTGCCTGCCGGATGTTGGTGGCTGGATCGGGTATAAATGGAAGTTGGGATCTAGTCCCATCTCTGCAACCTCATATGATCCTAAGGAAGCACCATGCATCGGTTACGGTGGAAGCTCGGCAGAAGGCACTGGGTTGCTTTGAAGCATCCCTGTGAATCCTGAAAAAGTAGTCACAACAGTAGCAGTAGTCATATCAGGCAGATAATCAGTCTGCACCGGTACCTGGTCATCAACCTGCATATCCTGTCTGAAACCTGACTGAGGTGAGTCTGTCTCTGAAGATGTGTCTGATGTGGCTGACTCAGCTGGTCTCGGACGGGTCATGGTACGGGAAGATGGTTGTCCAATATGTGGGATATGCGGCTCATGTGGTGTCGCAGTGTGCACAGAGAAAACCGGCTCAGCCGCAGGAGTAGTCCTGGTACGGCGGGCTCGAGGAATCTCCATGTGCACAGTGCGAGTGGAGGATGTGGGTGGTATGGAGGTGTAGGGAACGGTGGTAGTGGGTGGCATCATGGCAAATGGATGTAGTGGCATGGTGTGGTAGTTGGGTGGTCGTGGGCCGCATACCCATGTAGGACGTGTAGGTTGTGGGAATCCAAACTCAGTAGCTAAATATGTGTCCTGTGTGTAATGTGAGTTAAGCATACCCAATATACCATACATGAGCTCGGATGATACCGGATCTCCCCAACCAAACTCTCGAACAGGCGGTATTAGTGGACTTTGAGCCTCAGCAGCGGCTGTCTCACCTTCCTCTCGCTCATGAGCAACAGCGGTTCTAGGCTGTCGGTGGACCGTGCTGTCATCGAACTCAAACCTAACACTCTTGCTCCTCGGGGGCCTCATTCGAACTCCCGGAATGATATCACCATCCTTCCATCTTATCTGCCCATCAGCATCTTTCTCTAGCAACCAAACCCTAACCATATAGTTAATGTCATATGGCTTAGATACCTTGTTTGCTACTGGTGTCAGGTTTCCAATCACCTCCTCAGTCAACAGCCCCATTCTCCTAACTAACTTAGTGATAATCGCTCCCATATATGCAAACTCTGACTCGGTGTAACCCGACTCAGTAAGGATTCTATCAGCAACCAAATAGGCAACATTAACGTGTTCCTGCTCTATAATGCTCTTAATGATCTGCAAGTCCTTTACCCCAACAGCTCCCTTAGTCTTCCACTTTCCTCGAATGCTGCAAGCGATGAGGTTGTGGAGAACTTGGTAGTGCTTATCAAGAAAGGAAGTGGCCTTGACATTGGACTGGAACTGATTTCCAGTCAATTCTTGCCAAATAGCAGTGTGGTCTCGCTGTTTTACCTCAGTGTTTGCCTTCAGGAAGAAAGGAGTGGTAACTTGATACTCAGTGTACAATTCAAGATGTCTGGCAAAGGTTGCTAATGACATGTGGTGAGGATTTCCCATGAAGTTGAATCTAATCATTCGGTCATCATTTCGCTTATCAATCGTTTTGTCGAACTGGAATGTTACCATAAACTCGGCAACTAACTCTTGTAAACATTTTCTTTAATCTCAAATAGATTCCTCCATGCGCGCAGATGTCACTTCCCTTCCTTAAATACTGTCAAATTTTCAAATCCTTCCTTTAAACCGATTTGCTCCAAATCTTCCCATACTAGGTACCTATTTTCTCCCAACTAATGTGTTAGCCATGTCTGATACCTTTCCCGTTTCTCTGGGTCCTTGATGGATTTTCTGATATACCGGGGGAAATCAGTCATCTGAAAAATAAGAGAAAACAAGAACATAGTGAATTACTAGGAATAATCACAAGTTATTTGACTAAATCATATTCTCAATTTTGAATAAAAATTCGAAATGTGGGCTTTAGAATATGAGCAGTCCCAAAACCTGTAATAGCTAAATAATACCACCAAACTCAATTTTCAATCACCACAAGAAACTTTAGTTTACAATAATAGGCTATTAGGTCTTAATGATTTCTTCAAGAAAAGTCAAAGACTTATTCAACCATAACAAGCATGTATGATAAAGAGTTAAATCTTAATCATGTAATTACCTTATCATGGCAAGTATAACCTATTACCGCATGCAAACAAACCATGATATTTAAACAAGTATATAGCAATTTTGACCATATCATGCAAGTATCGCAACAAAGCTTCATTAATTGACAAATGTGTTACTTGATTGTATCTTTTAAGTAATTATGGTATTCTTTTAAGTAGATACTATTTTAAAATTTTAAAAGTAGTTTGATTTAGAAAAATGTAGTATCTATTTAAGATTTACCATAACACTTTCAAAGATACAATTTTAAAACACCACCATGACTTTTTAACTAGAATGGTTACTAGTATTACTAAAAATTAAGCATTTTGACTTTTAAAGTCAACATTACCAAAGTAAGGTTTCCTTTTTGTCATTTGCCACATCTATCATAATACTAACTTGCATTAGCAAATCAAAGCAAGGCATTAGCATCTTCTTAAATTAAAACATCATTTTATCAAAGGTTTTGTTTCAAAATGGTGACGTTTCAACAAAAGTCAACTTTCCATGCTTACTTTAATTTGCTAACTTGACCATATTACGCATTTAACCACAAATGAAGCAAATGAATAAGCTATACTAATCATGTTTAGCAATAATCAATCAACAAACAACTTATCATAAGCAATTTAATCATTAATTGGTCAAAATGGGTTTACTAGTCACAAAAGTCAAATATAGTCAACTTTCCAAAGTCAAACATCAAAGTACTTCAATCTAAGAAGTAATACTAGTTCCTACATCATCCTATATCATCACTAAGCAAGAATCAAAGCTCAATTTCGCAATGTAAAGCACAAATCATCAAAAACTAACTTGAAACCCTAGGTTAACAAAGTTAGAGAATTTTGGTATTTTAAGCTTGGATCTTACCTTAATGAAGATGCAATGATGTTAGATGACATAAAAGTGACCTAGAAATGAAGGTTTGAAGCTTGGTTTGGTTAACAATGGTGGAAAATGGTGGGTTTGGGATGGTGGTGATGGGAGTCGCGGCCAAGGGAGAAGAAGGAGGGGGGAAAAAATGTTTTTGTGGTTTTGACTTTGTTTGACCAATTTTTACCCCTTTTTATTTACTTCTCCTTTTTACCATTTGTGCATAAATAACCTTTTAAATGTAATTACTAGGTATTTTGGGTAATTAAAAACCTTAGCCAAATATTTTAGCAAAAGTTTAAAATTTGATATTTGACTGTGCGCAACAAAAGATTGTTTTTTTAAAATGCAAGGAAAACTACTTAACTAGATAAAAATAAACAATATTTTTGGTTTAAAATTTTGACTCTTTAAAATCTAAGCAATTTAAAACTATATAAAATATTTTGATTTAAGATTTTACAAGTTTTCAGAAACTGCGCAGATTTTGCGGAGACAAAGATTTTAAAAGGGTTTTCTTTTTCTCTTTTTCTAAAACAAATTAAACCATTAACTAAACTAACTTATTTTTAACCTAAGAAAATTATTTTGAAGACCTAATTAAAAATTTGGGTTGCCTCCCAAAAAGCGCTTGTTTCAAGTTTGTAGCTCGACTATTGTTCCAAATCCATTTAAAGGGGATTGCTTGAAAGCAATCTTGAAGTATAGCGAGGAATAAAATCACAGTTTAGAATGTTAACGACATAATCAACTAGCTTGGCAGGGTGTAATGAAAAATTTTCGAATTCGCTAAGAATCCTACATTCTTTCTGGCCTAATTCTAGCAGATTGTTAACAAACTTATTAAATTCCTTTCTAACTTTCTTTTTACTTGAAATTCCTATTCGCATACCGCGGTCTATATTATTAAGATCGTGAAGAAGATTTCCTAAAATTCTCTGAAACCTAAGTTCCTCTTTTGAGTCGGGGTCTCCATTTGAAGTTTGCACTGCAATGGTGATATCCCAAATTAAAGATTTTTGAGAAACGGTAAAAGGGAATTTGGATTGATCGAACAACGAAGCGAGTTTAACATGAATATCTTTTCTTTCAGCAAAGAAAACGGCTTCTATCTTGTCGTCATCAGCTCCAGGAAATATTTCTTGCAACTTGGCGATTATATAAGCGGCGGGATCTACGAAGAATGGAAGTTTTCCAGAAATTACGAGAGTGATCGCAGGATCTTTAGAAGTTAATAGCTCAAGCTCTTTTATCATTGCTGCAACATAACGATTAATCATGGTTTGTGAAACTGATGGATAATCGATGCAAGCAAATAGATCCATGAGGCGATCTATTTCTGATAATAGCTTTCGCTCTTGCTCTCGATATCGAGTGAAGATACCATCTTCCTTTTGGATCGGAAGACAGTGGAGAACACCTACGAGTATGTCAATCCTTAAGATGGTTTTTCTTTGCTCGACTGAGTAAGGAAAATCAGATATATTTAAGTGTAAAGCAAATGCCTTACACACACCTAACCTCTTATCAGGGTCAAAAGAATAACCAACGTATCGGATTTCATTACCATCTGAATCTTTCGGTATCTTCTTATCAACAACACGATAGATGGTGTACGAAGGTTCAAAAATTGGTGATTTTGGAAGATGTTCATGAATATCCTCATTCCTTATGGGGATTCGTTCTTCATTAGATGAGGAATGAAAGGATTGAGTGTTTTCAGGAATATTATCGGCAAAATCAGGGAATCTAGGGATATTTTCTAAGGAATATTTAATCTCAGACGCAGGTAAAACCTGATAGCTTAGAATGCTAGAAGCAAAAGTTGAGATCTTCTGTTGAGATTTATGGGTTCCTAAGTCAAGATCTAAGAATTTCCCTAAGGTTCTAGAATCGTCGTCTGGGCTAGCGGAGGCTTCTTCCGATGATGAGTGAAAGTCGGATTTCAACTCTGGTTCCAAGTGGTTGAACAACTCAGCATCGTCCATAGCCATCATTTCTTCAGTCGTCTTGGAGGCGGAAAGAGAAATGGGACAAGAAGGCGGCGAATCGTAGAAAGATATTTTTGGATTTTTCATTTTATTTTTAACTAAGCTAATTTATTCTAAGTAAAGTAACTTTCGAATAGGTTAAGGACAACCTATACGAAAAGGATCTCCTATTTGCTTATTCTATCTAAAGCGGCTTCAGAATCGTAACGCTCTACGATCCCCGGCAACGGCGCCAAAAACTTGACGGCGCCCAAACGGTCAGTCGGGTTTTCACCCCGTCGTCGAACCGTCCGTCGGAGCGCGCGTCGGTTGAGTTTTAAAATTTATAAAGAGCTGGGGACTCAATTTATAAGTACTACCTATCACACAGGGTGAGTAAGCAGTAAGTATAACTCGAGGTCGTTCTTAAATCGGAGCGAATTGAAACGAAGTGATGCCAAAGATAGAGTTTCGCATTTAGGATGGGTTTTGTGCAGATAGGTAGGTTTTGGTGGTTTTCTAATTTAATTAACTAACTAATTAAAGACAGGAAAAGTAAATAAGATAGAGTAGAATCGGTAGCTGGGTAGACAGATAGAGAATTGCGGCAGTTGAAACTTCAATAATCAGTTGCGGGGATGATGCTTATTATAAAGATAATTGGGGACATTTTCAGTTAATAAACAGATGCATTATGGGTGTAAACACTAGGACCCTACTTATTCTAGCTAAGTACCAGAATTAGTATGTCACGAGACCTAGGCTATCGTGATTCTGATCAGAACAGGCTGCTCAACCCCCCACACTGTCTTTTTGGACAAGTGACCCTTCAAGGGTGCAGGAATAAGGTAACAGACTGCCACTTGGGTTATTCTGACCGTTCTTAACACCTAAATGTAAATGCCATTTCCTAAATATGTTCAGATTATTAACTTGTTATTCTAAACTATCAGTTTTGTAGAGTCTGGGGGTTTTAAGAACTCCGAACCACTGCTGGGCTTGACTTTCATCTCCAGACTCATTCCTTACGTTTTATTAGTTCAACTACTTCTGTCATGATCTAGCCTCTCCTTTGCAATCAGTCATTCAGCCCTAGGAACACCAGCGGGGTACAATGCATACTCCTTCCACAGTGTACTAACCTAGGAACAGTTGAAAAGAAAAGGCAGAGTCTTGCACCAAGAATGCTTCTTATTACACCGTGATTACAATACCAGCTTTTCTCTCTCTCTACTGCTAACCAACTAACTATCTAACTCTCTCTCTCTCTAGAGAGAGAAACTCTAGAGAGAGAAACTATCTAAACTATTCTAGAGAGAGATTGAAAATATAAAAATATAAGAAAACGAAGAAATGAAGTGTGTATGTTGTATGTGAAGTGTTGGATTTGTTGGATGAAGTGTGTTGAAATGATGAAATGAGGCTAGTATTTATAGAGAATGCACAACCGTATCCGTAGACCGTATCCAAACCTCAAAATGCACAACCTTATCGCAAGGGCAAATAAAAATCAGATTTTTATCACCCAAACGCACGATACGGCTGAGTTAGGGTGAATACGGCTGAACTGGACCGTATACGGCTGTGCATAGGCCGTATACGGCCTGCACAGACCGTATACGGTCTAGGTCCAGCCGTATACGGCTTGGACCAGCCGTATACGGCCTGGTTCAGCCGTATCCTGGCCTCTCGGTTTCCTGTTTCTTCGTTCGGGCGTAACTTCTTTGTCGTTTATCCGTTTTGAGCGTTCTTTATACCCACGCGTTCGTATTTTCCTAACGAAGAGAATGACATAAGTTAGAGGTCATAACTCGGAGCGTAGCTTAAAGTGCATTGAAATGAGTGAATGGTGGTGTGATAAAGCAGTTTTGCCCGGTTTCTTATGTTTTTCATGCCATTTTTAGTGATTTTTCCAACATCAACTCCGTTTTGACTTAGTTAACAAAACTTTATGAATAATGTCCTTTTAAGTATGTTTTTGTTAACTTTGTGCCTAAAATGTGGAAGATAACGTACGTAAAAACATGACTTTTTACGTGTTATCAGCTCTCCCAACAAACGACGCCAAGGTCGTCACTAAGTTTCTCAAACAACTATTTTGTCAATTTTGAGCTCCAAGAGCCAAGAGCCATAATCAGTGATCGCGGCACACATTTCTGCAATATTCACCTAATGAAAACATTGCAACAGTACGACGTCACTCACAAAACTTCAACAGCTTATCACCCACAAACCAATGGGCAAGCTGAAGTGACAAATAGGGCTTTGAAATGAATCTTAGAATGAACGGTGTTCAGTGATTGGGAAAAATGGTCCGATAAATTAGATGATGCATTGTGGGCATTCAGAACAGCATATAAAACACTTTTAGAAACCACACCATATCGTCTGGTTTATGGTAAAGCATGTCATCTACCGATAGAGCTGGAATATAAGGCATACTAGGCACTGAAAAAATGTAATTTAGACATTCCCAACATAGGATCCCATAGGAGAATGCAACTCAATGAACTAGCTGAGTTAAGAGATAAGGTGTACGATAGCTCCCTGAAATACAAAGAAAGAACCAAGATGTTCCATGATGCAAGACTCAAGCTATCAAAGTTTAAACCAGGGGACAAAGTACATCTCTTTAACGCACGCTTCAGGAAGTTCTCTGGAAAAATTCAAAGTCAGGTGAAGCGGACCATTTATAGTTTCAAAGGTATTTTCCTTTGGAGCAGTTGAACTCGAAGCCCTGAAAGGTAACTTTAAAGTTAATGGTCAACGCTTGAAACATTACATTGAGGACTTCCCCATTAATGAGGAAGTTTACATTTTCGAGCCACCTTGAATTATTCCCAGGTATCAAGAGTCAAGCTAGTGACTCTCTCTTAAACAAGCGCTCTTGGGAGGCACCCCAAGCTTATCTTAGAATAATTTTTCTTTTATTTTTGATTTCTTAAATCTTATCTAGTATTGTCATTCCAAACTAAATATTGCAGGATAGCTACTTATATGACAGCCTTTGAAATTAACAAATCTGAGATAAGTTTTCGTTATTAAATATGCAAATGCAGAAGTACTGATGATACAAATCAAAATATTTTATGAACAATCATCAGTTCTTTTCACATTTGTATATTCTTATAAACTTAAATGTTACCTGTTTTGTTTATGTTTTTCAGATGGATCCAGCAGAAACCAGTAAGAAGAGCAAGAAGCGAGGTAGAACCTGTAGAGGCAAGAAAAAGAAGACTGCTGTTCAGGATGAGAGTATGATTGATGTACTGACTACTCCACGGGAGCATTTGAGTCCTGCTGCACCACAGTCTGCCCCAGCATCTGGGCCGATCCCGACCTTGGATTATGGGATCACTACTTCAGACCCAGCAACTGCTTGGGCGCTCTTTCAAACATTGTCCATTCATCATGATTCAATGGCTGAAATCTGTGAGGCAGTCAGTCTACCGAGACTTCAGGACATCCCTTACAGGCTAGGTTCTGGTCCGAGAGCTTCTCGTCCACCATGGTCATTCTTCCCTCCTGCACCTAGCACTACTGATGCTCCAGTACAGGATCCGGGTTCTTCGAGTTCACACGTTAATCCTGCTGAGATGCTTGCAGCTGCTAGCAGATTTGATGTACCATCATCTTCTTCTGTCCTCCAGGATGCTGCCTTGCTGCCATTTACCCTGCTGCTGTTGCTGAGTTTGATCCTGATATGGATAATCTTCTAGATGATTAATTTATATTTACTTTATTATGTTTATAACTTATCTACTTTATTTATTTCTATCATACTACTATTCTGTGAGACCTGGTGATTATGACTCTATTTATGGCTATTTACAGAACTCAGTACTCGTATGAATGGATAATCTTAAAAGAAGTCTGGTTCAACCCAACTCCAGCAAATCACTCGCACCACTCCTTCACGAATCTGGTCCTACATCCAGTACCCACCAATCGTAGGGAAGTACATGTCTAGTTCTTATGATCTTTATTATGATAATTTATGCTCACGCCCACTTAAAACTCTAAGTGTGGGATTAACACCCCATATTAGAAAACTTGAAATTTATAAATGACTTAATGCAAAACCCTAAGTGTGGGATTCTCGCTACTTAGTGTAGAAACATTGAGGGCAATGTTTATTTTTAAGTATGGGATAGCAGTATACTCTTCGCACACTTGTTTAGATCAAAATTTATCAAAAAAATTCGAAAATAGTCCTCAGTGAATATATAGACCCTTATTTTGTCCAAAAATTTTAAAATTTTTTGTTATAAAAACAGTCTTGCTTCGACAGTAGTCGAACTACTTATTCAGCAGACTGACTTTTTCAAAGGTTTTTGAGTCAATAAGTTAAGAAAGAAGTACAGATTTTTTTTGCAAGTATTCAAAAGTCGGTAAATAGAGGCCGGAACATGTCAGACTCTAACTAATTCTAACATGAAAGTCTAAGAGGGGCATCGCGTGACTGGGCACATACAACCTATATTTGCGGTGAGGTAACTTGAGCCTAATATAAGCATTCATTTTTAATGCTTCACTTTCATTTGTTGTGTGTGACCGGTGCATGCATTCGGAATTAGAACTTTCTCCTGGTATGCATTTCGAGACCATATTGACAGGTGCCATACGTGGCATAGGTGCAATTAAATGACCTAGACATTTACTTAGGATAAAACCCATTTTTGTCATATCTCTTCAAGCCTAACCCTGCCGATACATATTTTTAGTATCGATGATCCGCCTAGAAAACCCTGTTGAGCCTTAACCTTTTCGTTTCTTATAAACCCAAATTTTTAAACCCACTCACTTCCATACCCACCAAAACCTTATCTTAGAATTTTTAAATTTATTGAAAAATACCATTTAGATATTCTTTTTGCTTTACCTCAAATTCTACAGATTTCGTGTTTACTTAGAACTTCTCGCGTGCATTCCATAATCAATATTCAAAAATCAAGAGTCATATGGTGCGGAAAATTGGCACCAAGTAAATTCGAAATTGTCAAAAGGATTGAAAAATGAAAGGATCTCAAAATGGGTAGAAAGAATATAAAAATCTCCTAGAAATTCCTTGGCAAAGAATTTCTAAACCAAAAATATAGAAAAAAGGAAAAAGAAATAAAAATGTGTATGTGAAATAAAGCTAAGTGCTTCAAATCTCTCAAAAACTCCGATTCTTGAAAATATAAATCTTCATTGCGTTCTTGAGGATAAAAGCCCATATAGCTATCTTCTTCCCTTATTGATTATCCATTTCCGTTTTCATTAAAAAGTGTATCTAAATAAAAAATTTCAAAAAGTTTAAAGATCCTAAGATAAGAAAAACCCCTTAAAACCTACAAAAAAAATCCACTGTCCATACCCTTTCAACCCCTACTTCACATTACAACCCTCTCAAATGTCTGGTGATAATTAGTGACGTCCCTGTCTAAGTGGTGGAGATTTGATTCTCGATCAAGCCTATGACGATGAATGCTGCATGACTGGTATATGAGCGATTTCGTTTGTTTAGAATGAAAGGAAACCCGATACAATTTGAGTAAATTGAGTGACCACCTGGTGAGATCGCCCAGTCATGTATATTCCAAGATCGCGAGAATTGAAAGCATGCCTAAGATAATCATTTTATAAATTCTTTAGATACGTCATGGCAACATCTCTCTTTTCTGTGCCGGAACAATACTTGTTTCAAATCCGTGCCCTTTTTTCTTTTCCTTAAAGACTCACCCATAAAATGATTTTCCTCAAAAATTAAAGTTTTTGGCAAATGACGGTTTGGAGTTTGCTTGAGGACAAGCAAAAGTCTAAGTGTGGGATATTTGATTTGACGCAAAAAAGTCACGTTTTTGTGCACCTTTTCAAGCCCATTTTGGTTCAAATCTTTTAATAAATATCAAATAATTAATGTTTTATGCTAAAAATGTAAAATGAACCAAAACTTAGACTTCCTTTCGAAAAATCACTTAAAATGCTCAAATAACGAACAAATCAAAGCTAAAATGATCCACTTGCGATTCTGACGTATAATTAAGCTAAACTGGCCTAATTTGTGTCATATTGATCTATAGGAAAATATAAGACCGTGGGCACAAGAATCGTTCGAATCTGACAAGTAACAAAGAAGTTAGAGCCAACCGAAGATCACAAGAACTACGACCAGTGCACAAGACTTACGATCCAGCAACATCCTCATTTCTTGAAGCCTATAAATAGAGGCTTTCACCTCCTCATTTCTAATCCTTCAACATCCCTCAACATCCCTCACATCCCTCATTCCATTCTCATTTCTTTCTCTCTCACACACACTTTCTCTCTCTAGAATAATATTAGTAGTTAGTTAGCTAGTAGGAGTAGAGTAGCAAGCTTACGAGCTTTGTACGGAATCGCTCCGAGACTACGGTTATGTAGATTTGTTGTAACGCCTAACAGGTTCTATTATATTATCCTTTCTTGTTATTTTTAAATATGTTGTGCTATTGTCATGATTATTTAAGAATGCATGCTATGATAATTGCTATGTTAGGCTAGATAAATCTGTGTTTTCTATGATAAATGTTATGCTATGGTAGTTATGCTTTAAACAATACTGTTACTCTGCTTGTATGAAATTAGGATATGTTTGAATTTATGAATTAATTCTCTAATGTTTTATTTATCCAACTTATGCTGTGGTTTGAAACCTATTGATATAATCCGGCCAATTGTAGAAATAGGTCCCTCAACTATTATGTGTCTGAATGATTCGATGAACTCGGCATGGCCGCTGTTCTCCTGATTGAAATAAATCAGAGGAGACACGGAGCATAGGATTAGAGATAAATTAGAATTAATCACATATATCGGATGCTTTTGAGAGAACTTTCGGAGCATCCGTGACTTAAACATTTATCCAAAAACTCTGCCTGAAATAAACTGATATTTATCCATGTTACACTACTGCATGTTCTTGTTTAATTGTTGCTCTAGGGTTTACATGCTAGTATCTGTTTGTCTACTGCGGTTGTTGGGTTTATGATTAGGTTTTCAAACATAGAATAATTACATACGATAGTTTAACTTGCTAGAATAATTACAATGATCTGTATGAAATAATGCCGAACAATTTAACCGATCGTTAGACAGACTTTTCCAACTTATTCCGCGGGGTCACTCCTGTTCACTTTATTGTTTATTTAACAATTCGTGCCATAATACGGACGTCTCAGACGACCGAGACTGGGGAATAGGATTCGAGGTTAGTTGTCGGTTAAATTGGTACTACATTTGGGAGAACTTCTGGTGTAGCTTACACTCCATATCTGTTATCCATGTGACATGTTATTTATTTGATTGTGGACAACTCTACATTAGATAAGTAATAGGATATGAGTTATGGCCCATTAGGACATATACATTAATGATACGGGATCTCTGGGTGAGGCATCGGAAATACCGTAAAACGGCTCAGTACTTGGTATTGCGCTGGAACCACCTCTGGTGAAGTACAAATGCGTGGAAGCCACGAAAAGGCCGTAGGTACAGTACTATGTTGAACATCGTTTAGAGACCCCAAATCAGCACTGCTAGGATTCATTATAATTAGAGCCTCGATCCTCATAACTACCCCTAAATAGCATGTACTGACATCATAGAAAACACTCACGTAATCTATAGATCTCTCGGCGACTACACTCCTCATTTACCTTTTTGTTTTTAGTTTAAGTAGAATAGAAAACAAAACCCCTCAACAAGTTTTAATCTCAGCTAAATTACCAAAGATAATTAATCCTCCTAAGATCCCATGCCCGTTGTGGTTTAAGAACGACACCTGAGTCATACCTACCGCTTATACAAGTAGTGGTGTAACTTAGGCTTCCCAGCAAAATATAAATTTTTAAAACCCTCTGATCTGCAACCCGACTGGACAGTCAGCAATGATAGGGAAGCAATTCCTTGACCAACTGTTGGGAGGCGATCACGCGTATCAAGGAAAACTGCAACCACTGGGGAGTACCTCTTTACCAATCTTTTTCCTTTGTTACAAATATACCATATCCACTATGCTTATCACTAAGTGTGGGATTCCAACCCAACACACACCGCTGAAAGAATACATCTTAATTGTGGGATTTTACCCCAGTCAGAGCTTAGAATAACATCGAGGACGATGTTCCTTTAAGTGTGGGATAGCAGTAGTTACACTACTGTAAAATTGATAATGGTATATTCTTGATTCTAAGCTCGTTGCTCTTTAGACCATCCTTCTCCAATAAGTAAATAAAAATTTTCAAAATTGAGTTAAAAATATGTTGAAAATGAAAAAATTTTAGACAAAGAATGATTTACTTTGGGGAAGAAGGATAAATAAAATACAAACTCCTTTGGAAAATTGGTTTAGTAATCCTATAAAGAGCATCGCATGACTAGGCACACAACAAACCAACTTTCGATTCATGAGGTATCTTGAGCCATATAAAGCATTCATTTTTAATGCTTCACTTTTTCGATTCTTGAGTGTCCCGATGTATGCGTTTAGAATCAGAACTTGCTCCTGTTATGCATTTCGAATCCGAATTGGTGTGTTAAAAGGAGATCGAATTACATCATTCCTAAAACCATCCATACACCCAAAAATGAAAATACGTTATCCCTACCCTCTCGAAAGCATCCCTCAAACTTCATAGAAAGTTCCAAAGATGAAAGAAGATAAGCTACAAGGATATGACGTCGAAAAAAAAATCAAAAGAAAAGAATTCGAAGAAAAGAAAGTCAAATGGAGAGAAAGACTCCTACCAAAAATCATGAGAAAAGAGCGTCAATCCCCCCAAAAATTCCAGCTTTCCTCTTCACAATATATATATACATATATATATATATATATATATATATATATATATACATATATATATATATATAAACTTATGAAAAACTAACACAACCCCCTCTCATATCAAAAACACTCCACTCCAAAAATCCTACATCACCCCTCCTAGAATGATTGTGGCTAGATCGACTTCGCGCTCACTTAAAAGGTAAGGATTTGATTCTCAATCAAGCCTATGATGATAAAAAGGAAACGCTAAACACTTTGAGTGATTGGAGTGACCACCGTGAGAGGATCGCCTAATCATGTATCCAAGATCAAAGATCAAAAGCATTCTCCCAAAGACTACAACCCTACTTTTTCAAAAGCACAAATATTTTATTTTTCCAAACCCCCTCCCCCCCCTCAGTAAAAAGTTCCGCCTCGAAATATTTCATTATCTACTTATTTCTAACCATGCTTGAAATTCGAGTTTGCTTGAGGACAAGCAAAGTTCTAAGTGTGGGATACTTGATATCGCGTAAAAAGTTACGTTTTTTACTACCGATATCTCTCTCATTCTGGAACAATACTTGGCAAATAAACTCAGATAATGTTCAAATCAATGAAACTTTATCAAGAAGGTCAAAATAGAGTTGCACGAGAAAAACCAAGCGAAACGGACAAAAAACGAAGATTCCACACACATTTGAAGATTCAAGACATCAAGACAAGATTTAGAGGCAAAGTACCCATCACTGAGATTTATCTTATCCAAGATATTCGTATTCAAAATACGAATCTAAGAGAAGAAGAATCAACAAAAACGGATGAAGAATGAAGATTCTACGTACGTCGGAAGATTCAAACGATTCGTATGAGACATCCAAAGATCAGAGACATATTTTGGGATTTCTTTTCATCAAAGTCTTCGTTTTTGAAAAACGAATCCAACGCAAAAAGAATCGACGAAAACGGACGCATAATGAAGAAGATACACACGAATCGAGAAACGAAGCGAAAGACGACGAACTGGGGCGGCAGGCTGCCAGCCGCCGCTGGCTGCATGGGTGGCGGTGCCGGCTGCCTGCCCCCGTCCCCCGTCCTCTTTTTCGTCCTCGCTCCTACTCGCAGGGTACACGTGCTAGGCCTTTTTCCGCAACTTTAGGGTACACGTGCTAGACCTTTTCTCGCTTTAGGGTACATGTGCTAGCAACTTTTCCACCTTTTGCTAACATTTTCTCCTAATGGCTAAAATGCATCAATTTTCAAGTATAAATAGGTCCTCCATGGCTCATTTCAAGACACACCATACACCATACACCACACCTCTCACCTTGTTATTTCTTTCATAATTTGTTAGATTTACTTTCTCATTCTATTAGGCTAGTTATTAAACTTGTTTAGAATAGAACGAAAGCAAGGAACGTGCTTGTAATCTTTGGTGTAAGCTTGGAGCTACTCTTATTAATTCTAGTATATTCCTTCTCGCTCATTAATATCGGTTCTTTCTATCCTTATCTATCTTAATTAGATATGTATACTTTAATTATGCTAGAGATAGTTTGTGCCATGATTAGCGAGTAGATTACTATTGTATTTGTTGTGATATAGTTAGCATAAATAATTATGGGATGATCTAAAATATGTCGTAAAGTAATATGACGGCCCCTATTCGACTGTTTACCTGATATAGTACTGGAAATGTTGTTAAGCAGAGTACAAATGTATGGAAGTTGGTAAACGACCGAAGGTAGTTGTATAATGGATCGAAATTATAAAAATGGAAAATTAATGAATGGACTTATCTTGTGATTTTAAACATAAAACTTATATTCGCCTTTCGATTAACTAACCTTGTAAAGAGGAGTCGCAAACCTTAATACTTGGTCAATAGTTATCTGTGTCAAAACTATGGTTTAATTCTAACGTCATGCAATCATCATAAAATGCAATGTGATTACGTGGAATTGCCATGAGTATAGTACACCTCCAATCACAATGTACTTATCATGAAAATATTGCGAAGCAATTAAATTCACAACGAAAATATCGGTTAACGATTAAATACATTGTGAACTACCATAGTATTTTACGATAACGTCTGGGTTTAACTTTATGTAAAAACCGCCAGCATTTTAATTAGATTAGTTTAGAGTAGGTAGGCTATAGGCTAAGTAACCATTCACGAAAACCTAGGGATTTGTTAATTGTACTGAGAAAGGCAAGTTTAAAATCCAATTTAAAATGATATATTTCCTTAAACCATGAAACCTAAAGTAAGGTACGCAAGAAACCTAAACACTTTCCCTTGCTTATCATGCTTGAGTTTGACTAATAGGAATCAATCAAATAAGTCCGAACATATTTTCTAAGTTAGTTGTTTGCCGGATTTGTAGTCTTTGTGGTATTAAGAACGGTTAGACTTGTTATGGACTTGTTACTCTGTTATTTCGCCCACGAGCGAATGCGTTCAATAATAAGGGCCACTTACTCCCTCGCAGGAGAGTGTGGAGAGTTGAGCATTATCTGTCTAATCAGAATCATGATACCCTAGTTCCTCATGACATACAGTTGATAACCGAATGATAAGAAATCTATGGGTTATACCATAAGTTATCGAATTTAGTAAACATTCCCAATTTAGATAAACGTTTTCTCTGAAAAGTCATCATCCCATATTATGAGCTAATGAAATCACAACAAATACTACTTTCCATTATCTGATTTATTATCATCTTTTATTCGCTTTATTTATTTACTTAGTTAACTGAACCAAAACCCCCAACGCACTTTTATAAAAACCTGTACTAGAAAAGAACGATTGATTGGATCACCTCCATTTCAATTCAGTTTCTCTTTAAGAACGACTATAGGTCATACTTACCATCTACTAGCCTTTGGTTCAGTAGTAATAAGTTACACTTAGACCCCAGCATTTACAAATTTAAAACACCCACCGATAGGCGTTGTGATCACTCGCACTTGTGATGATCGAAACCCCCATTAGGATACATCCCGGTACTATTTTTCCTGATTCGATCAACTTACCATCGGCTAGTTCTATGGTGTATTTGTCATCTAGTTTACAGGAGTCAACTTCTAAAAGTGGAGTCATCGTTTTCTACGACATCTCGATGATAGTGTTAGGATTTAATCAGTTTCATTTTGTTGGAATGTCATCCAAAAGTATAGTTTTGTTGGGATATTACCCAAGATATATAGTTTACGTTGGGATGTTACCCAAAATATATAGTTTACGTTAGGATGTTACTCAAAATATATAGTTGATGTTGAAAATATGTTGCTGGCTATTCTCCAGCGTTTTCAAATTAGTACCGGTCGTTCTCTGGCATATTAGATACTGGTCGTTCTCCAGTTTATCTACCAGTCGTTCTCCGGTTTATCACACTACTGGTCGTTCTCCAGCAAACCATAGTACTAGTCGTTCTCCAGTGTATTAAATATTGGTCGTTCACCAGTTTATCTATCGGTCGTTCTCCGGTTTATCACACTGCTGGTCGTTCTCCAGTGAACCATAGTACTGGTCGTTCTCTAGTGTATTAAGTACTGGTCATTCTCCAGTTTATCTACCGATCATTCTCCGGTTTATAACACTTATGGTTGTTCTCCAAAGAAACCACACAATACCGTTCATTCTCTGGTTAGTCAAAACATTGCCGGTACGTTCTCCGGTCAATAAATGTGTAATGGTACGTTCTCCAGTATCCTACTCAATGTGTTTGTAAGAATGTTATCCAAAGTTATAGTTTTTGTTGGAATGCTATCCAAAAGTATTTTTTTGTGTTGGAATGTTATCAAAAATATTGTAAAATATTTTCGTAAACAATTTGTATAAAAATTGTCATATAGAGTTTGTTATTTGTGGGGAGGAAATTTGTTTCGCAGAATTAGGTCCGATTACCCTAGTGGTTGTTTAAGACTCGGTCTTGATTAGTATATAACGACACTTTACTATGTTTTGTTCTTGTAGTACTTAAGAGGCTCGTTACTCCTATACGTATTGTGACTTCCATTTGTTCCCTCCATCCATTTGACTGATGATTTGTTAGTCCTAATCGTTAAATGTTTAATGAGGATTTGTTCAGTCCTTTAGAAAGTGAGAGTTTGTTTGCATATTAGTCAACCATGACCGAGTAGTTGTCAATCATGACTTTCGTATGATAGTGTTCCTATAAAATGTGATGGGATTCTTATGTATTTGTCAATTATAAGTTTTAGTATAGTACCGCGTAGGCAGAGCCCGCCGTACGTATGTTTAACAAAAATATGATTAGCATATTCCCATAACTGTCACGATATAGTCATCATCATGCTGACCTCAGCTACACTCTCTGCCAGTCGAGCACACTTTTCTAGCATCTGTGCTCGGGCACAGGTAGCATGGGCAGTTTCATTTTTTAAGTTCATGTGGCCTTCAACCAGTTCAAGGCGCTCGTATGTGGAGATCGTGTTTTCATCCAGTCGGGAGGTATCGCTTTGTAATTCTAAGACGTCATTTTGTGTGTCAGGGAGTTCCCTGAATAGTGTGTGGAGTACGACAACTAAGGTGGGGAGAGTCATTTCTATAGGTTCGCCGTTAATAGTAAGAGGCGGCGGTGTACGAGAAGAATTCCAGATCTCTAAGGTGGTAAGGATACCCTCAAGCACCCTCCAAATGCTTAAGCAGATGTGGCATCCAGTCTTGATGGGTAGTCTTGAGTTTCTTTAGAGGTGGTCCCTCCAGTGGTTCCGCAAACATGTTCTTTGTTTCATCTACTCCAGATGCCATGGTAGGTGTTGGAGCAGGCGTAGTTATTAAGTTTTCGTTGATAGACGTAGTATTGTCATCATAGTTATGCTTGGACGGTTCCTCATCGGAATCAATCACGTAGACAGTATGTTTGTATGACACACTAATATTATATGTAGTTTTTACGTAGTGAAATAGAGTTAGGCAATGCATGGATGCATGAGTGTTCTAGCCAAGGCTATAGTCTAGGTCTCTAAGACTTTCAAGTCTCTTAAAGACTTCTAGTTCGCTATAACCAATGTCTCTGATAGCAAATCTGTCACACCCCCAAATTCGTTGATTTTCTTAGTGGAAGCATTAGAGTAAACAGGGGTACTGACGTCAACATTTGACACTCATGTAGATCAGAGCATATGATTATTGCAGAATAATTAAATTATGATGCCATTTCAACAAGTAGTTTGTTATAAAAGGCTACAACTCGTCAAAGTCGTAGAAACAGTGTTATATAACACAACTAGTTATAAAATACATGTTTAAAAGGAATTTTCATATGTAGGACTGATGATTATCAGTTACACCAAAGAATCATAATTGTCCCAAAAGTTGGCATCCTAATTCGTCTTGGGTTGTCTAACTTCGTAAGTATGCATTCTTACTTGTGTTGTGAATTACCTCGAAAATATAGTAAAAAGACAACACATGGTTGAGTAAATTCACAGATTTTTATATGTATGGTTTCTTAAACCAAGTTCATTTATATGTTGTTGTCAAAAGAGTCAAATAAACTCCTCTCACAAAAGTTTGAAGGAAAGCATGTAATCCTAATCATGTTTGTATAAAGTCCTATAAGTATTTTCACATAGTTCGCAATCATAACATGAAGTCATTTATATAATCAGTAACATAGAATCACCAAGGAAATGATAAACAGATATTGCATGTTATAGCAAAAACATTAGCTATGTTTTTCACTCACTAAAAAAGTAAAAGTGGGGCTGTGAACTCACTGTAGATGTAGTGATGTAATAGCTAGCGGTTGAAAATAGCGTCACCCAAAGTATGTCAACAATGATATGATTATGATGATGATGATGATGAGATGATAGTTATGTTTTCATGGTGGTTTTTGTGTTATAGTGTTTGAAGATGATTATATATGTGAAGATGATGTTGGTTCTACTCTTGCTTCACTTCCTGCTACTGCTTTTGCTTTGTTGTTGCTGTCGATGGAACCAAAGAAAAGAGAGGAAGAAGTACAGTGTATGTAAATTATTGGAGGTGGTTGTGTTGGTTGATCATTGAACTAATGTGAGGGAGTATATAATATACGACTAGTTTTTCAAATGATATGGCCTCAACCGCCATTGTCTCTCAATTATCGAGAGTTTGGTGGCTATTTTTACCCGTTAATTTCGTGTACGGATCCAATTGTGTACCAGTTTTCATTAAATTTTCGTAATTATATTTTGAGGTAATTCTTCAAATACTTTATTATGAAGAAGAAAAATAATACTTTTATTATTTTTGACATTTGGGTACGTTTTGTATTTGTTTCTGTTCACGTGCAATACGTTTTAAAGAAACATATAAATGTTTTCATTTTTTTTTTGTTCCAACTAGTTCCCATAATATTTTTAAGCAAAAGTTATTCAAAAGTATTTTTAAGTTCTTTCTAAACTTTTGTATCACGTTCGATACGTTTATTCCCTAAAACGTATAATGTTTTATATTATCATAATAATATAGATTAAATAATATGTGTAATTAATAATTTCATATTATTAATTAAACGTTCACCAACGATTGCATTTATTTTTGTCGGGTTCGTTCCGATAAGTTTGTACGCAATTATAATTAATTATGAAATATGTAATACTTTTTGTACAAAAGTATTGGGCTTGCTAGACTTATCTCACATCATTAGTTTAATTTGCTTTTTGGTAGAGAATTAGCGTAAAATGCACGTGTTTACTATAATTAATTGTACTCACATTGCGGGGTGTCATATATTTCTAACAAGAATTACAACTTTTGTTTTTAGTTAATTGACACTTGCTCATTTACATGTTTTTAGTTTTTCTTTTATGTTTTAGTTGTTTAGTTAAGGGTTAAGTGCCTGAAATGCATATAACTATGCGTTAATTTTCATTGTGTGAATATAACTAAATTGATCTCCATTGTATGTACGAAACTATTTATTGATATCCATTGTGTGTATATTTGTGACGTGTTCTCAGTTATACGGCGACACTTGACATCAGTACAAGTTGATAACTCACAAATATACACACAATGGAGATCAATAATTAGTTTTATACATACAATGGAGATCAATTTAGTTACGATCAAACAATGAAGATTAACGCATAGTTATACGTATTTTCAGGCACTTGCGCCTTTAATTAATTGACACTTGCTCATTTACATGTTTTCAGTTTTTCTTGTATGTATTAGTTTTAATTAGTAATGCTTACAAGTTTTAGTTTTTATTTAATGAATATTAGCATGTAGATGTGATTCAACTTATAATGGTGATTAAGAATAGTATTATCACATGTACATAGTTGTGATTGTATGAAGTTTAAAGATTTGAGTATTTAAATAAATAAACTTGTTTAATATTCATTTTTGTTTTATATTTGTATATAATAGTTGAGAACAAATGGCATCATTTTAGATGCCTATGTGTCCAAATTGTAGAAGTTATGTTTGAAAGATGTTTTTTTATTTATAAGTTAATGATATAGAATGAAATGAAATGGGTATGATATTTAATATTAATTAAGAAATGTAATACATAGATTAGGGAGTGAGAGGTAAATAAATAATCTCACAATAATTATTTAGTTTTGACTGAATTATCTATTTTTTAACTTTGACCTTAAAGAATTTTGTTTGTGTTATATAATACTCATGCTAAATATATGAATTGATTGAGTCTTAAATGCATTTTCATTGGTATAATTTTCATCAAGTGTTATATAACATAAACAAAAATATATAAGGTCAAAGTTGTAAAAGAAAGAGTTTAAAAAGTCAAAACATGACAATCATTTTGGGACGGGAGCATTATTTAGGAGTTAAATTTAACCATTGTTGATATTTTTACATATGATATTGGTTCTTGTGAGAAAGAGGTTTTAGAAGGGAAATGAGAGAAGCAGGTGTGGAGGTGACAAGCGTGCTCCTCCATTTCTCCACCTGCTTCATTTCCCTACCTTCTTCATTTCTATACCCTTATCATTTTCCGTCACTTTTTTTCTTAAATTTTTTTTAGTGATTTATTTTTTTATATTAGTTTTTTTTCTTATTATTAATTTTTTGGTTTTTTTTTAAGTTTTCTTCTCTTTTGTTTTAGAAAAAAATTGTTATCATTTCCTTTTTCTTTTTGTGCGTTTTTCAACCTTTTCACTTAACCTTTTTCACGACTTGTTTATCATTCATTTTTACTTTTTTCGCGTTTTCAACTTTTTTTCTGTCGTTGTTTTACCTCACGTTGTTATATGTAAACACAACTTTATATATAGTATTACCAAAAAAAACTTTTATATGATGCATTATATTCATACCTTGAATAATATAAATTTTGATATAACAAAATTATAACTTCAATGCATGTCGTAAAATTTAAATTATGATGCACTATACTTTATAACTATGATGCACCAAGATTTATATACTAATAATGTTCATTATATATCTACAAGTCGGAGAATAGTATTTATAACTATGATGTACCATATTTTATAACTATGATCCACCATGTTTTATAATTATGATGCACCACCTTTTAATTCAGTATATTTTGAAAGCCAATGCATGATATATTAAACACTCGATACATCATGTTTTATAATTATGATGAACCATATTTTATAACTATGATGTACCACTTTTTAATTCAATAAAGATATTTTATTGTATATTTTGAAAGTCGGATCCATGATATATAAACACTCGATGTATCATATTCAGAGATCATAATTTATAATGTTAGTTAACACAATAATAATTTACGTTTGTTGCATCTTGTTTTTTATATTCATCTACATCATAATATATGATATCTGGTGCATCACAAATGTGAATATAATGTATAAAAGAAAAACCTAAACAGTAAAAAAAGTTTTTAAAAAATGTTAAAAACTTGTTTTTTATTTTTAAATGTTAAAAGTGAAAAAAAATTTAAATCTAACAAATAATATTGAAGTATTTATTTTTGATAAAAGTGTTATATAAGGTCTTACAAGTAAACAAAATTCATTTTAAAGATTAAAATGTTTTTCTATTATTTTTTTATAACAATAAATTTTAAAAAAAAAAGTTTTTGGGAAAAAGGAAATAAAAAATATATAAATAAATAAATAAAGGGGGAGAAATGGATAAAAAAGGTAAAGAAATGAAAAAATAGATGGATGAAATGGATAACAAGGTGGATAAATGAAAAAATGAAGGGAGAAAATGGATAAAAAGGTGAAGAAATGAAGATGATACTTATCACCTTCTCATTATCTTCTCTTCCTTCCCTTATTTTTGCCACTTCTTCCAAGAACCTCACACTTGTGAAAAAATCAAGATCTCAAAATTATAATAAATTTGGAAGCTATGATGTATTCAGTTTTAAATTTAAATTTGTTACATATGATAATTTTTATTGAAAACAATGTATATACTCATATTAATTGAGTATCTATAACAATTTCAATTTTGTCTTTCGCATTGTCACGAATCTTACAACTATACATATACGAGCTACAACACTTTACATTTAACCTACTAACATACATACTAAATTGTTTAATTAAAAATTTCTAAATAAAATATTAAATGTATAACAATTTCAATTTAATTATCCGCGTTGTCGCGGGGCTTTAAGCTAATATTTTTAATACAAAAACAAATAAACTTTAAATTTATATAAAATTATAAATATTAAACAAATTAGACAAAAGCCAGTTTTTTCCGATTCAGATAGCCGGTTCAAAAACCATTTGTGCAAGAACATGTATGACCAAAAGAGCTTGTTACGAGTACTCAAATCAGGACTAAGTACTCAGCGGTGTTATCAAAGGCGAAACTACACAATGAAAGGGAACAAGTTGAATTATATTGTTTCATATTGGGAAAGAGTTATCCAATTTTTATGATTCATATCGGGACAGATTTTAAGATAAAACAATTAATCACACATTATTTTCGTTATTTCTACCAAAAATCCTTGACCTAATATATTAATTTTATAAAATGACGTAACTTATTTTTAAAGATAAATTTGTATAATTGTTGATCACGAAATTTTCACTTTTCATTCATTTTTTTTATCTTAATAATACTAAATCATCACTCTCTCTTCTTTTCATTTCCGTCTAATCACATTCTCTTTGTTTCTTTTCTTTCTATGTTAAACTCTGAAACAGAGTGTAAATGTACTACCGAAATCGTTATCCCATGTCAATTCCTGATTCAGTGTTCCAAACTTTATATTTAATGGTGTGCTTGGGTTGAAATGGGGAATTGAATTGGGAAGGGGAAGGGGAATACTAAGGAAGACAATGAGCATTCCTTAGTATTATCTTTGCCATTGTGGTTGCTTGGTTGAGTGGCAAATTGGCTCGGCTCAAGTTAAATAGGTCCAGCGTACCAGACTACTATATTAGACCCAAATCCAACATAATTTGTTAAACGGGTTGTAGGTACCCATTGAGAAAACAGATTAATGAGTTGACATGTTGGTTTCGGGTCAATGAGTAAATATATTTGTTGCTTTCGAGTTGGTGGGTTGACCCGTTAACCCGAGTCCGACAAGAACAACTAAACGGGTTAGACGGGTTAATGGTTGAAATGATAGTTTTGATTTAATTCATATTGTTGGGTGAGTTTCAGGTAAAACGAGTTAAATTTAGGTTTGATGGTCTGACCCGTTAACCTGAAAAACCAAACGGGTTGGAGAGATTAGGCTTAGCGGGTTGACAGCTCAAGATAAGTATAAATGTTATATGTTAGGATGATTATAAGTAATGATACCTATTACTCCTAATTTGGTGGGAAATGTATGATTACCCACTAATGAATGTTTGCATTCTATTTAAGTATACCCTATTATTTATTCCCTTTCCCATTTCTCTTCCCTTAATACCTTCAACCAAGCACCCCTAAAAACTTCCCTACAATAGTGCTGGTTAGATTCCCTTTTAGCTTCTAGTTTTTAGCTTGAAAAACACAGATGATCGAACTATACAGAAGATTCTGAAAGGAGAAGAATCGTCGCCATTAATGATCATGTTGTTTCAGCAGTTCCATAATCATCCGATCGCAGTACTAATACTTGCCATGTAACCCAATAATTTTTTGAGCTTCCGATAATTTGGTTACTGGTTAATGTTACGAAGTATTACTTTTGGGATAGTTTCGTATTTAGTTGTATACTGTGTTACGAAGTACCAATACTTGCCATGTACCACCATGAACTGATGAGCATATACTTTATGTACATGAACTGATTAAATTCTTGTACATTTGAACATAAAGCATGAGCAAAAAAAACTGAAATTAAACTTTTCGTATCTTCTTATGCAAACAATGGAAATTCATCTATTTTATCTAATGCAATAGAGCACAAAGAATTAAATGGGGGTGTGGTGTATGAACCCTTAAATAGACTCTCGAAGATCAGTCTGTACGCTGATTCTGTCAAATGTAGTCCATCCCAGTTTACATAAGTACTCGGCTCTGCACATGTAATTGATGATGAAGATGCACACTCTGCTGATTGATTGTAATTGAACGGCCCTCCACCACCACAACACGCCTTTAAAGCTCCGTTAGAAAAACCTACAATATTCGATACTATCCTTAGTCGTAACATGCATAGTAAAGTAAAATCACATCAATATAAAGTATTCCCAATATGAGGTATTCCGGCCATCTGTCCCAAATTTATTATCCACGAAAAAAAAACACATACTCTAAGGAAATATAGTCGAACACTATTTTAGTTTTTGTAAGATGACGGTTTTACCTTTTTCATTTTACCCCTTATTTACAGTATATATACTTGAGGGGTAATCTAGGGAATTTAGTTAACTATAATACTATATATACACATCTCTTTCTGCAAGTGGACAAATAGAATTGCGACAGCTAAAGAAAATGGAGTATGATAATATGATTTATACCATTGATATAAAGCTAATTAGTGAAAATATGGGTTACCAAAATCATTTGGAGAGCGATAAAACTGCAATGCAGCGTTATAGTAGTCTCCATAGATGATATTGACACTGGGGTATAGCTCTCGAATTTTATTTAATTCACCCTTGAGAAGTTCATTGTGGTACTCTGCAAATTTGTTAAACTGAAACACACAACCAGTTGTATCATACTCTTCACTATCGATGCCATCGTAGATCGTCAAATAGACAGGCGAGCATCCGATTGGTAGGTTTCCAGGAACAATTAGAGTTTGTGCTCCTAGATCAATGAGGTCCTGCATGCATGCATTCCACCAATTGTTTATGTTTAGCGTGCAAACTACTACTTACCTTATAAATGATTGTGCTCAAATTAATTCGTACATTAATACTTGAGGTAATCATTTTAACGACAAGAGGAACATATGGCTCAATTTCATCAATAGATTTTCCGGCAACTACTGCATGGTTGTAATCGTTCCCTCCAATCTCTCCCATAAGAATCAAAGAACTTTGAAGTAGTTTTCTGCAATCTGGAAACAATATTAAGCTTAACGAATTAGTTGTATTAGTTGAGTAAAAGTACACGAATCAAAACTGTATGATATTTTTTTCTCCAAGATGATTATCAACTCATATAGAGCAGAAATTGGTATCGAACTAACTGTATTCTTGACCTATTTGAGACCCATTTGGATGTATTGAGCATACATGCTGACACACTCAATTTTATGCCTAGATTTTCGTAGAATATGTTTTCACATGAATAACATAAAGCATGCAAGTGTGTTAAATCCATAAAATTGAGAATTGTATGCATCTATTTGATATTTTTGATAGATGTTGACTCAGATTCCAAGTCTTAGATCAGGAAGGAAAAGCTTTAGGCCCGAAACAGCTGAAACCCTGAATACAGTTTAATTGTCATAGCGAATAAAAATATGATACAGTTACACATTTTTAAATTCATCAATGGATTAAGATACAGTTACATATTGAGATGAAAACAAAAACCAAAGAGTTGGGTAGAAAAATAAAAGGGTAAAATTAGTGAACGATAACCCGAGTCCAATATTTGACGGTTAATATAAAGCACGTTGGTCATCTGTTTTCAAACGACTAAAGCAGTTGGCCCCTATTTCCGAGGAGCAATGCTATGCTTATATAAAGTTTACATAAAAAGTTTACATAAAAATACATACATAATAAGGTGGACCAATCATGTGATAAAAAAGAATTAAGAGAGAGAAAATAATCATGTCATTATGAAAAAAATTTATGTAAAATTTATATAAATTTAGCATTTCTCAATCCTGAGGGTACAAAGGCTAAGGTTTCCGTGAAAGATCAAAAGTGATTGTCGACAATGCTAACTAATATGGTGTTTCCGTGTGCGACTTAATGTAACCGTCAGAGTAATGTTGATGGCCTGTCTCAAGACTGAATTCATGTATGTCCTTGTAAACCATCCAAATTATGTCAATATCCTTGTAAACTTTAAAATTACACTCATATCCAAGTGTGGACCCAATGCAAAACGGAGGGGGTCCCGCCCCCATGGCCCAACAATTACCACTTTATTTTAGTGGAGTTATCATCATTTTTCTAGCTGACCCAGTTGCCTAAAGGTGTCAGGCCCAGCCCAAAAACAAAACTTAGACTTCAATTGTGAATAGGCGTGATCAAAAAAACCGGGTTGGGTAACCGACCCGGTGACAACCCGGAAAACCGACCCGATTTATACCCGGGTAGTCAATACCCGGTTCGATTTTTACGAGTACCCGGCGGGTACCCAACCGGGTACACACCCAGACACTTCAAATCGGGTTGTACCCGGGTTGTACCCGAACCGGTTCCAAAAACCGGTTTAAAAACCCGGTTTGGACCCAGTTTTTTCACTAGCCATTGTGTTTGAAGTTGTAGCCGTTTTATATCCGTTTTTTTTTACTTTTTTTTACCATTTTGCCATCCTAAAACTAGTATAAATAGATACCTTGAGTTTGGGTTAGTTACAACACTCAAACGCACTCATTTTAGTGAAAAAACACTCAAAACGCTTACGATTTACATACGAAACTCTCAAAACATTACTCTCATCCTCTAAAAACGTTCTCAAAATGGCAACTCAAAGTTCTTCAATTAACAATTTTGTTGGTTCGTCAAATGCACCAACTATTGTTCAAGTTTTTCAAACAAAACGTAATCCGGAGATTTGGTGTAACTTTGACAAAGTGTTGTTGTCGGATGGTTCGACTAAGGCACATTGTAAACGATGTGGGAGTTTTTTAAAAGCCGACTCCAACTCAACGTTGAACAAACATACTTTAAAGTATTGTAGTTCAAACAAAACTAATCCGGAGGAGGGTCAAGCAACCATGTCACGGGATGGAGGTATTTTCACATACCAAGCGGACCGGTGTCGAGAAGCATTTGCCGGCTTTGTGATTCAAGAAGCTTTGCCGTTCTTCAACATCAGTTTTCAGGGTTTAGAGCGAGTGATGGCTAGACCGAAAACTGTAGGGTTAGTTCAGTTTCAGGGGGCACAAGCTATTTCAGTTGTCAATAATAATTACGTGCCCTATCAGGAACCATCAGAGGAACAATTGGCTCAACAACCCAGAAGAAGAAGACATCGGCAAGTGGAACATGGCCATCAAGAGGAAGAAGCTGCATACGAGCAGCCAGAGCAGGGAGGTTTCCAGCAACAGGGCGCAGCACTACCATCCATGCTAGATCTTATGCAGGGTATTCAGGGCATTCAGGTTAGCCACAATGATTTTTCACAGGAAACCAGGTATGAGTTTGCAGCACAGCGCTACCACAACGCTTGATCGGCACACAACACCCAAAGACTTTCTGAAGTGGTGCCCAACTACCGGCCTACAGCCTACAACTACCCACCTATGTGGGGTCAGCCTGGAGCAAGCTATCCACCACCGGTTTATGACGAGAGTGCCGCCTTGGCAGAGCTGCAGGAAGAGTATCGAAGGCAGCAGGAGAGAGAGCAAGAGGAGCGTGGATTCCCCTATGACTATTCCCCATTTTGAGTGCTTGCGTGCCTCATGTGATTTAGACACTTTTAATTGATAACGGTTTATCAAACTACTTTTAATTTTATGTTTGCATATTTTGAAATACTTGACTAGGGATGACGTTTGGGTACGTTTTTGTACAACGACATCCCAAAACACTTGGATTTAGGTAAATGTTGGTGTGAATGGTAAAAAGGTGGATCATAGAAACTGTACCCGGCTGGGACCATGGATACCCGGCGGGTACTCACTGGGATGGCGTGAGTACCCGGCTGGAACAAGGATTACCCGGCTGGTAAAGAGTACTCGGTTTGGAACCGGGTATTGGACCCGAACCGGTTCTTACCCGGTACAAATCGGGTACTATAGGGTTGGGTTTTCCCCCACCCAAAACCGGGTCGGGTCCGGGTCGGGTTCTTCAGGAACCGGTTCGTTGACCGTTGACCAATACCCGGTTTGGGTATTCGGGTCGGGTCGGGTAGGGCTAAACCCGGGTTTTGTTCATGCCTAATTGTGAAATTCTAGTTTGATAATTAATAACTAAAAATTTAGAAGCTAGCACTTAAATTTCTTATCAATAAATTATGTAAATTTGTTGACGGTTTCAAAATAATTAATTTTAATGGGTACCTAATATAATAATATATTTTTTTTTCACTTTTGAAACTGTTGTTGGTTTTTATTGTTTAATTCAATTCTTCTTGTTATTTCGGTTAAAGTTGCATATAAGGTGTTTAGGTTACAATTTTTTCTTAGTTCAAAGTTTTAACGTAAGTTTTAAGGCCACACATTTTACTTTTTCAGATCCTTCACTGCTCGTATCCTTTGAAACCTTCAAAATAATCATCTATATCCAAACTGTTATTTTATTTATAATTTAATTATTTTGATTTATAAAACTGTTATTAAAAAGTCGATTACATGTTGTATGACTTTTTTACCCTTCTCATATTAATCAAACTCTAAGTCTCATTGAATTTTTGACCTAGATTACAATAGAAATTCCGATGGCCGAATCTAGAAACAAATACAACATTATTAAAATCTTAGTTACCAATTTAGATTCACTCTAACTAATTATGCGATTTCATTTCATATTTTCGCAGCAAGCAAAGCAAATAATTGTTGCAGACTCATCGCCAAAACACATATATCATACTTTTATATGATTGGTAATACCACTGACTTTGGTAACCCGTTTAATAATAATGTTTAATTAAATATTGTATTATTGTTTATTTTCGATTGTTTAACGTTTCAACTGTATTCAACCAATTCCAAACAAGAGAAAAGTTTTACAATCTGTGAGTTTGCTTGATTTAAGGAAGAAGGGTAAAAGGGTCATACAATTAGATAAATGATACGTAGTATTTAATAGTTTTATTCATGAAAATTATTTAACTACGATTAAAATAGCTATTTGGATATTGAAGAGTATTTCAAAAGTTTCAAAGATATTGGTGTAATTTTAAAGTTTACAAGGATATTGACGTAATTTGATTTTGCAAAGATATAGATAAAATTCTCCATTCATTGGGTGTAAAGAACTTAGGGAAAACTTCTTTTAATGTTAGAAAAGAAAAAGAAAAATAAATCAAAAAGGAATTCAAACTATGTAATTTTCATGTATGTGACATAAAATTTTCATGCTTTTAGCTAAAAAATATGTAATGTTCATGATTTGATACCTTTGGAATCATTATTTTCAGCATGTACAAAGCAAACTTTTTGCATATCATAATCACATTATATATCATATCTGTATCCAATAATATCATATATCTTTATCAATAATGTTTGGGACAACGTGGATATTATCAATCATCAATAATAATACTCCTTATGTCTCGATTTTATTGTCCAGTATTCCTTTTATGGATGTCACAATTTTATTGTTCACTTTCATAAATTAATAAGGATAATGAGATAAAAATCTTTTATGCCCCTAATTTATATATGTAAGACAAAAATAAAGGTAAAAAGTAAAGGGTATTTTTTAAATTGCGTATTTTTTGTCTGAGGATAATAAAATTGGAACGGAGGAAGTAATTGTGAATCTAGTATTCTAGAATATACATAATTAATGCCTATGAAACATTAACGTGTATCATATAAATGTTTGTAAGAAATATATTTTAATTTAAATTAATATAACTAAGCTTTCATCACCGTATATTTCTATTTAACGAGGTAGATAATGATAGTCTAACATACATGTTGACTTGAACCATTAATGTGTAAAGTTTACTTATGTCCTTCATTCCCCTTTTTTTACGCCTTCTCGTCTGATTCTTCACCTAAAAGTTAACTTCGGTTCTTTAAATTATATGTAGTAAATCGAATGGAATTTGGATAGATTTGAATTTGTGATTTAAGTTCGTCAATTGCAACTTTGTTGCTTTAATTTGTTCCAACTTCTTACTAGTTAGTCAAATATGAAGGGAAGTAAACTAGGTGTTACTTTTTTTTTTCCATCGCTGATTTATTTCTCACTGTGTTTTCTTTAGCAATGTTTTTAACAATACATTGTTTCGAAGGACTCCGATGTGATAAGTTGTCTTCCTAAAAGTAATGTTATGAATTGTTGATTAAAGAATTTAATAATTTTTCGTAATATGGAGAAAATTTGGTCTACTTCTCATTTCACTAATTTGAGACCTTCCACTTACAAACTTTACCCATTAATCCATTACTATAAAAAGAGTCTACAAAATAAAAAATTATATCTTATTGAACTATAAGAAGAGTAGGATACTGTATATTTCTTAAATCATATGTTTTTCAAACTATAACATTTATAGGTGGAGACGTTGGGTTTCATTATTTATTGGGTGATGTGTGCGGTTGTTGAGGTATTAAACTATTAATAGCTTGTGTGTGTGGAGAAGAAAAATGAATTATTAATTTTGATAAGCAACAACAATTAATTAATTGTAATCAAAATTCCGGAGAAAATAGTAAAAAGATTCAAAAGAAAAGATGGTAAGAGCCCAGAAAACTTCGTGTCTTTTTTAACGTTGGGACTTGGGAGTATGTGGTTATCGTGTTGTATTTGATGTTATTGTTCAAATTTTAACACCAAGTTTAATAGTGATACTAAGTCAACGACCCCTAACTCTCAATGTTTTGAAAACGAGTTAGACCGGTCCGGTCCGATCGGGATTTTAGTAATTTCCGGGCGGTACAAAACTAATTTTGACCTTTTTGAGAATAGTTTGACTGGTCAATGAACCGTCCGGTTTTCTGGGCTTCACTGGTTGAACCGGGAACCGGAGTGGTTTTAAGTCGGTTTTGAATTGACGGTCCAACCGGTTGAACCAGAAACGGGACTTTCTATGGTCCGATTCAAAAAACGGTTTTCAAAACATTGCTTATTCTAAGAAAGAAATTAATCAGGTGTCAATTTTATAAGCAGTACGTCTCACCTTCTTAAGGTAACTTACTTGATTGTATTGTATCTTTTCAAGTTAACTTTGTATGCGTTCATACAAATTTAAAAATGTTAGATAAGACAGAGAAATCAAATAATATAACAAAGACAACATATAATCATATATATTTTAGAATAAAATAATCATTATGTCATTTTCTATGAAGCGATGTAGTTGTCAACAAAAGCGATTAGATTGCATTAATATTAACTTAATTACTAGAAAAACATTATGACAACTCAAAAAATGCATAAATTGTCAAAATGAATGGCAAAATTATTAAATTTTAGTAAATGTCAGTAATGAACTTGTTTAATTACCTGAAATTGAGTCACACAAAGATGACAAAGATTGCTTAAACCACCCAAGTTGAACTCCCAAAGAAGCATTTGCAGGAACATTATATCCTCTAGCTTCATGAAACGACGAATTCAACGCAGTTGCACTCGCAACTGCGTAATTCAGTCCAAATCGTGAGTTCGCAACATCCTGATCATGTTGGAAATACGGTGATATCAACGGAAATCCAAGGCTCTCAGCTTCACATAACCAAACAATCTATATTTAAATAAAAAAGGTACGGAAAAACAAACATATATAGACACTAGCTTCCAAAAAAGGTCGAATATATATAGTACCAAGGAAGTCGATGATGAGACGACCGTTGGAGCAACGACCAGTGGGATTATGGAAGTACGTTTCGCCATAAGGAGGGAAAAGAAAATGGGGTGGGTCGACATTATCGTATTGGGCAAGTACTTTCGCATTACCTGTATCAGCTAACGAGTCGCCAAAGCTAATAATAGAGGTGTAACACCCATTAGAAATGGGTGATGTGCAACCCAGAAATAGCATCCAAAAAAGGAAGAAAATGGTGGGCATTTGGACTCTTGATGAAAGGAACTTGATTATATTTATCTTTTATAAAATTCCAAACAGAAGGAAAGTAGAGTTTGAGTAATGAGTGAATTTACATTATTGTCCTTGGAGTAGTATATTGATATATGATATGATGTTAGGTGATCATTTTGCATCAGAGAAAGGTTGGGATATCTCGACCCCCACAACCCCCCATTGAAGATTTGATATACAAGCACTAATTTATAGTTTAATATATCTTTTTGTCTTCAGAACCTTCATACAAAACTGTATTAATATCCTCCTCATTATTACACTTTCCGTTTTAGATGTCCACGTTACTATTTCCGTTTTAGATGTCCACGTTACTATTTTGATAAAAGATTATAATTATAATAATTATTATTATCATCCAGGGAAGATTGAAGTTTGTCACTAGCTAGCTATGGGTCATCTTTAACTATTGATATTATGGTGCATATATTTCAATATAAATAGATGACTGGGGGCAACTAATCTGTCTTCTTTAGGATTCATCAAGACCAACCAACAGTTTCATTTTATTATATACATATTTGTATACATCATAAAGCTAAATGGCATTAATAGATTAATCGTTAATTATCAATCATATAACTATTATAAAAAGGATATGATTTCTTTTTGGGGAATAGCTATAGCACGAGAGAGGTAAGTCCTTTTTTTTAGGGAAAAAAAACCTTTTATGAGAGTACTATTTGGATTTTAACACACACACACACAAATTTGAAGTAGAAGGTAACATGACAACCCTTTTGATAAAGGCAGATAGTTGAAAATAGTGTTATGTACAACTTTTGGTAATTCTATTGAACTTGCAAGTTTATAGACCACCATAGACCACAACAAAAGTAGTAACCAGCTTGTGTAAATTTGGATTACACGACACCGACCAAAAATTTGTGAATAAAGATAGCCGACACGTTGAAGATCTCTTACCTTATACACGACAATCTTTTCCTCTTACGATTCTTCTTACGAACAATAACACTTTTCGAAGAAGAATCTGGTCCTGTAGAAAGCCTCACAGTTGCAGGCCTGCTTGATGATGTTCTGTTTTTCTTGTCACACCATTTCAATGGAAGATTATGGACTACAGTACCAATATCAGTTGACTTGTTTAATTCAACGAGTTTCTGAATTTGATCATTAATCTGATGCAACCAGGCTGTTGAGAGATCAAGTTCAAGAGAATCATCTGGTGGTTTCTTTAACATGCTCGTAAGTATCTCTTGAAATGACTGAAACGAAATCGAGCTTGGGTACGCTCGATGATTTTCACATATCATGTCGACTTTGACTACATGCTTGCAGACATTCCCACGTAACGACCATTCACAATCACAGAAGGCAAACTCGGAACCAGGATTCCATACCAAATGTACACTGTCTCTATCATTTTGGCTAACTATTTTAGCAAAGAGGTTGTTTTCGTTATCTAAGGTAACATCAGTGTCAGGAATTTGCAATGCACGGTGCCATGATGTAGAATTGATGTATTCCTGTTTCACCATTTGAAAGGAATCACTTTCATCAGCATAGCGATCTAGCCAGTAACTCGAGTGCAACTCTGTTGTTAACTTGTGCACCAACCAATCGACTCTTTGAAGTGCACCGAGATGTGAGTCGTCAAAAAGTTTAAGTTTTAACTTCACGTGATAAGCTTCGATTGCACCGGTTGCTTCTTGACTTGCAAGTGGGAGAGTTTTCATTGTTGTTAACCACATTTCTGATCAAGAAATCATTTATATATCAAATAACGAGTCAATGAAACTGGAATTATAAGAAAGAAGGAAACGCAGAAGATAGAAGATACCTATCTTGGGAACCCAAGTGGCGGTAAAATATTGCATGAAGTCTGTTTGGTCGACAAAATCTTGACTGAACTTTTCTAGCACAAAAAAGGGATCAACTCCACCCCATATGCCATAAACTATTTCTCCTAAACGCTTAAACATTTCTCTTTGAACTTCAATGTTCCTACATTTCTTGACGATGTGTCTCAGCCATGACCGACGAATGCGCCACACGGAAAATAGTATAGGGCAAGAAAATGTCTCCCTGTAAGGAAAAGCAAAGTACATCAAATCGTCTCATTAGAAACAAACAATAAATACGATATACCTTATAGGATCAGTCTCGGCGGCTGCATCGTCAATAAGAAAACCAGTGACCTTCCATGTATGGTCAACAGCATGAACACGACCAAGTAGGGCTTTCAACCATTTACAGATATCAGATTTGGCAACACTCCGAGTAATGACCCAAGCTACAGGGAGTGCATGTTGTCTTGAATCAAACACCAAAAGCGTGCACAGAGGATACTGCATCCAATAAAAAAAAAGAATTAAACATAATATTAAGAAAAGCAACCTACCAAGGTTTTGGGCAGCAGACCTGCCAATAATAACCATATATTCACGAATGGGTCCATCCAGAATATGCTTTATCCCTAACAGGTCGCACGTGTAAATTTAAACTAGAAGTTAGCACAAGAGGATCCCAGTTGAATTGGTCGGCATATAAAATCTCACATCGTATTTAACATAACTGACGAACTACATATATTAGTTATTCATCAAAGATGTAATTTTATGGACATATAAAAATCCCCCAAAGAGTTCCATTTTGACACGTTAACCTGCCTGATCCACCAATCTTTCCATGATTAATGAACAGCATTATCATGCACAATAATTTACTAATCAAAGTAATACGAAGCAATTAATAAAGATGCAGGGGCTAGAATGATTGAAGAATAGACCTTGGGTGACTTTCTAGCTGATTATGTATATATGACCAGTTTGAGATGCACAACCAAAATCAACCCATTCGTAAATAAACGAGTCAATGTTGCCAACTCAAGTCATAAGTTTCTAAAAACATTCAGAGAGAACTACCTTTAATCTCTTGATTCCAAATGTTGAGTCAATTGCTATAAGGCTGCGATGTCCAAACCGAAGCATCTGTTGTAATTGCCACTCAGTTTGAATTCCAAGGATAAAAGGTTCATTTTCAGAAGACTCTTGATGATAAAAAATAGATTTCTTATTACGTTCAGCCCATATTCGTATACTTTCTTGGTCATCCAGATCCAATTCATGTGTAGACCGCTTAATTATCATCCCAAGTTTATGAACATATTGAGAAGCAAGCGAGTTCACTTTCGCATCTGACCCACAGTAACGCTGAATCCCTTCTATATGCTTCTCTAAAACATTCTCTTCAGGGATGCCAAGATAAATCATTGACATTGTTTGTTGTTGAATCTCATTTCCTACGTACGGAATCTTTTTGGCTCCAGGGCCGATTGCATCACGGTCAAGTGGGCCATGGCAGATAAATCCAGATTTATTCACATGACGCCGGTCATTGTATATTAAAAGTACAAGAGATGGTCGGGCATATAGACGTTTGACAACAAAATGACATGTGCAACCTCGCATGGACTGAGGTCTAGCTGCACGGTTTCGAGTGTTCAGTCGATACCTTCGGCTTGGCAATATCATTCCACCTTCTCCATAATTTTCAGGACCAAATGAACACCAGTACCTTCAGAAGAAAATAGATAATAAGCATAATATTAGACAAGCGTTATTTAGGGTTGATATATTAGATAAGTAGCAATTGTATCATCATAATCAAAAAACAGAGTCAGTATTTCCATGCTTTATTATTTTATCCATTATCAAATAATATTGCAAATAGGGATTGTAATATAAAGATCAACTAAGCTTGATGTTGTTATTTAGATGAAAGTTGAATTGAGTACTATAAAAGACAGCCACCTCTCAGCAGGCGGAACTTTGTATTTTTTTATTATTTAAATGAAAGATAATTTGCATCCTATATCACAAATATAACATGACAACTATTCATGTCTTCACTAAAAACCACATATTCTACAAGGACTAGATCATTCAAATAACCCTTCAAAACTAAAGTTGATCTTTTGGAGTTCAAATACTTGTCAGTGACCCATAAACAACTTGACTCCTAGATACTATTTTCAGTCAATAAAATGCTAAAATATAATTTAATCATCAACCAATTTTGATTTTAGAATTATTGTTGTTAGAATGTAATATGGCTGTAGATCGTAGTTTCAAATAGTTTCAAGAAAAAAAAGGAGATGATGCGGAAATTTGAGTTCAAGTTTCTCATGGCTTCATAAGAATAAAAAGATAATAAAATCGAAGTTCATTATAAGAAATTAGTTAAGGGTATTACCTAATACTGATTGAGCTTCAAGGTAATCCTAGCTACCTATCCCAAGACTTACAAAACTTATTGTAGCCTACAGAACATTTGAATGTAAAGCAACAAGATATATATTTAATGAGCAATGCTACATCATATTACATCAATATTTAAGATCCAAAACATTAATCTTTGTAGAGCCTTCAGCAACCTCATGTCCCCTTTCCCTGGGAAAAGGAGTACAACATTAAGATCCACGCTATTTTTTGAACGCAAAGTCTCATACCGATGCAAATTACAGCAGTATTAAAAAAAAAACAAGGAACCCATAAACTGTTTAGCCCTAACCCTATAACAAATACTCAAGCTTAAAAATGAATTTTATAGTGAACTTACAGCCTGTATTCCAAATATTCATCGCTCTTATACTCCAGCAAGCTGCCTTTCAGACGTTTCCTTCCTCTCTCAATGTGGAAGCGGGTTGGGGATTCTACATTAGAACACTCTCCGAAAATGAAATCTTCAACTCTAGCATAAGGAATTAGGGCCACATCATCATGATGTTCTGGAGTGCCAAATTTGACCCATTTTAGGTCAGCAGCAGAGAAATCTTCTACTGATGGATTTTGCACCTTGATGTCATGTATTGATTCAATCAAATCCATAGGCTATAGAAAGAAGGACCATTAAATAAAGTAAGTTTTAAGAAGAGGAATTAAATAACCAACCAATTAACAATCCATCCATACTTTATTATGCATATAAAAATTCTAACTGTAAACTTCAAACGGTTTTGGGTCGAAACTTCCTATAAACTTTCAAATGGGTTCGGATTGAAACGGGCAAGATTTTTCAAACGGGACGAACGGGTTGGGTCAAATCCGGGTTGGGTCGGGTCGGGTTGAGACCCATTTTCAAGTCTCTCCAAATCATTGTAAACTTCCTATAAACTTTATATTAAGCTATAAGTATATAACCGAAACATCTTTGTCTACAAACAAAATATAATCACGTTACACCCACCATGATTAAACATAAATCACAAACAACATCTCATGTTTTATTCATATTAGTACCAGATCATCGTTTCCTTCCGTATACTATTCTTATTATGATGTAGTTTTTCCAACAAAAGGATAAAGTTTAGCAGACACATTATCAAGTATCAACATCATACACAATCAAACAATAACAAATTCATTCATGATCACCTATATGATAATATCATGCTCCCGACTAACACTTTGACGATTAACAATAGCTAATAACTCAAATATACATTATAATATATGCCTAAAATATATGAGCTTTTCGAGGTTTTTCAAAATATATATTGTTTTGTTGAAACCATAATTATATATCTTTATCAAAATATATGAGCTTCTTGCCGTTATTTTCGATTGGTGTTCATCAAGAAAATACATCAGAACAGACCCAATTTTGATGAAAATAAAAGAATTGCAGAAATAAAAAGCTATTAGGGCAAGTGAAAAATAGAGTACCTAACCTGTTATAATCAGAGATTTTGATGAAAATCCTTCTATTTAATGTAGTGAATTCACCCATACAAAATTGTTGAAATCAGAGCATTCGTCATCTTCGATCTATACGGGATTCTTTACGTGCTTAGCATTTTTTAACCCGCTCGACCCGTTAGCTCGACCCGCTAGACATTTTACTGGATGGACCCAAATAATAATAATGGACCCGGTGGGTTTGGAAAAACTACCCATTGAACCCAAAAAGAACTAAACAGGTCGGCTTTGCCAGTTACTAGCAGGAGAATAGGAGGCTAGTGTTAGGCCACTCAGTGTGGTGGAGTCGACGTATCAATTGGAGTCACATCAACATCATGTCAGCTTTTTCAAAATTGACACAAATTGACACTACACTGCCTATATTGAACATCACTTAACATCACTTCTCTTTTTTCTGGGTCTCACACACTAAGTTCTTTATTTATTTAAAACACAAACTTAAACAAAACATTACATTACATTAAATAAAAATAAAACATTTAATATATAAGTCTTAAAACTCATATATTTTATTATAAAAAAAACCACAAGCCCATTTATTTTATTTAAATAAAAAACTAGAAGCCCATTTATTTTGGCGGAGGGCCAACCCGGAATAGGACACAACCGGTCCATTTGACAAGTGTCGCTAAGTCATTCAGCGACACTTCATTAAGTGTCGCTAAGCTGTCCAGTGACGCCCTTAAGTGTCGCTAAAAACGTCAGATCTTCATATTTTTGCGTCACTAATACTAGTGTCGCCCAAATTTAACAAGTGTCGCCAAAAATGGAATTTTTCATAAAAATTACTCATTCAAAAAGTAACAAACTCATAAATCGCAAATATATTAATACGATCGTACAAAGAATATCTATATGAGTATATTTATACGGAAACAAACAAAGATATTTTTATATGAAACGAACAAAATTATATTTTTAGAATATAATTTCAATTCCGCCACCAACAGGCCGCACACTTTTATAAACTTCAAAAATAAATACAAATCGAATACTTTGGACACAATTAAATCGAATGAACACTTATGGATAGTGTATTTAAACGTTCACTTACAAATACACAATCTCGCATATTTAGGACACTAGAAGATTACGACTCGGATATAAGCTTGCTTAGGATTGCTAGCTCCCTCAGGTGAGTTCACGGCCCCACTCTTTCAAACGTTTTACTGTTTTCGGGGTGGAAATGCATATTCAATGTTTTTATAAACTATTGTTTATAAAAAACTACCATTTTAACATGATGATTGCTTATCACTGATTATGCTAGGATCACAACTTGATAACACTTTGGTGTAGTACTTTACTCTAGTTTTCAGATATGTGTACCCTCTTATGTGTACAAATTACATTGTTGTGGTGGGATTACTAAATGGTTGATTATTACAGGCTACTTAATTGTTATGTATACGTGACGGTTCTCAAACGTGTTATTCTTTTATGTGTAGCTTATCTATGTGTAGCATAATTTTATGTGCCAATTATGTGTTAGTTAATCTCCTCGAGGTGTTTATTATTATGTGTGGTTTTAGAAACAATGTGATTACTTGTCTAGGACTTCAAGAAAACTAGAATATTTCAAGGCATAGATTCAAGATTTCAAGAAATCGTAGTCACAAACTAAGAATACAAGAATGCCTGGAGATTTAAATACAAGAATAATACAACATTAGATTACAAGAACACTAGTAACTAGAATCAAGAAGTTACAAGATACTTAGAATACAAGACTTACAAGAAATTCAAGAAAAAAGAAATTAATGTCAAAAAATGTCAAGAACCTATGTGATGGCAAGAAATTGTCAAGAATGTCAAGAACCTATTTGCAAGAATCAAGAACTTATTTGCAAGAATGAAGAACTTATCTGCCAAGAACAGTCAAGAAATGTCAAGAAACTAGAAATTACAAGAACTAGAAACTAGGGCACCTAGACTCCAAGGACTTAGACATTTCAAGAACTCAAGAAACAAGAATAAAGAAAACTAGAAGTAGATAACAACAAAATTAATTGATTTAATTGTGATATTCAAGAATAGTTCAAGGAACATAGATTCAAGAAACTCAAGAAAATAGAAACTGGATAAAACAAGAATAGAACTTAAGACGCTAAGACTCGTTCGAGGTTAAACTGTTATACAAGATTGTACACATCTAAACACTACTGTTTTACTAAGTATAAATTTTATACTTCTTGAAATGATTTGAAAAATCATGATTACTGTATTCTGATAAACACCTATGAACTCACCAGTTTTATAGTTGTCTGTTTTAGTATGCATTTTCAGGTAACCTTGCTTTAGTAGGATCGACCCGTCAGGATCCTAGCTCGAGTCACATGCATACATTTAGCTGGAGATTTCTTTGCATTATTTTTGTATTATTACTCATGTATTGAAATGTAACACCCGCCAAATTAGGGCTAGTGATTAGTACCTAATCAGTTATTAATACATGTAATTAGTTGGTTTTAGACTAATTAATGTATCGAAATATATATATTTTTGAATATATACGAATATGCGATTAGATTAAATCGTACAAGTTTCAAATCGAATGTAATTCGGTTCAAGTAAATACGGACGTTGGTGAATCAATTTTATTAAATAACATAAAATTATTTAATAACGATATCATACCCAAAAATATTATTTTGATAATATTTCAGATACATTTCGTATCGTATAATAAACGTCTACGCGATTTAAACGTTTAACACACAAACAAACGAAACCATTTAAGTTATTAAGTATTTGGTAAAATACTTCAACAAAAATAATGAATAAACATTTGTATTTTAAAACATATATTTAAATGTATAAAATAATTATTTAACGTTTAAACGAACGCCGCACTGAGCGCGAATACACGGAGTTAAAAAGTGGAGACCCACACTCCGGTGGGCCCCCACCGAAATCAGCCACCAAAGGGGGGGAAACCCACCCTTTCCCTCATTTCAACATCATCATCCTCTCAAAACTCTCTCTCTTTTCTTTTCTTTCCTTCTTTCTAAACAACCACACCACCACCACAAATAATTACTAAATAACACCACTAAACCACCTCGAATCATCTCGTTCATTTGAAGAAAAGTAACCACCGCGTCACGATCTACGTTTCCATCTTTTCGGATTCTCGTTTCACCACTTTGTAAGTTTCCGACAAATCCCGACACCTCTCGTTTTCTATTGTTTTCAGCTTATAAATGTTTAGTTGAGCTTGAAATGTCCAAATATGGGTTGGGTAAAAGTCTCAGGTCAAACGGAGGCCAGAAAACACTTTTCGGCTCATTTTCCGACCAACAGCGCGTTATGCCGCAGAGGCTCCAGGCCACCTGCGACATAAGCCTTTATGTCGCTAAATCAGACCTTATGTCGCATATAGCGACATAAGCCACTATGTCGCACTAATCACGGATGTCGCATATAGCGACATAAATAGTTATGTCGCAGAAATTACGGACGTCGCATATAGCGACACAACGCCCTACGTCGCACTAAATTGCGGATGTCGCCCTTAGCGACACAAGCCCTTATGTCGCAGATATGATCTGCGACACAACAGACTATGTCTCACTTAGCGACACAAAGCCGTATGTCGCACGCTATGTTGCATGAAACAGAACCAAGAAAACACAAATTTTACTAAGTGTCGAGACCTAAATTTTTATCACTCGATTTCACCCAAATTCAAGTCCAGATGCGTTTTTCACCAAAGCAATGTAGTAGAAATAAAAATTTTCAAAGTTCCCAACACTAACCTCAAATGCATTTCATGTTCTGATTGGGATTTCGAATAAACTAGAATATCATCAATGAAGACAATTACGAATTTGTCGAGAAAAGGTCGACACACATGGTTCATCAAATCCATAAACACTGCTGGAGCATTTGTTAGACCAAATGGTATAACCAGGAATTCATAATGACCATACCTGGTATGAAAAGCAGTCTTAGGAATATCCTGTTCACGAACCCGAACTTGATGATAACCCGATCTCATATCAATTTTAGAATAAACAGCAGATTCCTGCAGCTGATCAAACAAGTCATCTATTCGAGGCAGAGGATATTTATTCTTTACTGTTCTTTTGTTTAACTCCCGATAATCAAAGCACATTCTGAATGACCCCTCTTTCTTCTTAACAAACAAAATCGGTGCACCCCAAGGAGAAGAATTAGGTCTAATGAAACCTCTATCCAATAACTCCTGAATCTGATTCATCATTTCACGCATTTCAGACGGAGCTAACCTATAGGGAGCTTTAGCTATAGACGAGGAACCAGGAATGAGATCAATCTGATATTCAACTTCCCTAACCGGTAGTAAACCAGGTAAATCATCAGGAAACACCTCTGGATATTCAGAGACAACCGGAACCTCAGAGATGGACTTCTTTTCTAGTTTGGCATCATTGACATAGGCTAGATAAGACTCACAGCCTTTAGACAACGCTTCCTAGCTTTCATCATGGAAATCAGAGGAATATACCCACTATCCCGTTCTCCTCGAGCCACAACGTATGACTCTTCAGAGATTGGGATTCTAATCAGCTTATGGTGGCAATCTATACTTGCTTTAAACTGACTTAACCAATCCATGCCAATAATGACATCAAAACTTGGAATCGACATTAATAGAAATGAAATTGGAAAATTCTGACCATCTATCACAATATTAGCTCCAGTCACCGAGGTGGTAATAGGAACTAATTTACCACTAACAATCTCTACTTCTAAGGGCTTAGTTATCACAGTAGGGATCTTTCAACTTATCACAGAAACACACAGATATAAAAGAACAATTTGCTCCAGAATCAAATAAAACACGAGTTGGTACAGAGTTTATAAGAAAAGTACCAGTAATCACGTCATCTGTGTGGACAGCCTCATCGACTGTCGTCTGAAAAGCCCTACTCGTCGCTGGCGGAGGATTCTTCCGCTTTTGACCGGAAGATGATGAACTCCCGACCGGAAGATGATGAACTCCTGACCGAGACCGAACCCTGCTTTCCTGCCTCAGGACACTGCCCAACACGATGGCCTTCTTTCTTACAGTTCCAACATACATAATTGGGAAACTTACAATTTTTAAACTCATGACCCAATTCACCACATTTAACACATTTGTTTGTCTAAATTGTACATGGGCCAGTATGTTTGGATCGACAAGAACTACACCAATTAGAACTTCCGGATGAACCACTTTTATTACTAAATCTTTGACCCTGACGATTACCCTACCACCTTGACTTTCCTTTACCCGAAGAATCTGTTCGAGTTCTTGGAAATGAAGAAGAAGTATCTCTAGCTTGAGACTCTCGAAAACCTCTAATATCACTGTCAACCGAGCGTACAAGAGTAAAAGCTTGGGATAGATTACTAGCTAACCTCACTGTAGTACGGTAATTATGAGGTAAAGTTTCCACAAACTACTCGATTCTGGTTTTCTCATCGGGAACCCACTTTTGCACAAACCGTAGTTTCTCCGAAAACTGTGTTATTAATTCGTCGATGGTCATCTTATCGGTTAATTGAAGATTTACAAACTCTCTCCTAATACGTGCCATATCAAAGTCGGAACAATATTGATTACAAACAGCTTGATGGAAATCAGGCCATCTAATAGCTTCTTTCTGCTGTTGAGTCAAATGACCGGTAATTGAGTCCCACCAAACCATGGCTTCGTCTTTTAAACACTGAATAGCATAAAACACTTTGGATTCTTCTTCACAGCGAGTAACATCAAATTTCCGCTCCATATCTCTTAACCAATTTAAAGTTACAGATGGATTTGTACTACCTCTAAACTCTGGTGGTTTACTTGCAATGAACGTTTTGAATGAACACAGTTTATTTGACTGAAAAGGAGGAATATTACCAAACACAGGTATTTATTGCTGAGAACGTTGCTGAGATGATGCAGTTTCCGTCTGCCTTTTAAATTCTCTGAGATTAATCACCTCATCTTCTAACTGAAAAAGATAATCATCTCTATTCGATTCTTCACGAGCAGGAATAGTAGTACCCTCATGATCATGTCTCTCATTATGAATATCAGAAGTGGGAACATCGATCCTTGAGGCATTATTAGGGTTGGTGGTCGGTTGCTCATTATCTGCCATATCTGTATTCAACAAAACAACTTGAAACTTATTAATCGTTAGTACCTATCTACTAACCGATTAATAACCAATGCTAAATCCCATACCCAAGAATGTTTGACGTAACACACTCTAGATTTGGGATTGAACACTTTATAATGCTCATTTCACCCAAATCTATGCTCTGATACCAACTTATAACACCCCTCATTCATTATATGAATATTATACAATTTAACTTGGAAGCGTTGACTTAAAAACATAGTTTATTAATATACATCATAAAAAGTGTATAATCTTTTTCAAACTCCGATACACAATAGATTAAAACTATTGAAACCACATTACACATATTACACAAACGGGGTATTATATAATTCCAAACTTTAATTTATCAAAATACATCAGAGTTCACATTCGTCAAACATTCCCTGCCAAAGGCATCCACTTCCTGTACACCCACATATCTATTCAAAACCTGCAGGAAGTAATATGAGGGATTAGCACGAAGCTAAGTGAATAGATCTATCACACACGATTCAACTTAGCTTAACCATAAGTTTACACCAATTAATCGTATACACACATATTTCAATGAGGATCGGTGGCTCTTGGGATATCATAATACCCGGGGATTCTCAAAGAACACTTAACATCAATCTGTATGGCCAATACAGAATAGACCGATAACTATTGGTTATTAAACTCATACACAGGTCTCAAACACAACAAATGAATCAAAACCTGTGTAATTCACATAATAACCAAAAGTCCAACTACACGTTGACCTCAATAATCTGATACACATATATTCACATATCACGTAGATTCATAGTCAATAATCAAGACTAAACACTCTAACACATATCTAAGTTTACTTGTTGCAACCAAACAGTTACAACTAAACCGAATGGTGAGTTCTAAATCCACTCACCGATACCTCTGACGTCTCCACACTCAGGATTCTTATATCACTGAGTCTTAGGTTGATCTGAAACAGAAATTCAAATATAAGTTAGAAATTGGTTCCGTAATCATCATCAGAGCATATTTATCAAATCAGGTAATCCCTGAAGTCTAGTCAAACAAAAGTTCATTCAAAATGAAATTAGAAAATCCCGAAATGACGTTTAAAAACTGAAAAATGCCATTTTCAGGCCCTAGATGACCCCGAATGGCCAAAAACTGCCTAGACTCTAGAATAGAGCCGGGATCATTAGGTCGTTTCCGAGTGACCATGCGAATTTCAATCCAATCCGAGTTAGTGAAATTGTCACCTGTCCGTTACCCCGAAAAGACTTGCGCATTTTCAAAATTTGCAAAATAAAAAGTTTTAAAAAAACTCGGTTCGCAATTATCTCAACTCGCAAAGTCAACTCGCTTCGCAGAAACTCGGTTCGCACCGCAGTTTCAACTCGCATTGCTAATTATCTCAGTTCGAAAGCAATTCAACTCGCTTCGCAGAACTCGGTTCGCAAAGCAAAACTCAACTCGCAAAGCAATATCTCAGTTCGCAAGATCTCGGTTCGCTTCACATAACTCAACTCGCTTCGCAATAAGAACTCAGTTCGCAGGACGAACTAGGTTCTGCGAGTTTCGCTGTTCTTACGAGATTTTTGAACCAAAACTCATCAAAACTTCAAGGAACTCAATTATATGGTTTCTAATACATCTACTAACATCATATACCACCTAATAACACCAAATAGCAACATAACAAGCTTTAATTGAGTTTAATCATTCAAAACCCCAATTTATAAAACCCAATCAAACTTACTTTCCTTTCTAGATGGTGATGAAGGTAACAAGATGTTGATGGTGATGTTAGTAATCAGAATCACAAGGCTTTCTTGAATTCAATTTGGTTAGGGTTTTCTTAAGTTTGAGAATTGTTACAATGAAAATGAAGAAGATTTTGAAAACTTGAAGAAATATAGGTCGGTTCATAACCGACTCCTCTTTTAAGTGGTATAATTTTATACCCGTCCTAAATCTATTGTCTGGAACCAAGAAAACATTTGCGAAAACATTATTTTATTTTACTGTCATCTATAATAATTTAAAACAACTAATATTTCATTATTCACAATAAGTCGTAAGACTTATTTACTTAAGTTTCACAAGTAAAATAATTAATATCAAGTAATTCCTCAAAACAATTAAATAACTAATTTAAATAAAGGAATTACCAGACCCGGAAAGAGGGTGTTACATGTAGTATATAAACGAGGCTTGAATGATCGATTAGGCTAACTGATATTCATCACTTACACTCAATTACACTCTCTGCAACCCGTTTACACTTCCACACTTAACCATTTTCGCACTTAGACGATCATTCTTGCGCTCTTTAGTTTGTAACTTCATTTTATTAAATAAGAAAACATAAGGCAAGGATCGATTGATCCTTCCCGAGGTTTTGTGCCGACAATCTATCATAGATCAAGGGTTTTCCTCGTACATCGCTGTGTTCTTGCACCTTTCATTCATTTACTTTATGAAATTTGTATTCTTTATCATACTTACTGTATTATCCCGGAATTATCCCGGATTATACCTGTTTTCTGTATTTGTCTAGGTCTATTGCATACTAACTCATTATTTACAAAGTCCTTGACTACATATTTGATAAGATTAAATAGTAAGTTAACCCATATTGGCAAAGTTACAAGTTTTCACCGTAAAAGATAGTTTTCAATCAAATAATTTAGAAACCAAATTCATGCACACAACCTCACTTTACTAATTTGTTCATTAAATTTTCTAGTGTAATTTTTTGACCAAAATAATTTGGCGCCCACCGTGGGGCAAGTGGTGCTTTTTACGATCAAACTTTTGATTAAATCTTTATTAGAATCATCTTTTGCGTAAAATCTTTCGAAAAATGGTGACCCAAGGACAAACCACCTCTTCTGCTGTACCATCATCTTCTGCTGCTAACATATCACCATATGTGCCCCTTTCTTCATCGCAGCCAAGGCCCTAGCCTGCTAATTCGAGGGCGACATCCACTACGTCCGCATATGTGGGATCAGGTTTGAATGATAGTGATCCTGTTATGATATCTAACCGTGAAATTATGATTATGTTTTCAGAAATGAGAGAGCAAATGAACCGTATAGAACGCAACAACGCATCTTTGAGGAGAGATGTCGAAGGCATAAGATCTCGAGAAAGTGTTCCTGTCACTCAAGTTACTACTCCAGTCAGGAGCAGGATCTTGGATTTTGATACTCCTCATTCTGCCAACTACATTGGAGATTTCATATCCATGCAGGGGAATACCGGAATCCCGGGATCTACATATGCTACCAGAGTCTCTACACACAGAGATCCTGAGCAAACTTCAGGATCCCTGCAAAGGGTAACGAATAGTGGCAATTTATCTTCTGGATATTCTTTTGGATCTAACATTTTGCAGGATTCTGGAGTAAGCCCCGTTGTAGCAAGGGAGTTACAAAAGCTTAAGGATATGATATCTAGTGTCCCTGGTATAGTGCAACCAATCCCGGAGGTAGCACCATCAGCACATAGGATCTTGAGATTTGCACCACCAATATGTGATGCCGAGATCCTGAAGAGATTTCAGACTCCTAACATGAAGCTGTACGATGGGACCACGGATCCTGAAGAACTAATAGCACAATACAGGGAAAGAATGGAGATTATCCCGATCCCTGCGGATCTAAAGGAAGCTTGTCTATGCAAAGGATTTGGATCCACTCTCACGGGATCTGCGCTTAAATGGCTGCTTAATGTTCCTGCATATTCTATTACATCTTTTGCTCATTTGGTTAATCTTTTTAATAATCAATTTTCATGCAGTAGAACTTTCGAAAGACTAACCACTGATTTGTATATGGTTGTCCAGAAGGATAACGAAACTCTTTGAGATTTTGTAGGAAGATTTGGCAGGGAATCCTTGGATATACCGAATCCGGATATGGCAACTGCTGTTCAGGCTTTCAAAATGGGGATAAAGAGGGATTCACCTTTCTATAAAGATCTTGTGATGAACCCGTTTCGAAGCTTGGATGAAGTTAGGAATAGAGCTTTCAGATTCATACGGCTTGAAGAGGATGCGGTAATCCAGAAAAATCAAATGCTTCTTCAACGTATGATAAACCCAACAGGAAAGCTGAGATACCCGTGTTCAAACCAAGCAGGGGCAAACCATATTCCCGGAGTGATGATCGTAGAATCAATGCTGTGGAAGAGGATGACGAGGATTGTCCAAAACTAACTGATTATTGTTTTGCAGCTGACACCGCAGAAATCCCCTATGCGATGAGAAACATTGGAGACGGAGTCATATGGCCAAAGAAGAATGAAGAGAGCACTGGATGGAAAGACAGATCGAAGTGGTGTGCTTTCCATGAGGATTTCAGTCACATAACTGAGGATTGCATAGCTTTGAGGAAAGAAATAAGCTATTTGCTCAGAAAAGGTCATCTGAAGGAACTCTTCAACAGAAGAAAAGATCAAGCTCGGGATCATGATAAATCTCGTGATCTTGAAGTTCAGGATCATTCTAGGATCCCGCAGAGACCAGGATCACCACCTCCGAACGCCAAGGTAATCAACTTCATATCTGGTGGTTCTGACATCCGTGGTACATCTTACTCAACAGCAAAAAGACATGCAAAGGAATCGAAGTCTAAACAACGGGTTAAGCCTATGAGATCAGTGACCTTGAAGGATGAGAAGGTGGTCACTTTCGATGAAGATGACAAGGATCCTCACCATGATGGTTTGGTTATTACCCTATATATTGCAAATCATTTTGTACGCAGGATCCCGATTGATGGTGGCAGTTCTGTAAACATCGTCCAACTGGAGACACTCAAAAGGATGGGGATCCCGGAATCGGAAATAGTTGCGAAGTCAGCTATTCTCGTTGGGTTCAGTGGTGAAGCTAAAAACACTGTGGGAGAGATCAAACTTCCAATATTGAGGGGGTAAACTCTACGCAACGCTTTTGTGTAATGGATTCGTTATCTTGCTATAACATTATTCTAGGTAGGCCATGGATTCATGACATGAAGGCGGTCCCATCAACATACCATCAATGCGTAAAGTTTCCCACTCCATGGGGAGTTCTCAGGATTAACAGTGATCAACAAGAGGCTAAGGATTGCTACACGACATTGATGAAACCTACTACCAAGCCCACGCCAGCATAGCAATTAAAGACGCGAGCATGGGGCATCTTGGAAGCAACTGAACAGGATGTCAAAGAAGTGCAGCTAAACATTGATGATCCTGAAGAAAAAGTATTCTTGGGATCCACAATCCCTAAGGATCTTGAACAAGACCTTGTGAAGTTCCTGAAGGATAGAAAAGCAACCTTTGCCTGGAAACCTGAGGATATGACAGGTATATCTAAAGATGTTATTACCGATAAACTTGGTATTGACAGAAGTTTCAGGCCAATTCAACAAAAATGAATAAAATTCGCTCAGGAAAGGAATGCAATTATACAAGCTGATGTTGAAAGGTTGCTTAAGTCTGGTATGATTCGAGAAGTTAAATTCCCAAGATGGTTGGCGAATGTGGTAGTGGTACAAAAGAAGAATGGGAAATGTAGAGTATGTGTGGACTACACTGATCTCAACAAAGCATGTCCGAAGGATCCATTCCCATTACCTCACATAGATTCGATGGTGGATGCAACTGCTGGACATGAAATCCTGACCTTTATGGATGCATCTTCAGGATTTCAACAAATACAGATGGAACCATCTGATTAAGAAGATACAGCCTTCATGACACCAACAGGTATATATTGTTATATTGCAATGCCTTTTGGTCTTAAAAATGCAGGTTCAACATACCAGAGGCTCGTGAATATGATGTTCAAGGATCACTTGGGCAAAACCATGGAAGTCTACATTGATGATATGGTGGTTAAATCCAAGAGAGCTGAGGATCATCTTCAGGATCTTCGAACTGCTTTCGACATACTGGACCAATATAACATGAAGCTCAATCCTGCTAAATGCCATTTCGGAGTGGGGGCAGGAAAGTTCTTGGGCTATATGGTGACTAAAAGAGGGATCGAGGCTAGTCCAGAGCAAATTAAGGCCATTCTGGATTTGAAATCCCCAGTCAACACCAAAGATATACAAAGATTGACCGAAAGGATTGCAGCTCTCAATAGATTCATTTCAAGGTCCTTGGATCGATGTAAAGAATTCTATGATATCCTGAAAAAGAATAAAAGATTCAAATGGGGAGATAAACAAGAGGCAGCATTTCTGGAATTGAAGAATTATCTGTCATCGACTCCTTTGTTAATGAGGCCGGAGGATGGAGAACCATTATATCTATACACGGTAGTAACCCGAAATGCGATGAGTGCAGTACTCGTCAAGGATCATGAAGGTCAGCAGCATCCTGTGTACTATGTAAGTAAAAGCCTACTTGATGCTGAAACCAGGTATTCTCATCTCGAAAAACTTATTCTTGCATTAGTAATGGCCTCGACTAAACTAAGACATTTTTTTGAAACACATCCTGTTCATATAAGGTCAAATTATCCCATAAAATCAGTACTAAGAAAACCAGAAATGTCAGGAAGAATGGCTAAATGGTCTGTAAAATTAAGTGCATTTAATTTAATATATGAACCAAGAAATGCCATAAAATCCCAAGCTTTAGCAGATTTCATAGCGGACTTCACTAGTGATCTTCAAGAAGAAGTAGACTTAGAGGTACAACAATTAGATTAATCGAAAGATAAATAGATTTTGTACACTGATGGAGCATCTAATATGAACGAAATTGGATTAGGGATAATACTAAGATCACCACAGGGAGACATAATGCCACAAGTAATTAATTGTGAATTTCAGGCTACTAATAATGAAGCAGAATATGAAGCATTAATTGCTGGGTTACAACTAGCTAAAGATATAGGAGTAAAACATTTACAAGTTTACATGGATTCCTTATTTGTTGTTAATCATTATAATGGTACTTATGCTGTAAAAGGCGAAAAGTTGGCTTTGTATTTGGACATTGTTAAAAGGCTTATAGGTAATTTTGAGAAGTTCAATATAGACCAGATACCAAGAGAAGCCAATTCAAAAGCGGATGCATTGGTAAATTTGGGATCAACTCTCAGGATCCCGCTGGATGTCAGGATCTCGATTGTTCATATCTTGTCACCAGCCATAGAGGATAAGAAAGAAGAGCAAATGTGCGGCATTGATGATCCTGATATTGGAGATAATTAAGATTCATCAGCTTCTGGGGGTAAATCGGGATCATGGATGCAACCTATCATGGAATACTTACAAAATGACGTGATCCAAAAAGATGAACAAAATCCCAGAGTTTTCAAACTTAAGGTATCTCATTTTATTATTCAAAATGGGACATTGTATCGCAAATCTCTTGCAGGACCATTATTGCGATGCCTTGAGGATCCTGAAGCACAAGCAGTACTCAAGGATATGCATGAGGGAGACTATGGGAATCATTCTGGGGGCAGAGCATTATTTTCAAAAACATTGAGAACATGTTATTTTTGGCGAACTATGAGGAAGGATTCCATGGATTTCACTCACAAATGTGATGCTTGTCAAAGACATGGGAACATCCATCATCAACCGGCAGAACTGATGTATCCAATTATCTCTTCATGGCCATTTATGAAGTGGGGAATGGATATTGTTGGGAAGCTACCTACTACTCCTGGAGGAAAAGTCTTTATGCTTGCAATGACAGAATACTTTTCGAAATGGATTGAGGCGGAAGCATTTGTGCAAGTAAAGGAAAAAGATGTGATCTCGTTCATTAAAAGAAATATCCTTACTAGGTTTGGGATCCCGACAGAGATAATATGTGATAATGGATCTCAGTTTATTGGAAATAGAACAACCAAGTTCTGTGAAAGTTGAGGAATTAAGATGATAACTTCAACACCAGTTCATCCCCAAGCTAACGGACAAGCAGAATCCAGTAACAAGATCATCCTCAACAACCTTAAAAAGAGACTGGGTGCTCAAGTCATTTAGCAAGTGTCTTAGAGAGAACTTTCAGGGCACTTGTGACTTAACCATTATCCTGTTACTCTGCATGATTAAAACTGATCCCTGCTATGCTGCCTTATTGCATGTTCTTGTTTGATTATTGCTTAGGGTCTGTATGCTAGTATCATTTATGCTGATAGGATATATGATTAGGTTTTCAGACATATATTAATTGCATACACCAGTTTAACATGCATAGAATAGTTATGATGATTTATATGAAATAATGATGAACAATTTAACTAGCCGTTAGACCAGACCATCCCAAATTGTCCCGGTAGGAAACCCCTGTTCATGTTTTTGTTTATTCAACAATACATGTCATAATTCGGATATCTCAAATGTCCGAGATTGGGGGACAAGACTCGAGGTTGGTCATTGGTTAAATTGGTTACTACATTTGGGACAACTTCTGGTGTAGTCTACATTCCATAGCTGTTATCCATGTGACATGTTATTTATCTGATTGCGGACAACTCTACGTTAGATAGATAATAGGCTAGGAGCTATGGCTCATTAGGAAATATATGACCCAGATCCAGGTTAGACAAATAAGGAACCTTTGATTAAGCAACGGAAATACCACAGCTGAAAGGCTGTAGGTATACTACTTTGTTCACAATTGAGAGTTCTGAGTTTGTCGGCTCAATCCTGGAGCTGTCATCTTAACTAAGGCCTTACCCCAATAACTACCCCTAAATAGCATGAGTAAGTATCATAGTAAACACTTGCTTAACCTGTAAATTCTCGTTGCCACCTCACCTCTCTTTCCTTACTTTAAGTTTTAGATAATTAGTTAGTTAAAACCAACCAAAACCACTAGAAACCCTAGCTAGATCTCGAAGGATAACTGAAGTCCTAGATCCTGTTGTGGGTAGAATTTTCACTAACCATGCAGGATCCCGAATTAGTAACTATGCTGAGTGTTTATAAGGATCCTAGATTGTTCTTGGATAACTCATGTGCGGGATATTGAACTTACAATCTGGACAAGAGAAGGTATGATCTTGACTTGCTATATTATGCAGGATCTTCAGGTATGTCTATATTATCCTCAAAGATTATGTTAAAATAGGGATAATTGTCATTTAGTCTTACTATTGAGATTGTTATATCTTAGGATTCCGGTAGGGATATTGTCTTATATTTCAGGAACACCAACTTATAATTATCCCGAATATAACTAAATCTGGGATAATAGAATGTCTTGGACTTAGTATTATTTTGTTAATCTTATAATATATGCTTATTATAAGGATCCCAGATATCATATATCTCGGGATCCCTTTTGCTACTAATGTTTCCGCGTGTTTATTAGGTTTTGACTAGGTCATGAGAGATGTGGGAAGTTAGTTCAGATTTCCATGGATCGTATACTACTTGGAGAATATTTGAACTACATAGAAGGGAGTCAAAACGTGCTCAATACTCAGTCAAGTGAACGTTGGGGACCCTCCACCAAATCTCGGGGATGATCCCGGATATTTCAGAATTCTTTGTTTAATGATCTGTAGTATATAAACGAGGCTTGAATGATCGATTAGGCTAACTGATATTCATCACTTACACTCAATTACACTCTCTACAACCCGTTTACACTTCCACACTTAACCATTTTCGCACTTAGACAATCATTCTTGCGCTCTTTAGTTTGTAACTTCGTTTTATTAAATAAGAAAACATAAGGCAAGGATCGCTTGATCCTTCCCGAGGTTTTGTGCCGGCGATCTATCATAGATCAAGGGTTTTCCTCGTACATCGCCGTGTTCTTGCACCTTTCATTCATTTACTTTATCAAATTTGCATTCTTTATCTTACTTACTGTATTATCCCGGAATTATCCCGGATTATACTTGTTTTTCTGCATTTGTCTAGGTCTATTGCATACAAACTCATTATTTACAAAGTCCTTACTACATATTTGATAAGATTTAATGTTAAGTTAACCCATATTGGCAAAGTTACAAGTTTCACCGTAAAAGATAGTTTTCAATCAAATAATTTAGAAACCAAATTCAAGCACACAACCTCACTTTACTAATTTGTTCATTAAATTTCCTAGTGTAATTTTTTGACCAAAACAGATCCCATGCCCATTGTAATCTAAAGAAAGACCCTAGGTCATACCTTTCATTGTACTCACCCATAGCTTTAGTATACTTAGGCCCAGCAAAACATAAATATAAACACATTGACCGCCGCGACCAGCGGAAGGACCGTAACGACCAGAAGGATTTCCGAACCGACTGTTGGCTGCGCGTCAAGTTTTTAGCGTCGCTGCCGGGGACTACAACGACCGATTTAGGAATTTAGTTGTCTTAGTTATTTAGCGATCCTTTCGGAAGATCAATATCATCCGAAAGTTCCTTTTCCATTCTTTCCTTTCCAAAAACTCTCTTTTCTACCAAACCCGAACTTCCATCAGCCATGACGAACCGTATTCTCTCACCTCGACCTGCACACCACTACTGGAGGGAAGAGGAGGACCAATCGTTCTACCAGATGAAAACTTTGAAATTAAGCCTAGTGTTATCAAATTACTCAAAACCTTCTACCAATTTCATGGTTTTCCGCTCGATGATCCAAATTCACATTTGGATAGATTCATCAATCTTTCTAATTCCCGTGAGCAATCAGGGATTTCAAGAGAAGTCACCCGACTATATCTTTTTCCCAATTTTTTATCTTCGTGTGCTCGAGCATGGTTTGATGAACTCGAACCCAATTCGATTCATACTTGGGAGGAGTTGGCTACTAAGTTTAAGGCTAAGTTTTTCCCTCCTTCCAAGCAAGCCAAGCTTAAAGATGACATCGTCAGTTTCCGACAAGGAACTAATGAATCGTTATTTCTAGCATGGGAACGATTTAAGAAATTGCTTAACAGATGTCCGAATCATCGGATGAGTAAGACGAACCTTATATGCATATCCTACAATGGTCTAACCCCTCAACACAAATCAACCATCGATACTGCTTCTCAAGGGAATTTCATGTCACACACATCTGAAGAAGCCTGGGAGCTGGTTGAGATGATGGCAATGCATCAACATGACTAGGAATTTGGCGAACCGACTAAAGAAGAAGATAGTGCTTCAAATCCATCCTTAGAAGCTCGGCAAACTCAAATGGACAATCTCTCTAGAGTCTTCAAGGATCTTCAAGAATCTTCTACACTGCAACTTCGTAAAGGTATGGAAGAAATTCTTGTCACTACTATCAGAAACCTTGAATCGAACTTTCATTCTAAATCTTTTATTCAACGGCCACCCAATACTACACCTACTCAATCTCTGTCTCCTTTATCCTCTAGTGTATCTGATTTTCCCCTAGACTCTCAAAAATATAACGAAACTTTGACTAACTTCATGGTTGAACAAATGAACGTAAATAAGCAAGTAATAGATTTTCAAGATAAAATTGATGCTTTACTTAAAATTTCAGATGATTTGATCAAAAATTTGGAAGTTAGTCTTAAACAATTGGTTATAAAAGTTGAGAGTCAAAGCGGAATCACGATCGATAACACTATCTTAGTTGTTACCAGAGGAGGTAAAGAGACCAGAGTTGAGCAATCCTCAAATAATTCTTCAAATCAACTTCCTACCTCTAGTAAACCAACCTCTGATCTAGTGTCCAGTGACACCCCTGTCACTACACCAGATCCAGAACCTTCTAAAGCCCCGGAAATTATTCCACGAACTAGAATACCCTTTCCTAGTAGGCTTAAGAAAGAGAAGCATGAAGCATAATTTCGGAATTATCTTGAGATGTTTAAAAGCATACACTTAAACGTTAGATTATTATATGCTTTAGTAGAGATGCCTAGTTGTGCTAAATTCTTCAAAGAACTAATTTCAAATAAGGAGAAGTTAACAAAAATAGTTAGTTTACCCTTAGATGCTGAATGCTTTGCAATCATGCTACATGGCCTTCCACCTAAGCTAGGAGATACTGGACGTTTTACTATTCCTTGTTATCTTCGGAATATCCAAGTTAGTAATGCCTTAGCTGACCTAGGTGCTAGTGTCAACCTTATGCCTTACTGACTCTATAAGAAACTAGGATTAGGTGAACTATTACCCACTCAAATGACCATCCAATTAGCTGATAGATCAGTTAAACTCCCTCGAGGAATTGCTGAAGATATAATGGTCCGAGTTATCTTCCCAGTAGACTTTGTCATTATGGATATTGAGGAAGATGCTCACGTTCCCCTCATCCTTGGCAGACCTTTCCTGAATACTGCCAAGGTTGTGATAGATGTAAACGAAAAATCTTTAAAATTGAGGGTCGGAGCGGAGGAAGTCACCTTTAATGTCGATAAGTTGATGAAACAACCTATGGGAGAAGATCTCGGTCTAGTGGATGCCATGCTGGAAATATACGACGAGCATTTGGAGGATATTCTAGCAGTTAGCTGTAACGATCCTTTCTCTAACACGGTCATCACCACATGGAGGCTATGCCAGGACAACATCGGACTCTGCTCGACTATCTTTGACCAACCAGCACCTTCTGGAGAGCTACAATTCACCTTACCTAAAATGAAGTATCCTTTAGCACCTCCTAACTACACTTCCATGAACAACTCCGTTCTTGCTGTTCCTTTAGGCGAAGTCATCCCTATTCCATTTTTAAGAAGAAATCAGCCTGCACCGATACCCGAATCATCTCCGACTGTAGCTGAAATTCTCAAATCTTTCGAGGAGATGGATTCTAGTACTTCAATTTTGCCACAACTATCTAAAGGTTGTGAGCAACAAAATCCTGAAATCACCATAAGTACTTCTTCGAAAACTCAATATCAGAGGTTCGCATTCACCGAAAACAACGATATTATCCTCACTGAAGATAGTGCAACCTCCTCCTCTTCTACAAGAAAATACGAGTTAAAGAAGAATGCACTTTCCAAAGAGACAGAACTAGTAGAAATAGCATTAGCCACTGCATCCGACTCATCTCCAGAAGAATCAGAGTTCCAAAAGGAGTATGATGAACTACAAAGAGACGAGATCGCTCGAATGAAACCTTCTATTGAAGAACCACCAGGATTGATGCTGAAGGAATTACCCCCTCATTTGAAGTACGCTTTTCTCGAAGGAACCTCACATTTACCTGTCATAATTGCAAAAGGTCTTACATCCGAAGAGAAAGCAAGACTTATCCAAGTGCTGAAGTCACACAAGAAGGTGATTGCATGGAAGATTTCTGATATACAAGGGATCAGTCCAAACTACTGCACGCACAAGATACTCATGGAGAACGACTTCAAACTATCCATAAAGAGATAGAGGAGAGTAAACTCGAAGATTCAAGATGTGTGATTTGACGTAAAAAGTCACATTTTTGCGTACATAATTCCCACCTTTTTAGCCCCAAAATGCATGAAATCATTCAATATCAATACTTTTTCACCATAATTCATTATTAAGGCTAAAAATAAGGCATTGCTTCAAAAATCAAGTAAAATGGCTATATAACGTACAAAACAAAGCATAAACGATACGGTCACATTCTACGAGCACTTTTTAGCATATTACCTTGAAATTATTCTTTGATTAGTTCATAATGATCTTTAGTTAATTACGATCACGTGGATATAAAGAACGCTGTAAACGTATCAAGAATGAAGAAGTTATGGCCAAACGAAGTTCGACCAGTGCACAAGACTTCCGATCCAGCACACAAGACCACAGACCAAGGGGATACCACCCCACAGGGGCCATATACACCCCCTTAGGGGACATATACCCTCCTTATGGGGCCGTATACCCTCCTTATGGGGCCTTAAACCCCCTCTTTGGGGCCGTATACCCCCTGTAGGGGTGGTATACCCCCTCTACGGTGCCGGATACGCCCCATTTGCTACCGAATATGCCCTATTTGCTACCGAATACGCCCTATTTGGTGTCGAATACGCCCTCTTTGGTGTCGAATTTCATAGCTCAGGGGTGTATTTCAGTATTAAATTAGAGCGAGGGTGTTAAGTGTAAAATTGAGTCTTGGATGCCTATAAATAGAGGCTTAAACCATTCATTCAATCAATCCCTCACAACACACAACTCATTTCACACACACTTCACTCTCTCTAGAGTTTCTCTCTCTAGAGTTTCTCTCTCTAGGTTCTCTCTCTAGTTTCTCTCTCCAGGGAACTAGTGGGAAGATTAGGAGAGAATCGTTTCTTCTTAGAATAGCTATGTAATATAATTAGTAGAGGCTAGCGGTTGTAATATTTGGATATTATTCGAAGAAATACAAGCTGTTATTCTGCTCGCAATACGTATCGGTATTATCTATCCTTTCTATTATTAATTTGTCATAATGTTCTTGTTTGATGTTTGTGATTTATTAATGATAGAAATGTTTATTGGTATGCTTTGTGATTAGTTGCTTGTATGTTTGCCATGATTTAGATAGTTACGAATGATGTTACATTAATTATCTATCTGTATAAATGGGAGTTGTTATACTTTGTTATCGGTCTAAACTTTACATAAATAGACTTTATCATTAACCCTTTCCAGGCTTTCACGTGACTATTGCTCTTAGGATAGGACTTTGCAAACCCTAATACTACGTAGATATAGTTATCAGTGTTTTTGTATGAAGCTGTGGACATGCTGTAAAACGGCCCAGTACTTAGTATAGCGCTGGAAACACCTCTGGTGAAGTACAAATGCGTGGAAGCTACGGACCGGTCGTAAGCATATGTCACTATGGATACCTGGAAGTTACCCTTCTTGAACATGGTCTAGGATATAGGCTGTGGAAATGCTAAATCTTAACAGTATTATACACCGTGAGTATACTTAGATTTATACAAGCTGTGGAAATACCTAATGCATTATACACCATAAGTATACCTAGGGATGAACGTCTGATCGTAAAGGAGGGTCTATTTCATGACGGAAGGATTTGAGCTTAAAATAAGTAAAAAAGGAATTTTGAAAAGAAATCGAAGACTCGTCAAAGGTCTAAGATGCTTAAACCCCTTAATTCCACTTTGCCGATAGTTTAGAGTAACAACGTAAACAACCAGTACACAATTAGGTAATAACATTTAGACATAGGTGTTAAGAACGGTCAGAATATCCTGTAATGGCGGTTTGCTACCTTATTCATGCACCCAGGAGATATCTCCAAGAAGGGTCACTTGTCCTTATCGGACAGTGTTGGGGGTTGAGCAACCTGATCTGATCAGAATCATGATAGCCTAGGTACTCAGTGACATACTAATTTAAAACCGGAACTAAATAAGTAGGGTCCTAGTGTTTACACCGAAGTTTATTTGTCTGTTAGCTGAATGTGTCCCCAATAATCATCATTCCAATAATACGCTATCCTAAATCATGGTGAACCACGTCTTTGTTATCCTTAAGTCTTACATATCTGCTAGCCTCCCTTTACTTTTATGCTTTCTTAGTATTTTAAATAAATAAAAACCTAAAAACAATCACTCTTCAATCTATAAAAACCCTAGCTTAATTACTAAGTTATCAGAACTAGCTCTGTTTCAATTCTACCATCGTGAGGAACGACCCTGGATCATCCTTACCACATACTGATATCAAGTATTCTTACCTAGTAATAGTAAGTAGTTCGGAAGGTTTTGGCTCCCCCCGACTATTATAAATTTAAAACCTCCCTCCGATCGCCCGCCTCGAGCGTGAGGTCCGCAATGATAGGGAAGCAATTTCCTGACCGACCATTTGGGCGCAATCAATGTGGTTAAGAAAGAGGTTATCAAACTCTTGGATGCTGGCTTGATCTATCCTATCTTTGATTCCCCGTGGGTCAGCCCAGTTCAGGTTATCCCCAAGAAAGGAGGAATGACGGTTATAGCTAACGAAGATAATGAACTTATTCTGACATGAACCGTCACCGGCTTGAGGGTGTGCATCAACTATCATAAATTAAACGAAGCAACTCGGAAAGATCACTTCCCTCTACCGTTCATCGATCAAATGTTGGAAAGATTATCAGGGAATGAAACTACTGCTTCTTCGATGGTTTCTCTGGCTATTTTCTCCATATGGCACATTCGCCTACCGACGTATGCCTTTTGGTCTATGCAATGCACCTGCAACATTCTAAAGGTGCATGGTGGCGATATTCCATGATATGACTGAACAGTGTATGGAGGTATTCATGGACGACTTCTCAGTCTTCAGTGACTCCTTCACATCTTGTCTTTCCAACCTTGAAAGAATGCTAGCCCAATGTGAAGAGTCAAATCTTGTCTTAAACTGGGAAAAGTGTCACTTCATGGTGAAAGAAGTGATAGTTTTAGGACACCGAATATCGAAATCCGTAATTGAAGTTGACAAAGCTAAAATTGAGACTATTGCCTAACTTCTGCTATGTACTTCTGTTAAAGCCATTCGTAGTTTTCTAGGTCACGCCGGATTCTACCGTCGCTTTATTAAGGATTTCTCTAAGATTTCTCGACCTATGACGCACCTTCTCAAGAAGGACACTCCGTTTGTCTTTTCAGATGATTGCCTGGAAGCTTTCAACATTCTGAAGGATCAACTCACACATGCACCGATCATGGTCGCCCCCGATTGGAGTCTTCCATTTGAGATCATGTGCGATGCTAGTGACTTTGCCGTTGGAGTTGTCTTAGGGCAAAGGAAGGAAAAGCAGTTTCAACCTATATACTATGCCCGCAAGACACTCATTGATCCTCAAGAGAATTACATTACAACAGAGAAAGAGCTTCTTGCGGTAGTATTCGCTTTTGATAAATTTCGTTCTTATTTAATATTGTCCAAAACTATTGTCTATACAGATCACTCAGCATTGAAGTATCTCTTCAAAAAGCAAGATGCCAAACCGAGACTGCACATAGAAAGGGAGCAGAAAATGTCGTAGCAGATCACCTTAGTTGATTGGAAAACCCATCGATGGAAAAACTTGATGAAAGATAAATTCAAGACCAGTTTCCCGAAGAACAACTCATAAATATCGGAGGCTACCTAAATGGATCTCAATTCACTCATAACCCTTGGTATGCAGACTACGCTAATGATCTGGTTGGAGGAATTGTGCCAAAAGGAATGCCCACCTCTAGAAGACGCAAATTATTTAGAGATGTAAAGAAATACTATTGGGATGATCCACACTTATTCAAAGTGTGTCCGGATCAAATTATCAGAAGATGTGCGGACGAGAGGGAGGCAAGGAACATTCTTCATCAGAGTCATCACGGACCAACTGGAGGACATCATGGAGCAAATATGACTGCAAGGAAAGTATATGACTCCGGCTTTGATGCGCCCCGAAGCATCGTATAAAGATGACGTACGGAACGCGATCGGTTTGTTTTAAATTTATATTTGCTGGGGTCTAAGTATAACTTACTAATACTGAACCAAAGGGCTAGTAGATGGTAAGTATGACCTAGAGTCGTTCTTAAAGAGAAACTGAATTGAAACGGAGGTGATCCAATCAATCTTTCTAATCTAGTAAAGGTTTTAAAAGAGTGCGTTGGGGGTTTTGGTTCAGTTAACTAACTAAATAAAGCGAATAAAAGTATAATAATAAATCAGATAATAAAAGTAGTATTTGTTGTGAGTTCATTAGCTAATAATGTGGGATGATGACTCTTATGGGAAAACGATTATCTAAATTGGGAATGTTTAGTGGATTCAACACCCAGTGGTATAACCAATAAGTTCCCTATTAGTCAGTTATCAACTAATATGTCACGAGGAACTAAGGTGTCATGATTCTGATCAGACAGGCGATGCTCAACTCTCCACACTCTGCAAGGCGATGCTTAACTGTCCACACTCTCCAAGGTGTCATGATTCTTATCAGACAGGCGATATTCAACTAAGGTGTCACGAGGAACTATGGCCCGTATTATTGAATGTATTCGCTCGTGGGCGAAGTAATAGAGTAGCAGGTCATTACAAATCTGACCGTTCTTAATACCATCAAGATTTCAAATCCATTAAACAATTTACTTAGAATTTATGTTCGGACTTATTAACCTATTCCTATTAATGAAACTTAAGGATGATAAACAGGGGAAAACGTTCAAGGTTCTTGCGTATCTTACTTTTGGTTTCATATTTTAAGGAAAGGATATCAATTAACTTTGATCCCAAACTTGCCTTTCTCATTACAATTAACAAATCCCAAGGTTTTCGTAAATGGTTATTTTGCCTTTAACCTACCTACTCTAATCTAATCTAAATTAACTAATCTAGTTAAAACGCTTAATAAAATGCTGACGGCTTTTTGCATAAAGTTAAACCCAGACCATGTCGGAAAGTGCTATGATGATTCACAGTGTATTTAATCATTTACCGATGTTTCCATTGTGAATTTAATTGCTTCGCCATGTTTACATGATAAGTACATTGTGAACGAAAGTGTACAATACTCATGGCAAGTCCACGTAATCACATTGCATTTTATGATACTTGCATGACGTTACAGTTAAAAACATAGTTTTTACACAGATAACTATTGACCAAGTATCAAGGTTCGCGACTCCTCTTTACAGGGTTACAATCACGTTTGTTAATCGAAAGGAGAATATAAGTTTTAGGTTTAGAATCATAGGGTAAGTCCGTTCATAAAGTTTCCGTTTTATAATGTCGATGCATAATACAACTACTTTCGTTTGTTACCGGCTTCCATACGTATGTACTTTGCTTAAAAGAATTTCCAGCACTATACCGAGTAAACAGTCGAATAGGGGCCGTCATGTTATTTCACGACATATTTAGAGTCATCCCACAATTATATATACTAACTACATCACAACAAATACAATAGTAATCTACTCGCTAATCATGGCACAAACTAATTCTAGCATAATTAAAGCATACATATTTAATTAAGATAGAATAGGATAGAAGAACCCGGATTAGAATGCGAGAAGGAATAGACTTGAATTAATAAGCATAACTCCAAGCGTACACCAAAGATTACAAAATGTTCCCTAGCTTTCGTTCTACTTTAAACAAACTCCTTAACTAGCCTAAAACTAATTTTGAAGTAAGAAAATAGAATGAGAAAGTAAAGAGAGAATTATGCCTAATGCATATGGGACATCTTCAAATGGAGGCTTAGGGGCTGCTATTTATAGGGAAAATATGGCTCACATTAGCATCTCTAGGCTCACATTAGAAAAAGTAGCGAAAGGTGGTGCACCAGGTACGAAAAAGTAGCGAAAGGTGGTGCACCAGGTACGGAAAAGTAGCGAAAGGTGGTGCACCGGGTACAAGCAAGGACGAAAAAGCGCAACAGAGATGGGAGGGTGGAGGCCGGAACCGCCTGGCTGCAGGCCGGCGGCGGCTGGCTGTTGGCCAGCGGCGGCCGGCTGCCACCCGTCCCGGTCCGTCGTCTTTCGTTGCGTTGCTTAATTCGTGCGTATCTTCTTCGTTATGCGTCCGTTTGCATTGATTCTTTTTGCGTTGGATTCGTAATTCAAAAACAAAGACTTTGATGTAAAGATATCCCAAAAAATGTCTCCTATCTCTAGATATTGCGTACGAATCATTTGGATCTTCCGGCGAGCGTAGAATCTTCATTCTTTATCCGTTTTTGTTGATTCTTCTTCTGTTGATTCGTAATTTGAAAACGAACATCTTGGGTGAGATGGATGTTGATGATGGGCACTTTTTTCTTGAAATCTCAATTTGATGCCTTGAATCTTCAAACGTGTGTGGAATCTTCGTTTTTCATCCATTTTGCTTGATTTTTATCGTGCAACCTTGTTTTGACCATCTTGGCATAATATCATTGATTTGTATTGGTTTTGAGTTTAAAATGCCAAGAATCATTCTAGAATGAGAGAGATATCAGTAGTAAAAACATGACTTTTTACGTGATATCAAGTATCCAACACTTAGAACTTTGCTTATCCTCAAGCAAACTCGAATTTCAAGTATGGTTAAAATAAGTAGAAAATGAAATATTTTAGGGTAGAACTTTTTACTAAGGGGTAGTAAAATATTCGTTCTTTGAAAAAGCAGGGTTGTATTCTTTGGGAGCATGCTTTTTTATCTTTGATCTTGGATACATGACTAGGCGATCCTCTCTAGGTGGTCACTCAAATCACTCAAAGTGTTTAGGGTTTCCTATTCTAATATTATCAATCACTCAGAACGCCAGTCATGTATCGTTTATCGTCATAGGCTTGATCGAGAATCAAATCGTTACCTTTTTGGTGAGTGCGAAGTTGATCTAGCCACAATCATTCTAAGGAAAGTGATGTAGGGTTTTTAGAAGCGGAGTGTTTGTGGAATGAGAGGGGGTTTTGTTGTTGTTGTTGTTTTTTTTTTTTTTTTTTTTTTTTTTTTTTTTTTTGCGAGAAGTTGGAATTTTTGCGGGATCGACGCCTTTTTGGTGTTTGCGGAAGGAGTCTTTTTCTCCTATTGATTTCCTTTTGTTCGGATTTTTCTTTCTTGAATTTTCTTTTCTCTTTTTTTTTTCGACGTCGTCTCCTTGCGATTTCTCTTCGTTTATATTTGGAACTTTGTTTTAAAGTTTGGGGGATGCTTTTGAGAAAGTAGGGGTAACGTATCTATTTTTCTTGGGAGTATGGGTGTACGGATGGGTTTAAGAATGATGTGATTCAATCTCCTTTTCACTAACCAATCTGGATTCGAAATGCATAACAGGAGCAAGTTCTGATTCTAAACGCATACATCGGCACACTCAAGAATTGAAAAAAGTGAAGCATTAAAGTTGAATGCTTTTTATATGGCTCAAGATACCTCACGAATTGAAAGTTGGGTTGTTGTGTGCCTAGTCATGTGATGCTCTTTATTGGATTACTAAACTCATTTTTCAAAAGAATTTGTATTTTATTTATCCTTCTTCCCCAAGGTAAATCATTCTTTGTCTAAAAATTCTCATTTTCAACATATTTTCAACTCAATTTTGAAAAATTTGTTTACTTATTGGAGAAGGATGGTCTAAAGAGCAACGACTTAGAATCAAGCATATACCATTATCCACTTTACAGTAGTGTAACTACTGCTATCCCACACTTAAAGGAATATCGTCCTCGATGTTTATAATCTAAGCTCTACCGGGGTGAAAATCCCACACTTAGGAATTTAAACATCTAAAACGTATTATTTTAGTGGTGTGTTTTGGGTTTGAATCCCACACTTAGTGATAAGCATAATGGATATGGTATATTTAAACAAATGAAAGAGACGGTATAGAAGTACTCCCCGGTGGTTGCAGTTTCCCTTTGGTTGCACGTGCCGGATTCCGTCTTCCTTGGTGCATTCTTGATCAAGTCTTCTTGTGATTGGTCTCGTAGGTGTGAACACATCGGATATACTATTCTTCTGGTGTTGCTATTTTTTTGCATGCTGGAGCATGCTTTGTATGATCCGAGTGTGAAAGATAGTCGGAGATTTCATCACTTCTTGGAAAGTAAAATTGCAGAAAGGTAAACACACGGGTTGCCTCCCGAGAAGCGCTCTTTTAAAGTCGAGAGCTCGACTCAGTCCTTTCTTCTTCAGATGATGCTGGATGTGTCCGTGGTGCTAGAGTGGTCACTGTGGTTCCTGGGTAGGGCGTATTGTGGAGGAAAGTATCGCAGAAACTGTTCTATCATGTCAGTAATGAGAGTTGGTGGAGGGGTGGATTCCAGTTTGAAGCTTTTGAAGTGATCAGTGGCTAATCTGTCGAGGATTTCCATCCCATAGATGATGTATCGAACTGCCCTTGTGACTGGTCCATTAGGGTCGATTCAAGTGCAGGTGTGAGTTTGAACAATTTCACGCTGTGGGTGGTTTCTGCCTATTAAGGTGATTAAAGCCATGAATTCAGTTTTTACTTCTTCAAAATCACTGGCCAATGGGTCTCCTCCGAAGGATCTAGTGGCTTGGCATACTTGTCTGATGAGTTGGTGTTGTTCGCGGTTTAAGGGAAAATCCGAGTCAGTGAAGACATAGGTTAGCTTGCTGAATATTTCACGATATCCGTTGCAGTAAGCGTCAATTTCTACGTCTTCTTTCTCATACATTCCACGCAGTCGATCTATTACATAGGATGCTAAGTTGACTGGTGACAGGTGCGGAATGAATCTGGGCACTTCGTGAATTTCTTCATCATACGCTGCTTGATTTAGTTCATCAACTATTAGTTCAACGTGATGACCAATAGTGGAGTGAATGACGATCCTGAAGTTTTCTGAAGTTGTGAGATGTTCTCCAGTTTCGATGAGATCTAGAAGGGTTCTAAGATCTCCCACCATTCTTATGTCAGCATAATTCTGCGGATTTCCAGTAGCTCTTTCAAGATGGGTTCTCATTGATGCAAGTATAGCCTTCTGATTTGATGAGTAGGGAAAAGCTGATCCGGCTAAGGCACAATATACTTTTTGGTATATTTGCCTTTGGTTGCTGCAGAACTCGACTTTTCCAATGGGTAGTCTGGTCTTTCTGGCTGTTGAGCTTCTCTGGTGACTTGTTCTTGAAGGGAATCGGAGAACTCTTGGATATGTCTGAGAAAAGTTTGGGGCACTGGTTCTCCATAATTGGCGAGATATGAATCGTATTCTTGTTCAATCTGCCTTATCAGGTGTCTTTGAGCGGTGTTGTATTCATTGGTTGACTCTTTGATAGCCTTTACAATGACGCGCACATCGGTGTATTCATCAATTAGTTCGATCATGTCTTGGTGAGTATCTATGAGCGGAATCTCTAATCTCTCAGCTGTGATGATGGGGGAATTTGGTGGAGCAAGAAGAGTTTTTGGAATAGAGCGTTCATCGATAGTGATGTCAATAAAATCGCCGTCAAATTCGACACTCTTGTAGTTGGAATCTTCGTCTCGTGAATTTGGGAATCGGTGGAATTCTTCAGCTGAGGGTTCATTGTTGAAAGGTTGAGTACTATCGATTTCGATGGTTCTGACTTCCGTGATGGTGTCTTGAAGGTTTTCTTCCACAAAGCTTCATGGTTGTCGTTCCTTATATGCAGAAATTCTTTGTAGGAGTTTAGCATACAGGTCTGGGTGCTATGATTTTTGGAGTTCTTCTTCAAAAGTATCTATGTCTCGGAGTCGGGTTCTGTAAAGGGTTTCGATGGATTGAGATAAGAGTCGAGAATGTTTCCCATTCTTTTGAGATGAGTGGATCTGAGCTCTTGGTGGATGGCTCCATAATCAAAGAATTCTTCTAATGAAGTGTAGTCTTTGCAGTTTTGTATTCTTTTAACTTTAACCATCTATGGTGAATCAGCTTGATCTTCATCTTCCTCCATTTCTTCCTCTTCTTCTTCTTCGATTTCTTCCTCCTCCTCAGTTTCTTCTTCCTCTTCTTCAGGTTCTTCGTTTTCAAATTCAATTTCTTCCTCTGCTTCTTCATATTCTTCCTCTTCTTCTGGGTCATACTCAGAATCAGAGATGAAAACTGATGATTGAGTGAAATGTTGCTTTTCCTCTGGTTCTGATTCGTCATCGAAACAAATTCTGCCTGTTGATATAGCATAGCATTCTTCTTCTTCTGGAGTGCATTCCGGTTGGTCGATCTTGTAAGTAATGCTTTCACCATGTGATCGTAATACAATCGTGTGGTTATACGCATCAATTACTGCTCTAGCTGTGTTCATGAATGGTCTTCCAAGGATAATCGGGATGTTTATGTCCTCGTGGCACGAAATCCGTTGGAAAGAAAAATTTGTTAACTTGAACTAGAACGTTCTCAGCTATTCCTTTTGGGTATCTAACAGATTGATCAGCTAGCTGGACGGTCATCTTAGTAGGTTTCATGTTTTCAATTTCCAGCCTCTTAAACAGGGAGTAGGGCATAAGGTTAATGCTGGCTCCTAGGTCGGCTAAGGCGCTTATTTCTCCGGATTGGTAAATAGAACAAGGGAGTGTAAATCTACCGGTGTCTCCTAGTTTTTCGGGAAGGCTATTCTTAAGTAGGGCTGAGGTTTCAGAACTAAGGGGAATGTTGTTTACTTCGGGCAGTTTATCCTTAGTGGATAGCAATTTTCTGATGTACTTATTACGACCAGGAACTCTAGACATAGTATCGAGGAATTTTCCGTCTAACTTAAAAGATGATAATTTCTTAGGTTGGACCTTAAGTCTAGCGGGGTAAGGGATTCTAACCTCTTTGTTTATGGTTGGGGTGGTTTCCACAACTGGTATCTTGATCTTTGGTTCTTCCTCTTTTACTAGAACATCAGCTGGTGGTGTAGTAGATGCTTCCTCGGTGGTAGTAAGTTGCTTTGCTTCCTCAACATGTGCGTTGTGAACCGTGTTGCTAGGCAAGCTTCCTCTGGATCTGTTATCAAGATGTTGTGCCAATTGTCCAATCTGAGCTTCCAAATTCTTTAGCACAGCCAATTGATTTCTCATAAAGTGGTCGGCTTGATCTTGTCTGGCGGACGTCTTTTGGTTGAGCATGTGTTGACCTTGCATGAACTAGGTGAAGGCGTCATCTGAACTTGAACCTGGGGTATTTGTCTTTGCAGGTTGTTCAGGGGTTTGGTTTGTGTCGGAAGTTGGTGCAGGAAGTGCGAGGGGTTGGTTATAAGAGGGTTGTGATTGTTATGGGTAAGATGGGTATCTAGGTGGGTATCGGGGTTGGTATGGTGGTTGGTTGTTTCTGGGTTGGAATGGAGGTCCTCTAGGTTGGTTGTTGTTTTGATTGAAACCGGGTGGAAAATTTTGTTGTCGAGCAGGAAACTGAGCATAGTAGACGGTGCCATCTGCTTCTTCGTATTCAACTTGGTATTCACCAGGTGGTTGCGGATTGGTGCAGTGTTGACAGACTTGCACTTGGTGTACTTGGTGTTGTTGTTTCTTAAGTTCTCCAAACTGTTTGACAAGTGAGTCTATTTTCTCTGTTAGTACCTTAATTGCTTCGACTGGAATTGGATTTGATGCGGCGAGAGGTGCTGAAGATGTTAAGTGATCTCCAGAGTTCCAATCGTGTTGATGCATAGTCATGTTCTCAATAAGGTTCCATCCTTCTTCGTCGGTCTTTGCCATGAAGCTTCCTTGTGCGGCAGCGTCGAGGGTGGTTCGGTGGTTAGGGTCTAAACCATTATAGAAGGTACACAATTGTGCGGATTTGTCGAGTCGGTGATTAGGGCATTTCTTCAAGGCTCATTTGAATTGTTCCCATGCGGTGTATAATGACTCATCAAAAGCTTGGTGGAAATTCATGAAGTCATTTCGAAGTTTGGTTTGTTTAGAAGGTGAAAAGTACTTGGTTATAAACTTTGTCACCATCACAGTCCATGGAGGGATAGAGCCGGTCTCTAAACCTTCAAACCATATTTGCGCATGATGTGTGAGCGAATAAGGGAAAAGGTGCAAACGGATTGTGTCTTGACTAATTCCGTTTTGTTTGTAGGAGTTTGAAAGAGATATGAACTTGTTGAGGTGAGAGTTTGGATCATCATTGGGTAATCCATGGAATTGACAGTGGTTTTGGATTAGTTGGATGATGTGGTGCTTAAGCTCGAAAGATTAACCAGGGGTTTCTGGGTAGAGAATTGGTCCTCCTCTTCCTTCGATAGAGGGTTTACTGTTGTCAGCAAGAGTGATGCGTTCAGCCATTTTAAGTGCGGATTGTTTCTTTTCTCGTCGAATGGTACGTATTATAATTTCTGGATCAGGGAAATTAAACAGTGGTGCAGATCTAGCGGAACAGGTCATACACTAAAAAGGAAAGACAAGAAAGTAAATACTTGTTTTTGTGTTTTTTTTAGAAGGTTTTATCCTAATGGTTTACTAGAATTGGGATTGGTTGGGCCTCTGTATCGGACAGTTAGTCTCCCCGGTTGCGGCGCCAAAAGCTTGATGCGCCCCGAAGCATCGTATGAAGACGACGTACAGATCGCGATCGGTTTGTTTTAAATTTATATTTGCTGGGGTCTAAGTATAACTTACTAATACTGAACCAAAGGGCTAGTAGATGGTAAGTATGACCTAGAGTCATTCTTAAAGAGAAACTGAATTAAAACGGAGGTGATCCAATCAAACATTTCTTTTCTAGTAAAGGTTTTAAAAGAGTGCGTTGGGGGTTTTGGTTCAGTTAACTAACTAAATAAAGAGAATAAAAGTATAATAATAAATCAGATAATAAAAGTAGTATTTGTTGTGAGTTCATTAGCTAATGATGTGGGATGATGACTCTTATGGGAAAACGATTATCTAAATTGGGAATGTTTAGTGGATTCAACACCCAGTGGGATAACCAATAAGTTCCCTATTAGTCGGTTATCAACTAATATGTCACAAGGAAATAAGGTGTCATGATTCTGATCAGGCAGGCGATGCTCAACTCTCCACACTCTCCTTTGAGGGAGTCAGTGGCCCGTATTATTGAACGTATTCACTCGTGGGCGAAGGAATAGAGTAGCAGGTCATTACAAATCTGACCGTTCTTAATACCATCAAGATTTCAAATCCATTAAACAATTTACTTAGAATTTATGTTCGGACTTATTAACCTATTCCTATTAATGAAACTTAAGGATGATAAACAGGGGAAAACGTTCAAGGTTCTTGCGTATCTTACTTTTGGTTTCATATTTTAAGGAAAGGATATCAATTAACTTTGATCCCAAACTTGCCTTTCTCATTACAATTAACAAATCCCTAGGTTTTCGTAAATGGTTATTTTACCTTTAACCTACCTACTCTAATCTAATCTAAATTAACTAATCTAGTTAAAACGCTTAATAAAATGCTGATGGCTTTTTGCATAAAGTTAAACCCAGACCATGTCGGAAAGTGCTATGATGATTCACAGTGTATTTAATCGTTTACCGATGTCTCCATTGTGAATTTAATTGCTTCGCCATGTTTACATGATAAGTACATTGTGAACGAAAGTGTACAATACTCATGGCAAGTCCACGTAATCACATTGCATTTTATGATACTTGCATGACGTTACAGTTAAAAACATAGTTTTTACACAGATAACTATTGACCAAGTATCAAGGTTCGCGACTCCTCTTTACAGGGTTACAATCACGTTTGTTAATCGAAAGGAGAATATAAGTTTTAGGTTTAGAATCATAGGGTAAGTCCGTTCATAAAGTTTCCGTTTTATAATGTCGATGCATAATACAACTACTTTCGGTCGTTACCGGCTTCCATACGTATGTACTTTGCTTAAAAGAATTTCCAGCACTATACCGAGTAAATAGTCGAATAGGGGCCGTCATGTTATTTCACGACATATTTAGAGTCATCCCACAATAATATATATACTAACTACATCACAACAAATATAATAGTAATCTACTCGCTAATCATGGCACAAACTAATTCTAGCATAATTAAAGCATACATATTTAATTAAGATAGAATAGGATAGAAAGAACCCGGATTAGAATGCGAGAAGGAATAGACTTGAATTAATAAGCGTAACTCCAAGCGTACACCAAAGATTACAAAATGTTCCCTAGCTTTCGTTCTACTTTAAACAAGCTCCTTAACTAGCCTAAAACTAATTTTGAAGTAAGAAAATAGAATGAGAAAGTAAAGAGAGAATTATGTCTAATGCATATGGGACATCTTCAAATGGAGGCTTAGGGGCTGCTATTTATAGGGAAAATATGGCTCACATTAGCATCCCTAGGCTCACATTAGAAAAAGTAGCGAAAGGTGGTGCACCAGGTACAAAAAAGTAGCGAAAGGTGGTGCACCAGGTACGGAAAAGTAGCGAAAGGTGATGCACCGGGTACAAGCAAGGACGAAAAAGCGCAATAGAGACGGGAGGGTGGAGGCCGGCACCGCCTAGCTGCTGGCCGGCGGCGGCTGGCTGTTGGCCGGCGGCGGCCGGCTGTCACCCGTCCCGGTCCGTCGTCTTTCGTTGCGTTGCTTAATTCGTGCGTATCTTCTTCGTTATGCGTCCGTTTGCGTTGATTCTTTTTACGTTGGATTCATAATTCAAAAACGAAGACTTTGATTTAAAGATATCCTAAAAATATGTCTCCTATCTCTAGATATTGCGTACGAATCATTTGGATCTTCCGACGGGCGTAGAATCTTCATTCTTTATCCGTTTTTGTTGATTCTTCTTCTGTTGGATTCGTAAATTGAAAATGAACATATTGGGTGAGATGGATGTTGATGATGGTAACTTTTTTCTTGAAATCTCGTTTTGATGCCTTGAATCTTCAAACATGTGTGGAATCTTCGTTTTTCATCCGTTTTGCTTGATTTTTATCGTGCAACCTTGTTTTGACCATCTTGGCATAATATCATTGATTTGTATTGGTTTTGAGTTTAAAATGCCAAGAATCGTTCTAGAATGGGAGAGATATCGGTAGTAAAAACATGACTTTTTACGCGATATCAGGCTTCTACCGGCCGACCATTTTCAGAGACGCTCATGACTTGTAAAATGATGTGATGCTTGCCAAAGGTTTGGAAGTATCTCATAGAGAAGTGAAATACCACTTAATAACATCCAAGCTTGTGAGATCATTGATATATGGGGTTTGGATTTCATGGGACCTTTCCCAAAATCCTACGGGAAGGAATATATTCTAGTTACTGTCGACTAAGTCTCCAGATGGGCCGAAGCACAAACATTTCCCAACAATGATTCCCGAGTAGTGGTAAAGTTCTTAAAGCAGCTCTTTTCTCGTTTCTGTACTCCAAAGGCGATCATCAGCGATCAGGGTACGCACTTCTATAATGCTCAGTTTATGAGGACATTACAGTATTATGGTGTTACCCATAAGACCTCTACGGCTTACCAACCGCAGACGAATGGGCAGGACGAAGTTACTAACAGAGCGCTCAAGACAATCTTAGAATGAACCGTGGTTAATCTTAGGGAGAAATGGCCTGAGAAATTAGACGATGCTCTGTGGGCGTTCAGAACAGCATACAAGTCACCATTAGGAACCACGCTGTACAGGGTAGTCTATGGAAAAGCGTGTCACTTACTGATAGAGTTGGAGTACAAAGCTCATTGGGCACTCAGAGATTGTAACTTAGACCCTTCTGTAATGGGATCACATCGGAAGATGCAGCTGAATGAACTAGCCAAATTAAGAGACCAAGCCAATGATAGCTCTCTGCACTTCAAGGAACGAACAAAGAATATTCACGATGCTAAAATCAAATATTCTAAGTTCAGACCCGGAGATAAAGTTCTTCTCTTCAATTCACGCTTCAAGAAATTCTCTGGCAAGTTCAGATCGAGGTGGAGCGGCCCATTCATCGTATCAAAAGTCTTTACCTTCGACGCAGTCGAACTAGAGGCCCCAAATGGTAATTTTAAAGTCAATGGTCACCGCTTGAAGCACTACATCGAAGATTTTCCTTCTGGTGAGGAAGTCTATATCTTTGAACCACCTTGAGACAACCAGTAGGTACAAAGAGTCAAGCTAGAGACTATCTAAACAAGCGCTCTTGGGAGGCACCCCATTGCTTATCTTATTTACTTTTTATCTCTTAGTTATTTTTGCTTAGTATTGTCATCCCTAAACTCATGATGCAGGATAAGCTAGAAAATCTGACGGCACCACACTCTTATATACACATCAGAGATAAGTTTTATTTAAACTTTACAAATGCGAATGCTCAGATGACTCTAAAAACGTTCACATTTAAAAATACTTTCAAAATCATCTGATTCCTTTGCATTTGTACATAAAAACTTTAGCATTACCTGTCTATCTTTATGTTTCAGGATGGACGCTTCAGTTGAGACTTCAGGACACGCCCCTCAGCAATAGCAGAAGAAGAAGACTCGCAGAAGCAGAAGGAAGAAGACGACCACTACTATAGAGGAGCATGCTGTAGATGCTCATACTGCTCCAGTATCTGCCCCGCTTTTCGACTATGGAGTTACCACTTCCGACCCGGAGGTGACATGGTGTAACACCCCCAAATTTAATGTTTTGCAGAAGCATAATTTGGGTGTTACTAATCAATACTCAAAGCACACAGATATATAGCAAACGACTCTATATGCGTCGTTTTAACAAAATATATTAAAATTAAAAGGTTTACAACAGTTTAAACTCATGAATAGCTCGTGTTCGTAATATGAGAGATTTAAGTACATAATTAGTTATACAAAATCTAATAATGCAATGAAATCTCTGAAGTTTGCATGGAGACTCGAGCTAATATGCATCCTGATGGGCAGTCCAAATCTACTGCTGAGTACCTGTGATACATGCTAAAATGGGTCAGCTAACGCTGGTGAGCTCACAGGTTTAGATATCAAATAGTAGTGTGAACCGCAAGATTTAATCGTTGATTTGCATCCAGCAAATGATAATAGTTATGTATACAGCCATGAGCGCATAGTCTGAGCTTAACTCGAGGTTCGGGTCCCATATAGAGAATTCCGAGCGAGGTGCCTCCACGAATGCCTAATCTACACTCGTTTTCCCAAATATTAGTACGTCCGTTGCAGAGGTTAGCGCGACTAACCCGGACGAGGTGGGTCAATCCTATATGGTACCATATACTAATATTCACGCTACTTTCGTATTACCAGACTATACTGACGGAGGACTTTGGTTTGATTAGTTGAAAACAACTCATGTAGTATATTGAAATATGTACTCGCGTTCATGTGTTAAAAACAGAGCAATGTATCACACCCCTAGTAAAACAGTAAAAAGAGGGGCCATGAGACTCACCTGAGCTCGAAGAGTTTATCTAAATAAACTGAGATTGATTAGCCAAGGATCGAAGTCCAAAGACTTGTAACTTGAGGGTGTCCACGACACGTGATGGTTATAAACATGTGAAGGCATCTAATAAGACTACCTTGTAGTTGTTTGTCCAACTAGAATGTCCAAATGATTACAATTTGGTTGATTGTTTAAGTGTTTGAAAATGTGTACGGCCCGTTGGTGATTGTTTGTAATAAGAATCCCACATTATTATTTTGATGATTTTGAAGTGTTATACCTAAAAGTAAGTTCCAATGTGTTTTAGAAGTTGTGTCTTATTCGTGTTCGATGTTATACAAGCTCAACACCTTGTGTGAAAGTTTAGATGTAACACCGTTACTCGTGACCCTAGGGTAAGGGCGAAGCCCGTTAATGATGGGGGTCCGGGGGCAGCGCCCCTGGTAGTGGGGTCCAAGGGGTGGCAACCCCTGGTAGCGGGGTCCGGGGGCAGCGCCCCTGGTAGCCAGGTCAGCTTAGAAAATTTTTATTTCTACTAAATTGCTTTGGTGAAAAACGCATCTGGACTTGAATTTGGGTGAAATCAAGTGATAAAATTTCAGGTCTCGACACTTAGTAAAATTTGTGTTTTCTTGGTTCTGTTTCATGCGACATAGCATGCGACATACGGCTTTGTGCCGCTAAGTGCGACATAGTCTGTTGTGTCGCAGATCATATCTGCGACATAAGGGCTTGTATCGCTAAGGGCGACATCCGCAATTTAGTGCGACGTAGGGCGTTGTGTCGCTATATGCGACGTCCGTAATTTCTGCGACATATATCGGTACATTAATTAGCCTAAAACCAACTAATTACATGTATTAACAACTAGTTAGGTACTAATCACTAGTCCTAATTTAGCGGGTGTTACATTCTCCCCCTATTAGGAGAATTTCTTCCCGAAATTTATCTCGATGTGTCGTTTGACGTAGAGTCAGTGAATAACTGAGGATACTTGAGTCGCATTTGGTCTTCCCGTTCCCAAGTGAATTCCGGACCACGCCGCGAATTCCACCTGACCTTAACGATGGGAATTCGACTCTGTTTGAGTTGTTTGACCTCACGGTCCATGATTTCCGCAGGTTCTTCAACAAAATGAAGTTTGTCATCGACGCTAATCTCGTCGAGTGGGAGGATGAGTGTCTCATCAGACATGCATTTCTTTAGGTTAGAAATGTGAAAAGTAGGGTGCATGCTGCTGAGCTCAGCTGGCAGCTGCAGTCGATATGCCACAGGGCCAATCCTTTCAAGGATCTCAAAAGGCCCAATGTATCTGGGATTTAACTTCCCGCGTTTGCCGAATCGGATCACGCCTTTCCAAGGCGATACTTTACGGAGTACTCGATCCCCAACTTGGAACTCGAGTGGTTTACGTCTCACGTCAGCATAACTTTTCTGACGATCACGTGCGGCTTTGAGTCTGTTTTGGATTTCGACAATTTTCTCGGTGGTTTCGTGTATGAGTTCAGGACCAGTGAGTTGACTGTCTCCCACTTCGGTCCAACAGATCGGTGATCGGCACTTACGACCGTACAGTGCCTCGAATGGTGCAGCCTTAATGCTCGTATGATAACTGTTATTGTAGGAAAACTCGCAAAATGGCAGGTGTCTTTCCCAGTTTGCACCGAAGTCAACTACGCAGGCTCGTAGCATGTCTTCTAGTGTCTGAATAGTTCGTTCACTTTGGCCATTGGTTTGAGGATGGTATGCGGTACTTATATCAAGCCGGGTACCCAACGATTTTTGGAGTGATTGCCAAAAGTGAGATGTGAAATGAGCGTCCCTGTCAGAGATAATCGAGGTTGGGACACCGTGTCGAGAAATAATTTCTTTGACGTAGATTTGTGAGAGGCGTTCCATTTTATCGGTTTCCTTGATTTCCAGGAAATGAGCAGATTTGGTGAGTTGATCAACGATCACCCAAATGGTATAGCAACCGCTCAAAGACTTGGGTAGTTTGGTTATGAAATCCATGGCGATTTGTTCCCATTTCCATTCCGGAATGTTGGGTTGTTGGAGTAAACCAGAAGGTTTTTGGTGTTCGGTTTTGACTTTCGAGCAAGTAAGGCACTTGCTGACGTATGCGGCGATTTCAGCTTTCATGTTCGGCCACCAATAGAATTCCTTAATGCCGTGATACATTTTATCGGTTCCCGGATGGATAGAATATTTAGACTTGTGAGCTTCATCCATCACCAAGTCTCGCAGGTTCCCAAAACTAGGCAACCAGATTCGATTTGAGAAGTACCTAACGCCATTAGGTTTGATTTCGAATTGTTTATCAATGCCTCGTAAGGCTTCGTTTTTGATGTTATCGGGTTCAGAGCTTCGAGTTGAGAAGTGTGAATCTGAATGGTGAGATCATTATGAATGGTCATACTGAGGGCTCGAACTCGAAGTAGTTTCGTCCGTTCCTTTCGACTGAGGGCATCGGCAACAACATTTGCCTTGCCTGGGTGGTATTTGATTTCGCAGTCGTAATCGGTGAGCAACTTGACCCAACGTCGTTGTCGCATATTAAGGTCTTTTTGGTTGAGGATGTGTTGGAGACTTTTGTGATCGGTAAACACGGTACTTCGGGTACCATAGAGGTAGTGTCTCCAGATTTTGAGGGCGAACACCACGGCCCCTAGCTCGAGGTTGTGAGTCGTGTAGTTCTTCTCATGAACTTTGAGTTGTCGGGAAGCGTAAGCAATGACCTTGTCTCGTTGCATCAACACGCAACCGAGACCTTGGTGAGAAGCATCGCAGTATACCACGAAGTCGTCGGTGCCTTCGGGTAAGGATAGAATAGGAGCACTGCAAAGCTTGAGTTTTAATAGCTGGAATGCTGACTCTTGTTTATCAGTCCAATTGAACTTCTTTTCCTTTTGAGTCAGTGTCGTGAGTGGTTGAGCTATTTTGGAGAAATTTTCGATGAAACGACGATACTACCCGGCCAATCCCAAAAATTGGCGTACTTCGCTTGGAGTGGTTGGCGCTTGCCAGTCTTTGATATTTTCATTTTTTGATGGATCGACATGGATTCCTTGACTATTAACAACATGTCCAAGGAATTGAACGGATTGTATCCAGAACTCACACTTGGAGAATTTGGCATATAACTCCTCGTGCTTAAGTAGCTCTAGGATGGTTTTGAGGTGTTGTGCGTGTTCTCGTTCATTGTGCGAATAGATGAGGATGTCATCGATAAAGACAATGACAAACTTGTCGAGATAAGGTTTGCACACCCGATTCATAAGGTCCATGAATACGGCCGGTGCGTTTGTTAAACCGAAGGGCATCACCTGAAATTCATAATGCCCGTAACGAGTTCGGAAAGCAGTTTTTGGGATGTCGGTGTCGCGAACTTGAAGTTGATGATAGCCTGACCGAAGATCGATCTTTGAATAAATACTCGACCCTTGAAGTTGGTCAAATAGGTCATTGATGCGAGGAAGTGGATACCGGTTCTTAACGGTTAGCTTGTTCAACTCTCGGTAGTCGATACACATTCGGAAAGAACCGTGTTTCTTTTTCACGAATAAGACCGGAGCTCCCCAAGGTGAAGAACTCGGTCGAATGAATCCCCTATCCAGAAGTGCCTGTAATTGGGTGGACAGCTCCTGAAGTTCGGATGGGGCTAGGCGGTATGGTGCTCGGGCTACCGGTGCGGCACCCGACACGAGATCGATTGAGAACTCAACCTGTCTATGTGGAGGTAAGCCAGGTAGTTCTTCCGGAAAGACTTCGGGAAAGTCTCTAACGATTGGCACATCCTCAAGTCGCTTCTCCTCCGACTTTTTCTCTGTGATGTGCGCGAGGATTGCAGGATAACCCTTTCTGAGAAATTTTCGGGTTTTCAGACAAGATATGATATTTAGTCTCGTCACACCGGTTTCCCCCTGTATGATCAAGGTTCTACCGACGGCGAGAGGGATGCGGACGATCTTGTCATAACAGACAATTTCGGCTCGGTGTTTGGACAACCAGTCCATACCAATGATGACGTCGAAACTTCCAATTTCAACAGGCATAAGATCTATCGAAAAGGTTTCATTGGCTAACTTCAAAGTGCAATTAGGTATCACACTATCGGTTTCTATGAGTTTACCGTTCGCTAGCTCTACAATGTACTTAACATCTAGTGCAACAGGGGAGATGTCAAGTAGGGGATAAAACTCATCAGAGATAAAGCATCTATCGACACCAGTATCAAATAGAACTGAAGCAGTTAAGTTGTTGAGAAGGAACGTACCCGTGAACACATTCGGGTCCTGGCGGGCGTCCCCATAATTGAGTACGAAGGCTCTACCCTTAGCATTGTTGTTGTTGTTGTTGTTGGCCTTGTTCTTCAGTTTCGGGCAGTCATTCCTAAAGTGTCCAGGGTTCCCGCATTCATAGCAGGCTCGCTGTGGTTTGGTGTTGTTGCTGGAGTTGTTGTTGTTGGCAGTGGATCTGCAGTCCTTGGTGAGGTGGTCGTACCTCTTGCAGTTGTTGCAATAGGGACCGCAGGGACCTTCATGGTGGCGGTTGCACTTGAAACAGTAGGGCTTGTTCCATGTGTAACCCCGTCTGGTGTCGGTGGTTGAGTTGTAGGCCTTGATGGTGTCGGGCTTCTTGTTTTGGGAGTTGTTGTGGTTGTCGGACCACTTTCTTTTGAGGTGGTTGGATGAAGAAGTAGGTGGTTCTGGATCCTCGTTCATGGCCCTGAGTTCATGGGCCAATCGGATAGCACCATCAAGGGTGGTCTGGTTTGAAGAGGCGACGTTCCCCCGGACAGGTTCGGGAAGACCACGGATGTACCTTCGGATCTTATCGGGTTCGGTGCTCACCATTGCTGGCCGAAGGATGGCAAGCTGTTGGAATCTGACAGTATATCCGTCAATGTCAGTTCCCTGCACCTTTAGGTGCCAGAACTCTTCCTCCAACTTTTGCAGTTGTTCGATGGGACAATACTTAGTAGTAAGCATTGTCTTCAGTTCCTCCCAAGGGAGTAGGTAGGCGGTATCTATACCCACAGACTGGGCATATGAATTCCACCATGAGAGTGCAGCTTCCTCGAGGGTGCAGGTGGAGTACTTGACGCTGTCCTCTTCCGCACACTTGCTGATGTGGAAGACGGACTCCATTTTCTCGAACCATCTGATCAGTCCGATGGCTCCTTCAGTTCCCTTGAAGTTCAAGGGTTTGCAGCTCAGGAAGTCCTTGTATGAACAAGGCTTAGATTGAGGCCCGTTGGCAGCTGTGTCTTCGCTGCCCGAACTGGGTTGTCGGGTAGCCATAGCTTGAGCCACGCTTTGGTCTATGAGTTGGGCGATTTCAGTTTCGCTGAAGGTGAATCGCTTCGGTGGCATCTTGCTGAACAAGATCAAGAAAAAGACAATGAGACTCTTCTGTGAAATTCTGATGTATCACATGTGTATATGATGGAATATACGATATAAAGTGATAATTATATTTCATTTAAATAACCAAGTTTGGTACATGACACGAGTTTTTCAAAAGATTACATAATACGGGGAGTACAAAAGGTACCGGGAATTGTTACATCCGGTTAGAATAGTAAAAGTCCTACATAGATAGATATAGATTACAAGATGACAGCCACACTAGTTCTAATGCAAGTTGATCCTTTCCATTAGTGTGACGAGTCGATCCACGGTGACTGCGAGTCTGCTGGTTTGTCGGGCGTTGTCTTCTGCCAATGCTAGTCGTTGTACCATCATTCTTGAGTATTCTTCGGCCTCTTGTAGGCGCTGCTCACATTGTTCCAACCTGAGTCGCAAAAGTTCGACTTCTATTCCTGATTCCACTACTCGGTCGTGGAGTATGTTCATGTTGCTAACGGTGTTTTCGTGATCTTCGGAGACTTGGCTGATACGCTCAAGCGCTGTGAGTCTCCAATTTTCATTGGTTTCTTGCAAAGCGACATCCATGTTGCGAAGTCGTTGCTTGTGACGGTCCAGCCTAGCGGCCAAGGCTGGCAGAGTGAAGTGAGTGGGGTACGGGCCAACTCGAGGCAACCTGGCGTTCCTCCTAGCTACCCTCGGGTTCTGCGACCCGGATTGAGAGTGTGATGGATTAGGTGGTGTGTTTGCCATTCTGAGACAAAGCGTTAGAATGAGTGAGGCCTATATTCATATAATACCTATATAATATAGCCTAAGATATTGAGCGAGGCTTAACTATGTATATATACTTCCGCAAAACATTAATATAGCCTAAAGTGTCTAACACAGATATGTTTGAGTCCCGGTTTCTCTCGTGGTCAGAGTCAACTAGTGTATCATGTTCAGTCATGACTCCTTTCAGGTCTCACATCATATTCTTTTAATTGTACATAGTTGATCAGGCTATGTTAAATTAAACCAATATCATATAGTCACTGAACCTAATCATACTTAATAGGGAATACTGCCTAACTATAACCTTAGGCTCTGATACCAATCTATAACACCCCCAAATTTAATGTTTTGCGGAAGCATAATTTGGGTGTTACTAATCAATACTCAAAGCACATAGATATATAGCAAACGACTCTATATGCGTCGTTTTAACAAAATATATTAAAATTAAAAGGTTTACAACAGTTTAAACTCATGAATAGCTCGTGTTCGTAATATGAGAGATTTAAGTACATAATTAGTTATACAAAATCTAATAATGCAATGAAATCTCTGAAGTTTGCATGGAGACTCGAGCTAATATGCATCCTGATGAGCAGTCCAAATCTACTGCTGAGTACCTGTGATACATGCTAAAATGGGTCAGCTAACGCTGGTGAGCTCACAGGTTTAGATATCAAATAATAGTGTGAACCGCAAGATTTAATCGTTGATTTGCATCCAGCAAATGATAATAGTTATGTATACAGCCATGAGCGCATAGTCTGAGCTTAACTCGAGGTTCGGGTCCCATATAGAGAATTCCGAGAGAGGTGCCTCCACGAGTGCCTAATCTACACTCGTTTTCCCAAATATTAGTACGTCCGTTGCAGAGGTTAGCGCGACTAACCCGGACGAGGTGGGTCAATCCTATATGGTACCATATACTAATATTCACGATACTTTCGTATTACCAGACTATACTAACGGAGGACTTTGGTTTGATTAGTTGAAAACAACTCATGTAGTATATTGAAATATGTACTCGCGTTCATGTGTTAAAAACAGAGCAATGTATCACACCCCTAGTAAAACAGTAAAAAGAGGGGCCATGAGACTCACCTGAGCCCGAAGAGTTTATCTAAATAAACTGAGATTGATTAGCCAAGGATCGAAGTCCAAAGACTTGTAATCTGAGGGTGTCCACGACACGCGATGGTTATAAACATGTGAAGGCATCTAATAAGACTACCTTGTAGTTGTTTGTCCAACTAGAATGTCCAAATGATTACAATTTGGTTGATTGTTTAAGTGTTTGAAAATGTGTACGGCCCGTTGGTGATTGTTTGTAATAATAATCCCACATTATTATTTTGATGATTTTGAAGTGTTATACCTAAAAGTAAGTTCCAATGTGTTTTAGAAGTTGTGTCGCATTCGTGTTTGATGTTATACAAGCTGAACACCTTGTGTGAAAGTTTAGATGTAACACCGTTACTCGTGACCCTAGGGTAAGGGCGAAGCCCGTTAATGACGGGGTTCCAGGGGCAGCGCCCCTGGTAGCGGGGTCCAAGGGGTGGCAACCCCTGGCAACCCCTGGTAGCGGGGTCTGGGGGCAGCGCCCCTGGAAGCCAGGTCAGCTTGGAAAATTTTTATTTCTACTAAATTGCTTTGGTGAAAAACGCATTTGGACTTGAATTTGTGTGAAATCAAGTGATAAAATTTCAGGTCTCGACACTTAGTAAATTTTGTGTTTTCATGGTTCTGTTTCATGCGACATAGCGTGCGACATACGGCTTTGTGTCGCTAAGTGCGACATAGTCTGTTGTGTCGCAGATCATATCTGCGACATAAGGGCTTGTGTCGCTAAGGGCGACATCCGCAATTTAGTGCGACGTAGGGCGTTGTGTCGCTATATGCGACGTCCGTAATTTCTGCGACATAACTATTTATGTCGCTATATGCGACATCCGTGATTAGTGCGACATAGTGGCTTATGTCGCTATATGCGACATAAGGTCTGATTTAGTGACATAAAGTGTTGGTGCATTTTGTGTGTCAGTTAGTTGGTCAAACATTTGTAATCGTTAAAGTCAATTAGTCTGCGTATGTATAGTGTTTAGTGTGTATATGCAAGTTTGTAAATGAATAGTGAAATAGAATATATACACAAAATAAGTGTTTATGCGACACTAAGCAAGTGTCGCATATAGCGACACTTGGCTAGTGTCGCTATAGGGTTTGGACAGCCTATTAATAGAGAGTTATGTTTCAGTTTTAGGGTTGGTCATTAGAGATAGAGTGTGAGGCGTTTTGTGTGAGAGAGAGAGAGAGGAGAAAAAGCTTGTAACGTTTATACTCAATTGTGAATACAAAGAAAACGTTATAGAAATCGTGTGTTTGTTTATTCGTTCAATAATCGCTAACCAAACGGATTCCGCACGTTTGGTTGATTAAACGATCCGTTAGATCAGAGATTAGGGAACCTACAAGTGGTATCAGAGCCGTGAATCAAGGATTCGATGGTTTCGGATCGTGTTTTGAACGTTTTCGGTTGATTCGCGAAGATATTAATCGATTATAATCAGTTTCTAGGTTATTTGTGTTGATTATATTGAGTTTTGGGTTGATTTTTGGTGCAAATTCATCTGCCGTTCGTCAATTTTCGTTAGGGTTTCGAAAATTTCGATTTTTAGGGTTTTTGGAGCTGACAGCCGCGTTTTTGCGTCACTCATTGCGTCACTTGATAGCGTCACTTACCTTCAAGCGTCACTTCGAGCGTCACTCAAGTGCGTCACTTCGTAAGTTCCAACTAGGGTTTTGCCGACACTCAAGTGCGTCACTTAGTGCGTCACTTACCAGTGCGTCACTTACCCTCTAAGCGTCACTCCTTAGCGTCACTTCAGTGCGTCACTTTAGTGCGTCATTTCATATCGTCACTTGTGATTTTTAGCGACACTTACCTAGTGTCGCTCTAGATTCGAAAAAAAAAGTCTTTTTTGGCGGGAAACCTCCGAAAAATTTTTGCGTTTTCAAAATTTTTCCATAGGCTTAAAAGTGTTCAATTTTAGGTTGGAAAAAGTTTCATTTTACTCGGTCATTTTTGACGTTTTCGGACGAAATTTTGGCGGGAAAAACGCGAAAAATTTTGTAATTTCAAATTTTGTTTTTAAGCTTAATATAACTTAATTTTAGTGTTAGAAAAGTTTCGCTATACTCGGAAAGTTTACGAAATTTTCGAATTCAATTTTGGAGGGAAAATTTAGAAATGGCTTTCGGTACGAAAATGTCTCCTTCTACATCTTTGTTCTATAGTGATTTTGCGAATTGGAAGATTAAGCTATGCAATTTCATTGAACATAAAGATCCAAAGGTGTGGAACTGGTTTAACGCGATTGATCGATATGAGCAACCAAAACTCAATGGGGTGCTTAAGTCAAGAGCACAAATGTCCGTCAAGGAACGGGAAGAGCTTGACAATAACAATAGAGCATATGAGATGATTACTTTGTGTTTGCCAGAAGTTGTGATAAGTAAATTTGAAAATCAAGCAACTTCTACAGAGTTATGGGACGCTCTTATAGAGGCTTATGGTCAAAAGAAAATAGTGGTAACTAAAGAAGAGGATCAACATACTCCAATGATAGCTCACATCACACCCGAGGTACAAAATGAACCTATTGAGCCTTTTAATTGTGTTTCGTGTATTAAATTGACTGAATCCCTTGAGGTCTATCAGAAAGACAATTTAGATTTGCAGGACAAGATAGTTAAACTTACTGAATCTAATAAGTTTTTGCTAGATAATGAAAAACTTTATGAACAACATCTTGAGGCTCACAAATTAGATACTCAAACTTTTAAAGCAAAGGTCTTTAGCCAACAAGATGCAATTAAGAGTTATCTTACTGAAATTGAATTGTTGACTAAAGAATTATCTGATTTGAAAAATGAGTTTGAGAATCATAAAAGCAAAATCTTAGGTTCAACGTCCGCAACTCTAGTCTTTAATGAGATCGTTAGCAAGCAAGGGACAAGTGGCAAAAAGAAGGAAGGTCTTGGTTATAACCAAGTACCTCCACCTTCTCATGCTGAATATTGTCCTCCGCTTGTTAAAGAAGGCCATGAGGAGATCTCTGTTGATTATACAAAACTCTATGGAATCAAGGCCAAAGAAGCCAAGCAAAACAAACTGACAAAGGAGAAAACCAAAAGGCCAGAGTATCCTTTGTCTCAGTTTGTTAAGGCTGAAAGTAAGTCTCCAGTTCATACTGAGGAGATTGTTGAGGTAGAAGATATACCAGAAGAATCTACCATTAAGGTTGAGAAATTAGTTGTCAAACCTGACTGTTTTAAATGCAAAGGCAAAGCTAAAGTTGATAATGAATCTTTCAAAGTTAAAAATGATAAAAGGGATTCAAAATCTACTAACTCAACCTCGGGAACATCTACTTCAACATGTACACCTAAGAGTGCATGTTCAACAAATGTTCCTGCTAATAGACCTTCTGTGTATTGTCCTCTATCGAAACGATTTGAGGGAACCCATTGGAATCGATCTTATGTTGAGAGACGTTCTTGTTATCGTTGTGGTCAACAGGGCCATATTATTTGGGATTGTAGGTTATTATCCCTAGATAGGTTTGGTAGAGGGATGCCAAGAACTTCCTCTTTCAGGAATTCTTTTTCAAAACATTTTTCAAGGCATCGTTCGTATACGCCTGTATCTAGTTGTGCATCAAACTCTCCAAAACCTATGGCAAGAGTAAACAAAGTTGTGCCTAGTAGACCTCAAGTTCAACAGCATAACATTGTTGAAAAAAAATCATCTGAACCTAAACAGGTTTGGAAACCCAAATCCACAAACAATGCATCAATGAAATCTTCTGAGTTTTTAAAATATCATAAACTCATTGATGTGATGATTATGGATGATCATGGACAACCCAAGTCTATCAAGGCTTGGGTGTCCCATAAGTACTAACGTTTGATTGTTTGTGGTGATGCAGTCAGTTTCTTGTAAAGTAATATTTTTAGTGACTGCATGGATATGGATATAGTTGAAAAATGTTATGATGATTTCTGAAGTTTCTGAAGTTTCGTGGTGGTAAAAGTGCTAAAAGGCATTCGATTTGACTTGATATGTGATTTTGATACTTTTCTTTTACATTATATTATTAATGCAACAGCCATTCTTTGTATTTTTTAGTATCAAAGAAATGCAATGTTGTGAAATATCTTAAAGTAAAAAATTACAAAAATATGTTCAACGTTTAAGGGGAGTACATTTAAGTTGAATTTCTGAAAAGAATTTGTTGTTCAGGGGGAGTAATTAAAATTCTGATTATTTGGATAGTAATTAAAATTTTGATTATTTGGATCAGAAATGTGAACAACAAGATTCTTATTCATCAAAAAGATATCGGATTGTGTCTGTAAACAACATGGAAAATGATTGTACATCAGATGACATGCATAAAATGGAAATTTTAAGGTTTATGTTTGATGTGTCAGTAGGTTTATCTGACGTATTGAAAATAGCTTTTATAAACATTAGCTTCATCATATGATGTACTGGTAGGCATGATACACACCGGTTTCTGGGTTCTTAAGAAGTAATTCTAATACATGTCTATGATCTTGTGGTAAACACCATATGATGTACGACTAAATGTCTTAATTCCTTAACATAGCATGACATATTTCTATACCTGAAGTTTATTTGAAATCATTTGGGAGTTTATACTGATTGTTTCCTCTGTTGTACGTAAGTACAGACCTGGTCTCAATTAGTATATGCTTAAAAGTTAAGCAAACGCAAGTCAATGAACTTGAAAAAGTCTTAAATCATAAGATACCTAACAAGGTCACCAAAATGGTTTGACCAAGTTTGGTTTTGCTTAAACCTGAATCAAGCTATGTCGCTCTGTTGTACGTAAGTACAGACCTGTCACCGCTGACTTGATTCTTAAAAATGATATTCTTATATTCTCTCTGGATTAGGAAGCTATGCTCATGTCTGGGTTACAGGGGTATGTCATAGATGGGGACCATGGAGAAATATTCATACTAACAATAAAAAGGTTAACTCACAGACCTGGATGTAACATGTTTAAGTGGACAAACAATACCAGTAATCGTCTTGAAATAATTTTTATAAAAGGTGTTTTAAATATGCTAAGTAAATTTAAAGTGGACAAATATACTGATAATCGAAATAACACTTACTATTTCCTAATAATTGCATGTTGGCCTGATATGATCTCTAAGCAGACCTAAAACAATCCTATCCCAAAATTTATTTTAATCTTTGTTCTTTACTTTTCCTTTATAAAGAAAATACAAAAAGATTTTATTTCTATATTATTTTCTTCAATATCACATATCCTGTTTAAGTCAAATAGATATAAAGGATGTTGGTTATTCTCCAAAGATTGTGAAGATAAATTCTATCGGAGAAGCTGCTGATGATTGAGAGATGGTCACCTAGTTTGAAGATCTTATTGTATGATGAATTTGTGTCAGTCACATGAATTTGGACATTAAGATTTCTTTGAAGACCATGCTATCTCAATGGGGGAGATTCTTATTGTTAAAGACATGAAAGAGTTTCTGATTGTTGAAGATATGAAAGAGTTTGTTGATGAAGACTAATTGAAGACTTATTTGACCAAGCTGCTGACATGGGGGAGTTTGTTGGTGCATTTTGTGTGTCAGTCAGTTGGTCAAACATTTGTAATCGTTAAAGTCAATTAGTCTGCGTATGTATAGTGTTTAGTGTGTATATGCAAGTTTGTAAATGAATAGTGAAATAGAATATATACACAAAATAAGTGTTTATGCGACACTAAGCAAGTGTCGCATATAGCGACACTTGGCTAGTGTCGCTATAGGGTTTAGACAGCCTATAAATAGAGAGTTATGTTTCAGTTTTAGGGTTGGTCATTAGAGATAGAGTGTGAGGCGTTTTGTGTGAGAGAGAGAGAGGAGAAAAAGCTTGTAACGTTTATACTCAATTGTGAATACAAAGAAAACGTTATAGAAATCGTGTGTTTGTTTATTCGTTCAATAATCGCTAACCAAACGGATTCCGCACGTTTGGTTGATTAAACGATCCGTTAGATCAGAGATTAGGAAACCTACATAAAGGCTTATGTCGCAGGTGGCCTGGAGCCTCTACGACATAACGCGCTGTTGGCCGGAAAATGAGCCGAAAAGGTGTTTTCCGGCCTCCGTTTGACCTGAAACTTTTACCCAACCCATATTTGGACATTTCAAGCTTAACTAAACAATTATAAGTTGAAAATAATAGAAAACGAGAGGTTTCGGGATTTTTCGGAAACTTACAAAGTGGTGAATCGAGAATCCAAAAAGATGGAAACGTAGATCGTGATGCGGTGGTTACTTTTCTTCAAATGGGTTTCGAGATTTAGGGTCGTTTAGTGGTGCGTTTTAACGATTTGGGATGATGGAGGTGGTGGGTTTGTTTTGAGAGAAAAAGAGGAAGAGAAAGAGAGAGATAGAATGAGAAATGAGAAAGTGAGGGTGAGGGGATGGGTTCCCTCCCCTTTGTGGCTGATTCGGTGGGGGCCCACCGGAGTGTGGGTCTCCACTTTTTAATTCCGTGTATTCGCGCTCCGTGCGGCGTTCGTTTGAACGTTAAATAATTATTTTATACGTTTACATATATGTTTTAAAATACAAATGTTTATTCAATATTTTTGTTGAAGTATTTTACCAATTACTTAATAACTTAAATGATTTCGTTTGTTTGTGTGTTAAATGTCTAAGTCGCGTTGACGTTCATTATACGATACGAAATGTAGTTGAAATATTATCAAAATAATATTTTGGGTATGATATCGTTATTAAAAATTTTTATATTATTTAATAAAATTGATTCACCAACGTCCGTATTTACTTGAACCGAATTACATTCGATTTGAAACTTGTACGATTTAATCAAATCGCATATTCGTATATATTCAACAATATATATATTGGTACATTAATTAGCCTAAAACCAACTAATTACATGTATTAACAACTAATTAGGTACTAATCACTAGTCCTAATTTAGCGGGTGTTACACATGGGCGAAGCTCCGAGAGCTCTCCATCTAGCGTGACTCTCACTCTGACAATAGAGAGGTTTTGGGACTGTCGAGACTTCCCGACAAGCCCTACAGGCTTGGTCGGGGCCCCTGACCAGCTCTCCCACCATGGTCATTTTTCCCAGCTGCCACTCCATAGACTGCTCTCCCTGCTATTGTTGCTCCATTTGAGCCGTCTGAGGATTACACTGATGCATCCCCGATGCCTGGTCTCACTGCTGCCATGTCACCTACTTCAGTTCCAGACAGTGACGCACTTGCAGCATTTGATCCAGACATGGATGATTTACTAGACGACTTTTAGTTTATGTCTATCTTTAGTTTTATCCTTATTTGTTTTAGACTTGATATGCTGTTGAACTGATGATTATGACTGTATTTTATGGTAATTGCAAACTTTAGCTTCGTAGGAAATGGATGAGCTTTGAAAAGAGACTGGTTCTAAAACTCCAGCAACCATTCGCACCTTCCTTCACGAATCTGGTCCTGAATCCAGTATCCACTATCCGTAGGGAAGTACCTCTCCTAAACCTTCAACCCTTCATATATGACTTCGATATGCCTATTGCCCACTTAAATCTCTAAGTGTGGGATCCTCCTCGCTTAAAACTTTTAAATTCACATTTTTTCCTAAAACAAAACCCTAAGTGTGGGATTTTCTCCCTACTTGGTGTAGAAACATTGGGGACAATGTTTATTTCAAATTGTGGGATAGCGGTATATCTCTCATCTGTCAAAATATCTGTTTAAGTTGATCTAAGAAACATGCAGGTCCTCAAATAAATTTTCAATCCTTAGTTTCGACAAAATTTCCAAAAAATATTAAACTTTTTTGAGTCACAATGTAAGAAAAAGTATAGATTTTTTTTACAAGTATTCAAAAGTTGATAAAAAGGAGGTCGAATCATGTTGGATTCCAAACAATTTAAGATGAGGATTGATAAACGCGTATAAGTACTATATTTATGTAGTATTTCACCCCTATCCTTGAAAGTTTTTATTACAATTAATTAAGTTTAGGTACTTATTTCGTTTATATTTGCAATTAGATGTGGAAATGAAGCTGTTTGGAGAAAGGAACGGAAAACGGTCAATAAACAAGTTTAATGAAGCATTTATTGAAGAAACTAGCGAAGTCGGAGGATTAAAAGAAGAAAAGATCAAAGTTCGGCTGAAATTTCATTCCATACGCCATATGGAATATCCATACGCCGTATGGAATGAGGCGGTGGAAGCCGAGTGAACGCGGTGTTGGGTCAAGCTTATTTGCAATCCATACGCCGTATGGAAAATACATACGCCGTATGGATCAATTTTCCAGAAACTATAAAAATGTGTTAATTACCCTAAAAACAAGAGGATCAGCTAGGGTTTGTTGCAGACGGCTATTTTCGACTCCAGAAGGTTAATTACGAAGGTATTAGAGGCTAAGGTTGAAAAAAAATAACTTTATCTTTTATTATTTTATCATTTCGGTTTGTATTTACAATTTTTTATCTCGATTATACTATGTTTTTGAGATTGAATGATTCGGTTTTTACTTCTGTGATGATTAATTGAACTATTGAGTAGTTGTGTAGTAACGAAACTTAGATAATGATTGTTGAATGATTATAGTTACACGTTTATGAAGTTGTTGATTGAAGATGATTAGTTATCCGTTGAACCTTAGTTATTGGTAATTATTTAGTTATTTCTTAACGTGATTGATTGTGTCATTGAGATTGATTTCCCTTGAGACTATTAATTATTGATGATTAGAATCTAGGTTTTGATCATTACTGAATATATTGAGTTTGACAGGTTAAGAGTGTAATAACTAATTAGTCTAAAAATGAATAAGCTAATAAGTGATTATTAGTAGGTATTGTTGACTCATACCATTAGGATCAATCATAATCAGTCGTGAATAATTAATGCGTAATTTAGGGTGAAACACGCAATAGAAAAATACAATTCTTGCGATGTTGGATCGATGTTTAATGTGGAACCCTAAGTTATAGAAACTAGTTGGACCCGAACAATTGGCTAGTTTACTTTCAGTTTGGATTCTTTGATTAGTATTTAAGTTGATATAAAGTAAATCACAATCAACAATTAATGTGCAATAAATCGGGATATATGAATCTGCGTGGATTTATTTACATACTTACTTGTTCCTTCCTACTGTTTCCTACCTTTTAATTAATTTAAAGTATTTTATTATTTTATTGTTTCTTTCAACTAAATGTTCGCACAGAACTAAAACGCTCCCCTATTTACTGTTTTTCTAGTTAATTAGTATTTCTATTTTTTTAAATAACCACCGTTCCCTGTGATTGACTCGGACTTACCAAGTCTATACTTACATTTGATCAAGTATTCTTGCCTGGTTGTGTGATAAGTATTAATTAGGTATTTTCATTTATAAATTATAAAACGAGACGCTTTCACACACATCAAGTTTTTTGCAAAAACTTGATGCTGGTGAAAGCGTCTAGTTTTATTATTTATAAAGTACAGGATATACCAATCAATACTATCACACAACCAGGAAAGAATAACCGATCGGAATAGTATAGCTATGGTAAGTCCAAGTCAAACACAGGAACACAGGAACAATGTTATTCAATTAAATTGGAATTATTAATAAAGCAGTAAAATAGGGGTTACGTTTTAGTTCCGTGTGAACGTTCAATATGAACTAATTAACCAAACCAAACAACAGAAAACAAGATAAGAGGAACAGATAAACAATCGAAGATAGACATGTAAATGCTTATATTCTTCCGCTCAGATTCATATTATCCAGTTCGTGTGTTTTGATTGTCTAATTGTGATTTCTTTTATATTAACTTAGTTACTAATCAAAGAATTCAAGTTAAATGTATATTAGTCTCCGGTTCTGGTTAACTAATATCTACAATCTAGAGTCCCACATTAAACATCGATCCGACATCGCAAGAATGTTGCTCTATTGCGTGCTTTTCCCTAGATTGTGTGTTAAGTATTCACGACTTGTTACGATTGATCCTCGTGGTATGACTCAACAATACCTACTAATAATCTCTTATTAGCTTGCTCATTTTAGATTAATTAATTACTGTGCTCTTAACCTATCAAACTCGATCTATTTGGCAATAATTATAAACCTAAGTCTATAATCATAAATAATCAACAATTTCAAAGGAACTCAATCTCGACAACACTATTGACCACGTTAAGTAGCAATTAACAATCACCAATAAACAAGGATTCACGGATTACATAACAATCTTCAATCAGTCAATTGATTCAAAACACAATAACTTTCAAACATTCATAATCAAAGTTTATTAAACTAAACAATTAACAATAAGTCTAATCTATAATTCAATCATTCAAAATCAGATTCATGATCTCAAACAAACACATAGACATGTTTAAATTGAAATCGGAAGGTGATATGCAAACCGAATCGTAAACCACGTGAAGTAGGATCAATTGGCATCAATCCCCACCTTCTTGTGCCTCCAAAATGTCATCAAAAATCCTCTGGAACCATCCTTAGTCGACTTAGGATTTGTGGTAAAAGTTGGGGTTAAAATGAGGCAAATTAGGGTTTTAAGGATTCTGGTCGACCAATCTATACGCCGTATGGATCATCCATACGCTGTCTGGATGAATTTTCCCAAAAATATGGTCCAAATGAAAATTGTAGCCTTATGTGTTAGATAAATTATCCAAGTTGAATCATCCCAATCGGAGTTCGTATGAAGAAGTTATGGCCAAAATACTAACGCATAGCCGAAAACTCAACTTTTACACTTTTCTTCATTTTGTGCTCATCTTTCCGATTCAAGATTCATATACACCTATTCCAATCCAATCTTTCCTATCTTCACTCTCTTAGCTTCTTTTCTTCACGATTAACTCAATTTCTGTTTCTTTTCAATCCAAGCTCCAATTAAACTCCTACTTGCAAATATGAACGAAATGAGTATCTTATTCACATAAAATGCATTAGAAATCTATCATACATGGGGTAACTTAGTACTACAATATAGTACATTTTGGCATTTATCAAGGATCTAAGAGGGGCATCGCACGACTGGACACATATAACCCAATTTTTACGGTGAGGAATTTGAACCTTATAAGCATTCATTTTAAATGCTTCACTATTCGTTTGTTGTGTGTGACCGGTGCACGCATTTCTGAATTATAACTTGCCCCAGGTATACATTTTGAGATCACATTGATAGGTGTCATACGTGACATAGGTACGATTAGAGGACCTTGACATTCCCTAGGATTTAAACCACATTTTTACATATCTCTTCTAGCCCAAAACCCTTCCAACACTCATTTTTAGTGTTGATAATCCGCCTAATAAACCCTGTTGAGCCTTAGCCTATTTCCATCATAAACCCTCATTTTTAAACCCCTTATTTCCTACCCACCAAAAACTTATCTTGATATTTTTAAGTTTTTGAAAAATGATATTTAGGTATTCCTTTTTTTTTCACTCCAAAATTTACAAAATCGTGTTTACTAAAAACTCCTCGTGTGCTTTCTATGTTCTATCCTCAAAAATTGAGTCATATGGTGCGAAAAATTGGCACAAAGTAAATTCAAAATTGTCAAAAGATTGTAAAATGAAATTAGAAAGGATCTCAAAAAGGGGAAATAAAAGAAACAAAAATCCCATAGAAATTTCTCGGCAAGAAAAATCGAAGCCCAAAAATAGAAATAGAAAAAAGTGAGAAAAAGAAAGAAAATAGTTGGAATAAAGCTAAGTGCTTCAAATCTCTTGAAAACTTGATTCCTAAACTATATCACTCCTTGTGTTTTTAAAGGATAGAAGTCAAAATAGCTATCTCTCCCCTAAACCGTTATCCGTTTCCATTTCCGTTAAAAAGGATATCTAGATAGAGTTGTTCAAAAATTTGAAAGTCCTGAGATAAGCAAACCCCTTAAAACATAGATACCCCATTTTATCCATACCCTTTTTAAACCTGCACCACACATTACAACCCATCTTAATGTCCTGGGATAATTGGTACCGTTCCTATCTAAGTAGAGGAGATATGATCCTCGGGCAAGCCTATGACGACGAATGCTGCACGACTGGTATTGAGCGATAGATATTTCATTTGGCTTAGGATAATAAGAACCCCGATACATTTTGAGTTAATTGAGTGACCACCGGCGAGATCTCCCAGTCATGCATATTCCACAATTCCAAGAATTGAAAGTTTGCCTAAGAGAATCATCTTGAAAACCTTTGGATACTTCATAGAAACATCTCCTATTTATCTAACAGGCGAATTACTTGTTTTCAATCTGTATAAATTCTTCTTTGTGGGTCAGATCAAAACCTTTGCATAAGGAATTTTGGCGGTAAGATGGAAAGTTTGTTTGAGGACAAGCAAATGTCTAAGTGTGGGATATTTGATGACACGTAAAAAGTCATGTTTTTACGTGCATTATTCTCACCTTTTTAGCCCAATATATTGATGGAACTAACCAAAATAGATACTTTATCACTAAAACTCATCACATAGGCTAAAATATAGACAAAGTTTCGAAAATAAACTAAAATGGTCGAAAAACAAAATAAATCTAACGAAAACGATCACAAGCATTCACGTTCACTCATTTCATTGCTTCTAGAGCTATGTTCCAAGTTATGACCTCGAACTTATGTCATTCTCTTCGCTAGGAAATTACGAACACGTAGACGTAAGAATCGCTCAAAATGGATAAACGACAAAGAAGATACGAACGAACGAAGAACCGAAGGGGCCAGGATACGGCTATCCATATCCCTATACGGCTGACCCAGACCGTATACGGCTGGGCACAGACCGTATATGGCCTGTGTAGACCATATACGGTCTGTGCCCAACCGTATACAGCTTGGGACAGCCGTATACGGTCCAGGACAGCAGTATACGGTCCGGGACAGCCGTATAGGTGCATTTGGGCGATAAAATTAGATTTTTATACGGTTGTGTGATACGGATGTGCATTTGAGGTTCAGGATACGATCTACGGATACGCTTGTGCGTTGCCTATAAATACTAGCTCAAATCTTCATCATCTCATCATCCATCATCTCATTCTTCACTTCATTTCTTTCTTTCCTTTCTCTCTCTACTCTCAGTTAGTTAGATTAGTTAAGCTAGTAGGTTACGAGCTTTAAGCTCTTTTGTAACGGAGGTGCTCCGAGACTGCGGTTACGCAAGATTTGTAATAACGCTTCGCCTGATTTTTTTTTATCTCTATCTTGTTATTTTTGAATAATGTTGTGCTAATGCTATGCTTATTTAGAAATGCTTGCCTGTATTATTGTCATGCTAAGCTAAACAAATCTGTGTTTGGTATGATAGTTGCCATGCTAGGGTAGTTATACTTAAATCATGTTGTTACTCTCTCAGTATGCTGTTGAAATATATTTGAATCTATGAATTAAATCTCAAATGTTTATATATCCAACTTATGATGTGGTTAATAACCTCCTTCTAGGCTTGGCCAATTGCTAGTAGTATGCGGCTAATTATTCTGTGTCTGATGATCGTTGAACTCGACATGGCCGGTGTTCTCCTGGTTGAAATATAACCGGATGGAGACATGGAGCGTAGGATTAGAGATAGGTTAGATTCAAGTCATTTAACAAGTGTCTTCAAGAGAACTTTCGGGGCACTTGTGACTTAACCATTATCCTGTTACTCTGCATGATTAAAACTGATCCCTTCTATGTTGCCTTATTGCATGTTCTTGTTTAATTGTTGCTTAGGGTCTGCATGCTAGTATCATTTATACTGATAGGATATATGATTAGGTTTTCATATATATATTAATTGCATACATCAGTTTAACATGCATAGAATAGTTATGATGATTTATATGAAATAATGATGAACAATTTAACTAGCCGTTAGACCAGACCATCCCAACTTGTCCCGGTAGGAAACCCCTGTTCATGTTTTTGTTTATTCAACAATTCATGTCATAATTCGGATATCTCAAATGTCCGAGATTGGGGGACAAGACTCGAGGTTAGTCGTTGGTTAAATTGGTTACTACATTTGGGACAACTTTCGGTGTAGTCTACATTCCATAGCTGTTATCGATGTGATATGTTATTTATCTGATTGCGGACAACTCTACGTTAGATAGATAATAGGCTAGGAGCTATGGCTCATTAGGAAATATATGACCCAGATCCAGGTTAAACAAATAAGGAACCTTTGATTAAGCAACGGAAATACCACAGCTGAAAGGCTGTAGGTATATTACTTTGTTCATAATTGAGAGTTCCGAGTTTGTCGGCTCAATCCTGGAGCTGTCATCTTAACTAAGGACTTACCCAAATAACTACCCCTAAATAGCATGAGTAATTATCATAGTAAACACTCGCTTAACCTGTAAGTTCTCGTTGCCACCTCACCTCTCTTTCTTTACTTTAAGTTTTAGATAATTAGTTAGTTAAAACCAACCAAAACCTTTATAAACCCTAGCTAAATCTCGAAGGATAACTGAAGTCCAAGATCCCATGCCCGTTGTAGTTTGAAGAACGACCCTAGGTCATACCTATTGGTGTACTCACCTATAGCTTTAGTATACTTTGGCCCAGCAAAACATAAATATACACACATTGACCGCCGCAACCAGCGGAAGGACCGCAACGACCGGAAGGATTTCCGAACCGACCGTTGGCCGCGGGTCATCTCTCTTCTCTCTCTAAAGTTTTAGTTAGTTAGCTAGGTTAGTTTTAGGTTAGATCTTTGTTAATATTCAACCAAGACTAACGAAGGGTAGCTTTTGTAATAGAGTTGGAATTCTTGGAGGATTTCATTTGTAATATTGTTCGGGATATTTCGGAGCTTTGTCCATGTAATCTTTCAGCTACTATTTAATCTACGCATTACTTTCGGTTATTTCTATCCTTATCTTTCATAATGTTGCCTGCTTTTATTATGTTAGATTTAGGATACATTGCCATGATTAGTGAGTAGAATAGCTATTATGTTTGTTATGATGTAGTTAGCTTGTTAATATTTGGGGTGATGCTACTTTAGAATACAATTGGGATAATATCATTATGAAACAACGGAGGTAACATTATACGGCTTTCATTTGTACAGCGCCAGAAACATTACGAATGTGTGGAGTACAGAATGTGGAGGCTATGGAAGTCATGGGCACAATCCGTTGTGGAATAATGTTCCCAATTGTTACACGTTGAAAACTCGGTGTACTATTTAACTATACATTTATGAGTTTAAATTAAACTATCGCCTTTCCTCCAATAAATGTGGTTAGAACCTTTATGTCAAGGAGTCGCGAACCTTGGTCAAACTGTCACTACCTATCTATGTTTACTTAAATTAACATAGTCTGATTTCGAAGCAATGAAAATACTTCCTACCTATCGTATAGTACACTGTGGATTAATCAGGGATTTATTAGATTGGGATTTTAAAGTGAACGGGTTGTTTAGCTATCATAGATGGTTTTTATTGTAATACAAACTTAGATAAATTGAATTCAGATGGCTGTAAAGTATGTAATCCAGAGAAAGCCCTAATACGACTGAGTATCCGGTGTAGCATTGGAAACACCTTTTGTGGAATACAAACACGTGCAAACCATGGAAAGGTCGAAGGCTGTATACTGTATTACATCCTGGCATAGTATGTGATCCAGGAAAGACCGTAATACGGGTGAATACACAGTATGACATTGGAAACACCTCTTGTGAAGTACAATTACATACAAACTAAGGAAAATCCAGTGGGTCGAAGACTGTATAACAGCCGAACATCTCTGAACTCAATCACAACTATTAATGTATATGTTAATCAGTCACCACCTGTCTTAAATCTTAAATACCTTGCCTAGCTTAGATATCTCTATCTGTGTTAAGAAAGATCAGTAGATAAATTGTGGATTGTCTCCTTATTCCTGCACCCCATCTGGAGAGTCATCTGGTCTCGTCACAAGAGACGGTGAGGAGGGTTTCAAGATTGTCCGATTTGATCAGAATCTTGACAGCCTATTACTCAGTGACATACTGATCCCGATCAGTGGAGTGCTACTGTTTACACCACAAGGTATCTACGTGAACATAAGACACAAATCTTAAAATACGTTTTCAAATATTAAACCTCAATACGGCATCACCCCATGTAAAAGCTAACGTAGTCATAACAAACACATTCCCTTTATAATGATTTGTAACACCCGCCAAATTAGGGCTAGTCATTAGGTCCTAATCATTTTGTAATACATGTAATTAGTTCTGTGTTAGGCTCATTTGTGTATCAAATAATATATATTGTTGAATATATACATTTACGCAATTTAGCTAAATCGTGCATTTAAATCGAATGGAATTCGGTTCAATTAATACTGACGTTGGTGAACAAATATTATTTAATAACACTAATATATCCAAAATATTATTTTGATAATATTTCTTGTTTATTTCGTATCGTACAAATAACGTCTACGCGATTAAAAGATTAAACGCGCAACCAATCAAAATAAAGTTAAGTTATATTATATCACTTAATTATAATAGTAGTTAGTAAAATACTCCAATAAAAAATATCGAATAAATATTCGTAATTTAAAATTTATATTTAAACGTAAAATATTATTTAAACGTTTAAACGATCAGGAAAACGAACGTCGCACTGATCCTGCAAACGCACGATCAGGAAAATGAACCCCATCCTAGCCGGGCCCCATTCCACCCTAAACCCACCTCCATCCTTCTCATTTCCTCACCTGACTCTCTCTCTCTACTCTATCTTTTTCTCTCATTTTTCACCATCACACCACCACCCCATTCCACCACCGAAAAGCACCACAAAACGACCTTAAATCGTCTAGCTCGTTTGGAAGAAAACATTCACGGAGTCACGATCTACATTTCCATCTTTTCGGAATCCTCTCGCGCTAACTTGTAAGTTTCCGACAAATCTCGAAAACGCTTAGATTTTCATACATTTTATTTGAAAGTTGTTTATTTTAGCTTGAAATGTCCAAATATGGGTTGGGTAAAAGTTTCGGGCCAAACAGAAACCGGAAAACACATTTTCGACACAAAATCCGTCCAACAGATGTTAGTGTCGCATGGCCAGATCCAGTGGTGCGTCACTTCCTTAAGTGACGCATTAAGTGTCGCTTAAAACCCTAATCTTGCGTCACTTGCCTAAGTGCCATACAAAACCCCTTTTTCTCGACACTTGCCTAAGGGTCGCAAATTCAATACCCGACACTCCTAACCGACACTTCTAGCGACACTTGTCTAAGTGTCGCCTAAAACTGAATTCTGATTTTATCCGACACTAACCCTAGTGACACATGACCCTGAATACCGACAATTGTACCTGAGACTTCCTTAAGTGTCGCCCCTTATGCAACACTTCCCTAAGTGACGCTAATAACTAAGAATTTACCATTTTATGCGACACTTCTTAAGTGTCGCCAAAAATAACTAAGTGACGCATCAAGTGTCGCTAGAAACAGAATGTTTGCAACTCATTGTTTTTACTAGGTGTCAAGACTTGAAAACTCATCACTTAATGATACCCAAATTCAAATTTTAGATGCGTTTCTCACTAAGGGAATATAGTAGAAATAAAAATTACTCACTAAGCTCGACCCCAGCCAGGGGCTCTGCCCCTTAGACCCCGCTAGGGGTTGCCACCCCTGGAACCCCGCTAACTAGGGGCGCTGCCCCCGGAACCCCGTCACCTAAAATTTGTAAATACTTTTAAGTATAACACTTCAAAAATCATAACAATAATATTGAGATTATTATTACAACTAGTCACCAACGGGCCATACACGTTTTCAAAACATAATCAAATCAACCAAGTCGTAGTAACTTGGACAAGTTAAAAAAACCAAACCGTAATCATTTGGACATTCTAGTTGGATGAACAACTACAAAGTTAGTCTTTATAGATACCTACTTGTCATATTAACCTTGCGCATTATAAACACCCGGCAGGTTACGGTCTTCGGACACTGCATATAATTATGTCATATTGCTTCGTTGTAATTCTCCAGACTCAGGTGAGTCTCATAGCCCCTCATTTTACCGTTTTAAAACCCAAGGGTGGGAATACATGCTTTACCTTGTTTTACATGTAAACACGAGTACAAAACTCGCTATATTCTGCATGAGCTATTTTCTAATCACTTTTAAGTCCTCTACAATCTTAGTTCCGGTAATACTTTATGTAGCACGAATGTTAGTGTATGGTACCATATAGGACTGACCATTCTCGTCCGGGTCACCAAACATTGACCGGTTAAACGGACGCATTAGCATTTGTTCATACGAGTGTGGATTAGACACTCGCCCGGAGGTACCCACGATCAGGCACTTTATTGTGATCCTGACACCCACGTTAAGTGCAGACTATGACCTCAAGGCAGACATATACATCATTGATTCATTTTAAACAATTATTATTAAATCTTGTGGTTCACACTTACTTATTTATTATTCAAACATGTGAGCTCACCAGCATTAGCTGAGCCTTTTAGCACGTGTTCTCAGATACCCAACAGCAATAGACATGTTCATTCTGGAAGCCCATAGCTCGAGTCTGCGCACATCAGGAGATTATTTTGCATTACTACATTTTGTAACCTAGTTATGTTGCATAATCTCTAAACATTGTAATTATTGTGTTTTTGTAAACATTATACATTGTAAAACATTATATTATCAGTGTATTTGTAAAAACAACGCATATAGAGTCGTTCATTATATACCTTGTATGTTTTGAATATTGATTATTAACACCCCAAAGTATGCTTCCGCCAAACAATAAATTTCGGGGTGTTACATGATTCAACCTACCGCTCTTATTTACTGTTTATAATTAGTTTAAATTTTAATCACAGACCTAAAAATAAAACCCCCACTCAAAGCTATTTTCAAACCATCACTAATTTGAACTGTTTGTCCCGAAAAATCATTTCCTAATATGATTAACTCTTTAGAATGACCCTAGGTCATTACTTTAGCTATATATCTCTAACAGAACTTAGGTCCCCAACAAAATATAAATTTTAAAACTAAACCCAGACGTGCTGCCATACGGTCGCGTTGATGACGCGTGACGGTTGGTGGCGTGTCACATTCATTCAAATGTTTTTATATGTTTCGATAATAAAGTTTTTTTGTAAAAACATATTCAAATCGCAACCTTATATTGAAGCATGGAATACTTCCTGAACTAAACGTCAAAAATATATCTTGAAAGATTGTGGACGTCATTTGTAGAAAATCAATTACATATAGCCAAAGTGCAACATATTTTCACTTACGTTTAGTTTCTAAATGAAAAGCCAGAAATAATGTTATCGTCATTTCAAAGAACAGTTCATTTATGTTATAATTGAAATCTCCACATAAATTGCATGATGATAACCACTTTAGTCGTTCGTTGTATTTTGCTTTCTTTTGCGGATACCAAACATGTAGTGTTCGGTGAATCATAATCTAATTGTCATTTTCCTGACGATAAGATAATCTTAGCCTTCTTGGTAGCTTGTAGTGGATATCTTCATCAGGTAATTAACTTATAATGTATCTACATACTAATCTTATAAAAGTGAATAATACGTAATACTCAATCGATAAGATCCTAAAGAGTTTATTTTATTCATGCTTAACTCATTAAAATAATTTCAAAATGATATTTAATGAAAGAAGATTGCGTTCACACTCAAGCCATTAAGAATAGTCTACAGATTTTGTGATTTATTATATTCCGGATTATTACTTATATGATAGTTATTTTAGATATGCTTCAAACTATTCTCTACAAATAGTTCTATTCACCTCCTTTTTGATGAGTGAAATATATAAAATAAAAACATAAATAAAAAAACTTTCTAGAATTCTTTCTTTTATTGTATATATTAACAAAATTTATACATATGTCTCTCATAATTCTTAGTAGATGCCTTATACGAGATATTGTGGCATGTGTGTGTTATTCCATTACATACAGGTTGATTACTTCCCTCAAAGCTCCATAATCGAAAAACTATGTACCATAAAAGACGCGGTAGAACAATATTAGCGAGAACACTTCATCAACGTCTAAAGGATCTAGATACGATGATCAGTGTCTGTGGATAAGTAATTCGTTATATCAAATTATCACCGTATCCAAAATTGTCAGACATTGATGAGATGTCCTCAAAAATATTATCTGACCATTTTTTAGTGGTGTTTTTTTTATTAATGTAGCCTTGTGGATAAAAAGTAACAACACATGAAATTGTCCGACCAACGCATGCCACAATTGTTTGTATATGGCGTCAATTAAGAATCATTAAAAACATTAATAATCAATAATCAACATGACTATAAAGGTAGAGGAGAAAAACTAGAGCAACAGTTATATTAGAAATTGAATTATGTTTTTTGTATCAGACTATACATTGTAGTGTTTCGTATTAGATATTAGAAAATATTACTCTATATTACATCGTCTCAATAAAATTGATTACAATATATTAATTAATTATCATATTACATAATACTATATAAAGTAATCACAAGTTACATCCTATTGCATCATATTTCTTAGGGATATAATATTCATTTGAATAAATATATTATACCTAATATATCATATAATATCATATTGTATAATATAATATTACATTTTTTAGTATAGTGTATTCTATTATACTACTTTAACATAATATTTAATGAGCTTATTTACAACATAACAATTTTAATTTAATACAGTTACTCTATAAATTGATTGGACTACACAAGAATCCTCACAGGAAATAATTTTTACCCTATTATAGTTTTTCAAATAAAGTAATATTGATTCTTCATTTTTCTATTTCCATGCAATGTTTCTACGTATGAGCCGATAAGGATCTTTGTATATTTTTGAGGGATATGAGTAGTCAATTTAGTGTCTTTGTTCAATTTAGGATTGTTACCTATTTGCATTAATCATGATTTTTTATCACCGACGTTTACAATTTGTAAAAAAATGTAATCATTCATTCAAATGTTTTTATATGTTTCGATAATAAAGTTGGTTGTAAAAACAAATTCAAATCGAGACCTTATATTGAAGCATGAAATACTTCCTGAACCAAACGTCAAAAATCTATCTTGAAAGATTGTGGACGTCATTTGTGGAAAATCGATTACATATAGCCAAAGTGCAAAATACTCTTACTTTCGTTTTGTTTCTAAATGAAAGGCAAGTAATAATGTTATGTCATTTCAAAGAACAATTCATTTATGTTCTAATTGAAATCTCCACATATATTGCAAGATAATAACCACTTTAGTCATTCATTGTGTTATGCTTTCTTTTGCAACGGATACCAAACATGTAGTGTTCGGTGAATCATAATCTAATTGTCATTTTCATGCCGATAAGATAATCTTAGCCTTCTTGGTAGCTTGTAGTGCATATCTTTAATCAAGTAATTAACTTATACTGTATCTACATACTAATCTTATAAAAGTGAATAATACGTACTAATCAATCGATAAGATCCTAAAGAGTTTAATTTTTTCATGCTTAACTCATTAAAATAATTTCAAAATGATATTTAATGAAAGAAGATTGTGTTCATACTCAAGCCATTAAAAATAGTCTATAGATTTTGTTATTTCTTATATTCCGGATTATTACTTATATGATAGGTATTTTAGATATGCTTCAAACTATTCTCTACAAATAGTTCTATTCACCTCCTTTTTGATGAGTGAAATATATAAAAAAAAAAACATAAATAAAAAAATTTCTAGAATTCTTTCTTTTAGTGTATATATTAATAAAATTTATACATATGTCTCTCGTAATTCTTAGTAGATGCCTTATACGAGATATTGTGGCATGTGTGCATTATTCCATTATATACTAGTTGTTTACTTCCCTCAAAGATGCAAAATCGAAAGACTAGGTACCATAAAAGACGCGGTAGAACAGTATTAGAGAGAATACTTTATCAACGTCTAAAGGATCTAGATACGATGATCAGTGTCTGTTTGTCCCAAACTCAGGATCTTATCGAACCGAATTAATCCAATTGCTTGCGGAATAAACAATTGAATCTCAAACAAAACAAACAATCAATCAACACTCAAAATTGAACAAATGTAATAGTATTTTATTGACTGTAATCGACCAGATTACAGGTAATTTTGACAGATTGCGTTTAGGGTTTTTTGTCAACCCTAAAACTGATTACTAAACATCTTTATATACTAAACACATGTAATGTCGCAGGCCCAAGCCCATGCGACATAGACAATGTCGCAGGTCCAACTAACTGACGTCGCACCTGCGACATTTCACAAAATGTCGTAGGAGTTAGTGAACTCAAACTATTACACAATTAAACTACGAGCTAGACCAACTGACAGACACACTAAAATGCACCCACAAACTCCCCTGTGTCTTCAGCTTGGTCATCAAAACAATTCTTCAATCAAACCCAGCCCGCAGGAAACTGTCCATCTGCATGAATTTCATGTGTAACACAAAGTTCAACAACTTTCTGATATTTATCTGCAAGCTTCTTGTTGAATTCGTTATTTGCATTAACCCGAATCCTATTATCAAAGAGTTCTCTCAAATCCTTTTCATGGAGATTTATCAAACTCATAGGATCAAAGACTCTCAATGTAGCCTTTCTCAAATTCCAAATACCTCCAAACTCTGGCTCCGGCTCTGAATCAGGAACAAATACTATCACCGCTTCACCAGTATGTGGATCAAGTTCCCAATGAACAAATCTACGAAGAAATTTATAGGGAACCAACTCCAAAGGTATTTTAGTCAAACAGTCAGCTGGCGGATAATGAACTTTAACCATCGGCTACCCTGTTACTGGATCTAACTTCTTCTTAAAAGTATACCGAGTGCCAAGCGTGGGTTTCAAATGTAGTTGAGCAAGGATCTCTGAATAAACTCAGCATAATCATCCTTAAATGGATTAATCAAATGTAGTTGAGCCAATCGATTAATTTCTCCTTTTGGCAGTGTGCTCAATTGCTTAAATCTAAGTTTGAAGTATTGAACCCCATCCAATCTCTTAATCATAAATTTCTTTTGCTGCACTTTCCAACTTTTGATAATGCGAGTATAATCACCGCGTACCTTGTAAGATTTGCAGGTTACAGGAACAGGTTCTGCAGAACGTCCAAGAGGCCACCAATTCTTATTTCTTTCAGACTTATCTTCAGAAACAGAAACAGTCTCTGGAACTGTTGTCGATGTATTAGATTCTGGAGCATGTTCTGGTTGACGAGTACTAGATTCTCCATGAGTAGCTTTAGTTGGGTCTTCCTTATTTTCACTAGAGTCCGTTTCAATAACTGATGCATCGTCATAATATTCATCATTGCCCAAATGCTCATCTTCAACCGACACATCATCATCCATATCAAACACATAACCTTGTTCAGTTTCAGAACCAGTTTCATTGACCATTCTCTGAATATACGACAAATCTGCAAATGAATAATCAACCACTAGAGGTCTCGGCTGACCTGGAATATCATCAACAGAGAAATAATCCAAACGGGGAACATTTTCATTAATAGCTGATTCAAGTACAGGGTTGGGGTTTACAGACTCAGGTCCTATTGACTCTAGATTTGGTACCCCAGACCCAGACTCCCCCGAGGCAATAGACCTAGACTCCAAAACATTCACCCTAGTTTGCAATTCAGCAATCTACTTTGATTGAACTTCAATGATAGCAGATTGAGAAGCATTCTGTCCAGCTTGTTCTTTCAACAACTGCTGCATCTTCTGCATATCAGCCATCATCTTTTGCAGGAATGCAGGAGTAGGCTCAACAACCATTTCTTGTGATGGTTGAGGAACAGGACCAGAAGACGTTGAAGTACGACATACACGGCGTCGAGATGGTTGATAAGCAGTGTCAGTGATATCATCACCGATGTGTGCATGCTTCCCCATGTAATTCTTACCTGCACGAATACAGCGCTGAATTCACAAAAATCGAGCTGGTTCATGTACCCTAATCCGTTCTTTTTGAGATTGGTGGGGTACTTTACCATCTGAATCCGTAGGCATCTCTCCGCCATCCTTTGGTCTCACAATTGGTTGTACGTGTGACAATCCTCCATTTAGGGTATTAATCTTTACCTAATTTCATGCATTACCTAGAGTAATTCCCTGATTAGTGAATTCAAAACTATCTTTGTGTGATAAGTTAACAAAACTTATTATGTGATACGTGTCATAGTAGTAAAATAGTAGTTATTACTATATAATTACTGTACTAAATGAACGTATCAAACTTGACAAACTAAATACAACAAAGTTGGTGATACAAAATAATTAATAATTCGAAAATTATTAATTACAAATATTATTAACTTATATTATTGAAATAATATACTATATTATACATTTTATATTAAACGTACCGAGCGCGTCATACACGAACAAAAATAATTATAAAACGTGCCTAAAGGTCAAATATGCTAAAAGTAATATTTTGTCCAATCATGTTTTAGTATTTAGAACATTACCTCAAAATATAATTTCCTAATTCAACTGAAATCTGACACGCAATTTAACTGTACAGTCCCACTACTGTGAATAAGTTTATTAATCATTTTAAATAAAAATATTTCATGTTTGTATTTATCAATTATAATGTTTAAAATAAAACTTAACCAAACGAATAATTGAGTGGGATACGGGGTACAAATTGTACCCATACCCGAAATTAACGGGTAAATTACAACCAATAATGCAAGAGACAAACTACTGCTACAAGGCCATACTCGTTGAAATATTTTAAACCGTATAGTACTTCCCCTCCCTCACACTGATCACACACTTCAACTCAATTATTTACCACCTAAAATTTCTCCTCTCATTCTTGGTCGACTGGAACTAGAACAGCAAGAAGGAAATTCATCTTCCGCTTCTTCATCGTCATAAAATCTTTACTGTGAGTTCTCCAAAACCTAAATTTCATACATAATGTTTATATATTACTTTGATTTTTATGAATATAACATGTTATATAGCTATTATATTATGTTAATACATGATATTTGTGGTTGAATGTATCTAAAACAGAGTAAAAATTTAGTTAAGATGGTATAAATACTACTTGATACGATCCATAACCTAGAGAAGAAGATGAACAGTACCCGTATTAAACAACGTGAGTCGCGTCATTTTTGTTTGCAAATTATAACACCTATTACTATTTACTAATAGATATATATATATATATATATATATATATATATATATATATTAACTACATGAAATGTGTAACAAATGATCATGTAGCTTAGTGGTTAAGTCACGTGATGGATGGGAAAAAGGTCACAGGTTCGAAACCTATGACATGTGGTCTTTTGTTTTTTTTTTTGTTTTTTTTTAATTTTAACTCTATATTACTTCATACCATGATTTAAGTACAATGTTGTGCGTATTAATTTTAAAACTTAACGAATAACTGGGGTCGGGTACTGGGCTGAGTCGATTTTTGTTAAACTTTAACCCACGGTCGATATAGATTTTTGTAATACAAAAAGGTAAAAGAGTACCCAAAACAAATATTATCAAGTTAAAAGTTATGAAACTTTTGATAAAACTTTTGGGCTAAACAAAACGGGTCGGATTGGGTTATTTTTTTATATCGTACCAAATGTACATTGGGTCAAAATTTAGATAACGATATTTGAACTAAAAACTAATAAATTGGTTTGGGCCAAAAACTATTAGTTTTTATATTGGGCCTAAAAGTTTAAACATTAATGGGCCGGACCTTTTGGATGTGTTAATGGGCCCAAGTATTTTTGTTAATGGGCTAAATGACTTGATTGATAAATTGGGCTACTTTATTTGGGGCTCGTTAGTGGGCCAAACCATTTAACTTTGATATTGGGCCAAGCTATTTGGGCCGAAGTTCAATGAATAAAACGATCTCAAAACGCAAACTTAAATCGAGTTATATCAATATAAGTGACGAGATAAGCACGACAAATGGATTATATATATATAAACGACAACCAATTTCTATATATGTATATACAAACGATAATAATTTATATATATAAATATATATATAAATGATTAATGACAACTTATACTTATATATATATAAATACGACAATTCGTCAAAGTATATTTATATGCATATACGATTGAACAAAGTTATTTTTATAATAACTATTTTTATATTTTAAACATAAACGACAATGACAAAAACTATATATATATATATATATATATATATATATATATACGACATTAATAAATGAATAAGGTATATATATATATACGACGACAATTAATATATATATTTAAGAATATATATATATTCAACTAATAAGTATATATAGGTATATACTTACACGCATCGAATTACTCGATACAATTATCACCAACAACTAAAATTGTATAAACATTTCAACTTAACGATTAGTCGAATACTTATATAAGTATATTTTCTAACGTCTAGGACCTTGAAGTATACAGTTTAGGCGACTACTATTACTAGCTGCTATATTCGCTGAAGACCGCTACCAGTGAGTTCACATCCCCTAACTTTTACTTGTTTTAAATGCTTTTAAAACCAGGGGTGGAAAACATAGAACTATGTGTTATTACATGCTACTTGTTTTATATAATTGCTCGACATGCTTTTATATCAAACTGATTTATATAAATGTTATATGCTTTATATTCAACTGTTAACTATATGAAACGTTTTCACAACTGTTTGGGAATAAGACAACAAATCTTGGTACGATCCTAGGTTTACGCAAGGTAGTTGTAGTGCACATATGTGACACCCGACGATTTAGGGTTACTGATTAACCTGCTAGAAACCCTATTACGTGTGTTTAGTTGAATATTAGGCTAAATACTTGTAATTACTTGTAACTATTTATATATTTATGTGAATATACACCCCCGTAATTGATTTATATTACGCTACGTAATTAGTTATAATTACGCTTACGCAATTTGGTGAAATTGTGCGAAATAACCGGACGGAGTCCGACACAGTATGAATACGGATGTTGGTGAACAAAATATTAAATAGTATAAAATTATTTAATAAACTCAAAAACTCGTAAATATTATGTTGATAATATTTAACACGTTAGTTATATCGTATAAAGTAACAAAAACGCGACCAGAACGCGCAGAACGCGTCAGACGATCGAACGAAAGTCAAAATACATTTTAGAATCTACAATATGTCAATTAGTATAAAACTTTCATCTAAATATCGTATTTTTAAAACGATAACGAAAAACGTCTATTTAAACGTTACGCGATTAAACCTCCGTACGACTAGCACGCGAATCGAGGCCGATAAATAAACGGAACATTTTATAAGTATTTTCAAGTATTTAGAATAAATATCTCAAGTAAAATTATCAAGATTTAATTTTTATTAAAAACGCGTGCTTAAAATGATTAACGTATATATAAACACCGAAACAAACGAGGAAACGAAAACCGCGCGAAGCACAAATCGGAGAAACAAGAAAATGACCAAAATACCCTTGGAGGGACCACATGGGGGCCGGCCACCCCATGTTCCACCTCCCCTCTCCACCCACTCCTATTCCATGCAAATTCATGATTAGATTCCACTAGCTTACTTTCATTTTGATTTTCACCACTCTCACACACTTCATTTCCTCTCAACACTTCCATCACCATTTTCTCTCTACTCATTCTCTCACTAAAAACTCAGAGAAAACACAGCCCAAAAGCCACCATAAACCACCTCTAAACCACCATCAACCACCATCATTTGAAAGGAAAAATCAAGAGCAAGGAACCAAGAACAAGTCTTCCATCTTCATCTTCCTCATTCTCCATCACTTTCCTTTGTAAGAAACACTTTATTTCTCTAAGATTTTACTTGCATAATGTTTATTTACATGTTATAAAGCTCATCTAACAAGATTATGTCCAAATATAAGCTTAAAATACGTTTTTATGATTTATACACAAAGAGTATACAATCTGTCCAGAAAATCATAGCACACTAAAAACGTCATATCTTGAGTTCTAGGAAGAGTTAGAAGATGATTTTTTTTTTGAAATTTGAGTATTGAAAAGATCTACAACTTTTATGTTTTACAAGTTTTCTAGAAACGTACACGTTTTTCTCTACTAGTCGATTTGTGGGTCTGGTCTGGGTGAAAACAGAATCTGGGATATATATGGCCATTTATTTTGTTTCTCTATGATAATGGGACTTAAAACTATTAGGAAGCATATGTTAGAGACTAGATACATAGAAGATCAGTTGGTAAAATTGATGAGACTTGATTTGGACCAAAAATATGTAAGACACATGGCGAAATAAACCGACAAAAAGTTGAAAATATGAAACTTGAAGTTTTTGAATGAATATTAAAAACCGACACTTTGTAACGACTCCGACACAAACTGATAAATTATTTGGACTCTATTAACTAAAATTTGGCTTGTGTAAAAATTTTGGATCAAACCGAGCCCGTTTGACCATGTTACCAAGACAAAAACACAACTATTGACTTTGCGAGTTGACTTTGACTTGCGAACTGAAGACTTGCGAGTTGAGTTTGACTTGCGAACTGAAAGTCTTGCGAGTTGAGTTTGACTTGCGAACTGAAAGTCTTGCGAGTTGAGTTTGACTTGCGAACTGAAAGTCTTGCGAGTTGAGTTTGACTTGCGAACTGAAAGTCTTGCGAGTTGAGTTTGACTTGCGAACTGAAAGTCTTGCGAAGTTGAGTTTGACTTGTGAACTGAAAGACTTGCGAGTTGAGTTTGACTTGCGAACTGAAAGACTTGCGAGTTGAGTTTGACTTGCGAACTGAAGACTTGCGAGTTGAGTTTGACTTGCGAACTGAAGACTTGCGAGTTGAGTTTGACTTGCGAACTGAAGACTTGCGAGTTGACTTCACGAGTTGACTTTTTGACTTCGCGAGTTGACTTTTCAAGTTGACTTTTTGACTTTGAGAGTTGACTTTTTTACCCTTAATTGATTTTCAGAAAATCACATTTTAAACTCTAAATTCCGAGCCTTAACACGTCGGACATATATATAAACATATATATAAAAGCAATAAACACCTACAAAGATCAAACCTTTATGATGTAAAATCATATATGAAACTCATATGCTTCGAGAAGTATACAACACGATGAACATAATAATAATACTTTGAATTATTATTACATAACCACACCAACGGGCCGTACCTGTTTTCCAAAACTCAAACAAAACAATCAACTTATTTGGACATACTAGTTGATGAACTAGCTTTAGGTGGACATAAAACCCCCACCTACCCGGTTGGCTTAAGTGGACATTAACCCCCACTTATACAATCGTTATAGATGGTCTTTTGAGACATCTACTTATACAACCTCATACGTTTAGGGCGTTAGGAGGTTGCACACGGGAACGAGAACACCCACTACTTGCTAATATTTGATATTGCTTGCTACCTGCTCAACTCTGGTGAGTTTCATAGCCCCCTTTTATTGTTTTTCACTGGGGTGAGAATACATACAACTGTTTTATAAACTGCTTTATGATCACAAGTACTGGAAACAACTTTTTATACGGATTGCATGAGACCTGAATAATCCACTAAAGTCCTCTACCTATCATAGTCATTAAAATTTGTGTGTGAGTATTATTGGATAGATCTATCAGGGTTTGACAAACCTCGTCCGGGCTAGTCGCGCTAGCCAACACACGGGCGCAGTATTACTTGTGATTTAGAAGTGTATCGGATTAGTACACTTACCGGAGGCAAACAATGTTAAGCTTGACTATCAGACTCATGCAAATGGTATACTTATATTGTTGTATGCAATACTTTTACTTGTCGTTGGATAACGATACTTTTACTTATCATTGACGAATGATGCAAAACTTGTGAAATCTTGTGGATCATTTTAGCAACTGATTACTTATAAAACCTATGAACTCACCAACTTTATGTTGACCTTTTAGTATGTATTTCTCAGGTAACCCACCACAGTAGGAAGCTTTTGAAAAGCTTAGCTCGAGTCGCATTGTTTTCAAACAACAAGAGATTAGATTGCATGTAGCTGTATTTTTGTAGATTCAGTAACGTATTAGAAATCTCTAAACGGTTTATGCGAACTCCAGCTTTATTTTGTAAACATTTGAATTAATGTAATGTAACTATTTTTCAAAACGTCTCATATAGAGGTCGTTTGATTTAATTTTTGTGTTGTGATATTTAATTTGGTCGGCGCCCCCATGACACCTCCCACTTCCGATGCCACGTGTTTTGGGGGTGCGACAACATAAGTCCCAGTGCTTGCAACCTATAACCATTAGCTATGTGACTCTAGCCACTGAGTATACAGATAGTACTATCGATTTGACAACCCTCCCAGGATATAACTCATTGGTCATTCCAACTACACGACGACAGTCGTAACGAGGAGTGTATACTTACCATGTTACTGAGGCAACAACATCAACTAGTTGTGGATTGGTTATAGTACTAGGTATCGTTACTTTAACTCTAAAGGTTTAGCTCACCTTAGAGGGATCATTATCTATATTTCCCACATAAACCAAACAACTAAACTACAACATGATTTGGGAAGGGTATTCCCTGTGATAACTAATAGGATTGGTGTCCCTACACATGATTACTTTTAGGAAACGTTTAACTTGATTGGCTAAACTTGGTTTCCTTACAAAACAACTTTTATGGGAAATGTTTACTTGATTATTAAACCTGTGTTTCCTGCAACTATTTATTAGGAGATATTTTTGATTAAACTTGTGTTTCCTAACACATCGACTAAATTGTAGTAAGAATGATATTCTTACCGTAAAATAGGAAATGATTTCTTTAATAAGAATACTTGTGTTTCCTGCTATACATATAGACATTATGTTGATGTACATGAATGATTTATACAAAACTTGGTTCAACTACGCTTATACTAAACCTGTGAATTCACTCAACATTCAATGTTGACGGTTTACTATGTTTTTCAGGGAATTAGGACTCAGGTACTTCTGCATGCATAAAGGACGTAGGCAACCTAGACTATTTATGATGCCACTTTTGGGACACTTGGATTTCCTTTGTATTACCAATTCCTTTAGTTATACTTACGAAATCCCTCTTTTATAAACTTGTATTTTGTAAACATAAGTTGTTCTAAAACACCACTACTTGTACGACTTTATAAGTCGTACTCTTTTGTAATAACTTTTAAACTTATGGCATCTTAAAATAATATGTTCTGTATGATCATATGCTCTGATACAATGAATACACTATTGTAACGTCATCACCCCCGCTGTTAAAACGATTATTAAAATGCTTCCGCTAATTAACTAAAGCTTCCGCTAAACCATTAATAAACACGATTACCAATTTTAAGGGTGTGACAGAACTTGGTATCAGTGCCATTGGTTATAGCAAACTAGAAGTCTTTAAGTGACTGAAAACCTTAGAGACCTAGACTATAGCCTTGGCTAAAACACTCATGCATTCATACCTTTGCATACGTCTAACACAACACACACAATTGCTTTTGTCATAGTTATGTCTAGGCAGTTTCCGATCTACATCTCAAAGTCAGAGGAGGAGCCTGACTATGCTAGTGATGACATTTCTGAGGAGGTGTACCCACCCACATTTCCTAGAGCTACTTCGGATGGCACTATAGGCACTCCACCATCACCACCCACTGATCCCACTACACGTATGCTAGGATCTACTTTCATGGCAACTCGTCATCTTGGAGAGTCTTCACGTGGGCCTGAATTGTGTAGGACTGCTAGGATGAGCGTTAGATCCCCACCTGGAGGACCCTAGGCACCTTGTGACAAGGATCCGATGACTGAAGAGAGAGAGATACCTTGTGATCAGCATTCATTACAGAGGGCTAGAGTTCCGCATCTCGACTGGATGCCGCGCATACTACGCCACTGGAGGACACTGGAGAGGATTCCTTCCACTTTTGAGACTGGAGAGTCATCTCACTCATCGACACCCTTACACCTGACTGAGAAGCCTCTGGAGCTCACTGTCCCTACTGTAGTTGTGGTTATCCGTACCCTTCTTGGATTTCATTATGGTACGTAGGATACTATCAGAGAGCAGCACAGTGATGCCTCTCGACTGGACGGTGATGTGCTTACTATCTATGGACGTCCTGCCACTTTTGAGATACACATTGAGATGGATCGAGAGTCAGCCGATGCGACTAGGGCACGTCTGATTAGGTTAGAGAGACGTTTGGGGATAGTAGGTTCTGCAGTTGGAGTTTGTATGCTGATGGCAGTTGTTAGGATGGTTGTAGGGATGTTTTTAGCGTATTTCCATTAGACTCGCCATGTCAGGACGGTATCTATGATGTATTAGGATTGTAGCTATGATGTAGTAGGGCAAAACCTTTGACTAGATGGATGTATAGGTTAAATCCATCACATTTTGTAGATCATGATTGATCAGATGGGTGTATGTTCTCTGCATTGTAAATCCCATCCTTGTATAAAACTTATGTAAAAACTTTTGACTTATATATGATATTTAGCTTATGTTTAGTTTACGTCACTGTGTACACTATGAGTGATATCAATTGGCGATTGATTATCATACTATATCTATATTTATCACATACTTTATGAGTGATGATTTGATTAGGGTATCTTACGAGTGTTTCTTATGTGTGATAAGGACTGAATCATGCCGCCTAAGCGTAGGAATACCCGGAACGTCCGAAGAAACCCTTCACCACCTCCTGCTGTTGTGGAGACGACTGAACAAATGGTCAACCGAAGGATTGCTGAAGCACTTGCTCAGTATGATACTGACCGAAACCGTAGCGACAGGGTTAGCGGTAGCTGTGACACCCGACCAATTAGGACTTGTAATTAGTGCCTAATCATAAGTGTTAATACATGTAATTAGGGTTAATTATATGTATCATTATGTGTATTGATATATGTTTATATATATATATATATATATACACACGTATGCGATTTGTTTAAATCGTACATTTCACTATCGGATGAATTCTGACGTATTATAAATACGGACGTTGGTGAATATAATATTAAATAATATGAAATTATTTAATAAACTCATAAACTCATAAATATTATGTTGATAATATTTAACAGATCAATTGTATAGTATTAAGTAACCCGTACATTACAAAAACGCGCGGAACGCGCCCGACAATCAAATGTGAACCAAAATATATTTTATAACTTTAAAATATATCATTTCTAGTAAGATCTTCATTGAAAATATCGTAGTTAAAAACGATAACAAAAACGTCTAGTTTAAACGTTATGCGATTAGACCTCCATAAAACAAACACGCAAATCGAGGCCGATAAATAAACGGAACATTTTTATAAATATTTTTAAGTATTCTAATAAATACTTCAATCAAAAATACCGAGATTTAAATCGTTATCCAAAACGCGAATAGTAATTGTTAAACGTCTAAATAAACGTCCAAACGAACGGGTAAACGGGTACCACGCGTAACGTGAATTGGGGAATTAATTTAACACAATTACTTGGGGTGGGGCTCATGAAAAATCAGCAGATTTTCCCACCCACATGCACCTCATGTGATCTTGATCACTTACACACACAAGACCTCACTTTTCCCCACCTCATCTCATCATTTCACTTCCATTTGCATTTCACACACTCCACCTCTCCTCCTCTCTCCACTCCCATCAATTTTCACCATCAAACACAGACCAAATTCAGTCATATTATCACCCATTATCATCATCATCATTCATCACCCATTGAAGATCAAGAACAAGGAGGAACAAAAGGAACCAAGATCAAGCTCATCTTCACCATCTTCATCTTCTCTCATCATTTTCTTTGTAAGAAACCCATCCTCACTCACTTAATCTTCTTGCATGTTATTTATTTATATGCTAAGTTGATCATCTAACACTATTATGTCTAAATCTAAAGCAAAAACTCATTTTTGTTAAACATCTAAAAGTGACAGATTATGTCCCAGAAAAGTCAGTTTACAAAAACGTTCATAACTTGAGTTCTACTAAGAATTAGACAACGAATTTTTTTTAAAAGTTGTGTATTGAAAAGTTCTACAAAACGTTCTTCTATGGATATTTCCAGAAATCTACGAATTTTCAGATAAAAACGGATCTATGAGACTGGTCTGCATGTATTCGAAAACCGAGTACGGTTCTTTCGCAAATTTTATACCTCTCTAGATGGACTCTATAATTACTGAAAAAATTAATTTAACAACTAGACACATAGTAGAACAACTGATAAAAATTTTGGACTCTAATTCGGATCATAACTAGTTAAGAAAAATAGGTGAGTTGAACCGACAAAATCAAAAAACACATTTAGGGACTGTTTTGGAAATAAATATAAAAATGACATTTGTGGGTCACCAATGGTCACGAAACTCGTTTTCTATAAGTATTATAACATAATAAAGGTTGTGTAAAAATTTCGGGTCAAACGGATTTAGTTTGACCAGTTTGACCAGTTGACCAAAATTGACCAGATTTGACCAGTTGACCGATTTGACCAGTTGACCAGATTTGACCAGTTTGACCAGTTGACCAAAATTGACCAGATTTGACCAGTTGACCGATTTGACCAGTTGACCAGATTTGACCAGTTTGACCAAGTTGACTTCTGTTGACTTTCAGAAAATAAAATATTTGACCACAACGTTCGGATATAAATGTATACATGTACTTTCAAATACAATAAAAGAAGCTTGAAAAATACTTACTACACTAAGTATTCAACACTTATAATAATCAAACCTTATACAAAACTTACATTCGTACATTATAAACCATCACCGATGGGCCGTACATGTTTTCAAAACTCAAACAAAACAATCAAACATTGGACATAACTAGTTGATGGAAAACTAGCATAGATGGTCTATTGAGACCTCTAATCATTTAAAACCTTGCGCGTTTAACACGCCCAGCAGGTTTCCACATCTAATCCTTTAAAACCTTACGCGTTTAGGACGCCCAGCAGGTTTCAGTCGTTGGAGACGACATTATTTCTCTTGTAAACCGTCATTTGTGCTTGATAGCATCTCATTAGACTCAGGTGAGTCTCATAGCCCCTATTTTACTATTTTTACTCTAGGGGTGAGAATACATGCTCGTTTTGTTTTACATGTAAACGCAAGTATCAAATATCGCTATATTCTGCATGAGTTAATCATCTAATCATCATAATTCCTCATTAGCATAGTTTGGTAATACTTTGTAGCGTGAATGTTAGTGTATGGTACCATATGGGACTGACAATCCCCGTCCGGGTCAGCAAGCACTGACTGGTCAAAACGGACGCATTATCATTTGTTCATACGTGTGTTGATTAGGCACACGCATAGAGGCACCCTCGCTCAGGCACTAAATTGTGATCCTAACACCTCAGTTAAGCTCAGACTATGTGCTCATGGCAGTTATATACATCTTTTATCATTTACTTATTTGCTTAATTGCAAATCATTATACTTAAATCTTGCGGTTCATACATTACACTTTATCATTAAACCTGTGAGCTCACCAGCGTAAGCTGACCAAATTAGCGTGTATTCTCAGGTTCGCAGCAGCAGTAAGTCTGCTCACTAAGGATGCCCATTAGCTCGAGTCTCATGCAAACATCAGGAGATTATCATGCATTACTATATTTTGTATAAATTAGTTATGACATAGAATCTCTTACATCAATTCGAGCTTTTGTAAACTATTATAACAGTGTAAGACTTTTATAATATCAATGTATTGTAAACGACGCATATAGAGTCGTTCATTATATCTTATGTGCTTTGTTTATTGATTAGTCGCGCCCCGAATTGACCCGCTTCCGCATCATAATTTGGTGGTGCGACAGTAGCAGAAATACCGAACCTGTTGTATCTGACGGTAACCCTGAGAGTACCCAAAGAGGATTCTCGTACAAAACATTCCTAGCTTGCAAACCGAGCCACTTCCGTGGTACTGAGGGTGCCATTGGAATCATTCATTGGATAGAGAAAATGGAGTCTGTGCTAGATATTAGCAATTGTGCTCGTGACTGCATGGTAAAGTATGCTACCTGCACATTTTCTGATAAGGCATTGACATGGTGGAATGGGCAAGTTCAAGCACTTGGACGCACAACCGCCCACTCAATGACCTGGGAAACTTTGAAAGCCATGGTCATGAAGAATTTTGTCCCCGCAGTGAGCTACAGAAGATTGAGACTGAGCTTTGGGACATTACTATGGTTGGTACTGATATCACAGGATATACCACCAGATTTCAAGAATTGGCACACCTTGTACCACACATGGTCACACGTGAGTACAAGCGCACTGAAAGATATATATGGGGTTTGGTGCCACAGATTCGAAGCTTGGTGACTTCATCAAATCCTGCCACCTTTAAGAGTGTTGTAGAACTAGCACAGCGGTTGACAGATGAAGTAGTCAGAATGGGAACCCTCACTAAGAAAGCTGCTTCGGGAAAGGTTTAATCCAGCAGTGCTGATGCTGGAAAAGGAAAACGTAAGTGGAATGACCGTCAGGGTCAACCGAATAAGAAACAGACTGGAACCACGAAAGCTTACCTTGCCACTACTGCTGAACAAAAGACCTACTTGAGAAACAAGCCCAAGTGTGGCAAGTGTGAACGTCACCATGATGGTGATTGTACTTTCTGTGGAAATTGCAAACGCTGGGGGCATCTGGACCAATACTGTAGATCGAACCCTACTACTCAAACAAATAGGGATCGACCAGCTAATGGATGTTTCGAATGTGGCGAGCAAGGTCACTTCCGAAACAAGTGCCCTAAACTTAACTGCGGTAACCAAAACAATCAGAACCGCAATGTAAACCCGAACAACAACAACAACCGTGGTAACACCAACAACCAACCAGCTCGAGGTCGTGCATTTGTCATTGGAGCACAAGAGGCACGCCAGGACCCCAACACTGTCACTGGTACGTTTCTAGTTAACAACCATTATGCCTCTGTGTTATTTGATGCAGGCGCCAATTTGAGTTTTGTGTCTACGGAATTTAGACCACTATTAGACATTAAATCCCGTAAACTAGACAACAAGTACACTTTAGAACTAGCCGATGGTAGGTTGATTGAATCAGGAGAAATAGTACCAGGATGTACTCTAACATTGGAGGGTCATCCTTTCAAAATAGACTTACTACCGGTTGAGTTGGGAAGTTTCAACATTGTAGTCGGTATGGACTGGTTGTCGAAGAATCGTGCAGAGATTGTTTGTTTTGATAAAATGGTACGTCTACCATTGCTGACTGGAGAAACCTTGGTGATACAAGGAGATAAAAGGACGAGTGCCATCAAAATGATTAATTGCTTGAAAGCATGTAAATATCTCCGAAAGGGATATCCAGCATTTTTGGCACATGTTGTAGAAAAGAGACCGAGGAGCAAAGTTTAAGTAATATACCTGTAGTGCGAGACTATCCGGGAGTGTTTCCTGATGATCTTCCAGGATTACCACCTCCGCAACAAGTCAAGTTTCGCATCGATCTGGTGCCCGGTGCTGCACCAATCGCTCGCTCACCTTATCGTCTAGCTCCATCAGAAATGCAAAAACTGTCTACACAGTTGCAGGAGCTCTTAGACTTAGGATTCTTCCGACCGAGATTTTCACCTTGGGGAGCTCCGGTTTTGTTTGTCAAGAAGAAGGATGGATCCATGCGGATGTGCATTGACTAACGAGAGCTGAATAAGGTAACTATTAAGAACCGATATCCGTTACCTCGCATAGACGATCTGTTTGATCAGTTACAAGGATCGAGTTACTACTCGAATATCGATCTTCGTTCTGGTTACCATCAACTGAAGTTTCGAGAAGATGACGTACTGAAGACCACATTCAGGACTCGTTATGGTCATTATGAGTTCCTAGTCATGCCGTTTGGATTGACTAATGCGCCTGCAGTATTCATGGATCTCATGAACCGAGTGTGCAAACCTTATCTTGATAAGTTTGTCATTGTGTTCATTGATGACATCCTGATTTACTCGAAAACGAAAGAGGATCACGAACAACACTTGAAACTTATCCTCCCACCTACTCGAGAATGAGAAGTTGTACGCTAAGTTCTCCAAATGCGAATTTTGGATTAGAGAGGTTCATTTCCTTGGTCACGTGATAAATGATAAAGGAATTCATGTGGACCCGTCCAAAATTGAGGCGATCAAAAACTGGGAAGCTCCAAGGACCCCAACCGAGATTCGACAATTTCTTGGTTTGGCTGGCTATTATCGGCGATTTATCAAAAACTTTTCCAAAATAGCCCAGTCACTCACCACCTTAACCCAAAAGGATAAGAAATTCTAATGGGGCGAAAAACAAGAAAACGCTTTCCAACTATTGAAACAAAAGTTGAGCACCACACCAATCTTATCTTTACCTAAAGGAACAGAGAACTTCATCGTTTACTGTGATGCCTCACATCAAGGATTAGGTTGTGTCCTCATGCAAAACGACAAAGTTATTGCTTATGCATCTCGTCAATTGAAGATTCACGAGAAGAATTATAAAACTCATGACTTAGAGTTGGGGGCAGTCGTTTTTGCACTCAAGATCTGGAGACACTACCTATATGGTACAAAGTGTACGATTTTCACCGACCATAAGAGTCTACGACACATATTCGACCAGAAAGAGCTCAACATGAGACAGAGACGTTGGGTCGAATTGCTGAACGATTACGACTGTGAGATTAAGTACCATCCGGGCAAGGCTAATGTAGTAGCGGATGCCCTGAGTCATAAAGAAAACATTAAGCCTCGCAGAGTTCGAGCTTTGGTATTAACAATCCACTTGAATCTTATTACTCAAATTCGTGATGCGCAACGAATAGCTTTCACCACCGAGCGCATGAAAGATGAATCCCTGAAGGGAATGGAGAAACAGCTCGAAACCAAAGAAAATGGAGTTTTATACTTCATGAATCGAATTTGGGTACCGTGCGATGATGAACTACGCAAACTGATTTTGAACGAACCTCACAAGTCCAACTACTCGATTCATCCTGGTGCAGATAAGATGTACCAAGACGTGAAAGGTTTCTATTGGTGGCCTAATATGAAAAGAGACATCGCTACTTATGTCAGCAAGTGTCTAACTTGTTCAAAGGTCAAGGTTGAGTATCAAAAACCTTCAGGACTTTTGCAACAACCAGAAATGCCAAAATGGAAATGGGAGCACATAACGATGGACTTCCTCACAAAACTACCAAAGACATCAACCGGAGTTGATTCCATATGGGTGATTGTCGATCGATTGACGAAATCAGCTCATTTCATTGCTATCAAAGAGACTGACAAACTAGAGAAATTGGCGAAGATCTATATCAAAGAGATCGTTTCTCGACATGGTGTACCATTGTCCATTATATCTGATAGGGACAGCAGATTCACATCTCGCTTCTGGAAATCACTACAACAGGCTTTAGGTACTCGACTCGACATAAGTACAGCCTATCATCCATAAACTGATGGCCAGAGTGAACGAATGATTTAAACGCTCAAGGACTTATTGAGAGCATGTGTGATTGACTTTGGAGGAAACTGGGATACTCACCTCCCATTAGCCGAATTCTCCTATAACAACAGTTATCACACCAGCATACAGATGGCTCCATTCGAAGCACTGTATGGACGCAAATGCCGATCACCACTCTGTTGGGCAGAGTTGGGTGACAGATAACTATCCGGACCGGAGCTTGTCCAAGAAACACGGACAAGATATCTCAAGTACTCAACCGATTGAAAGCGGCGAGAGACAGACAAAAGAGTTACGCCGATAACCGTCGTAAACCTCTTGAGTTTCAAGTAGGAGACAAAGTCCTACTCAAAGTATCGCCCTGGAAAGGGGTAGCACGATTTGGCAAACGAGGAAAACTTAACCCGCGATATGTTGGACCTTTTGAAATCCTTGCGAGGATTGGTCCTGTCGCTTACAAACTAAAGTTGCCACAAGAGCTTAGTAGCATTCACAACACTTTTCATGTGTGTAACTTGAAGAAGTGTCTTTTCGATGAAATACTTATCATCCCTCCTGACGAAGTCTTTATTAACTCAAAACTAAACTTTGTGGAGGAACCTATCGAAGTAAACGATACAAAAACATAGAAACTCCGACACAAACGAATCAAACTTGTCAAGATTCGTTGGAACTCGAAACATGGCCCGGAGTTTACTTGGGAACGCGAGGATGAGGTACGAAAGAAATACCCTCACCTGTTTGAACAAACGCCAGTCACGAAAAACTCAACTTAAATCTCGGGATGAGATTTCGCTAACGGGGGGAGAATGTGACAATCCTCTATTTAGGGTATTAATCTTTACCTAATTTCATGCATTACCTAGAGTAATTCCCTGATTAGTGAATTCAAAACTATCTTTGTATGATAAGTTAACAAAACTTATTATGTGATACGTGTCGTAGTAGTAAAATAGTAGTTATTACTATATAATTACTGTACTAAATGAACGTATCAAACTTGACAAACTAAATACAACAAAGTTGGTGATACAAAATAATTAATAATTCGAAAATTATTAATTACGAATATTATTGACTTATATTATTGAAATAATATACTATATTATACGTTTTATATTAAACGAACCGAGCGCGTCATACACGAACAGAAACAATTATAAAACGTGCCTAAAGGTCAAATATGCTAAAAGTAATATTTTGTCCAATCCTGTTTTAGTATTTGGAACATTACCTCAAAATATAATTTCCAAATTCAACTGAAATCTGGCACGCAATTTAACTATACAGTCCCACTACTATGAATAAGTTTATTAATCATTTTAAATAAAAAAATTTCATGTTTGTATTTATCAATTATAATGTATAAAATAAAATTTAAACAAACGAATAATTGAGTGGGACACGGGGTACAAATTGTACCCGTACCCGAAATTAACGTGTAAATTACAACCAATAATGCAAGAGACAAATACTACTACAAGGCCATACTCGTTGAAATATTTTAAACCGTATAGTACTTCCCCTCCCTCACACTGATCACACACTTCAACTCAATTATTTACCACCTAAAATTTCTCCTCTCATTCTTGGTTGACTGGAACTAGAATAGCAAGAAGGAAATTCAACTTCCGCTTCTTCATCATCATAAAATCTTTATTGTGAGTTCTCCAAAACCTAAATTTCATACATAATGTTTATATATTACTTTAATTTTTATGAATATAACATGTTATATAGCTATTATATTATGTTAATACATGATATTTGTGGTTGAATGTATCTAAAATAGAGTAAAAATTTGGTTAAGATGGTATAAATACTACTTGATACGATCCATAACCTAGAGAAGAAGATGAACAGTACCCGTATTAAACAACGCGAGTCGCGTCATTTTTGTTTGCAAATTATAACACCTATTACTATTTACTAATAGATATATATTTTAACTACATGAAATGTGTAACAAATGATCATGTAGCTTAGTGGTTAAGTCACGTGATGGATGGGGAAAAGGTCATAGGTTCGAAACCTGTGACCTGTGATCTTTTGTTTTTTTTTTTTTTTTTTAATTTTAACTCTATATTACTTCATACCATGATTTAAGTACAATGTTATGCGTATTAATTTTAAAACTTAACTAATAACTGGGGTCGGTTACTGGGCCGAGTCGATTTTTGTTTAACTTTAACCCACGGTCGATATAGATTTTTGTAATACAAAAAGGTAAAAGAGTACCCAAAACAAATATTATCAAGTTAAAAGTTATGAAACTTTTGATAAAACTTTTGGGCTAAACAAAACGGGTTGGATTGGGTTATTTTTTTATATCGGACCAAATGTACATTGGGTCAAAATTTGGATAAAGATATTTGGACTAAAAACTAATAAATTGGTTTGGGCAAAAAACTATTAGTTTTTATATTGGGCCTAAAAGTTTAAACATTAATGGGCCGGACCTTTTGGATGTGTTAATGGGCCCAAGTATTTTTGTTAATAGGCTAAATGACTTGATTGATAAATTGGGCCATATAAATCGGGCCACTTTATTTGGGCCTCGTTAGTGGGCCAAACCATTTGACTTTGATATTGGGCCAAGCTATTCAGGCCGAAGTCCAACGGATAAAATGATCTCAAAACGCTAACTTAAATCGAGTTATATCAATATAAGTGACGAGATAAGCACGACAAATGGATTATATATATAAAAACGACAATCAATTTCTATATATGTATATACAAACGACAATAATTTATATATATATATATATATATATAAATGATTAACGACAACTTATACTTATATATATATAGATACGACAATTTGTCAAAGTATATATATATATATATATATATATATATATATATATATATATATATATACACACGATTGAACAAAGTTATTTTTATAATAACTATTTTTATATTTTAAACATAAACGACAATGACAAAAACTATATATATATATATATATATATATATATATATATATATATATATATATATGTATATATACGACTTTAATAAATGAATAAGGTATATATATATATGACGACGACAATTAATATATATATAAGAATATATATATTCAACTAATAAGTATATATAGGTATATACTTACACGCATCGAATTACTCGACACAATTATCACCAACAACTAAAATTGTATAAACATTTCAACTTAACGATTAGTCGAATACTTAAATTAGTATATTTTCTTACGTTTAGGACCTTGAAGTATACAGTTTAGGTGACTACTATTACTAGCTGTTATATTCGCTGAAGACCGCTACTAGTGAGTTCACAACCCCTACCTTTTACTTGTTTTAAATGATTTTAAAATCAGGGGTGGAAAACATAGAACTATGTGTTATTACATGCTACTTGTTTTATATAATTGCTCGACATGCTTTTATATCAAACTGATTTATATAAATGCTATATGCTTTATATTCAACTGTTAACTGTATTAAACATTTTCATAACTTTTTGGGAATAAGACAACGAATCTTGGTACGATCCTAGGTTTACGCGAGGTAGTTGTACTGCACATAAGTCCCAGTTCTTACAACCTATAACCATTAGCTATGTGACTCTAGCCACTGAGTATACAGATAGTACTATCGATTTGACAACCCTCCCAGGATATAACTCGTTGGTCATTCCAACTACACGACGGCAGTCGTAACGAGGAGTGTATACTTACCATGTTACTGAGGCAACAACATCAACTAGTTGTGGATTGGTTATAGTACTAGGTATCGTTACTTTAACTCTAAAGGTTTAGCTCACCTTAGAGGGATCATTATCTATATTTCCCACATAAACCAAACAACTAAACTACAACATGATTTGGGAAGGGTATTCCCTGTGATAACTAATAGGATTGGTGTCCCTACACATGATTACTTTTAGGAAACGTTTACCTTGATTGGCTAAACTTGGTTTCCTTACAAAACAACTTTTATGGGAAATGTTTACTTGATTATTAAACCTGTGTTTCCTGCAACTATTTATTAGGAGATGTTTTTGATTAAACTTGTGTTTCCTAACACATCGACTAAATTGTAGTAAGAATGATATTCTTACATTAAAATAGGAAATGATTTCTTTAATAAGAATACTTGTGTTTCCTGCTATACATATAGACATTATGTTGGTGTACATGAATGATTTATACAAAACTTGGTTTAACTACGCTTATACTAAACCTGTGAATTCACTCAACATTCAATGTTGACGGTTTACTATGTTTTTCAGGGAATTAGGACTCAGGTACTTCTGCATGCATAAAGGACGTAGGCAACCCAGACTATTTATGATGCCACTTTTGGGACACTTGGATTTCCTTTGTATTACCAATTCCTTTGGTTATACTTACGAAATCCCTCTTTTATAAACTTGTATTTTGTAAACATAAGTTGTTCTAAAACACCACTACTTGTACGACTTTATAAGTCGTACTCTTTTGTAATAACTTTTAAACTTATGGCATCTTAAAATAATATGTTGTGTATGATCATATGCTCTGATACAATGAATGCACTATTGTAACGTCAGCACCCCTGCTGTTATAAAAGGATTATTAAAATGCTTCCGCTAATTAACTAAAGCTTCCGCTAAACCATTAATAAACACGATTACCGATTTTGGGGGTGTGATTGTACGGCTTATTGTACATAAGCGGCAACATTGCCGAAGCCAAACGATGACTAATACCGTCTGTTCCGGCCTTCCTAGTGGATAGACAAACGATAAAGATATGCATGAGATATCTCCGGACCTTAGTAAGATTGGCCTTTCGATATTGATCCGTCGGAACCCCTGGATAACCCATCCTAGCCATTCCACCCACTATAAAAGAGTTCTCAAAATTTACTGGCATATCAGGCCGATCATTCAGTTGAAGTAACTCACGAATTCCCTGCTCAGTCACAACAATATGTGTATCCAACACTGTAGACACAATACGAGGCACATTGTTCTCAGTAACAATTGAGGCGTTTCTCCAGAATGGTCCAACCAAATTCTTGTAAACCACTGTCGTATCCAAAATTGCATGAAAAATCCTCGAACGACGTAGAAATGCAATCATGGGGCGAAACGGAATAGCGTTCTTGTGAGAATCATCTAAGAAAGTCACCGTGTTGTGACGAGGCTCATATGCTAAAGCCATATCTGAAAAACAGTACAGAATATATGCTCAAAAGACGTTAGAATAAACGACAAACTGTTTTTACACAATGTCACAAAGTTTCTGTGTTATGCGACATCAACACTGATGTCGCTCTCATACTAGCGACGTTGTCGCAACGTCGCCAAAAATAGGTACAAAATCATAAACGACATCGATAATAATGTCGGACAAAATTTGAGTGACGTTAAAGGTTATGTCGCATTTTGCAATTAATTTTGAAATTGATCACATTTTGAAAAAATGCGACGTTGTGTGCTTTGTAGCTCGTGAGGTCGCTGGAAAATGCGACATAGCAAGTGAGGTCGCATATAATGCTGGGGCCTAGGGTTACTTATTATGCTAGCACAAGATAAGTATGACCTAGGATCGTTCTTCAAAGCGCGACAAATTGAAACTAGGGGATTTAGAGGCTTTTATGTGTTCAGCTGGGGTTGAAAGAGTTGGTTTTGGTTTTGGGTTTTCTTATCCTAATTTAAACTAGACTGAATTAAAAGGTGGAGGTTACTTTGGGCGTTCAGCAATTAAAGCGATTGTCTACTATAATGTAGTTTAGAAGTGGTTAAATATGGAAAGTTCTAATGAGGATAAGTTCGTAAGTTGATATGAGCTATTCTACAATCCTTCTATCGGGCTGACGCGGAGGTGTCCACAATTAGGCAAATAGAATGTCACGGGGATTGCACAATATATTAAAGTGTATACCGAAAGTTCTCTCAAATGTACACCCACATTATCCAACAGTTAACCTCGAATCCTATTCCCCAATCTCGGTCGTCAGAGATACTCGAATCATGGCATAGTTTGTTGAATAAACAATCTTATGAACGAGGGTTATCCTCACCGGAATAGGTTGGGCTAACTGGTCTACACGGTCGGATAATACGTCATCACTTATTCGTACGAGTTATCATCATTACTTGGGGATGTTACAAGACAGGGGTGGTTTGTGTTACAAAAAGGAGACCTAGATAATACGTTTGTTATTCGATTCATAATACAACTACCTTCGATCGTTCTGAGTTCCATACATTTGTACTCCGCCGTAAGCGTTTCCAGTACTATATCAAAGAACAGTCGAATAGGGGCCGTCATATTATTTTACGATGATTAATGCCGTTTAAATTTTACTATTATGATGATCCTAAGGCAACAATCAAACAAGAACATGCAATAAGACGATCAAGGCGACAGTTTAATTTAAGCATACAAAAGTATTAACTAAGTTAAGGATATTCCGAAAGTTGTCTCAAAAATATCGTCTATATGAATTTAATCTTAATCTAGCTCTACTCCCATGTTCCGTGTCTCTTGGATCCTATTTTGGTCTAGAGAACACCGGCCATGCCGAGCTCAACGATTCAATCTAACATAGTATAACTAAGTGACATGTATCCTATGAGTTAGCTACGTTCATTTTTGGATAAAGTTTTAGTCATAACATGAGTTGGGCAGATAAACGATAAAGATTTAATTCCTATATCCATTTGTAATATAAACCATCCGCAATCTCAAAACATACCACATAGTCACATATTTAATACTTTTCTAAACGACTATCATAGCAGACAATTGAGTTATTTAGCTAATCATGGAAATTCTAGCATACATATTTAAATTTATATAAAAAGAAAGAACAAACATATTAAATATGAAAGATAGATTGACACCTGAGAAGAAGTACAATAACTCGTAGCTAAAATATGCGTCCCGGAGCACCTCCGTAAAAATCTTCCTTAGCTAGTTAATTAGCTAGCCTAATTAACTAGGAAGAGTAAAAGAAAAGAAGATACAAATGTGTTGGTAATTTGAGGTGTGTTGGTATGTCTTGGTGTGTCTTTCAAATGAGCCTCATGCCTCCTATTTATAGAGGAGTTTTGGTGCATTTTAGCAAATGAAAGCACACATTAGCAAAAGGTGGAAAAGGTAGTGGCACCAGGTACAAAAGGCGAAAAAGGTAGTGGAACCAGGTACGAAAAGCATGTAAAGGTTTAGCACCGGGTATGAAAAAGGACAAAAAATCGCAATCCGTGCGGGTGACCGGCATCCGGCGGCGGCTGGTTGCCACCTGCACCAGCCTGCTGCCGGTTGCTTCGTTTCTCGATTCGTGCGTGTTTTCTCCGTTATGCTTCCGTTTGTGTTGATTCTTTTTGCGTTGGATTCGTAATTCAAAAACGAAGCTTTTGGTGAAAAGAAATCCTAAAAATATGTCTCTGAACTTTAGATGTGTCGTACGAATCGTTTGGATCTTCTGGAGTGCGTAGAATCTTCATTCTTCGTCCGTTTTAGTTGATTCTTCTTCTGTTGGATTCGTAATTTGAAAATGAACATCTTGGGTCAGATAGATGTTGGTGATGGGCTCTTTTGTCTTGAATTCTTGTTTTGATGTCTTGAATCTTCAAACGTGCGTGGAATCTTCGTTTTTCGGCCTTTTTGCTTGATTTTGCTCGTGCAACCTTGTTTAGATCTTCTTAGCATTTTATCAGTGATTTTTGCATTATTTGAGTCCAAATGCTAAGTATTGCTCCAGAATGAGAGAGATATCGGTGGTAAAAACGTGACTTTTTACGCGATATCAAATGCGACATAGCATGTGTAATCGCAATGCTCCACCAGAACTCGAGCCACAACGCAATCGAACAAATCGTATAGCTAGCGGAAATAGCTATATGATAAAGTAGAACAAGTACGAATGAGATTTGTTCATGTGAAATCAAAATCAGAATCGAAATGCAAGATGTAAAATAAAAGTAATGAACTTTTATTTAATTACAATGCATGTACAATCAGCTTGAATCCTCTCTCTCAAACTCTCTCTCTAGATATTACAATCAAAGAGTTACAAATGAAGACTCTCTAAAAAACTCTTTCAAAATGACCTAAGGAAGTCTATTTATAGACCTCCAAACATACATGCAACAATAAGACTTAATGAAGTCAAACTTAGTCAATGCGACAATTTGATTATCTCAATGACTAACCATCCGACAATAGCTTTGTCGCAATACTATTGTCGCAATACAATAGGTCATTTATACAATTAATCTATGCTAAAACAATATGCAAACTATTGTCACAAAATGTTAGAACAACATGTTCTAACAAACTCCCCCTTGACAATAGCTTGTATATATAAACTATTGACACAAACTGTTAGAACAACATGTTCTAACAGCATGTGAGGTCGCAGATAATGCGACATAGCATGTGAGGTCGCAGATAATGCGACATAGCATGTGAGGTCGCAAACAAATGCGACATAGCATGTGAGGTCGCAGAATGTCTACAAATTATCAAATAAATGCGACATCGGATGCTACGTCGCAGACGACGTCGCACTTACAAACACCATGCCCAACCCATAAAACCGTATAAAAAAATTTAGGGTTTATCAATTATGCTTAAACAAAACGATGCAGCGAACAATGGTGAACACAAAAACATATATTATATCGCATCTAACATTCGTTATCGTGTCTAATTTAGCCGAAACCGTAACACACAAAACCGCAATATATAATCAATGATTAAACGAAATCTACGCGGTGAAAATAGGGAAATAGAGTACCTAAATGTCGAGTAAAGGTATTAGTACAGGAAAACGTGAGTGGATTGGAACGAAAGCTGCTAGAAATCATATGCAAATCGAAAAATCATGTCGGTCACAATGTCGCAATCGCCTCGTTGATGTCGCAGGGGATGTCGCAAGATAATTTGAAATAGTGTGATAGTTTACGTCACAGACGATGGGTATATATACCCAAACCCTAATTGCGACATGACATGCGACATGAGCTGCGACGTAAGTGCTAATGTCGCAGCTCTAGACTTAAAGATTTTTTATTTCGATTTCCAGTTTTCGAAGGTGATTTAAAAATAATATGTGACTTGAAAAAATAAAAATAAAAATAAAATAGAAGTAAAATAAAAATAAAATGAACAAGAAAACTTTAAACAAATCAAATACATTATTTTTGGTGATGGAATTGTTTGAATCTGGTTAGGGATCATATCGGGATAACATGCAATTATTAGGAATAGTAAGTGTTATTTCGATCATCAGTATATTTGTCCACATTAAATTTACTTGGCATGCTAAAAGCACCTTTTATAAAAATTATTTCAAAATGATTATTAGTATATTTGTCCTCTTAAACATATTACACTCACATCTAGGAACTAATTTATTATTATTTGTATGCATATTTCTTTGTGGTCCCCACCATGGATATACATCTTAACTTAGTACATAGACTATATTCCCATTTATAGAAAGAATATAAGAAGATCATTTTTAAGAATCAAGTTAGCGGTGACAGGTCTGTACTTACGTACAACAGAGTGACATAGCTTGATTCAGGTTTAAGCAAAACCAGACTTGGACAAACCATTTTGGTGACCTCGTTAGGTATCTTTATTTTTTTTAAAGACTTTTCAAGTACTTTGACTTGGGTTTGCTTAATTTTTAAGTATATATTAACAGAAACCAGGTCTATACTTACATATAACAGAGGAATCTATCAATATATACCCCCAAATGATATCAAATAGACTTCATCCATGAAAAATATATCTAGCATAAGTAAGATATTAAGACTTTTGTCATACATCTCATGGAGTTAAACCAACTGAAATAAACAAGTATATTAAGCTTCTTAAAAGGACTCAAAGAGTTTTGTGTAACATGCCTACTAATACATCTTCATTTTAACAAATGTAATCATTTTAACAAAGTATATTAAGAATCAAATGTAATCATTTTAACAAAATCATCTTCATTTTCTTGATCTTCTTCAAAATTGAAGTCAAACTCTGTATCAATCTTATCTAAATCATCATTAGTCATATCATCAAATTCAAAATCATCAAATTCATCTTCAACTGTAAGTTGTAGACCTGGTAACACAAAGTTCAATGGCTCAACGTTCAAGGGATCTTCGGCCTCAGCTTCTTTATCAAACTCATCTGATCCTAAATCACTTAATGAAAATTTTTGTTGATCATCTTCCTGGTGAGGCGGAGAATCCTTTTCAGGTTGATCATCATCATCATCTCCATCATCATCATCTCCATCATCTCCTTCATCATCTCCTTGATTTTCATCATTATCTGGTTGTTCATCATCATCATCACCTTCTGCTTCATCATCACCAGTCTTTACTTCAGCTTCTAACTCCTCAATTTTATCAGCTTGTTGTTTGATGAGGAGTTGTTGAGAATCAATCTTTTTATCTTGAGCCTCCAATCTTTCTCCAAACATCATCGTTTGTTCATGATATTGTTTTTGCATATTCTTTACTAACTCAAAAATCGGAGACATGGCTTTGATCAACTTTTCATCTATCATTGATATATTAATCCCAGGGGCTGCTTGTGAAGATGATGGCATACTGGAAGAAGTTCCAGCAGCAGCAGATGGCATACTAGTAGAAGTACTAGTAGCAGCGGTAGAAGTGATAACATCCCTGGAAATAGAAGAGATATTTGTTGTAGGAGGAGGCCCAGAAAATACCTCAAGACGAGTGACACGTCTTATCTTTGTTGGTCTGGATGTGGGTGAAGGTTCTGGATGATATTCAGGATCAAATGCATATTCCCTTTCCTTTCGCTTTCTTTCAAGCTCCAATCGAATAGCTTCTTGTTGAGCAGCTGGATCCATTTCCTCAGAGCTGGAGGAATCAAAGTCAAACAATTCATCTGATGAAGAAGACTCCTCAACCTCCTCAGCAAAAATCTCAATATTTTCATGTGCTACTTCATCCTCCTCAACATTTCCTTCCATTTCTGCTTCAGCTATATTTTCAACCAGAGGTTCATTCTCCATAATGTTTTTAGCTTCTTCTATCAACTCCTCCTCATGCACTTCTTCTTTATTAGCCTCATCCTCTAAAACCATAGGTACTTCTATTTGTGGAGGAATGAAGGCTTCATCGATTACATGCCCAAATAGTTCTACAGTTGGTGGTACGGGTTTACCATGGTAACTGTTGCGGTCAGCAAAAACTCTCTTTAGAATAGCCGTGTAGTGAAGAATGTTTCCATGATGATATGTAATTCCATCAATATGTTGATTGAAGATCAGTTGAAGAAACCTTGGATACATAAAGAAGCCATCCTCATTGATATTGGCAATTAGATTCTCAAACAAATATCTGGAAAAGTTGTATGGAATATTGAGTACTAAAGCTGTCATCAGACCAGCTAAATAGTAACTCATGGCATCAAATCCAACTTTTCTTGGAGAGATACAACCAATCAACGTGTGAGCCAAGAACTTCCAATGCGAGAAAAAATATTTCTTCATGATCTGAACATCTCTAGGTCCCTTTGTACAGCCCATTCTTTGAAGACAGTCATCAATAACATCCCTGGGAATGTCATTTGCAGCATTTAAATCATCATCCAGCTGTAATGTGAATCTGATCATTTCCTCAGTTAGCACAATTGGTCGTCTATCAACTGTAGCAGTGATACAATGTGGTTGAACATTTGAATGATATTCTGCCGTTGTCCAGAAATCGTTCATGTGATCCTCATAGATGTTGGCCACTGGAACTGTCAAGGCATGAGATATCCTTGAACGTAATAAAAACCTAACCATAAGAAAGAATTTCCTGGTTTCAGGTTTATCCGGTTCCTCTAGTAGATAAGCTGTGGCATTGTGTCTTTTATCAAAAACAACAGGCCTTCGAAGCACATCAGGTTGTGCTGCAGCGATTGGATCAAGTGCTGCCATGGATACACAAATACAAACTGCACAAAGTATATGTTAAATATAGAAAAAAAACTAACATAATACTTAAAAGTTTCAAGTTTCAAAAACAATCTGAAAAGTTAAAAAAAAAGAAATTTAAAAAATTTTCTAAGTGTTGAACCTATGCGACAATAGCCTCAGAGTACTATTCATGCGAGAATATGTACTGTTCATGCGATAATAAGGTATTGTCGTGTGATAGTAATCAAATCAGTCAAAGTTGACTAAGTCAGACTCACGGAGCACTGTTCATGCAAGATTAGGCTTATTCACACAACAAACCCTAATTCTACTGTTCATCCGACAAGATTGTCGGATGAACCCTAGACTACTGTTCAATGAACAGTAACTATCTCACAAAAACTGAAATTTAATCATGAATACTGCAAGATAAAAGGTGAGATTTATACCAAATGATTCGTAATGAGAAGGCGCACAAGTGTGTCGGATAAGGAACAGGAGAAACTCGATCTAAAAAACGTAATCAACACTGCAGTGTATTGTCGGAATATCTCTATTGTCGAAAAAAATACTTTTGTCGGATGAAAATGAATAGTGTGTGTTTGAAATTCAAATTTTGAAAACGTATACACACTTTTTATTTTATTTTAATCCGAGAATAATATCCGACAATTATTTATTCCGTCAATAACTTCATCCGACAATTTTTATTTTATTTTAATCCGAGAATTTTATTTTTATTTTCAAAATGATTGAAACATGTTAATCAAATTAAATCTATTTTGGATATATTCTAAAAATGCTAAACCAAAAACTATTTGAAAAATTTAAAATCTTTTTGATAAAAGAAATATTTACAAACTAACTACAAATAAACAAAATCTTTTTGTTAGGGTAAATTTCATGAGTTGGGATCATATTGGGATAAATGAATGTATTTTGTTTTATTATTTAGAAATGAAAGTCTATTTTTATTGTTAGTATTTTTATCCTTTTAAATTTACTTAGCATTAATAAAATATACTTTCTAAAAATCATTCTACATGTGATTATTGGTATTGTTATCCATCTAAACACTCATACATTTAAATATCTCAATTTCTTTATTATTTATCATGCATATTACTTTATATAATCTAAATATTAATATACTTTCAAGTTCACAATATGTTAGTATTTCCATATAAAGAGTGAGAATATGATGATATCTTTAGAAGTACACACATATGTTTGAATGACGTTTAGTCACATATGTCATACTTCGGGTTGGACTTATAAACTGTATCACAGGTCTATACATAGTATAACAGAGTGATAGAGTTTTTTTATAATTTGATATAGATGAACTTTGTTCATATTTGCTAGTCTGTTCATAGAAATATAACAACTAAGGTATGTACTTAGTACAACAAATAGTTAGTATATTTTCCCATATATCATAATATTAAGACCCTAAATTATGAATCATAACATACCGATCCCTCAAAATTTAAGACATTTTGTTATCATTTTGAATCTAGAGGACTAGATTCTTGGTAACTTTTGGTCATTTTGACTAGACCTTTGATTGTCATATATTTAATATTTTAGATTAAATAAAATAATATGCATAAATGATTAACTTTTCTTAGACTAGATATTTTAAATGAATGAATGCCTACCAATACATCACATATAAAATTAATTTATAGAAAATTTATTTTTAAAAATGCTAGGTAAACCTACTAACATATCAAATATAGTACTTATCATTTTTTTAATTGTTATTTATTAATACATTTCTCAATGTACTATCATTTCTCAACTTTTTATACAAAATCTCCCCCAATTTTCAATATTTTCAAATGTTTTTGTGTTTTATTGGTTTTTCAATTGTTTTTGTATTTTTATGATTATAAAAGAAAAATAGCAAAGAACAAACAAAAATCTAACTAAAATATATCCAAATTCTACTTAATTTGATTCAAATGTTTCATGCCGATCATCGAAATGAGTTCTTCAAAACGTGGCTTTGAAAAAGCTTTTGTAAACAAATCAGCTCTTTGTTTCGATGTTTCAACATGATCCAAGATGATCAAGTTTTTCTCATAGCAATCCCGTATAAAGTGAAAACGTATTTCAATATGTTTTGTTTTAGAGTGTTGAACAGGATTGCGTATGATACTTATGGCTACAGTATTATCAATATTCAAAGAAGTTTTAGTAAGAAGTAGACCGTAATCTCGAAGTTGATGCTGAATCCAGAGAATCTGAGAGCAACAACTAGCAGCGGCAATATATTCTGCTTCCGCGGTGGAAGTTGAAACAGTGTTCTATTTCTTGCATTGCCATGAGACAAGTCTGCTTCCCAAGAACTGACAACCCCCAGATCTTGATTTAGAATCAATACTGCATCCGCCATAGTCAGAGTCAAAGTATGCCGAAAGTGCAAAATCTTCATCATTTGAGTACCAGATCCCTAAATCCGGTTTTCCCTTCAAGTATCTGAAGATTCTCTGAACAGCTCTCAAATGTGAGATTTTGGGATTTGCCTGATATCTCGAACAAATAGATACGACAAACATTATATCAGGTCTTGAAGCAGTTAAATACATGAGTGAACCAATCATTGAGCGATATTCTCGTTGATCAGTTGCTTCTTCATCAAGAGATGGTCCAATTTTCTCATCAAGATCAAAGGGAGTGGAAATAGTCTTTGCCTCCAACATCTTAAATTTCTTTAAGATGTCGTTGACATACTTTGTTTGATGAATAAAAATGCCCTTATCTTGTTGCAAGACTTGCAAACCTAGAAAGAAGGACATTTCCCCCATTGAACTCATTTCGAACTTGGATTTCATAATACTCTCGAACTCTTTGCATAAACTATCATTCGTAGACCCGAATATAATGTCATCCACATAAACTTGTACGAGAAGAAAATATCCGTTGATTTTCCGAATGAAGAGAGTGTTGTCAATGTGACCTCTTGAAAACCCATTTGTTAGTAAATGTTGAGATAAGGTTTCATACCAAGCTCGAGGAGCTTGATGTAATCCGTACAAAGCCTTATCCAATCTGAAGACATGATTTGGGTAATGAGGATCTTCAAAACCTGGTGGTTGCTTGACAAACACTTCTTCATGCACTTTCCCGTAGAGAAATGCACATTTGACATCCAATTGATACACCTTGAACTTCATGAATGAAGCATATGCTAGAAAGATCCGAATGGATTCTAATCTAGCAACCGGAGCGAATACTTCATTATAATCTATACCCTCAATCTGCTTGTACCCTTGGACTACAAGTCTAGCTTTGTTGTGAACCACTACACCACAATCATCCCTTTTGAGTTGAAAAACCCATCTAGTTCCGATCGGAATAACATCAGTTGGTGGTTCAACCAAAGTCCAAACTTTAAGATTTACAAATTGTTGTAATTCTTCTTGCATTGCATTTACCCAAGATTAGTCTTCCAAATCCATGTGCACATATGTCAGTTCTATTTGTGATAGAAAACACGATTCAACCTGAGCAATCATGCAATTTGATGATGTCTTGAGTTGGTGTCTAGTTTTGATACCATCTGAAACATCACCAATTACATTCTTTAATGGATGCTTATGTTTTGCATTTACTCTTAATGTAGGAACATTTTCAACTTCCAAATTTGTTGCTAGATTTGTATCATCATAACCACTTGCAGCTTCATCTCCTGAATCAGTATCACTTTAGTAGAAGTCTCATGAAAATCATCATCTTCAGGATTTGAATCAGCATTCTGAGCATTATCATCATTAAGAGTCGCATCCAAAAGTGAAGCTTCTGAATTATCCAAAGAAGAAGAAGAGTCATTTGAAACCGGAGGATTAAGCACAGAAGTAGGAGAAGGAGAAACTGTTGGAAGAACTGGTTCTGAAGGAGAAGATAGAACTGGAATAACATAATCCGCATAGTTGTCAGACACAGAATCATCCTGAGTCACATCTTGAAATATGGCAAAAGAATTGAAGAAATTTTCGTAATTAAATAACCAATCAGGACCAATACCATCGGGAGGAGTTATATGACGTAGAAACTCTACTTCATAACACTCTTCCACTCTTCTAGTTGCCTTATTATAAACCCGCTTATTTTGAGAGTTTATCGAATATCCTAGAAAAAATCCATAACTGGATTTTTCAGCAAATTTCGATAATCTTTCTTTTGTTTTCAATAGTAGGCAAGGACAACCAAAAGGTTCAAGAAAATGAATATTTGGTTTTCGGTTATTCAACAACTCATAGCTTGTTTTCTTCTTGTCTTTCACCACATGCACATGGTTTAATACAAAGCAAGTTGTATTAACCGCTTCTGCCCAAAATGTGGTAGGTAATTTTGCATCTGAAAGCATTGTTCTGGCGGTTTCAATCAGCGTTTTGTTCTTACGTTCAACAACTCCATTTTGTTGAGGAGTTCGAGGAACGCTAACTGATGAGAACTACCCCTTTGAAGACAGAATATTTCCATGACATGATTCTTGAATTCCGTGCCATTATCACTTCTGATTCTTTTCACCTTCAAGAAAATAAATTCTCCAAACGCAATATCAAATACTTGATCTTCTCAGCAGCTTCATCCTTTGTGCTTAGAAAATAAACCCATGAAAATCTTGAATAGTCATCCGTGATAACCAAACAATATGACTTTCCTCCTATACTCCTTACACTAACCGGGCCAAACAAATCCATATGAAGAAGTTCCAATGGAGTAGTTATCGAATTTATCAACTTAGGCTTATGAGATTTCTTAATTTGTTTTCCCTTTTTACAGGAAACACAATGATCATGTAAAGAGAAATTCTGTTTAGGAACTCCAATTACTAAATCATTGTTAACTAAGAAATTCATTTTCCTAAAGTTGATATGGCTCATCCTCCTATGCCACAAAATAGATTCTTTTTCTGATGCTTTGGAAAACAAACAAGTGTGCTCAGTTGTTTTGTTCACACATCTCATATCAAGGATATAAGTATCCTTAACTCTTGGGGCATGCATGAGAACCCATTCCTCGGGTACAACAAATCCAGGTTTAAGTATCAAACACTCCACATCATTAAACCATGTTGAAAGCTTTTTGTTACACACTTGAGACACACTCAAAAGATTATGTTGAAGTTGTTCAACATAATTAACCTTCTCAAAACTAACTTCTCCATTCGAAACTGTGCCTTCTCCAGAAATCATTCCACCTTTATCTCCCGCAAATGCAATGTAACCTCCCTTTTTCGATTTAACATCTTCCAGCAGGGAGAGATTCCCTGTCATATGTCTCGAACAGCCACTATCGACATACCAAATATTGTCGATAGTTCGGGAAGATTGTGAGACATGTCAAGAGAAAAGGTTAGTTGCTAACGGAGACCCAAGCCTTTGAGGCTTTGGGTCGTCCAGTAACTTCATCCTAAATGAAGACATCAATCTCTTTTAAATTATTTTTGAAATTCGTTAGACTTTTGATTGATTCCTCATTTGTACGAGTTGATGATTTCTTCTTTGAAACAAATTTCCTTTTGATTTGTGATGGGAAAGATTTGAGAATCTTTCCTTTGGATGATTTAACATCCTCTTCATGAACATCTTGTGAAGGAATTGTTTTCTTTTGTTTCTTTAATAACTTTTTAGCAAGATGAAAACAATCCTTGATAAGATGTCCACGAATACCACAAAAATGACAACATCTTCTTTCAAAGTTTGAAAGAAGAAGAAGGAGGTTGAGAACTTGTTGAAGTTTCACACTCTTTCTTTTCTTCAACATGAGATCCATCACAAGCCTTAGAAGATGAAGGCTGTGATGTGGAAGATGATTGTGATTGTTCCAAAGTTTTGTCTTTCTTTAAAAGCTTTATATCATTCTGTGTTTGCTTGAAAGACTTAGATTTAGAAGTTTCTAGATCTTGTTTCTCATGAAACTGAGATTTAGATTTTCTTAAATCCTTTCTCTCATCCTTTGAAAACTTTTTCTTTTTAGAATCAAGTTCACAATATTGAGCACTTTGAGTTTCATTCCTCTTTGGAATTGAATCACAATCATTAACATCCACTTTTGAACTCAAATCGGATGAATCCCCTTGATTCTTATCCTTTTGAGATACCAACTCAACAACTTTTTCTTTAACAGTCTCAAATTCAGAACTTTCTACTTTCTCAAGCATTTGAGTATGAGAAGTTGGTGGAGGAACCATATGATATCCAATCCCAGATTTGGATTTAGTATCCAAACGTTGAGAATGAATAATTTCATCCAAAACCAGAGATGATGTGGAAACATTTGAAAGTTTTCTTTTCAGATCTAAAATTTCAGATTCAGCATCAGCCTTTTCTTGTTTAAGAAGATTCATTTCAGTTAAATAACTGTCAATGATATTTTGCTGATTAAGAATTTTTACTTTCAAATCGTGAATTTCCACACCATTTGCAACCAAAACCTTTTTATCTTCTTTTAATTTTTGAACATCTGAAAGTAAATTTTGGTTCTGAATTTGATATTTACTTATTTGCTCCCCCAAATCAGTACAGTTAGAACATTTTGGTTCAAAGGGAGATGAATCAACCTCAGACACATGAGCCATGAAGGCTTGATTTTGAGAGTATTCTTCGACATGTGCACTCCAGTTGTAGAATTCATCTGTGGTTGTGACGAGTGCTTGAGAAGTAGAAGAAGATGCTTGAACTTGTTGTGGTGGAACTGCTTGATATGACTTTGAAATGGTTGGTTTTGAGCTTGAAGGCTTAGTAAACCTAGAAGTTGGTGTTTTTCCTTTCTCGCACTCTCTTGCAAAATGCCCATAACTTTGGCAATTATAACACCAAACCTTGGTTTTATCAAACCCTGGTTTTCCTCCCAACTTGGTCTTGCCAGTCCTTTGAAGAAATTTCTTGACCTTCCTAGTGAGCATGGCTAAATTCCACTGAAGGTCAATTTCCTCAAGATCGTCCGGGTGTAATTGATTATAATCTTCCTCGGTGAGATCAACGTTTGCAACCTTTCCGGAGATAAAAGCTTCATAAGAAGAGAGAAATGTTGTGACAACAGTAGCATGCTCTTCTGTAAGCTTAGAAATTGCAGGATTTGAGCTTTGTTGTGGATAAGTTGGAAAATTGTTCACTGGAACATTTCCATATCCTCCAAATGATTGCAATCCACTTGATAAACCAGGAACCTGTCCATAAGAATGAAAACTTGGTTGTTCTGAACCACTAAATAATGTTGTGGTTCCTGATTGCATTTTATTCTTAGATCCATAAACACTTGGATCTTGCATAGATTGATTAAGCCTTCCATGTTCTTTCTTCTTGATTGCCACATCATAATCTTGCAACTTGTTTATCAAATCCTCCAGCTCCAATGCTGCTAGTTGTTCTTCATCCTCCATCATAGCATCAACTTTGCTATCCCATCGTGGGGGTAAAGCCTCAACTAGTTTCTCATTAACTTCTGCTCTTGTCAACATCAAACCATATCTCTTCAACTCACTAATCAATTGAGAATACCTAACCACCAACTCATCAAATGTTTCATTGGGTAGAATAGTAAACACATCAAATTCTTTCTTAATTAGATCACGTTTACTTTTCTAATACTTATCATTCCCTTCAAATCTTTTTGTCATGGCCTCGTAGAGCTCAAAAGCTGTTTCTAAGTTTTTCCATCCTGCCATGACATCGCGGGGTAGACTCATGGATAAAACAGACCTTGCCTTCTTATCCCTATCATACTCCTTTTTCTCTTTTGTGGTTAAGAACTGTAGTGGTTTAACTGGAGCATCATCACGAAAGTTTCCTTCCATTCTTGGACGAATATATTGTTCAGTAAGTGGAATAATAAGATCCGGGTCAAACAAGGCAATAAATGATTCAAAGCGATATTTCCATTCATCAAAGTCATTTTGGCACATAAACCTTGGTGGTTTATTTGTGGTGCCCATTTCTTGTTCCAACTTGTATGCCATTGTAATATTGTTGTAAGCCGTTTTATCAAACTCCGTCAAACAACAACTCAAAACAATAACAATCCGAGAATCTCAAATCCGTCAAACAACTCCGTCAAACAAAAGCTCTGTCAATCCAAGTCCTTCAACAAAAACTTAGAATTCTAAATCCGTTAATAGCTCAATCCGAGAATAACAATCCAATCCGAGATTAAGAATACAATCCGAGAGTAGAAATATAATCCGAGAATAGAAAAATAATCCGAGAATAAGAATCAAACCGAGAGTACAAGTTCAATCCGAGAGTACAAGTTCAATCCGAGAATAAGAATCAATCCGTGAATAAGAAATCCAAGAATAGACTTCCGAGACTAAAAATTCAATGTTTATCCGTCAATATAATCCGTCAATAACAATCACTACTGTTCACGCAACAATAGTGTACTGTTCATACGACAATAGGTTATTTTTGGATTTTCAAAATTTTTCCCACCAAGTGTTAATCACGGATAATCAATCACGGATAAAACGATTCACGGGCAGAAAGACCAAATCTATTGTCGGAAATTTGTAATCATGGAGAAAATTTCCAGAAACGTAAAAATGATGTAGAATCTTCAATTTTAGCTTGTTTGAGCTAAAATTTACACCATTGAACTCGGAATTTGATATCCGACACTCGTAATTACTCAATTCAATCTTTTACCGTCAAAATAAAAGTCCGTACAAACTTACATCAAATTTTAACGTCAATAAAGATCAAATTTGAGAGTAATCGATCGAATTCAGTTGAAATTAGATCACAGAATCACTTATAGTGATTAGCTCAAGCAAACTTTGATCAGAATTTCAACTTTAATCGGAATTCAGTAATTTAGAAGTCAATTGTAGTTAATTGATGCTTAGATCATCAATTACTCTTCAAATCACAGCAAATTGCTTCCTAAACCGTCAAATCTCTTCAATCACAAACTCTAATCAGACAAAACCGTTCTAATTTGATCTGATTGGCTCTGATACCACTTTGTTATGCAAAGGATCTCGAAACTCAACTAGAACAATTAATTGAATATAGCAGAATTATATTCAACACGTAAACAGATCAGAAGTTACACAGAGAATTTGAAGTATAATTGCTTTTGTATATCACAGAGAGAATTCTGTTATCACAGTTACAAAAGACTTGCTCATTCTGACTTAGACTTTCCTATTTATAGACAAATAGAATAGGCTTATGTGCAATTGACTTTGACTAGTCAACCCGATAATAAGCATTCTCGGATTGACCATAACATGCGACAATGATATTGTCGGACCATACATTGCGACAATAACCATTGTCGGACACTTAGACAAAATCAGAAAGCTACAAAAATATAAAATCAAGCTTTAGACATTTTTGCTCTAACAGTTTTGAAGTTAAGATTTAATAAGGTTTCATATTTTATTCTTTACTCTAAGAAGATGGTTAAATCTATGGAAAATTCAAACATTCAATTAGGATATAAAAACAAGGTATAGTTTTGCCTAGGTTATTAATCTATAAGAAATTATTTGTAGATTGACGTACTATTTGGTGGATTCATTTGGGAGCGTAACTTGCTTTGCTATTCAAGGTGAGTTTTGGATTTTCTTTACTTATTTTCCGTTGGGGGAAAAGAATGCTCAAACTGGTTTCGAATTGTTTTTCTTATACTGTGCAAATTATCTTATTTTCTGATTTGGACATTATGATTGAATATGTTGCATGATGATGGTTGTGGACTTATTGCTTATTGTTCGGATGAGTCTTGTGTCCTTGGGACCATGACAACACTCCATATTCAATTACTAATACGGATATGATTATTGATAGTACAATCGGACGACGGTCCCACTCTTGTGATAGATGCGTTATCCTTGAGTGAATATTATCCAGGAACAGAACGGATTGCTTATTGTAGACAAAATGGTTATCTTATGTGCATATTTCATATCATATGTCCTACTTACTTATTATCACAGCAAACTGTATTTCTTCTGTGTCTTATTAAACCTGCTAAACTCACCAACATATGTGTTGACGTTTTTGAGCATATCTTTTCAGGTAGCACTAGTGGAATTAAGGTTGAGGACAAGAAAACTTAGTGGACCGTTTAGGTTGCATTAAGTGTCACTTCAAGATACATGAAACATTTGGTTTAACATTTTGGTTGTTTGGAAAGGCGTGTTTTGCCTTAACTATGTTGAACACATTTATTGATTATTTGTAAGACTTTGATTCATTGTTGGAATGTATGCTTGGCATGAACCGCTATTCATGTTAATGACATCATGACACATTGATCTTTATATCTCATATAGAGTTCTTTATAATAATGTGTTATGATCCTGTCATAGTTGTACCCCGTTGATTCCGCTTTAGACGGGGTGTGACACTAAAGAAGCAGATAATTTAATGCATGAAGTACATGAGAAAGGTTCTTTGCTAACCTCAGGACTAATGTGAGCCATTAGAGCCGTATCAATTTTTTCTGCTTGTGCAGACCAATCAGGATTTGTTGGCTCAAAAACGATTAAGGCATTATCAGCAGCTCCAGTCTTCACTTGCTCCTTTTCTGGTTTAGAGGGAATAGTAATGCCAGAAGGTGGTAACTTGGGTTTCTTGCATTCTCTAGCAAAATGGCCCAGATTTTGACAATTATAGCAACGAACCTTGCTTTTGTCAAAACCAATTCCAGATTTACCCTCTTCATCTAAATTCTTGTGACCAGTCTTTTGCAAGAATTTCTTGACCCTCCTTGTAATCATAGCAATGTTCCATTTCAAATCCATATGCTCAAGATCATCTTCATCCAACTGAGGATAGTCTTCATCAGCCAGTTGTATAGTAGTATTTGGGTATGAGACCAAATCCTTGTAGGAACTTAGAAAAGCTGTATAAATTGCAGCTTGATCCGCAATGGCAGGTGAAACTGTAACCTGCTGTTGTTGGGAAACACCCGATAAATACACCGAGTGATTTGTTCCAGTAGGATTTGATTGAGACTTGGTATCAGACATAAACGCCATCCCTCCATACGCCACTCTAGTATTAACCTTTCCTCCGTACAGTGACGGATCTTGCACAAATCCACCTGATTTACTTCTTTTTTTCTTAACTCCATGTCATGAGCCTGCAGAATTCCAATCAGATCATCTAACTTCATGGTTGCTAATTCCTGACTTTCCTTTAAAAGTTGAACTTTCACATCCCAAGCAGCTGGCAAAACATCTAAAAGCTTCTTGTTAACTTCGAGAGTAGGAAAAGTATAACCACCTTCTATCAATTCACTCACCAACTATGAGTATCGTGTAAAGACCCCAGATGCAGTTTCATTAGGATTTAAATCAAACAAATCGAATTGCTTTTTAATTAACTCTATCTTTGCCTGTTTATATCTTTCATTTCCACCGCATCTTGTTTCAATGGCTTTCCATAGATCATAGGTGATGTCATGATTTTTGAAAAGTCGCAAAACATCTTGAGTCAAACACATACAGATAGCAGAATGAGCCTTACGTTCCATGTCATATTCTTTCTTTTCTTTAGGAGTCATAGCTTTATAAGCTTTAGCTGGAGGTATTCCTCTATAATTACCTTCAGCAACAGGTGGCTCATATATTTCAGTGAGAGGACCCCATAATTCTGGGCAATGAAAATCAACGTACTGCTCAAATCTAGATCTCCAGTATGTATAGTCCATATCAGGAAAGAACAAAGGAGGTTTACTATTAGATCCTACATCATTACCTTGTTTAAGCATTTCCCTTATACACCGAATACTATCTTTGTCAGAAGCCATTAAAACAAACGTTCAATTACACTGATAATTGCGAAATAAGTAACAATGTCGTAGAACAATCAGCGACATCGCAGAGAATGTCGCAGAAGGCAAAAGATTCAGTTAAGAATCCAAAAATGCGACATTGAGAATTACGTCGCAGATAATCTCGCAAATCACACAACGTCGCAATGAGATGTCACAACGCGATGTCGCAATAACCAATTAAGCTCAAAGTTACGATGTCGCTAACGAAATCGCAACACAATGTTGCAAAGATCAATTTAGAATAGAACAAATGATGTCGCAAACTGATGTCGCAACAAATGTCGCAGCTGATGTCTCAAAGTCGCACACAGCTACGGCCAGAAACCCTAAAATTGAAAATTTTCAACCCTAATCAATTTCCATGATTAATAGACGTCAAAAACCCTTAATAAATCCCATAAAACTCAAACGTAATCTGTAATAACGAATAAAAAATGTAATAATCACAAAAATAATATGAATATTACCTTAAGCAATACCAAAAACGATCTGAAAAGCCTAAAACGAGCCCCGAAAGCTCTGATACCACTTGTTTGTCCCAAACTCAGGATCTTATCGAACCGAATCAATCCAATTGCTTGCAGAATAAACAATTGAATCTCAAACCAAACAAACAAACAATCAACACTCAAAATTGAACAAATGTAATAGTCGACTAGCTTACAGGTAATTTCGACAGATTGCGTTTAGGGTTTTTTGTCAACCCTAAAACTGATTACTAAATGTGTTTATATACTAAACACAGATTCCTACGATATTACATTCAATGTCGCAGGCCCAAGCCCATGCGACTTAGACAATGTCGTAGGCCCAACTAACTGACGTCGCACCTGCGACATTACACACAATGTCGTAGGAGTCAGTGAATTCAAACTATTACACAATTAAACTACGAGCTAGACCAACTAACAGACACACTAAAATATACCAACAGTGTTTGTGGATTAGTAATTCGTTATATTAAATTATCACCGTATCCAAAATCGTCAAACATTGATGAGATGTCCTCAAAAATATTATCTGACCATTTTTTTAGTGGTGTTTTTTTTATTGATGTAGCCTTGTGGATAAAAAGAAACAACACATGAAAATGGTCTGACAAACGCATGCTACAGTTGTTTGTATATGGCGTCCACTAAGAATCATTAAAAACATTAATAATCATTAATCAACATGACTATAAAGGTAGAGGAGAAAAACTAGAGCAATAATTATATTAAAATTTGCATTATGTTTTTGTATCAGACTATACATTGTAGTGTATCGTATCAGATATTAGAAAATATTACTCTATATTACATCGTCTCAATAAAATTGATTACAATATATTAATTAGTTATGTATCATATTACATAATACTATATAAAGTAATCACAAGTTACATCCTATTGCATCATATTTCTTAGGGATATAATATTCATTTGAATAGATATATTATACCTAATATATCATATAATATCATATTGTATAATATAATATTACATTTTTAGTATAGTGTATTCTGTTATATTACTTTAACATAATATTTAATGAGCTTATTTACAACCTAACAATTTTAATTTAATACAGTTATTCTATAAATTGATTGGACTACACAAGAATCCTCACAGGAAAATAATTTTCACCCTATTATAGTTTTTCAAATAAAGTAATGCATTGATTCTTCATTTTTCTTTTTCCAAGTCATGTTTCTACGTATGAGCCGATAAGGATCTTTGTATATTTTTGAGGGCTATGAGTAGTCAATTTAGTGTCTTTGTTCAATTTAGGATTGTTACCTATTTGCATTAATCATGATTTTTTATCACCGACGTTTACAATTTGTAAAAAAATATAATCATTCATTCAAATGTTTTTATATGTTTCGATAATAAAGTTGTTTGTAAAAACAAATTCAAATCGAGACCTTATATTGAAGCATGAAATACTTCCTGAACCAAACGTCAAAAATCTATCTTGAAAGATTGTGGACGTCATTTGTGGAAAATCGATTACATATAGCCAAAGTGCAAAATACTCTCACTTTCGTTTTGTTTCTAAATGAAAAGCAAGAAATAATGTTATGTCATTTCAAAGAACAGTTCATTTATGTTCTAATTGAAATCTCCACATATATTGCAAGATAATAACCACTTTAGTCGTTCATTGTGTTATGCTTTCTTTTGCAACGGATACCAAACATGTAGTGTTCGGTGAATCATAATCTAATTGTCATTTTCATGCCGATAAGATAATCTTAGCCTTCTTGATAGCTTGTAGTGCATATATTTAATCAAGTAATTAACTTATATTGTATCTACATACTAATCTTATAAAAGTGAATAATACGTACTAATCAATCGATAAGATCCTAAAGAGTTTAATTTTTTCATGCTTAACTCATTAAAATAATTTCAAAATGATATTTAATGAAAGAAGATTGCGTTCATACTCAAGCCATTAAAAATAGTCTATAGATTTTGTTATTTATTATATTCCGGATTATTACTTATATGATAGTTATTTTAGATATGCTTCAAACTATTCTTTTTCCAAGTCATGTTTCTATGTATGAGCCGATAAGGATCTGTGTATATTTTTTTGGGCTATGAGTAGTCAATTTAGTGTCTTTGTGCAATTTAGGATTGTTACATATTTGCATTAATCATGATTTTTTTATCACCGACGTTTACAGTTTGTAAAAAAATGTAATCATTCATTCAAATATTTTTATATGTTTCGATAATAAAGTTGTTTGTAAAAACAAATTCAAATCGAGACCTTATATTGAAGCATAAAATACTTCCTGAACCAAACGTCAAAAATCTATCTTGAAAGATTGTGGACGTCATTTGTAGAAAATCAATTACATATAGCCAAAGTGCAGAATACTCTCACTTTCGTTTTGTTTCTAAATGAAAAGCCAGAAATAATGTTATCGTCATTTCAAAGAACAGTTCATTTATGTTCTAATTGAAATCTCCACATATATTGCATGATAATAACTACTTTAGTCGTTAATTGTGTTATGCTTTCTTTTGCAACGAATACCAAACATGTAGTGTTCGGTGAATCATAATCTAATTGTCATTTTTATGCGGATAAGATAATCTTAGCCTTCTTGGTAGCTTGTAGTGGATATCTTCTATCAGGTTATTAACATATATTGTATCTACATAATAATCTTATAAAAGTGAATAATACGTACTAATCAATCGATAATATCCTAAAGAGTTTACTTTATTCATGCTTAACTCTTTAATTTAATTCCAAAATGATATTTAATGAAAGAGATTGAGTTCACACTCAAGCCATTAAAAATAGTGTATAGATTTTGTGATTTATTATATTCCGGATTATTACTTATATGATAGTTATTTTAGATATGCTTCAAACTATTCTCTACAAATAGTTCTATTCACCTCCTTTTTGATGAGTGAAATATATAAAAAAAATTTCTAGATTTCTTTCTTTTATTGTATATATTAAAAAAATTTATACATATGTCTCTCATAATTCTTAGTAGATGCCTTATACGAGATATTGTGGCATGTGTGTGTTATTCCATTATATACTAGTTGATTACTTCCCTCAAAACTGCATAATCGTAAAACTAGGTACCATAAAAGTCGCGGTAGAACAATATTAGCGAGAACACTTCATCAACGTCTTAAGGATCTAGATACGATGATCAGTGGTCTGTGGATTAGTAATTCGTTATATCAAATTATCACCGTATCCAAAATCATCACACATTGATGAGATGTCCTAACATATATTATCTGACCATTTTTTTAGTGGTTTTTTTTTTATTGATGTAGCCTTGTAGATAAAAAGTAACAACACATGAAAATCGTCTGACAAACGCATGCCACAATTCTTTGTATAAGGCATCAACTAAGAATCATTAAAATCATTAATAATCAAAAATCAACATGACTATAAAGGTAGAGGAGAAAAACTAGAACAATAATTATAATAGAAATTGCCTTATGTTTTTTTTATCAGACTATACATGTTAGTGTGTCGTATCAGATATTAAAAAATATTACTCCATATTACATCGTCTCAATAAAATTGATTACAATATATTAATTAGTTATGTATCTTATTACATAATACTATATAAAGTAATCACAAGTTACATCCTATTGCATCATATTTCTTAGGGATATAGTATTCATTAGAATAGATATATTATACCTAATATATCATATAATATCATATGGTATAATATAATATTACATATTTTAGTATAGTGTATTCTATTATACTACTTTAACATAATATTTAATGAGCTTATTTACAACCTAACAATTTTAATATAATACAGTTACTCTATTAATTGATTGGACTACACAAGAATCCTCACAGAAAAATAATTTTCACCCTATTATAGTTTTTCAAATAAAGTAATGCATTGATTCTTCATTTTTCTTTTTCCAAATCATCTTTTAACGTATGAGCCGATAAGGATCTCTGTATAATTTTGAGGGCTATGAGTAGTCAATTTAGTGTCTTTGTTCCATTTAGGATTGTTACCTATTTGCATTAATCATGATTTTTTTATCACCGACGTTTACAATTGTTAAAAAAAATGTAATCATTCATTCAAATGTTTTTATATGTTTCGATAATAAAGTTGTTTGTAAAAACATAGTCAAATTGCGTCCTTATATTAAAAATGAAATACTTCTTGAACTAAACGTCAAAAATCTATCTTGAAAGATTGTGGACGTCATTTCTAGAAAATCAATTACATATAGCCAAAGTGCAAAATACTTTCACTTTCGTTTGATTTCTAAATGAAAAGCCAGAAATAATGTTATCGTCATTTCAAAGAACAGTTCATTTATATTCTAATTGAAATCTCCACATAAATTGCATGATGATAACCACTTTAGTCATTTGTTGTATTATACTTTCTTTTGCAACGGCTACCAAACATGTAGTGTTCGGTGAATCATAATCTAATTGTCATTTTCATACCTATAAGATAATCTTAGCCATCTCGGTAGCTTGTAGCGAATATCTTCAATCAGGTAATTAACTTATACTATATCTACGTAGTAATCTTATAAAAGTGAATAATACGTACTAAACAATCGATATGATTCTAAAGTGATTACTTTATTCATGCTTAACTCATTAAAATAATTCCAAAATGATATTTAATGAAAGAAGATTGAGTTCACACTCAAGCCATTAAAATAGTGTATAGATTTTTTGATTTATTATATTCCAGATTATTACTTATATGATAGTTATTTTAGATATGCTTCAAACTATTCTCTACAAATAGTTCTATTCACCTCCTTTTTGATAAGTGAAATATATATAAAAAAAACATAAATAAAAAACTTTCTATATTTCTTTCTTTTATTTTATATATTATCAAAAAATATACATATGTCTCTCATAATACGTAGTAGATGCCTTATACGAGATATTGTGGCATGTGTGCGTTATTCCATTATACACTAGTTTATTACTTCCCTCAAGGCTGCATAATCGAAACACTAGGTACCATAAAAGACGCGGTAGAACAATATTAGCGAGAACACTTCATCAAAGTCTCAAGGATCCGGATACGATGATAAGTGGTCTGTGTATTAGTAATTCCTTATATCAAATTATCACCGTATCTAAAATCGTCACACATTGATGAGATGTCCTCAAAAATATTATCTGACCGTTTTTTTAGTGGTGTTTTTTTATTGATGTAGCCTTGTGGATAAAAAGTAACAACACGTGAAAATGGTCCGACAAACGCATGCCACAATTCTTTGTATAAGGCGTCAACTAAGAATCATTAAAAACATTAATAATCAATAGTCAACATGACTATAAAGGTAGAGGAGAAAAACTAGAGCAATAATTATATTAGAAATTGCATGATATTTTTTGTATCAGAGTATACATTGTAGTGTATCGTATCAGATATTAGAAAATATTGCTCAATATTACATCGTCTCAATAAAACTGATTACAATATATCAATTAATTATGTATTATATTATATAATACAATATAAAGTAATCACAAGTTACATCCTATTGCATCATATTTCTTAGGGATATAATATTCATTTGAATTGATATAATATACGTAATATATCATATAATATCATATTGTATAATATAATATTACATTTTTTTTGTATAGTGTATTCTATTATAATACTTTAACATAATATTTAATGAGCTTATTTACAACCTAACAATTTTAATTTAATATAGTTACTCAATAAATTGATTGGACTACACAAAAACCCTCACTAGGAAAATAACTTTCACCCTATTATAGTTTTTCAAATAATGCATTAATTCTTCATTTTCTTTTTTCAAGTATTGTTTTTTACGTATGAGCCGATAAGGATCTCGGTATATTTTTGAGGGCTATGAGTAGTCAATTTGGTGTCATTCTTCCATTTAGGATTGTTACCTACTTGCATTAATCATGATTTTTTTTATCACCGACGTTTATAATTGGTAAAAAAATGTAATCATTCATTCTAATGTTTTTATATGTTTCGATAATAAAGTTGTTTGTAAAAACATAGTCAAATCGCGTCCTTATATTAAAATAAGAAAAACTTCTTGAACTAAACGTCAAAAATCTATCTTGAAAGATTGTGGACGTCGTATGTAGAAAATCAATTACCGATAGCCAAATTTCAAAATATTTTCAGTTTCCTTTGGTTTCTAAATGAAAAGCCAGAAATAATGTTATCGTCATTTCAAAGAACAGTTCCTTTGTGTTCTAATTGAAATCTCCACATAAATTGCATGATGATTATGACACCCGACCAATTAGGGCTTGTGTTAGTGCCTAATCATTGTACTTATTCATGTAATTAGTTATATTTAGGGCTAATTACGTGTATCACTACGTGTATTGATATATGTTTATATATATACACACGTATGCGATTTGTTTAAATCGTACATTTCACTATCGGATGAATTCTGACACATTATAAATGCGGACGTTGGTGAACAAAATGTTAAATAATGTGAAATTATTTAATAAACTCAAAAATCTCTAAATATTATGTTGATAATATTTAACATGTAAAACGTAACGTATAAAGTATCATAAACGTGACGAAAATGCGCGAAACGCGTCCGACAACCAAATGAAAGCCAAAATATATTTTATAAGTTTAAAATATATCATTTCGAGTAAAACTTTCATTTAAAATATCGTATTTTAAACCGATAACAAAAACGTGCAAAAATACCGTTACGCGATTTGACCTCCGTAAAATGAACGCGCAAATCGAGGCTGATAATTTAACGAAACATTTTTATAAATGTTTTCAAGTGGTAACATTAAATATTTCAAGTAAAAATATCGAGACTTAAATCGTTAGTTAAAACGCGAGTATTAAACGTTAAGCGCCTAAATAAACGACGAAACGAATGAGGAAACGAGCACCGATCGCAACGCAGCCTGGAAATGAGGTTAAAAATCACAAGACCAGCCCGTGGGCCCCCCTTGGCCGGCCCCTATTCCTGCCCCCTCACTCTCCCATGCAAGACCAAAACCACACTCTTCCATTTCCTTCACTTCACCATTTTCATTATTACACACACACACACCCAATCCTCATTTCCTCTCCCTCTCACTTTCATTCCCCCTCCCAAAAACTCAGAAAAACTCAGTCAATAAACCCCTTCATCTCATCATCATCATCGATATCCATCATCACCATCAAGAACAAGAAGGTGCAAGAAATCAAGCTCATCATCTCCTCTTCTTCCTTCCTCCATCACTTCTTTGTAAGAATACTTCAAACCCTCATCTAAATTACTTGCATGCTACTTATTTCAATGTCTAGTTGTTCATCTAACATGTTTATGTCCAAATATAAGATCAAAAATCGTTTTTATACAACATATGTTAACATGCACAAATCTGCCCAGAAAAGTCAGACTCAAAGAAAAATTCGTATAAAATCGTATACTAAGAGTTAGATGATGCATTTTTTTTAAAAAAATTTGCGTATTGAAAAGAGCTACAACTTTCATGTTTGAAACGTTTTCCAGATCTGTACGTATTGTTGTGTATAAACCAATCTTTGAGCCTGGTCTGAGATTTGTCGGAAACCGAGTTCGGTTCTTACGCAGAATTTTCTACCTATCTAGGTGAACTCTATAATTACCGGAAAAATTCAGTTTAACAACTAGACACATAGGAGAACAACTGGTAAAAAATGTGGACTCTAATTCGAATCATAACTAGTTAAGAAAAATTAGCGAAGTGAACCGACAAAACCGAAAACCCTCTTTGTGGACTGATTTTGCAATATTTTTAAAACCGACACCTCGGAATGACTCCAACACGAACCAAAAATTTCTGGAGACTCTATGAACTAATCTAAGGCTTCCCTAAAAATTTCGTGCCAAACCGAGCCCGTTTGACCATGTTACCAAAGCAAAAACATAACTGTTGACTTTGACTTGCGAACTGAAGTCTTGCGAGTTGACTTTGACTTGCGAACTGAAGTCTTGCGAGTTGAGTTTGACTTGCGAACTGAAGTCTTGCGAGTTGACTTTGACTTGCGAACTGAAGTCTTGCGAGTTGAGTTTGACCTGCGAACTGAAGTCTTGCGAGTTGAGTTTGACCTGCGAACTGAAGTCTTGCGAGTTGAGTTTGACGTGCGAACTGAAGTCTTGCGAGTTGAGTTTGACCTGGGAACTGAAGTCTTGCGAGTTGAGTTTGACCTGCGAACTGAAGTCTTGCGAGTTGAGTTTGACTTGCGAACTGAAGACTTGCGAGTTGAGTTTGACTTACGAACTGAAGACTTGCGAGTTGAGTTTGACTTACGAACTGAAGACTTGCGAGTTGACATTGACTTACGAGTTGACTTTTTGACTTTGCGAGTTGACTTTTCAAGGTTGACTTTTTGACCTTGAGAGTTGACTTTTTGACCCTTAGTTAATTTCCAGAAAATCACATTTTAGACTCTGAATTACGGGCCTTAACACCTTCGGACATATATATACATATATAAAAGCAATAAACACCTACAAAGATCAAACCTTTATGACATAGAATCATACATGAAACTTATATGCTTCGAGAAGTATACAATACTATAATAATACTTTGAATTATTATTACATAACCACACCAACGGGCCGTACATGCTTTCAAAACTCAAACAAAACAATCAAACATTTGGACATAACTAATTGATGAACAACTAACATAGATGGTCTGTTGAGACATCTACTCACTCATATGACCTTGCGCGTTTTGAACGCCCGGCAGGTTACAGTCTGCGGACACTCATTTGGTAAAAAATCATAATTGCTTGCTTTGCAAACACTCTAAGACTCAGGTGAGTCTCATAGCCCCTCATTTTACTGTTTTAACCTAGGGGTGGGAATACATGCTCAGTTTTCATTTACATTTGAACGCAAGTACAAAACACGATATATTGACTGCATGAGTTTGCTCTACTAATCATGAAGTCCTCTACCACATAGTTTGTTAATATGGATTTAGCGTGAATGTTAGTGTATGGTACCATATGGGATTGACAATCCCCATTCGGGGTAGTCGCGCTACCACGACTGCGGTCGAACGGATGCATTATAATTTGTTCATACGAGTGTAGATTAGGCACTCGCAGGGAGGCACGCACGATCAGGCACTTAATTGTGATTCCTGACACCTCAGTTAAGCTCGAACTATGGGCTCATGGCAGTAATATACACATTTTTTTATGATTGATTTCATACAAAACTATATCTTGCGGTTCATACATTATTTTTACTATCAAACCTGTGAGCTCACCAGCTTTTAGCTGACCCTTTTAGCATGTATTCTCAGGTACTCAGCAGCTGTAGGCTTGCACTCAGGAATTAGCTTAGCTCGAGTCAACATGCAAACATCAGAGATTTTATTGCATTAATATATTTTGTATAAGTATTTATGCTAGGAAATCTCTCCTATTCAGAACACGAGCTAATGTATTTGGTACAACTGATGTAAACTTTTATGGAATTAATGTATTTTGTTAAAACGACGCATATAGAGTCGTTCATTATATATCTTTGTGCTTGATTACCTTGATTAGTCGCACCCAAAGTATGCTTCCGCTAATCACGAATTTGGGGGTGTGACAGATTGGTATCAGAGCCTCAGGTTATAGTGAACTAGGTTGCATTTAGTGGGCCTAGACTATGACCGTTAGGCAGTATTTCCTTATTAGGTATGATTGGTTCAGGGATTACATCATACGAGTTTAATTTAACATAGCCTGATCAACTATGTACAATTAAATAAGGATGATGTAAGAGCTGAAACGGTTATGTTGAACAGGAGTACACTAGTTGACTCTGACCGAGAGAAAAACGGGACTATTACTTGTTTGTGCAAGACACACTAGGCTATATGATATGTTTATATATATAGATCTCACGATACTCACTAAACGCTCTTGCCACAGAAATGGCAGACATTCCTCATCTAGCGTCAACCAACACAAACAACGAGACTCAAACCTCACCAACCATTGAGGAGGTAACCGCATTACCACAAACCTCTACTGAACCTCTCTACTACTTCACTATGGAGGCACGAGTCACACGACATCAAAGGAGGGGTAACGGATCAACTCGCGTTAACCCTTACCGCACTAGTAACACCTCAACTAGGGAAGACTATCCAACTTACCCTCGTAGGTGGGACTGGCTACCCATGACTTTAAACACCTGGAGGTCTGAGGAAGCCATACAAATTCCTGCCGACCCCATGGACATTTCCCCATACACACACGAGGCAAGACTTGAGAGCTTGGAACGGGAACAATATATTATACAAATGCACTGGCTGCGCCAATCACACGACCGCATTGCACAGCTCATCCAAGAACGGGAGGACATGACACGTACTCTAGAAATGGTACACCAACAAGTGATCGACGACCGGGGAGCGGTCGATCTCTTACAAGAAAAGTTGGAAGAATGTGAGCAACGCTCACAAGAAGCTGAAGAATACACTCGGATGCTGGAACAACGACTAACCTTGGCGGAAGACAATGCCAGATAAACCGGCAGACTTGCAGGAACCGTGGACCGACTTGTCACCCTAATGACACAAATGAACCTGTGTCAAGATTAGCGTAGTATCTGTCTATCTTGTATTTTCTTAGCTATCTAAAACTCATGTAATTCAACCGGATGTAACATTCCCGGCACTTTTGTAAACTCCATTTTCTATGATCTTTTGGAATTCTATATGCTTTAAAACTCGTACTTTGTACTCAACTTTATTATCTAATGAATTATGATTATCACCCTGTGCTGTTGTATATTACCTTGTTATATATACATGTGTGATATATCATAACCTTGTGCAAATATCTTACATGCCTCATTCCTTTGTTATTCAGCATCATGCCTCCAAGACGACATACCTACACCGACACCGAAATCACTCAGGTCATTGCACAGAGCGTAGCTCAAGTCCTTGCTGCCCAACAAAACCCGGGCGGCGGAGGCGCACCTGCTAACACATCTACTCCAAAACCATGTACCTACAAAGATTTTCTGAATTGCAAACCCTTGTACTTCAAGGGGACTGAAGGAGCCATTGGCTTACTCCGATGGATCAAGAAGACAGAATCAGTTTTCCGAATTTGCAACTGTCCTGAAGACCATATGGTCAAGTACTCCACCTGCACCTTCCTTGACGGTGTCCTGACCTGGTGGAATACTCATGCTCAGACTGTGGGCATCGACAATGCTTTCCAAACTTCCTGGGAAGACTTAAAGAAACTGCTGAGGGACGAGTATTGTCCCAGAGACGAAATCCAACAGCTAGAAGCTGAGTTCTGGCACCTCACCACTCAAGGCAATGATATTGCCGGTTACACTGCTCGCTTTAATCAATTGGCACACCTGTGCCCCACCATGGTTGATCCGGAGTATAAACGGATTGAACGATATCTCTGGGGACTTCCCCCACAAATTCAAGGAATGGTTACTGCATCAAATTCCTCTACATTTCAAGCAACCGTGCGCATGGCGCACAATCTCATGGCTCAGATTGTCCGTCGGGGGACACCTATTGCCAAAAACACTGGAAATCAATCTGGAGATCACAAATGAAAGTGGTTTGGGAACTCTAATGAAAACCAGTCATCATCCAAAAGGTCTGACACTGTTAAGGCCTACTCTTCTGGTTCTGAAAACAAGGGAGGCTACATTGGGAACAAGCCTTTCTGTTCCAAGTGCCGTCGTCATCATGATGGCCCTTGCGGTACGCCTTGCAACAACTGCCAACGTTATGGGCATAACGCCAAGGACTGCAGAGCCACTAAAACTAACAACAATGCCAACTCCAGCACCAACTCCAACCAATCAAAATCCTGCTACGAGTGTGGCAACATTGGGCACTTCAAAAATGACTGCCCAAAACTGAAGAACAAGGGCAACAACAACAACAACGCTCGAGGTAGAGCATTTGTCCTTAACTCTGGGGATGCCCACCAGGATCCGAATGTGGTCTCGGGTACGTTCCTCCTCAACAACTTAAATGCTACTGTTCTATTTGATACTGGTGCTGATAGGAGTTTTATATCTGATGAATTTTATCCTTTGCTTGACATCACCCCTGTTACTTTGGATGTTAAGTACATTGTAGAACTAGCTAATGGTAAACTCATTGAAACTGATAGTGTGATACCTAATTGCACTTTAAACCTAGCCGACGAACTTTTTCCCATTGACCTCATACCTGTTGAGATAGGTAGCTTCGATATCATTGTAGGCATGGACTGGTTGTCCAAACACCGTGCCGAAATCGTTTGTTTCGAGAAAATTGTTCGTATTCCTCTCGTCACTGGTAGTACTTTGATCATACAAGGGGAGACCGGTGGGACGAGATTGAATATCATATCCTGTATGAAAACCCGCAAATATCTAATAAAAGGTTATCAGGCAATCCTCGCACACGTTATGGAGAAAAAGACGGAGGAGAAGCAACTTGAGGATGTGCCTATCGTTCGAGACTTTCCAGAAGTCTTTCCTGAGGAATTACCTGACCTTCCACCGCCTAGGCAGGTAGAGTTCTCCATCGATCTTGTGCCCGGAGCAGCACCCGTGGCACGAGCACCTTATCGTTTAGCCCCTTCCGAACTTCAAGAGTTATCCACTCAGTTACAAGAACTCCTTGACAAAGGGTTCATCCGACCAAGTTCTTCATCTTGGGGAGCTCCGGTCTTATTCGTGAAAAAGAAAGACGGTTCATTCAGAATGTGCATCGACTATCGAGAGTTGAACAAACTAACCGTCAAGAATCGTTATCCGCTTCCCCGCATCGATGACCTGTTTGACCAACTTCAAGGGTCAAGCTTTTACTCAAAAATTGATCTACGGTCCGGTTATCACCAACTACGTGTTCGCGACACCGATATCCCAAAAACTGCTTTTCGAACCCGCTATGGGCATTACGAATTTCAAGTGATGCCGTTCGGTTTAACTAACGCACCGGCTGTATTCATGGACCTCATGAACTGAGTGTGCAAACCATACCTTGACAAGTTTGTCATCGTATTCATTGATGACATCCTCATCTACTCGCGAAACAAACAAGAACATGCGCAACATCTTAAAACTATTCTAGAACTACTCAAACACGAAGAGCTTTATGCTAAATTTTCTAAGTGTGAGTTCTGGATGCAAACCGTTCATTTCCTTGGACACGTCATTGACAGTCAGGGAATTCATGTTGATCCATCAAAAATCGAGGCTATCAAGTGCTGGCAAGCACCTACGACACCGACCGAAGTACGGCAATTCCTAGGACTTGCCGGGTACTATCGGCGCTTCATTGAAAACTTTTCAAAAATAGCTCAACCACTCACAACACTCACTCAAAAAGACAAGAAGTTCGATTAGACTGATAAGCAAGAATCCGCTTTCCAACTACTCAAACAAAAGCTTTGCAGTGCACCTATCCTATCCTTACCCGAAGGCACCGATGACTTCATGGTATACTGCGATGCTTCACACCAAGGTCTTGGTTGCGTGTTGATGCAATGAGACAAGGTCATTGCCTACGCCTCTCGACAGCTCAAAATCCACGAAAAGAACTACACCACTCATGATCTCGAGTTGGGAGCTGTAGTGTTTGCACTAAAAATCTGGAGACACTATCTGTACGGCTTAAAATGTACAATCTTCACAGATCACAAAAGTCTCCAGCATATCTTCGATCAAAAGGATCTAAACATGAGACAACGTCGTTGGGTCGAGTTGCTTACTGATTATGACTGCGAAATCAAATACCACCCGGTCAAAGCAAACGTTGTTGCCGATGCCCTCAGTCGAAAAGAACGCACAAAACCACTTCGAGTCCGAGCACTCACCATGACTATACACAACGACCTAATTATCCAAATTCTCACCGCTCAACTCGGAGCCCTGAAACCTGATGACGTCAAAAACGAAGCTTTACGAGGCATGGAGAAACAATTCGAAACTAAACCTAACGGAGTTAAATACTTTTCTAATCGAATCTGGTTGCCCCATTTTGGAGGCCTTCGAGACTTAGTGATGGATGAAACTCACAAGTCCAAATACTCTATACATCCTGGATCTGACAAGATGTATCATGGCATCAAAGAATTCTATTGGTGGCCAAACATGAAAGCCGAAATCGCTACATATGTCAGCAAGTGCCTCACTTGCTCCAAAGTCAAAGCCGAATACCAGAAACCTTCCGGTTTACTCCAACAACCAGAAATCCCACAATGGAAATGGGAGCAAATCACCATGGACTTCATCACTAAACTCCCGAAAGCATCAAGCGGTTGCGATACCATTTGGGTAATCGTTGATCGTCACACCAAATCTGCACATTTCCTAGCCATCAAAGAAACCGACAAAATGGAACGTCTCACACGAATTTATCTCAAGGAAATTGTAGCACGACACGGCATTCCCATCTCAATTATCTCTGATAGAGATGGTCTTTTCACATCTCACTTTTGGCAATCACTTCAGAAATCTTTGGGTACTCGTCTGGATATGAGTACTGCATATCATCCTCAAACCGACGGCCAAAGTGAACGAACCGTTCAAACACTGGAGGATATGCTACGAGCCTGCGTAGTTGACTTCAGTGCAAACTGGGAAACTCATTTACCCCTGTGCGAATTTTCGTACAACAACAGCTACCATACCAGTATTGGGGCTGCACCATTTGAGGCACTGTACGGTCGTAAGTGCCGATCACCTATTTGTTGGACCGAAGTGGGAGACAGCCAACTCACTGGTCCTGAACTCATTCATGAAACTACCGAGAAAATCGTTAGTATCCAAAACCGGCTGAAAGCCGCACGTGATCGTCAGAAAAGTTACGCTGACGTGAGACGCAAGCATCTCGAGTTCCAGGTTGGGGATCGAGTACTCTTGAAAGTTTCAGCTTGGAAAGGTGTCATTCGCTTTGGCAAACGCGGAAAATTGAATCCTAGATACATTGGACCTTTTGAGATCCTTGAAAGGATTGGTCCAGTGGCATATCGACTGCAGCTGCCACCCGAGCTTAGCAGCGTGCATCCCACATTTCACATTTCTAATCTCAAGAAATGTCTATCTGATGAGACACTCATTATTCCTCTCGACGAAGTTCATATTGATGATAAACTTCACTTTGTCGAGACACCTGCAGAAATCATGGACCGTGAGGTCAAACAGTTAAAACAAAGTCGTATTCCCATCGTTAAAGTCCGGTGGAATTTACGGCGTTGTCCGGAATTCACCTGGGAATGGGAAGACCAAATGCGACTCAAGTATCCACATCTATTCACAAACTCCACTCATACCCCGACTCAGAGCTAAATTTCGGGACGAAATTCTTTTAACAAGGGGAGAATGTGACACCCGACCAATTAGGGCTTGTGTTAGTGCCTAATCATTGTACTTATTCATGTAATTAGTTATATTTATGTCTAATTACGTGTATCACTATGTGTATTGATATATGTTTATATATATACACACGTATGCGATTTGTTTAAATCGTACATTTCACTATCGGATGAATTCCGACACATTATAAATGCGGACGTTGGTGAACAAAATGTTAAATACTGTGAAATTATTTAATAAACTCAAAAATCTCTAAATATTATGTTGATGATTTAACATGTAAAACGTAACGTATAAAGTATCATAAACGCGATGAAAATGCGCGAAATGCGTCCGACAACCAAATGAAAGCCAAAATATATTTTATACGTTTAAAATATATCATTTCGAGTAAAACTTTCATTTAACATATCGTATTTTAAACCGATAACAAAAACGTGCAAAAATACCGTTACGCGATTTGACCTCCGTAAAACGAACGTGCAAATTGAGGCTGATAATTTAACGAAACATTTTTATAAATGTTTTCAAGTGGTAACATTAAATATTTCAAGTAAAAATATCAAGACTTAAATCGTTAGTTAAAACGCGAGTATTAAACGTTAAGCGCCTAAATAAACGACGAAACGAATGAGGAAACGAGCACCGATCGCAATGCAACCTGGAAATGAGGTTAAAAATCACAAGACCAGCCCGTGGGGCCCCCTTGGCCGGCCCCTATTCCTGCCCCCTCACTCTCCCATGCAAGACCAAAACCACACTCTTCCATTTCCTTCACTTCACCATTTTCATTATTACACACACACACCCCCAATCCTCTTTTCCTCTCCCTCTCACTTTCATTCCCCCTCCCAAAAACTCAGAAAAACTCAGTCAATAAACCCCTTCATCTCATCATCATCATCGATATCCATCATCACCATCAAGAACAAGAAGGTGCAAGAAATCAAGCTCATCATCTCCTCTTCTTCCTTCCTCCATCACTTCTTTGTAAGAATACTTCAAACCCTCATCTAAATTACTTGCATGCTACTGATTTCAATGTCTAGTTGCTCATCTAACATGCTTATGTCCAAATATAAGATCAAAAATCATTTTTATACAACATATGTTAACATGCACAAATCTGCCCAGAAAAGTCAAACTCAAAGAAAAATTCGTATAAAATCGTATACTAAGAGTTAGATGATGCATTTTTTTTTAAATTTGAGTATTGAAAAGAGCTACAACTTTCATGTTTGACACGTTTTCCGGATCTGTACGTATTGTTGTGTATAAACCAATCTTTGAGCCTGGTCTGAGATTTGTCGGAAACCGAGTTCGGTTCTTACGCAGAATTTTCTACCTATCTAGATGAACTCTATAATTACCGGAAAAATTCAGTTTAACAACTAGACACATAGGAGAACAACTGGTAAAAATTGTGGACTCTAATTCGAAACATAACTAGTTAAGAAAAATTGGCGAAGTGAACCGACAAAACCGAAAACCCTCTTTGTGGACTGATTTTGCAATATTTTTAAAACCGACACCTCGGAATGACTCCAACATGAACCAATAATTTATGGAGACTCTATGAACTAATCTAAGGCTTCCCTAAAAATTTTGGGCCAAACCAAGCCCGTTTGACCATGTTACCAAAGCAAAAACATAACTGTTGACTTTGACTTGCGAACTGAAGTCTTGCGAGTTGACTTTGAATTGCGAACTGAAGTCTTGCGAGTTGAGTTTGATTTGCGAACTGAAGTCTTGCGAGTTGACTTTGATGTGCGAACTGAAGTCTTGCGAGTTGAGTTTGACCTGCGAACTGAAGTCTTGCGAGTTGAGTTTGACCTGCGAACTGAAGTCTTGCGAGTTGAGTTTGACCTGCGAACTGAAGTCTTGCGAGTTGAGTTTGACTTGCGAACTGAAGACTTGCGAGTTGAGTTTGACTTGCGAACTGAAGACTTGCGAGTTGAGTTTGACTTACGAACTGAAGACTTGCGAGTTGACATTGACTTACGAGTTGACTTTGCAAGTTGACTTTTTGACTTTGCGAGTTGACTTTTCAAGGTTGACTTTTTGACCTTGAGAGTTGACTTTTTGACCCTTAGTTAATTTCCTGAAAATCACATTTTAGACTCTGAATTACGGGCCTTAACACCTTCGGACATATATATACATATATAAAAGCAATAAACACCTACAAAGATCAAACCTTTATGACATAGAATCATACATGAAACTCATATGCTTCGAGAAGTATACAATACTATAATAATACTTTGAATTATTATTACATAACCACACCAACGGGCCATACATGCTTTCAAAACTCAAACAAAACAATCAAATATTTGGACATAACTAATTGATGAACAACTAACATAGATGGTCTGTTGAGACATCTACTCACTCATATGACCTTGCGTGTTTTGAACGCCCGGCAGGTTACAGTCTGCGGACTCTCATTTGGTACAAAATCATAATTGCTTTCTTTGCAAACACTCTAAAACTCAGGTGAGTCTCATAGCCCCTCATTTTACTGTTTTAACCCAGGGGTGGGAATACATGCTCAGTTTTCATTTACATTTGAACGCAAGTACAAAACACGATATATTGACTGCATGAGTTTGCTCTACTAATCATGAAGTCCTCTACCACATAGTTTGTTAATATGGATTTAGCGTGAATGTTAGTGTATGGTACCATATGGGATTGACAATCCCCATCCGGGGTAGTCGCGCTACCACGACTGCGGTCGAACGGATGCATTATCTTTTGTTCATACGAGTGTAGATTAGGCACTCACAGGGAGGCACGCACGATCGGGCTCTTAATTGCGATTCCTGACACCTCAGTTAAGCTCGAACTATGGGCTCATGGCAGTAATATACACATTTTTTTTATGATTGATTTCATACATAACTATATCTTGCGGTTCATACATTATTTTTACTATCAAACCTGTGAGTTCACCAGCTTTTAGCTGACCCTTTTAGCATGTATTCTCAGGTACTCAGCAGCTGTAGGCTTGCACTCAGGAATTAGCTTAGCTCGAGTCAACATGCAAACATCAGAGATTTTATTGCACTAATATATTTTGTATAAGTATTTATGCTAGGAAATCTCTCCTATTCAGAACACGAGCTAATGTATTTGGTACAACTGATGTAAACTTTTATGGAATTAATGTATTTTGTTAAAACGACGTATATAGAGTCGTTCATTATATATATTTGTGCTTGATTATCTTGATTAGTCGCACCCAAAGTATGCTTCCGCTAATCACGAATTTGGGGGTGCGACAATCATAACCACTTTAGTCGTTCATTGTATTATGCTTTCTTTTACAATGGCTACCAAACATGTAGTGTTCGGTTAATCATAATCTAATTGTCATTTTCACACCTATTTGATAATCTTAATCTTCTCGGTAGCTTGTAGCGGATATCTTCAATCAGGTAATTAACTTATACTATATCTACGTACTAATCTTATAACAGTGAATAATACGTACTAATCAATCGATAAGATTCTAAAGAGTTTACTATATTCATGCTTAACTCATTAAAATAATTCCAAAATGATATTTAATGAAAGAAGATTGAGTTCACACTCAAGCCATTAAAAATAGTGTATAGATTTTGTGATTTATTATATTTTGGATTATTACTTATATGATAGTTATTTTAGATATGCTTCAAACTATTCTCTACAAATAGTTCTATTCACCTCCTTTTTGATGAATGGAATATAAAATAAACATAAATAAGATACTTTCTAGATTTCTTTCTTTTATTGTATATATTAACAAAAAATATACATATGTCTCGCATAATTCTTAGTAGATGCCTTATACGAGATATTATGGCGTGCGTGCGTTATTCCATTATACACTAGTTTATTACTTCCCTCAAGGCTGCATAATCGAAACACTAGGTACCATAAAAGACGCGGTAGAACAATATCAGCGAGAACACTTCATCAAAGTCTCAAGGATCTGGATACGATGATCAATGGTCTGTGGATTAGTAATTCCTTATATCAAATTATCACCGTATCTAAAATCGTCACACATTGATGAGATGTCCTCAAAAATATTATCTGGCCATTTTTTTAGTGGTGTTTTTTTATTGATGTAGGCTTGTGGATAAAAAGTAACAACACGTGAAAATGGTCCGACAAACGCATGCCACGATTCTTTGTATAAGGCGTCATCTAAGAACCATTAAAAACATTAATAATCATTAATCAACATGACTATAAAGGTAGAGGAGAAAAACTAGAGCAATAATTATATTAGAAATTGCATTATGTTTTTTGTATCAGACTATACATTGTAGTGTATCGTATCATATATTAGAAAATATTACTCTATACTAGATCGTCTCAATAAAATTGATTACAATATAATAATTAATTATGTATCATATTACATAATACTATATAAAGTAATCACAAGTTACATCCTATTGCATCATATTTCTTTGGGATATAATATTCATTTGAATAGATATATTATACCTAATATATCATATAATATCATATCATATTGTATAATATAATATTACATTTTTTTGTATAGTGTATTCTATTATACTACTATAACATAATATTTAATGAGCATATTTACAACCTAACAATTTTAATTTAATACAGTTAATTATAAATTGATTGGACTACACTACAATCCTTACAGGAAAATAACTTTCACCCTATTATAATTTTTCAAATAACGTAATGCATTGATTCTTCATTTTTTTTTCAAGTATTGTTTTTACGTATGAGCAGATAAGGATTTCTGTATATTTTTGAGGGCTATGAGTAGTCAATTTAGTGTCTTTGTTCCATTTATGATTGTTACCTATTTGCATTAATCATGATTTTTTTATCACCGACGTTTACAATTGGTAAAAAAAATGTAATCATTCATTCAAATATTTTTATATGTTTCGATAATAAAGTTGTTTGTAAAACATAGTCAAATCGCGTCCTTATATTAAAACATGAAATACTTCTTGAACTAAACGTCAAAAATCTTTCTTGAAAGATTGTGGAGGTAATTTGTAGAAAATCAATTACATATAGCCAAAGTGCAAAATACTTTCAGTTTCGTTTGGTTTCTATATGAAAGGCCAGAAATAATGTTATCGTCATTTCAAAGAACAGTTCAGTTATGTTCTAGTTGAAATCTCCACATAAATTGCATGATGATAACCACTTTAGTCGTTCGTTGTATTATGCTTTCTTTTGCAACGGCTACCAAACATGTAGTTTTCGGTGAATCATAATCTAATTGTCATTTTCACACCTATTAGATAATCTTAGCCTTCTCGGTAGCTGGTTCCGGATATCTTCAAACATGTAATTAACTTGTACTATATCTACATACTAATCTTATAACAGTGAATAATACGTACTAATCAATCGATAAGATTCTAAAGAGTTTACTTTATTCATGCTTAACTCATTAAAATAATTCTAAAATGATATTTAATGAAAGAAGATTAAGTTCACACTCAACCCATTAAAAATAGTATATAGATTTTGTGATTTATTATATTCCGGATTATTACTTATATGATTGTTATTTTAGATATGCTTCAAGCTATTCTCTACAAATAGTTCTATTCACCTCCTTTTTTATGAATGGAATATTAAAAAAACATAAATAAAAAACTATCTAGATTTCTTTCTTTTATTGCATATATTAACAAAAAATATACATATGTCTCTCATAATTCGTAGTAGATGCCTTATACGAGATATTGTGGCATGTGTGCGTTATTCCATTATTACTTCCCTCAAGGCTGCATAATCGAAACACTAGGTACCATAAAAGACGCGGTAGAACAATATTAGCGAGAACACTTCATCAAAGTCTCGAGGATCTGGATACGATGATCAGTGGTCTGTGGATTAGTAATTCCTTATATCAAATTATCACCGTATCTTAAATCGTCTCACATTGATGAGATGTCCTCAAAAATATTATCTGACCATTTTTTAGTGGTGTTTTTTTATTGATGTTGCCTTGTGGATAAAAAGTAACAACACATGAAAATGCTCCGACAAACGCATGCCACAATTCTTTGTATAAGGCGTCAACTAAGAATCATTAAAAACATTAATAATCAATAATCAACATGACTATAAAGGTAGAGGAGAAAAACTAGAGCAATAAATATATTAGAAATTGCATTATGTTTTTTGTATCAGACTATACATTATAGTGTATCGTATCTGATAGTAGAAAATATTACTCTATATTACATCATCTCAATAAAATTGATTACAATATATTAATTAATTATGTATCATATTACATAATACTATATAAAGTAATCACAAGTTACATCCTATTGCATCATATTTCTTAGGGATATAATATTCATTTGAATAGATATATTACACCTAATATATCATATAATATCATATTGTATAATATAATATTACATTTTTTTTGTATAGTGTATCTACTTTAACATAATATTTAATGAGCATATTTACAAACTAACAATTTTATTTTAATACAGTTACTCTATAAATTCATTAGACTACACTAGAATCCTTACAGGAAAATAACTTTCACCCTATTATAATTTTTCAAATAAAGTAATGCATTGATTCTTCATTTTTTTTTTCAAGTATTTTTTTACGTATGAGCCGATAAGGATTTCTGTATATTTTTGAGGGCTATGAGTAGTCAATTTAGTGTCTTTGTTCTATTTAGGATTGTTACTTGTTTGCATTAATCATGATTTTTTTATCACCGACGTTTACAATTGGTAAAAAAAATGTAATCATTCATTCAAATGTTTTTATATGTTTCGATAATAAAGTTGTCTATAAAAAAATAGTCAAATCGCGTCCTTATATTAAAACTTTAAATTCTTCTTGAACTAAACGTCAACAATCTATCTTGAAAGATTATGGATGTAATTTGTAGAAAATCAATTACATACAGCCAAAGTGCAAAATACTTTCAGTTTCGTTTGGTTTCTAAATGAAAAGCCAGAAATAATATTATCGTCATTTCAAAGAACATTTCTTTTATGTTCTAATTGAAATCTCCACATAAATTGCATGATGATAACCAATTTAGTCGTTCATTGTATTATGCTTTCTTTTGCAACGGCTACCAAACATGTAGTTTTCAGTGAATCATAATCTAATTATCATTTTAGAACCTATTAGATAATCTTAGCCTTCTCGTTAGCTGGTTCCGGATATCTTCAATCAGGTAATTAACTTGAACTATATCTACGTACTAATCTTATAACAGTGAATAATACGTACTAATCAATCGATAAGATTCTAAAGAGTTTACTTTACTCATGCTTAACTCATTAAAAAATTCCAAAATGATATTTAATGAAGGAAGATTGAGTTCACACTCAAGCCATTAAAAATAGTGTATAGATTTTGTGATTTATTATATTCCAGATTATTACTTATATGATAGTTATTTTCGATATGCTTCAAACTATTCTCTACAAATAGTTCTATTCACCTCCTTTTTGATAAGTGAAATATATAAAAAAAAACATAAATAAAAAACTTGCTAGATTTCTTTCTTTTATTGTATATATTAACAAAAAATATACATATGTCTCTCATAATTCGTAGTAGATGCCTTATACGAGATATTGTGGCATGTATGCGTTATTCCATTATACACTAGTTTATTACTTCCCTCAAGGCTGCATAATCGAAACACTAGGTACCATAAAAGACGCGGTAGAACAATATTAGCGAGAACACTTCATCAAAGTCTCAAGGATCTGGATACGATGATAAGTGGTCTTTGTATTAGTAATTCCGTATATCAAATTATCACCGTATCTAAATCGTCACACATTGATGAGATGTCCTCAAAAATATTATCTAACCATATTTTTAGTGGTGTTTTTTTATTGATGTAGCCTTGTGGATAAAAAGTAACAACACATGAAAATGCTCCGACAAACGCATGCCACAATTCTTTGTATAAGGCGTCAACTAAGAATCATTAAAAACATTAATAATCAATAATCAACATGACTATAAAGGTAGAGGAGAAAAACTAGAGCAATAAATATATTAGAAATTGCATTATGTTTTTTGTATCAGACTATACATTGTAGTGTATCGTATCTGATAGTAGAAAATATTACTCTATATTACATCGTCTCAATAAAATTGATTACAATATATTAATTAATTATGTATCATATTACATAATACTATATAAAGTAATCACAAGTTACATCCTATTGCATCATATTTCTTAGGGATATAATATTCATTTGAATATATATATATTACACCTAATATATCATATAATATCATATTGTATAATATAATATTACATTTTTTTTGTATAGTGTATCTACTTTAACATAATATTTAATGAGCATATTTACAAACTAACAATTTTATTTTAATACAGTTACTCTATAAATTCATTAGACTACACTAGAATCCTTACAGGAAAATAACTTTCACCCTATTATAATTTTTCAAATAAAGTAATGCATTGATTCTTCATTTTTTTTTTCATGTATTTTTTTACGTATGAGCCGATAAGGATTTCTGTATATTTTTGAGGGCTATGAGTAGTCAATTTAGTGTCTTTGTTCTATTTAGGATTGTTACTTGTTTGCATTAATCATGATTTTTTTATCACCGACGTTTACAATTGGTAAAAAAAATGTAATCATTCATTCAAATGTTTTTATATGTTTCGATAATAAAGTTGTCTATAAAAAAATAGTCAAATCGCGTCCTTATATTAAAACTTTAAATTCTTCTTGAACTAAACGTCAACAATCTATCTTGAAAGATTATGGATGTAATTTGTAGAAAATCAATTACATACAGCCAAAGTGCAAAATACTTTCAGTTTCGTTTGGTTTCTAAATGAAAAGCCAGAAATAATATTATCGTCATTTCAAAGAACATTTCTTTTATGTTCTAATTGAAATCTCCACATAAATTGCATGATGATAACCAATTTAGTCGTTCATTGTATTATGCTTTCTTTTGCAACGGCTACCAAACATGTAGTTTTTGGTGAATCATATTCTTATTGTCATTTTAAAACCTATTAGATAATCTTAGCCTTCTCGTTAGCTGGTTCCAGATATCTTCAATCAGGTAATTAACTTGTACTATATCTACGTACTAATCTTATAACAGTGAATAATACGTACTAATCAATCGATAAGATTCTAAAGAGTTTACTTTACTCATGCTTAACTCATTAAAATAATTCCAAAATGATATTTAATGAAGGAAGATTGAGTTCACACTCAAGCCATTAAAAATAGTGTATAGATTTTGTGATTTATTATATTCCAGATTATTACTTATATGATTGTTATTTTAGATATGCTTCAAGCTATTCTCTACAAATAGTTCTATTCACCTCCTTTTTTATGAATGGTATATAAAAAAAACATAAATAAAAAACTGTCTAGATTTCTTTCTTTTATTGCATATATTAACAAAAAATATACATATGTCTCTCATAATTCGTAGTAGATGCCTTATACGAGATATTGTGGCATGTGTGCGTTATTCCATTATACACTAGTTTATTACTTCCCTCAAGGCTGCATAATCGAAACACTAGGTACCATAAAAGACGCGGTAGAACAATATTAGCGAGAACACTTCATCAAAGTCTCAAGGATCTGGATACGATGATAAGTGGTCTTTGTATTAGTAATTCCGTATATCAAATTATCACCGTATCTAAATCGTCACACATTGATGAGATGTCCTCAAAAATATTATCTAACCATATTTTTAGTGGTGTTTTTTTATTGATGTAGCCTTGTGGATAAAAAGTAACAACACATGAAAATGCTCCGACAAACGCATGCCACAATTCTTTGTATAAGGCGTCAACTAAGAATCATTAAAAACATTAATAATCAATAATCAACATGACTATAAAGGTAGAGGAGAAAAACTAGAGCAATAAATATATTAGAAATTGCATTATTTTTTTGTATCAGACTATACATTGTAGTGTATCGTATCTGATAGTAGAAAATATTACTCTATATTACATCGTCTCAATAAAATTGATTACAATATATTAATTAATTATGTATCATATTACATAATACTATATAAAGTAATCACAAGTTACATCCTATTGCATCATATTTCTTAGGGATATAATATTCATTTGAATATATATATATTACACCTAATATATCATATAATATCATATTGTATAATATAATATTACATTTTTTTTGTATAGTGTATCTACTTTAACATAATATTTAATGAGCATATTTACAAACTAACAATTTTATTTTAATACAGTTACTCTATAAATTCATTAGACTACACTAGAATCCTTACAGGAAAATAACTTTCACCCTATTATAATTTTTCAAATAAAGTAATGCATTGATTCTTCATTTTTTTTTTCAAGTATTGTTTTTACGTATGAGCCGATAAGGATTTCTGTATATTTTTGAGGGCTATGAGTAGTCAATTTAGTGTCTTTGTTCTATTTAGGATTGTTACTTGTTTGCATTAATCATGATTTTTTTATCACCGACGTTTACAATTGGTAAAAAAAATGTAATCATTCATTCAAATGTTTTTATATGTTTCGATAATAAAGTTGTCTATAAAAAAATAGTCAAATTGCGTCCTTATATTAAAACTTTAAATTCTTCTTGAACTAAACGTCAACAATCTATCTTGAAAGATTATGGACGTAATTTGTAGAAAATCAATTACATACAGCCAAAGTGCAAAATACTTTCAGTTTCGTTTGGTTTCTAAATGAAAAGCCAGAAATAATATTATCGTCATTTCAAAGAACATTTCGTTTATGTTCTAATTGAAATCTCCACATAAATTGCATGATGATAACCACTTTAGTCGTTCATTGTATTATGCTTTCTTTTGCAACGGCTACCAAACATGTAGTTTTTGGTGAATCATATTCTAATTGTCATTTTAAAACCTATTAGATAATCTTAGCCTTCTCGTTAGCTGGTTCCAGATATCTTCAATCAGGTAATTAACTTGTACTATATCTACGTACTAATCTTATAACAGTGAATAATACGTACTAATCAATCGATAAGATTCTAAAGAGTTTACTTTACTCATGCTTAACTCATTAAAATAATTCCAAAATGATATTTAATGAAGGAAGATTGAGTTCACACTCAAGCCATTAAAAATAGTGTATAGATTTTGTGATTTATTATATTTCAGATTATTACTTATATGATAGTTATTTTAGATATGCTTCAAACTATTCTCTACAAATAGTTCTATTCATCTCTTTTTGATAAGTGAAATATATAAAAAAAAAAAACATAAATAAAAAACTTGCTAGATTTCTTTCTTTTATTGTATATATTAACAAAAAATATACATATGTCTCTCATAATTCGTAGTAGATGCCTTATACGAGATATTGTGGCATGTGTGCGTTATTCCATTATACACTAGTTTATTACTTCCCTCAAGGCTGCATAATCGAAACACTAGGTACCATAAAAGACGCGGTAGAACAATATTAGCGAGAACACTTCATCAAAGTCTCAAGGATCTGGATACGATGATAAGTGGTCTTTGTATTAGTAATTCCGTATATCAAATTATCACCGTATCTAAATCGTCACACATTGATGAGATGTCCTCAAAAATATTATCTAACCATATTTTTAGTGGTGTTTTTTTATTGATGTAGCCTTGTGGATAAAAAGTAACAACACATGAAAATGCTCCGACAAACGCATGCCACAATTCTTTGTATAAGGCGTCAACTAAGAATCATTAAAAACATTAATAATCAATAATCAACATGACTATAAAGGTAGAGGAGAAAAACTAGAGCAATAAATATATTAGAAATTGCATTATGTTTTTTGTATCAGACTATACATTGTAGTGTATCGTATCTGATAGTAGAAAATATTACTCTATATTACATCGTCTCAATAAAATTGATTACAATATATTAATTAATTATGTATCATATTACATAATACTATATAAAGTAATCACAAGTTACATCCTATTGCATCATATTTCTTAGGGATATAATATTCATTTGAATATATATATATATTACACCTAATATATCATATAATATCATATTGTATAATATAATATTACATTTTTTTTGTATAGTGTATCTACTTTAACATAATATTTAATGAGCATATTTACAAACTAACAATTTTATTTTAATACAGTTACTCTATAAATTCATTAGACTACACTAGAATCCTTACAGGAAAATAACTTTCACCCTATTATAATTTTTCAAATAAAGTAATGCATTGATTCTTCATTTTTTTTTTCAAGTATTGTTTTTACGTATGAGCCGATAAGGATTTCTGTATATTTTTGAGGGCTATGAGTAGTCAATTTAGTGTCTTTGTTCTATTTAGGATTGTTACTTGTTTGCATTAATCATGATTTTTTTATCACCGACGTTTACAATTGGTAAAAAAAATGTAATCATTCATTCAAATGTTTTTATATGTTTCGATAATAAAGTTGTCTATAAAAAAATAGTCAAATTGCGTCCTTATATTAAAACTTTAAATTCTTCTTGAACTAAACGTCAACAATCTATCTTGAAAGATTATGGACGTAATTTGTAGAAAATCAATTACATACAGCCAAAGTGCAAAATACTTTCAGTTTCGTTTGGTTTCTAAATGAAAAGCCAGAAATAATATTATCGTCATTTCAAAGAACATTTCGTTTATGTTCTAATTGAAATCTCCACATAAATTGCATGATGATAACCACTTTAGTCGTTCATTGTATTATGCTTTCTTTTGCAACGGCTACCAAACATGTAGTTTTTGGTGAATCATATTCTTATTGTCATTTTAAAACCTATTAGATAATCTTAGCCTTCTCGTTAGCTGGTTCCAGATATCTTCAATCAGGTAATTAACTTGTACTATATCTACGTACTAATCTTATAACAGTGAATAATACGTACTAATCAATCGATAAGATTCTAAAGAGTTTACTTTACTCATGCTTAACTCATTAAAATAATTCCAAAATGATATTTAATGAAGGAAGATTGAGTTCACACTCAAGCCATTAAAAATAGTGTATAGATTTTGTGATTTATTATATTCCAGATTATTACTTATATGATTGTTATTTTAGATATGCTTCAAGCTATTCTCTACAAATAGTTCTATTCACCTCCTTTTTTATGAATGGAATATAAAAAAAACATAAATAAAAAACTGTCTAGATTTCTTTCTTTTATTGCATATATTAACAAAAAATATACATATGTCTCTCATAATTCGTAGTAGATGCCTTATACGAGATATTGTGGCATGTGTGCGTTATTCCATTATACACTAGTTTATTACTTCCCTCAAGGCTGCATAATCGAAACACTAGGTACCATAAAAGACGCGGTAGAACAATATTAGCGAGAACACTTCATCAAAGTCTCAAGGATCTGGATACGATGATAAGTGGTCTTTGTATTAGTAATTCCGTATATCAAATTATCACCGTATCTAAATCGTCACACATTGATGAGATGTCCTCAAAAATATTATCTAACCATATTTTTAGTGGTGTTTTTTTATTGATGTAGCCTTGTGGATAAAAAGTAACAACACATGAAAATGCTCCGACAAACGCATGCCACAATTCTTTGTATAAGGCGTCAACTAAGAATCATTAAAAACATTAATAATCAATAATCAACATGACTATAAAGGTAGAGGAGAAAAACTAGAGCAATAAATATATTAGAAATTGCATTATGTTTTTTGTATCAGACTATACATTGTAGTGTATCGTATCTGATAGTAGAAAATATTACTCTATATTACATCGTCTCAATAAAATTGATTACAATATATTAATTAATTATGTATCATATTACATAATACTATATAAAGTAATCACAAGTTACATCCTATTGCATCATATTTCTTAGGGATATAATATTCATTTGAATATATATATATTACACCTAATATATCATATAATATCATATTGTATAATATAATATTACATTTTTTTTGTATAGTGTATCTACTTTAACATAATATTTAATGAGCATATTTACAAACTAACAATTTTATTTTAATACAGTTACTCTATAAATTCATTAGACTACACTAGAATCCTTACAGGAAAATAACTTTCACCCTATTATAATTTTTCAAATAAAGTAATGCATTGATTCTTCATTTTTTCTTTCAAGTATTTTTTTACGTATGAGCCGATAAGGATTTCTGTATATTTTTGAGGGCTATGAGTAGTCAATTTAGTGTCTTTGTTCTATTTAGGATTGTTACTTGTTTGCATTAATCATGATTTTTTTATCACCGACGTTTACAATTGGTAAAAAAAATGTAATCATTCATTCAAATGTTTTTATATGTTTCGATAATAAAGTTGTCTATAAAAAAATAGTCAAATCGCGTCCTTATATTAAAACTTTAAATTCTTCTTGAACTAAACGTCAACAATCTATCTTGAAAGATTATGGATGTAATTTGTAGAAAATCAATTACATACAGCCAAAGTGCAAAATACTTTCAGTTTCGTTTGGTTTCTAAATGAAAAGCCAGAAATAATATTATCGTCATTTCAAAGAACATTTCTTTTATGTTCTAATTGAAATCTCCACATAAATTGCATGATGATAACCAATTTAGTCGTTCATTGTATTATGCTTTCTTTTGCAACGGCTACCAAACATGTAGTTTTTGGTGAATCATATTCTTATTGTCATTTTAAAACCTATTAGATAATCTTAGCCTTCTCGTTAGCTGGTTCCAGATATCTTCAATCAGGTAATTAACTTGTACTATATCTACGTACTAATCTTATAACAGTGAATAATACGTACTAATCAATCGATAAGATTCTAAAGAGTTTACTTTACTCATGCTTAACTCATTAAAATAATTCCAAAATGATATTTAATGAAGGAAGATTGAGTTCACACTCAAGCCATTAAAAATAGTGTATAGATTTTGTGATTTATTATATTCCAGATTATTACTTATATGATTGTTATTTTAGATATGCTTCAAGCTATTCTCTACAAATAGTTCTATTCACCTCCTTTTTTATGAATGGAATATAAAAAAAACATAAATAAAAAACTGTCTAGATTTCTTTCTTTTATTGCATATATTAACAAAAAATATACATATGTCTCTCATAATTCGTAGTAGATGCCTTATACGAGATATTGTGGCATGTGTGCGTTATTCCATTATACACTAGTTTATTACTTCCCTCAAGGCTGCATAATCGAAACACTAGGTACCATAAAAGACGCGGTAGAACAATATTAGCGAGAACACTTCATCAAAGTCTCAAGGATCTGGATACGATGATAAGTGGTCTTTGTATTAGTAATTCCGTATATCAAATTATCACCGTATCTAAATCGTCACACATTGATGAGATGTCCTCAAAAATATTATCTAACCATATTTTTAGTGGTGTTTTTTTATTGATGTAGCCTTGTGGATAAAAAGTAACAACACATGAAAATGCTCCGACAAACGCATGCCACAATTCTTTGTATAAGGCGTCAACTAAGAATCATTAAAAACATTAATAATCAATAATCAACATGACTATAAAGGTAGAGGAGAAAAACTAGAGCAATAAATATATTAGAAATTGCATTATGTTTTTTGTATCAGACTATACATTGTAGTGTATCGTATCTGATAGTAGAAAATATTACTCTATATTACATCGTCTCAATAAAATTGATTACAATATATTAATTAATTATGTATCATATTACATAATACTATATAAAGTAATCACAAGTTACATCCTATTGCATCATATTTCTTAGGGATATAATATTCATTTGAATATATATATATTACACCTAATATATCATATAATATCATATTGTATAATATAATATTACATTTTTTTTGTATAGTGTATCTACTTTAACATAATATTTAATGAGCATATTTACAAACTAACAATTTTATTTTAATACAGTTACTCTATAAATTCATTAGACTACACTAGAATCCTTACAGGAAAATAACTTTCACCCTATTATAATTTTTCAAATAAAGTAATGCATTGATTCTTCATTTTTTTTTTCAAGTATTGTTTTTACGTATGAGCCGATAAGGATTTCTGTATATTTTTGAGGGCTATGAGTAGTCAATTTAGTGTCTTTGTTCTATTTAGGATTGTTACTTGTTTGCATTAATCATGATTTTTTTATCACCGACGTTTACAATTGGTAAAAAAAATGTAATCATTCATTCAAATGTTTTTATATGTTTCGATAATAAAGTTGTCTATAAAAAAATAGTCAAATCGCGTCCTTATATTAAAACTTTAAATTCTTCTTGAACTAAACGTCAACAATCTATCTTGAAAGATTATGGATGTAATTTGTAGAAAATCAATTACATACAGCCAAAGTGCAAAATACTTTCAGTTTCGTTTGGTTTCTAAATGAAAACCCAGAAATAATATTATCGTCATTTCAAAGAACATTTCTTTTATGTTCTAATTGAAATCTCCACATAAATTGCATGATGATAACCAATTTAGTCGTTCATTGTATTATGCTTTCTTTTGCAACGGCTACCAAACATGTAGTTTTCAGTGAATCATAATCTAATTATCATTTTAGAACCTATTAGATAATCTTAGCCTTCTCGTTAGCTGGTTCCGGATATCTTCAATCAGGTAATTAACTTGAACTATATCTACGTACTAATCTTATAACAGTGAATAATACGTACTAATCAATCGATAAGATTCTAAAGAGTTTACTTTACTCATGCTTAACTCATTAAAAAATTCCAAAATGATATTTAATGAAGGAAGATTGAGTTCACACTCAAGCCATTAAAAATAGTGTATAGATTTTGTGATTTATTATATTCCAGATTATTACTTATATGATAGTTATTTTCGATATGCTTCAAACTATTCTCTACAAATAGTTCTATTCACCTCCTTTTTGATAAGTGAAATATATAAAAAAAAACATAAATAAAAAACTTGCTAGATTTCTTTCTTTTATTGTATATATTAACAAAAAATATACATATGTCTCTCATAATTCGTAGTAGATGCCTTATACGAGATATTGTGGCATGTATGCGTTATTCCATTATACACTAGTTTATTACTTCCCTCAAGGCTGCATAATCGAAACACTAGGTACCATAAAAGATGCGGTAGAACAATATTAGCAAGAACACTTCATCAAAGTCTCAAGGATCTGGATACGATGATAAGTGGTCTGTGTATTAGTAATTCCTTATATCAAATTATCACCGTATCTAAAATCGTCACAGATTGATGAGATGTCCTCAAAAATATTATCTAACCATATTTTTAGTGGTGTTTTTTTATTGATGTAGCCTTATGGATAAAAAGTAACAACACATGAAAATGCTCCGACAAACGCATGCCACAATTCTTTGTATAAGGCGTCAACTAAGAATCATTAAAAACATTAATAATCAATACTCAACATGACTATAAAGGTAGAGGAGAAAAACTAGAGAAATAATTATATTAGAAATTGCATGATATTTTTTGTATCAGAGTATACATTGTAGTGTATCGTATCAGATATTAGAAAATATTGCTCCATATTACATCGTCTCAATAAAACTGATTACAATATATCAATTAATTATGTATTATATTACATAATACAATATAAAGTAATCACAAGTTATATCCTATTGCATCATATTTCTTAGAGATATAATATTCATTTGAATTGATATAATATACGTAATATATCATATAATATCATATCATATTGTATAATATAATATTATATTTTTTTGTATAGTGTATTCTATTATACTACTTTAACATAATATTTAATGAGCATATTTACAACCTAACAATTTTAATTTAATACAGTTAATTATAAATTGATTGGACTACACTACAATCTTTACAGAAAAATAACTTTCACCCTATTATAATTTTTCAAATAAAGTAATGCATTGATTCTTCATTTTTCTTTTTTCAAGTATTGTTTTTACGTATGAGCCAATAAGGATTTCTGTATATTTTTGAGGGCTATGAGTAGTCAATTTAGTGTCTTTGTTCCATTTAGGATTGTTACCTATTTACATTAATCATGATTTTTTTTATCACCGACGTTTACAATTGGTAAAAAAAATGTAATCATTCATTCAAATATTTTTATATGTTTCGATAATAAAGTTGTTTGTAAAAACATAGTCAAATCGCGTCCTTATATTAAAACATGAAATACTTCTTGAACTAAACGTCAAAAATCTATCTTGAAAGATTGTGGAGGTAATTTGTAGAAAATCAATTACCTGTAGCCAAATTGCAAAATACTTTCAGTTTCCTTTGGTTTCTAAATGAAAAGCCAGAAATAATGTTATCGTCATTTCAAAGAACAGTTCCTTTATGTTCTAATTGAAATCTCCACATAAATTGCATGATGATAACCACTTTAGTCGTTCGTTGTATTATGCTTTCTTTTACAACGGCTACCAAACATGTAGTGTTCGGTGAATCATAATCTAATTTTCATTTTCACACCGATTTGATAATCTTAGTCTTCTCGGTAGCTTGTAGCGGATATCTTCAATCAGATAATTAACTTATACTATATCTATGTACTAATCTTATAACAGTGAATAATACATACTAATCAATCGATAAGATTCTAAAGAGTTTACTATATTCATGCTTAACTCATTAAAAAAATTCCAAAATGATATTTAATGAAAGAAGATTGAGTTCACACTCAAGCCATTAAAAATAGTGTATAGATTTTGTGATTTATTATATTCTGGATTATTACTTATATGATAGTTATTTTAGATATGCTTCAAACTATTCTCTACAAATAGTTCTATTCACCTCCTTTTTGATGAATGGAATATAAAATAAACATAAATAAAATACTTTCTAGATTTCTTTCTTTTATTGTACATATTAACAAAAAATATACATATGTCTCGCATAATTCTTAGTAGATGCCTTATACGAGATATTATGGCGTGCGTGCGTTATTCCATTATTACTTTCCTCAAGGCTGCATAATCGAAACACTAGGTACCATAAAAGACGCGGTAGAACAATATTAGCGAGAACACTTCATCAAAGTCTCTAGGATCTGGATACGATGATTCGTGGTCTGTGGATTAGTAATTCCTTATATCAAATTATCACCGTATCTAAAATCGTCACACATTGATGAGATGTCCTTAAAAATATTATCCTGCCATTTTTTTAGTGGTGTTTTTTTATTGATGTAGCCTTGTGGATAAAAAGTAACAACACATGAAAATGGTCCGACAAACGCATGCCACAATTCTTTGTATAAGGCGTCAACTGAGAATCATTAAAAACATTAATAATCAATAATCAACATGACTATAAAGGTATAGGAGAAAAATAGAGCAATAATTATATTAGAAATTGCATTATGTTTATTGTATCAGACTATACATTGTAGTGTATCGTATCAGATATTAGAAAATATTACTCTTTACTACATCATCTCAATAAAATTGATTACAAAATAATAATTAATTATGTATCATATTACATAATACTATATAAAGTAATCACAAGTTACATCATATTGCATCATATTTCTTAGGGATATAATATTCATTTGAATAGATATATTATACCTAATATATCATATAATATCATATCATATTGTATAATATAATATTATATTTTTTTGTATAGTGTATTCTATTATACTACTTTAACATAATATTTAATGAGCATATTTACAACCTAACAATTTTAATTTAATACAGTTAATCTATAAATTGATTGGAATACACTACAATCCTTACAGGAAAATAACTTTCACCCTATTATAATTTTTCAAATAACGTAATGCATTGATTCTTCATTTTTTTTTCAAGTATTGTTTTTACGTATGAGCCGATAAGGATTTCTGTATATTTTTGAGGGCTATGAGTAGTCAATTTAGTGTCTTTGTTCCATTTAGGATTGTTACCTATTTACATTAATCATGATTTTTTTTATCACCGACGTTTACAATTGGTAAAACAAATGTAATCATTCATTCAAATATTTTTATATGTTTCGATAATAAAGTTGTTTGTAAAAACATAGTCAAATCGCGTCCTTATATTAAAACATGAAATACTTCTTGAACTAAACGTCAAAAATCTATCTTGAAAGATTGTGGAGGTAATTTGTAGAAAATAAATTACCTGTAGCCAAATTGCAAAATACTTTCAGTTTCCTTTGGTTTCTAAATGAAAAGCCAGAAATAATGTTATCGTCATTTCAAAGAACAGTTCCTTTATATTCTAATTGAAATCTCCACATAAATTGCATGATGATAACCACTTTAGTCGTTCGTTGTATTATGCTTTCTTTTACAACGGCTACCAAACATGTAGTGTTCGGTGAATCATAATCTAATTTTCATTTTCACACCGATTTGATAATCTTAGTCTTCTCGGTAGCTTGTAGCGGATATCTTCAATCAGGTAATTAACTTATACTATATCTACGTACTAATCTTATAACAGTGAATATTACATATTAATCAATCGATAAGATTCTAAAGAGTTTACTATATTCATGCTTAACTCATTAAAAAAATTCCAAAATGATATTTAATGAAAGAAGATTGAGTTCACACTCAAGCCATTAAAAATAGTGTTTAGATTTTGTGATTTATTATATTCTGGATTATTACTTATATGATAGTTATTTTAGATATGCTTCAAACTATTCTCTACAAATAGTTCTATTCACCTCCTTTTTGATGAATGGAATATAAAATAAACATAAATAAAATACTTTCTAGATTTCTTTCTTTTATTGTACATATTAACAAAAAATATACATATGTCTCGCATAATTCTTAGTAGATGACTTATACGAGATATTATGGCGTGCGTGCGTTATTCCAATATTACTTTCCTCAAGGCTGCATAATCGAAACACTAGGTACCATAAAAGACGCGGTAGAACAATATCAGCGAGAACACTTCATCAAAGTCTCAAGGATCTGGATACTAATCTACGTACTAATCTTATAACAATGAATAATACGTACTAATCAATCGATAAGATTCTAAAGAGTTTACTATATTCATGCTTAACTCATTAAAATAATTCCAAAATGATATTTAATGAAAGAAGATTAAGTTCACACTCAAGCCATTAAAAAGAGTATATAGATTTTGTGATTTATTATTGTAACACCCCCAAAATCACAGTTTAGCGGAAGCAGACTTTGGGGTGCTACTAATCAAATATCACAGCACAAAAGTTAAGCAAACGACATCTATATGCAACGTTTGTAAAATAATCACATTTCCATACATAAAATGTTTGAAACATAGCGTTTCCGGTTACAAAACGAAATTCCCTAGAGCCCGCGAAAAAAGACAGGAGATTTTATTACATAATCATAATAAATACAAAAGATAATGCTAAGAATCTCCGTTAAATGCAAGGTCGAAATCATGCGACTCTAGCTAGGTCCTGGGGGAGTCCTACTCCGTATGTGTACCTGAGATACAAAGCTAAAAAGGTCAACACGAATGTTGGTGAATCTCACAGGTTTGTAAATAAAGTAAGAGTTTGAACACAGGATTTCATTAATAAGGCCCGCAGGCGTAAATCAGTTATTTGCAATACTTGCAATAAAAAGTAAGTAAGTTATACCATTGCCATGAGGCTCATAATCAAAGCTTAACCCCTAAATAATAAATTTGCTCCCGTGACATGCTCGGAAATTGAGCAAGCATCAGTAACGAATAATAGTCGCCCATTTATACAGATCGGTTCGTGGTATCGCTACTACCCCGGGCGGGGAGGGTCATTTCCCTAATGGATCCATTAACTAGTGTTCGCGCTTAAGTACATAACTAACGATATATGATGAGGAGGCTTCCCCAAATAATTGATGAGAAAACTTATGCAATTCCGTTTGGTAAACATGTAAATCAGTACTCGTGTTCGTAAAAATAAGCTATGTATCTCACCCCGTAAGTAAAACAGTAAAACAGTAAAAGTGGGGCTATGAGACTCACCTGAGTCCAGTAAGTGCGTATGCGTAATCAACCAGGTAAAGCGGTTGTAAGTATGGGTATCGTTTCTCGGAATCCTGCAACCTTCTGGCGTTTGTAACGCACAAGGTTGTAAGTATACTAGTAATCGAGTTGGTGTCTTAAAAGATCACCCATGCTAGCTGTCCACTCAACTAGGACGTGTCCAAGTGTTTGTTTAGTAAACCGTTTGTATTTTGAAAACAAGTATGGCCCGTTGGTGACGGTTTGTAAAAATAGTCCGAGAGTGGTATTATTATGTATATTGTTTTATTAAAGATCGTATCTAGAATTTAAATTCGGATAATTTGTCAAGTCGGGTTATGGACTGAAATAGTGGTGCGAATTAAGTTCGCGGTGCGAGCCGAGTTCGGCTCGCAAGGCAGTAGGCTGCGAACTGAACTCAGTTCGCAACACAAGGTTCGGTTCGCAAGTCGACTCGCAAGTCAACTCGCAGGTCGACTCGCAAGTCATCTCGCAGGTCGACTCGCAAGTCGTCTCGCAGGTCGACTCGCAATTCAACTCGCAGGTCGACTCGGTTCATCGTTGGGTTCGCGAGTTCAATCTTCGGTTCGCAATTGGGCTCGCCTCGCAGGACGAACGGATCTCGGTTCGCAGGACGAGCTGTTCGAACACTTTTTCATAAAAACGCATTTTTAAGTCGATTTTTGGGCAAATCTTTGTTGAGTAACATTCTAGCATGTAAAAGAAAACTTCCTAAGTAATTTAAAAGGGTTTTGAAGTTCCTTACCACGAAATCGCGAATGGAGAAGATGAAGATGGAGAGCTCAAGATGGTGATCGTTTCTTCTTGAATCAACTCTGCAGGATGATGGGTTTTGGGTGACGTTTGGAGATGGTTTGGGGCTGTAAATGGAGAGTGAGAAGGAGAGAAAGTGTGTGTATGTGTGTTTAGTGTGAAATGAAGAAAGAAGAGGGCAAAAGGGTTTTAAAAAGGGATGGGTCATGGGTCGGTTTGGGTTGGGTCCGCGGGTCTAAGCCGACCCACTTGGGTCTCGGCTCGCGGGTTGGTGTTTCCGAGTTTTCATATCGTGGGTCATTGTCGGTTAAATCCCGTAATTGTTTAAATGTTGTTTCGCGCTATTTGTTAAAGTGTTTCCGAAGTATTTTATCATAATACTTAATAATGAGTTATAAAAATATAATTTTTAATTACTTTTCATTGTTAGGCGCGTTTTGTGTGATCTCGTCACGTTCGGTATGTTTTTAAACGATACTAGATACGTGTAGTATATTTACAAAATATATTAAAGCAAGTAAGGTTTGTTCGGTTAATTCCAAATTATTTAAAAGTTTTTGTCACCAACGTCCGATCTAGATTTTTATAGGATCTCGTCCGTTTGGTAAGTGTATGATTTAAACGAATTACGTACGCGCGTAGGTAATCTCACAAGAGTCTCGTATATTTCGATTAATACAAAACTAAATACATGAAATTACAAGTAGTTTAGGCCCTAATCCAAAGTCATAAATTGTCGGTTGTTACATTCTCCCCTTGTTAGGAGAATTTCATCCCGAAATTGAGCTCACGCCGTATGAGCAGTGTCTGTGAACAAGTGTGGATATTTCAGTCGCATTTGGTCTTCCCGTTCCCAAGTGAATTCAGGACCACGTCTCGAATTCCACCTGACCTTGACAATGGGAATACGACTCTGTTTTAAACGCTTGACCTCACGGTCCATTATTTCCGTGGGTTCCTCGACAAAGTGAAGTCTATCATCGATTTGTATTTCGTCGAGCGGTATAATCAGTGTCTCGTCAGACAGACATTTCCTTAAGTTAGAAATGTGAAAGGTAGGATGTACACTACTAAGTTCGGTAGGTAGCTGTAGTCGATACGCCACTGGACCAATCCTCTCGAGGATTTCAAACGGTCCAATGTACCTAGGGTTTAGTTTTCCTCATTTTCCAAATCGAATAACACCTTTCCATGGTGCCACCTTAAGGAGTACCTTATCCCCAACCTGGAACTCAAGGTGTTTGCGTCTCACGTCGGCGTAACTCTTTTGATGATCACGGGCGGCCTTCAGTCGGTTTTGGATACCAACAATTTTCTCGGTGGTTTCGTGAATGATTTCCGGACCAGTGAGTTGGGTATCCCCCACCTCAGTCCAGCAGATAAGTGATCGGCACTTACGTCCGTAGAGTGCCTCGAAGGGTGCGGTCTTGATGCTAGCATGGTAACTGTTGTTGTAAGAGAATTCACACAAAGGCAAGTGATCTTCCCAATTTTTACCGAAGTCAACCACGCAGGCGCGAAGCATGTACTCCAGTGTTTGAATAGTTCGCTCGCTTTGGCCGTTAGTTTGTGGATGATATGCCGTACTCATATCCAAACGAGTACCGAGAGATTTTTGTAGTGACTGCCAAAAGTTAGAAGTAAAACGACTGTCCCTATCCGAGATGATCGAGATAGGTACGCCGTGTCGTGACACAATTTCTTTGATGTAGATGCGAGCCAATCGTTCCATCTTGTCAGTTTCCTTGATGGCCAGGAAATTGGCAGATTTAGTGAGACGATCTACAATTACCCAAATTGTATCGCAACCGTTTGAAGTTTTCGGTAGTTTGGTAATAATGTCCATGGAAAGTTGTTCCCATTTCCATTGAGGAATTTCAGGTTGTTGGAGCAATCCCGAAGGTCTTTGGTGTTCGGCCTTGACCTTTGAACAAGTCTTTGGTGTTCAGCTTTCATGTTAGGCCACCAATACAATCCTTTGATGTCATGATACATCTTTTCAGAACCAGGGTGTATAGAATATCGAGATTTGTGAGCTTCAGTCATCACCAAATCTCGTAAGTTTCCGAATTTGGGTACCCATACTCGGTTAGAGAAGTACCGAGCTCCATCAGGTCTGGTTTCAAATTGTTTATCCATGCCTCGCAGGGCTTCATCGGTGACGTTTTCAGGTTTGAGTGCTTCGAGTTGAGCGGCAAGAACCTGGGTAACGAGATCGCTGTGGATGGTAATACTAAGGGCTCGGACCCGAAGGGTTCTCACACGTTCCTTTCGGCTCAAGGCATCGGCAACTACGTTCGCCTTGCCCGGATGGTATTTGATTTCGCAGTCGTAGTCACTCAGTAACTCGACCCAACGACGTTGCCTCATGTTTAAATCCTTTTGATCGAATATGTGTTGGAGGCTTTTGTGATCGGTAAAGATGGTACTTTTCGTGCCGTAAAGGTAATGTCTCCAGATTTTTAGCGCGAAAACCACGGCACCTAATTCCAGGTCGTGTGTCGTATAGTTTTTCTCATGAACCTTCAGTTGTCGTGAGGCATAGGCAATGACTTTCTCCCGTTGCATTAACACGCACCCAAGTCCTTGGTGTGAGGCGTCGCAGTAAACCACGAAGTCATCGGTGCCTTCAGGTAGGGACAAGATCGGCGCACTGCAAAGTTTGCGTTTCAGCAATTGGAAGACTGACTCTTGTTTGTCGATCCAATCGAATTTCTTGTCTTTCTGAGTCAGTGAAGTTAAGGGTAAGGCTAATTTGGAGAAATTCTCAATGAATCGTCGATAGTACCCAGCGAGACCTAAGAATTGTCGTACCTCGGTTGGTGTGGTTGGCGCTTCCCAGCCCTTAATGGCCTCAATCTTAGCTGGATCAACACGTATCCCTTGATTGTCAACGACATGTCCTAGGAATTGTACTGTTCGCATCCAGAACTCACACTTGGAGAACTTGGCGTATAACTCCTCGTGTCTGAGTAATTCCAAGATGGTTTTCAGGTGTTGGCCATGCTCGGTTTTGTTGCGCGAGTAGATTAAGATGTCGTCAATGAACACGATGACAAACTTATCTAGATATGGTTTACACACCCGGTTCATAAGGTCCATGAATACAGCTGGCGCGTTGGTTAAGCCAAAAGGCATGACTTGAAATTCGTAATGACCATAGCGGGTTCTGAAAGCTGTTTTTGGGATGTCGGAGTCTCGAACTAGAAGTTGGTGGTAACCTGACCGGAGGTCGATTTTAGAATAGAAGCTCGACCCCTGAAGCTGGTCAAACAGGTCGTCAATGCGGGGGAGAGGGTAACGGTTCTTGACAGTTAACTTGTTAAGTTCACGATAGTCGATGCACATGCGAAAAGAGCCGTCTTTCTTCTTCACGAATAAGACCGGAGCTCCCCAAGGTGAGGAACTTGGTCGAATGAATCCCTTATCCAGGAGTTCCTGTAACTGAGTAGACAACTCCTGAAGCTCAGATGGGGCCATTCGGTAAGGTGCTCGTGCCACCGGTGTTGCACTGGGCACAAGATCAATAGAAAATTCGACTTGTCTCGGTGGTGGAAGGCCAGGCAAGTCTTCAGGAAATACTTCTGGATAATCCCGAACAATAGGCACATCCTCCAGTCGCTTCTCCTCCGACTTTTTCTCCACAACATGTGCCAGGATCGCTTGGCATCCTTTTCTTAGGTATTTTCGGGTTTTCATGCAAGAAATGATGTTTAGGCTCGTCCCGCTGGTCTCCCCTTGTATGACTAAGGTTCCACCGGCGACGAGAGGGATTCGGACGATTTTCTCGAAACAAACTATTTCGGCTCGGTGCTTGGATAACCAATCCATACCTACTATGACGTCAAAGCTGCCGATCTCGATGGGTATCAGATCAATGGAGAAGAGTTCGTTAGCTAGATTTAAAGTGCAATTTGGTATCACACTGTTGGCCTCAATAAGTTTCCCGTTTGCCAATTCTACTGTGTACCTAGAATCTAAGGCTATGGGTGTAATGTCAAGTAGGGGATAGAATTTGTCAGATATAAAACTCTTATCAGCACCAGTATCAAATAGAACAGTAGCAGTTAAGTTGTTGAGAAGGAACGTACGCGTGACCACATTGGGGTCTTGACGGGCTTCCCCTGATTTCAGCACAAACGCTCTTCCTCGAGCGTTGTTGTTGTTCTTGTTGTTGTTGTTTTTTGGCTTGGGGCAGTCGCTCTTGAAATGTCCTGGATTCCCGCACCCAAAGCAAGTCTTCGGCGTGTTAGGGTTGGGGGTAGGGATGTTGGTTCGGCAATCCTTGGCCAAGTGCCTGAACTTTTTGCAATTAGTACAAGGGCAGGAACCGTCATGATGGCGGGTGCATTTGGAACAATAAGGCTTGTTCCCGACGTACCCTTTCCTCTCAATAGATCCCGAGGAATAAGCCTTTACAGATTCAGGCTTTTTGTTGAAGGTTTGGTTGGAGGGATTGGGGCTTCCTTCCCACTTACGCTAGTTGTTCGTTGTTGGGGTTGAGGTTGTGCCACGGCGGACAGAGTTGGCCGTTAGTTCATGAGCCATACGAATGGCGCTTTGTACTGTACCGGGTTTGGATGAAGTCACCAGGTCTTGAAGTTTGTCGGGGAGTCCATCTATGTACTTCTCGATCCTCTTGTACTCGGGATCGACCATGGATGGGCACAGAAGTGCCAGTTGGTGAAAACGGTTGGTGTAACCCGTGATGTCATCACCCTGCATTTTGTGGTTCCAGAACTCTACTTCCAGCTGCTTCAATTCATCTCGGGGGCAGTACTCGCCCCTCAACAGTAGCTTTAACTCATCCCATGAGAGTTTGTAAGCATTTGCAATACCCACAGTCTGGGCATAGGTGTTCCACCAGGTAAGGGCGGTGTCAGAAAATGTACTGGTGGAGAACTTGACCTTGTCTCCCTCTGTGCAGCTGCAAATAAGGAACACTTATTCGATTTTCTCGATCCAGCGTACTAGACCGATTGCTCCTTCGGTACCTGCAAAGCTCAGGGGTTTGCAGTTCTGAAAGTCTTTGTAAGAGCAGGGTTTGGGTTGGGGCCCATTGGTAGCTGTATCTTCGCTACTAGGAATAGGTGTCCGGGTAGCCAAGGCTTGGGCCACACTGCGGGCAATTAGATCCGCTATTTCCGTTTCGCTGAGGGTGACCTGGCGTCGAGGAGGCATGATGCTGAACAAGGAGAACAAGAAAGGGAAAATAAGAGATTTGTACGAATTTATGATACATCTCACGCATATATGATGGAATATATGAGAACAGAGTGACGTGATAACCATATTCCCATATTTCATTAGATAATTAGATTAGATACAAGACATGAGTTCTAAAGGGTTACACAACATGGTAAATACAAAAGATGCCGGGAATCGTTTCATCCGGTCAAATTACATAGGTCCTACGAAAGCATAATAGAATACAGATGCAGCCTAAGCTAATTCCGACGTAGGTTGAGCTATGGCAGCAGTGCGTTGAGGCGGTCCACAGATTCGGCGAGTCTGTTGGCCATTCGGAGGGCGTCCTCAGTTTCCCTTAGACGTGTCTCGCACTGATGGAGTCTTGATTGAAGGACAGAGATCTCGTTTCGGTTGCCAATCACTTGGTTGTGGACAACCTCCATGGTTTCGACTGTGTCCCCCACCTGATTCTGAAGAGTGTTCATGGTGATAATAGTGTGATTGTGATCTTCGGAGACCTGTTCGATTCGCTCCATTGCTGTGAGTCTCCAGTTCTCGCGAGTTTCTTGGAGTTCGATATCCATTTCATGGAGTCGTTGGTCGTGATGCTACACCCTAGCGACTAAGTCCGGTAGAGTGGGGTGAACAGGATATGGGCTGGTCCGAGGCGAACGGGCGTCCCTCCTAGCCATCCTTGGGTTTCGTGTTCCATGCGGATAAGAGTGTGACGAACTTGGTGGTGTGTTTGCCATTCTGAGACAAAGTGTTAGAAAGAATGAGGCCTACTTATACATATATAGTATATAACATAGCCTAGTGTGTCTAACACAACCAAGTATCGATTCTATTTCTCTCGCGGTCAGTCAATCAGTGTATTCCTGTTCAATATAACCCCTTTCAGGTTTCACATCACCCTTCATTAATTGTACATAGTTGATCAGGCTATGTTAAATTAACATCGTATGATGCAATTCCCGAACCAGTCATACCTAATGAGGAAATACTGCCTAATGGTCATAGTCTAGGCCCACTAAATGCAACCTAGTTCACTATAACCTTAGGCTCTGATACCAATCTGTAACACCCCCAAAATCACAGTTTAGCGGAAGCAGACTTTGGGGTGCTACTAATCAAATATCACAGCACAAAAGTTAAGCAAACGACATCTATATGCAACGTTTGTAAAATAATCACATTTCCATACATAAAATGTTTGAAACATAGCGTTTCCGGTTACAAAACGAAATTCCCTAGAGCCCGCGAAAAAAGACAGGAGATTCTATTACATAATCATAATAAATACAAAAGATAATGCTAAGAATCTCCGTTAAATGCAAGGTCGAAATCATGCGACTCTAGCTAGGTCCTGGGGGAGTCCTACTCTGTATGTGTACCTGAGATACAAAGCTAAAAAGGTCAACACGAATGTTGGTGAATCTCACAGGTTTGTAAATAAAGTAAGAGTTTGAACACAAGATTTCATTAATAAGGCCCGCAGGCGTAAATCAGTTATTTGCAATACTTGCAATAAAAAGTAAGTAAGTTATACCATTGCCATGAGGCTCATAATCGAAGCTTAACCCGTAAATAATAAATTTGCTCCCGTGACATGCTCGGAAATTGAGCAAGCATCAGTAACGAATAATAGTCGCCCATTTATACAGATCAGTTCGTGGTATCGCTACTACCCCGGGCGGGGAGGGTCATTTCCCTAATGGATCCATTAACTAGTGTTCGCGCTTAAGTACATAACTAACGATATATGATGAGGAGGCTTCCCCAAATAATTGGTGAGAAAACTCATGCAATTCCGTTTGGTAAACATGTAAATCAGTACTCGTGTTCGTAAAAATAAGCTACGTATCTCACCCCGTAAGTAAAACAGTAAAACGGTAAAAGTGGGGCTATGAGACTCACCTGAGTCCAGTAAGTGCGTTTGCGTAATCAACCAGGTAAAGTGGTTGTAAGTATGGGTATCGTTTCTCGGAATCCTGCAACCTTCTGGCGTTCGTAACACACAAGGTTGTAAGTATACTAGTAATCGATTTGGTGTCTTAAAAGATCACCCATGCTAGCTGTCCACTCAACTAGGACGTGTCCAAGTGTTTGTTTAGTAAACCGTTTGTATTTTGAAAACAAGTATGGCCCGTTGGTGACGGTTTGTAAAAATAGTCCGAGAGTGGTATTATTATGTATATTGTTTTATTAAAGATCGTATCTAGAATTTAAATTCGGATAATTTGTCAAGTCGGGATATGGACTGAAATAGTGGTGCGAATTAAGTTCGCGGTGCGAGCCGAGTTCGGCTCGCAAGGCAGTAGGCTGTGAACTGAACTCAGTTCGCAACACAAGGTTCGGTTCGCAAGTCGACTCGCAAGTCAACTCGCAGGTCGACTCGCAAGTCATCTCGCAGGTCGACTCGCAAGTCGTCTCGCAGGTCGACTCGCAAGTCAACTCGTAGGTCGACTCGGTTCGTCGTTGGGTTCGCGAGTTCAATCTTCGGTTCGCAATTGGGCTCGCCTCGCAGGACGAACGGATCTCGATTCGCAGGACGAGCTGTTCGAACACTTTTTCATAAAAACGCATTTTTAAGTCGATTTTTGGGCAAATCTTTGTTGAGTAACATTCTAGCATGTAAAAGAAAACTTCCTAAGTAATTTAAAAGGGTTTTGAAGTTCCTTACCACGAAATCGCGAATGGAGGAGATGAAGATGGAGAGCTCAAGATGGTGATCGTTTCTTCTTGAATCAACTCTGCAGGATGATGGGTTTTGGGTGACGTTTGGAGATGGTTTGGGGCTGTAAATGGAGAGTGAGAAGGAGAGAAAGTGTGTGTATGTGTGTTTAGTGTGAAATGAAGAAAGAAGAGGGCAAAAGGGTTTTAAAAAGGGATGGGTCATGGGTCGGTTTGGGTTGGGTCCGCGGGTCTAAGCCGACCCACTTGGGTCTCGGCTCGCGGGTTGGTGTTTCCGAGTTTTCATATCGTGGGTCATTATCGGTTAAACGATACTAGATACGTTTAGTATATTTACAAAATATATTAAAGCAAGTAAGGTTTGTTCGGTTAATTCCAAATTATTTAAAAGTTTTTGTCACCAACGTCCGATCTAGATTTTTATAGGATCTCGTCCGTTTGGTAAGTGTATGATATAAACGAATTACGTACACGCGTAGGTAATCTCACAAGAGTCTCGTATATTTCGATTAATACAAAACTAAATACATGAAATTACAAGTAGTTTAGGCCCTAATCAAAAGTCATAAATTGGCGGTTGTTACAATTATATTCCGGATTATTACTTATATGATAGTTATTTTAGATATGCTTCAAGCTATTCTCTACAAATAGTTCTATTCACCTCCTTTTTTATGAATGGAATATAAAAAAAACATAAATAAAAAACTTTCTAGATTTCTTTCTTTTATTGTATATATTAACAAAAAATATACATATGTCTCTCGTAATTCTTAGTAGATGCCTTATACGAGATATTGTGGGCATGTGTGCGTTATTCCATTATTACTTTCCTCAAGGCTGCATAATCGAAACACTAGGTACCATAAAAGACGCGGTAGAACAATATTAGCGAGAACACTTCATCAAAGTCTCTAGGATCTGGATACGATGATTAGTGGTCTGTGGATTAGTAATTGCTTATATCAAATTATCACCGTATCTTAAATCGTCACACATTGATGAGATGTCCTTAAAAATATTATCTGACCATTTTTTTAGTGGTGTTTTTTTATTGATGTAGCCTTGTGGATAAAAAGTAACAACACATGAAAATGGTCCGACAAACGCATGCCACAATTCTTTGTATAAGGCGTCAACTGAGAATCATTAAAAACATTAATAATCAATAATCAACATGACTATAAAGGTAGAGGAGAAAAACTAGAGCAATAATTATATTAGAAATTGCATTATGTTTTTTGTATCATACTATACATAGTAGTGTATCGTATCAGATATTAGAAAATATTACTCTTTACTACATCGTCTCAATAAAATTGATTACAATATAATAATTAATTATGTATCATATTACATAATACTATATAAAGTAATCACAAGTTACATCCTATTGCATCATAATTCTTAGGGATATAATATTCATTTAAATAGATATATTCTACCTAATATATCATATAATATCATATCATATTGTATAATATAATATTACATTTTTTTGTATAGTATATTCTATTATTCTACTTTAACATAATATTTAATGAGCATATTTACAACCTAACAATTTTAATTTAATACAGTTAATCTATAAATTGATTGGAATATTCTACAATCCTTACAGGAAAATAACTTTCACCCTATTATAATTTTTCAAATAACGTAATGCATTGGTTCTTCATTTTTTTTTCAAGTATTGTTTTTACGTATGAGCCGATAAGGATTTCTATATATTTTTGAGGGCTACGAGTAGTCAATTTAGTGTCTTTGTTCCATTTATGATTGTTACCTATTTGCATTAATCATGATTTTTTTATCACCGACGTTTACAATTGGTAAAAAAAATGTAATCATTCATTCAAATATTTTTATATGTTTCGATAATAAAGTTGTTTGTAAAAACATAGTCAAATCGCGTCCTTATATTAAAACATGAAATACTTCTTGAACTAAATGTTAAAAATCTATCTTGAAAGATTGTGGAGGTAATTTGTAGAAAATCAATTACATATAGCCAAAGTGCAAAATACTTTCACTTTCGTTTGGTTTCTATATGAAAAGCCAGAAATAATGTTATCGTCATTTCAAAGAATAGTTCAGTTATGTTCTAATTGAAATCTCCACATAAATTGCATGATGATAACCACTTTAGTCGTTCGTTGTATTATGCTTTCTTTTGCAAAGGCTACCAAACATGTAGTTTTCGTTGAATCATAATCTAATTGTCATTTTCACACCTATTAGATAATCTTAGCTTTCTCGGTAGCTGGTTCCGGATATCTTCAATCAGGTAATTAACTTGTACTATATCTACGTACTAATCTTATAATAGTGAATAATACGTACTAATCAATCGATAAGATTCTAAAGAATTTACTTTATTCATGCTTAACTCATTAAAATAATTCCAAAATGATATTTAATAAAAGAAGATTGAGTTCACACTCAAGCCATTAAAAATAGTGTATAGATTTTGTGATTTATTATATTTCGGATTATTACTTATATGATAGTTATTTTAGATATGCTTCAAGCTATTCTCTACAAATAGTTCTATTCACCTCCTTTTTTATGAATGGGATATAAAAAAAATATAAATAAAAAACTTTCTAGATTTCTTTCTTTTATTGTATATATTAATAAAAAATATACATATGTCTCTCATAATTTTTAGTAGATGCCTTATACGAGATATTGTGGCATGTGTGCATTATTCCATTATTACTTCCCTCAAGGCTGCATAATCGAAACACTAGGTACCATAAAAGACGCGGTAGAACAATATTAGCGAGAATACTTCATCAAAGTCTCTAGGATCTGGATACGATGATCAGTGGTCTGTGGATTAGTAATTCCTTATATCAAATTATCACCGTATCTTAAATCGTCACACATTGATGAGATGTCCTCAAAAATATTATCTGGGCATTTTTTTAGTGGGGTTTTTTTATTGATGTAGGCTTGTGGATAAAAAGTAACAACACATGAAAATGGTCCGACAAACGCATGCCACTATTCTTTGTATAAGGTGTCAACTAAGAATCATTAAAAACATTAATAATCAATAATCAACATGACTATAAAGGTAGAGGAGAAAAACTAGAGCAATAATTATATTAGAAATTGCATTATATTTTTTGTATCAGACTATACATTGTAGTGTATCATATCAGATATTAGAAAATACTACTCTATATTACATCGTCTCAATAAAATTGATTACAATATATTAATTAATTATGTATCATATTACATAATACTATATAAAGTAATCACAAGTTACATCCTATTGCATCATATTTCTTAGGGATATAATATTCAATTGAATAGATATATTGTACCTAATATATCATATAATATCATATTGTATAATATAATATTACATTTTTTTTGTATAGTGTATCTACTTTAACATAATAGTTGATGAGCATATTTACAACCTAACAATTTTAATTTAATACAGTTACTCTATAAATTGATTGGACTACACTAGAATCCTTACAGGAAAATAACTTTCAACCTATTTTAATTTTTCAAATAAAGTAATGCATTGATTCTTCATTTTTCTTTTTTCAAGTATTGATTTTACGTATGAGCCGATAAGGATTTCTGTATATTTTTGAGGGCTATGAGTAGTCAATTTAGTGTCTTTGTTCCATTTAGAATTGTTACCTATTTGCATTAATCATGATTTTTTTATCACCGACGTTTACAATTGGTAAAAAAAATGTAATCATTCATTCAAATGTTTTTATATGTTTCGAGAATAAAGTTGTTTGTTAAACATAGCCAAATCGCGTCCTTATATTGAAACATGAAATACTTCTTGAACTAAACGTCAAAAATCTATCTTGAAAGACTGTGGACGTAATTGGTAGATAATCAATTACATATAGCCAAAGTGCAAAATACTTTCAGTTTCGTTTGGTTTCTAAATGAAAAGCAAGAAATAATGTTATCGTCATTTCAATGAACAGTTCATTTATGTTCTAATTGAAATCTCCACATAAATTACATGATGATAACCACTTTAGTTGTTCGTTGTATTATGCTTTCTTTTGCAACGGCTATCAAACATGTAGTTTTCGGTGAATCATAATTTAATTGTCATTTTCACACCTATTAGATAATCTTAGCCTTCTCGGTAGCTGGTTCCGGATATCTTCAATCAGGTATTTAACTTGTACTATATCTACGTACTAATCTTATAACAGTGAATAATACGTACTAATCAATCGATAAGATTCTAAAGAGTTTACTTTATTCATGCTTAACTCATTAAAATAAATTCCAAAATGATATTTAATGAAAGAAGATTGAGTTCACACTCAAGTCATTAAAAATAGTGTATAGATTTTGTGATTTATTATATTCCAGATTATTACTTATACGATAGTTATTTTAGATATGCTTCAAACTATTCTCTACAAATAGTTCTATTCACTTCCTTTTTGATGAATGGAATGTAAAAAAAACATAAATAAAATACTTTCTAGATTTCTTTCTTTATTGTATATATTAACAAAAAATATACATATGTCTCTCATAATTCTTAGTAGATGCCTTATACGAGATATTGTGGCGTGTGTGCACTATTCCATTATACACTAGTTTATTACTTCCCTCAAGGTTGCATAATCGAAACACTAGGTACCATAAAAGACGCGGTAGAACAATATTAGCGAGAACACTTCATCAAGGTCTCAAGGATCTGGATATGATGATCAGTGGTCTATGGATTAGTAATTCCTTATATCAATTTATTACCGTATCTAAAATCGTCACACATTGATGAGATGTCCTCAAAAATATTATCTGGCCATTTTTTTAGTGGTGTTTTTTTATTGATGTAGGCTTGTGGATAAAAAGTAACAACACGTGAAAATGGTCCGACAAACGCATGCCACGATTCTTTGTATAAGGCGTCATCTAAGAACCATTAAAAACATTAATAATCATTAATCAACATGACTATAAAGGAAGAGGAAAAAAACTAGAGCAATAATTATATTAGAAATTGCATTATGTTTTTTGTATCAGACTATACATTATAGTGTATCGTATCAGATATTAGAAAATATTACTCTATATTACATCGTCTCAATAAAATTGATTAAAATATATTAATTAATTATGTATCATATTACATAATACTATATAAAGTAATCACAAGTTACATCCTATTGCATCATATTTCTTAGGGATATAATATTCATTTGAATAGATATATTATACCTAATATATCATATAATATCATATTGTATAATATAATATCATATTTTTTTGTATAGTGTATTCTATTATACTACTTTAACATAATATTTAATGAGCATATTTACAACCTAACATTTTAATTTAATACAGTTACTATATAAATTGATTGGACTACACTAGAATCCTTACAGGAAAATAACTTTCACCCTATTATAATTTTTCAAATAACGTAATGCATTGATTCATCATTTTTTTTTCAAGTATTGTTTTTACGTATGAGCCGATAAGGATTTACGTATATTTTTTAGGGCTATGAGTAGTCAATTTAGTGTCTTTGTTCCATTTATGATTCTTACCTATTTGCATTAATCGTGATTTTTTTATCACCGACGTTTACAATTGGTAAAAAAAATGTAATCATTCATTCAAATATTTTTATATGTTTCGATAATAAAGTTGTTTGTAAAAACATAGTCAAATCGCGTCCTTATATTAAAACATGAAATACTTCTTGAACTAAACGTCAAAAATCTATCTTAAAAGATTGTGGAGGTAATTTGTAGAAAATCAATTACATATAGCCAAAGTGCAAAATACTTTCACTTTCGTTTGGTTTCTATATGAAAAACCAGAAATAATGTTATCGTCATTTCAAAGAACAGTTCAGTTATGTTCTAATTGAAATCTCCACATAAATTGCATGATGATAACCACTTTAGTCGTTCGTTGTATTATGCTTTCTTTTGCAAAGGCTACCAAACATGTAGTTTTCGGTGAATCATAATCTAATTGTCATTTTCACACCTATTAGATAATCTTAGCCTTCTCGGTAGCTGGTTCAGGATATCTTCAATCAGGTAATTAACTTGTACAACATCTACGTACTAATCTTATAACAGTGAATAATACGTACTAATCAATCGATAAGATTCTAAAGAGTTTACTTTATTCATGCTTAACTCATTAAAGTAATTCCAAAATGATATTTAATGAAAGAAGATTGAGTTCACACTCAAGCCATTAAAAATAGTGTATAGATTTTGTGATTTATTATATTTCGGATTATTACTTATATGATAGTTATTTTAAATATGCTTCAAGCTATTCTCTACAAATAGTTCTATTCACCTCCTTTTTTATGAATGGAATATAAAAAAAATATAAATAAAAAACTTTCTAGATTTCTTTCTTTAATTGTATATATTAATAAAAAATATACATATGTCTCTCATAATTTTTAGTAGATGCCTTATACGAGATATTGAGGCATGTGTGCATTATTCCATTATTACTTCCCTCAAGGCTGCATAATCGAAACACTAGGTACCATAAAAGACGCGGTAGAACAATATTAGCGAGAACACTTCATCAAAGTCTCTAGGATCTGGATACGATGATCAGTGGTCTGTGGATTAGTAATTCCTTATATCAAATTATCACCGTATCTTAAATCGTCACACATTGATGAGATGTCCTCAAAAATATTATCTGGGCATTTTTTTAGTGGGGTTTTTTATTGATGTAGGCTTGTGGATAAAAAGTAACAACACGTGAAAATGGTCCGACAAACGCATGCCACTATTCTTTGTATAAGGTGTCAACTAAGAATCATTAAAAACATTAATAATCAATAATCAACATGACTATAAAGGTAGAGGAGAAAAACTAGAGCAATAATTATATTAGAAATTGCATTGTATTTTTTGTATCAGACTATACATTGTAGTGTATCATATCAGATATTAGAAAATACTACTCTATATTACATCGTCTCAATAAAATTGATTACAATATATTAATTAATTATGTATCATATTACATAATACTATATAAAGTAATCACAAGTTACATCCTATTGCATCATATTTCTTAGGGATATAATATTCAATTGAATAGATATATTGTATCTAATATATCATATAATATCATATTGTATAATATAATATTACATTTTTTTTGTATAGTGTATCTACTTTAACATAATAGTTAATGAGCATATTTACAACCTAACAATTTTAATTTAATACAGTTACTCTATAAATTGATTGGACTACACTAGAATCCTTACAGGAAAATAACTTTCACCCTATTATAATTTTTCAAATAAAGTAATGCATTGATTCTTCATTTTTCATTTTTCAAGTATTGATTTTACGTATGAGCCGATAAGGATTTCTGTATATTTTTGAGGGCTATGAGTAGTCAATTTAGTGTCTTTGTTCCATTTAGGATTGTTACCTATTTGCATTAATCATGATTTTTTTATCACCGACGTTTACAATTGGTAAAAAAAATGTAATCATTCATTCAAATGTTTTTATATGTTTCGAGAATAAAGTTGTTTGTTAAACATAGCCAAATCGCGTCCTTATATTGAAACATGAAATACTTCTGGAACTAAACGTCAAAAATCTATCTTGAAAGACTGTGGACGTAATTGGTAGATAATCAATTACATATAGCCAAAGTGCAAAATACTTTCAGTTTCGTTTGGTTTCTAAATGAAAAGCAAGAAATAATGTTATCGTCATTTCAATGAACAATTCATTTATCTTCTAATTGAAATCTCCACAAAAATTACATGATGATAACCACTTTAGTTGTTCGTTGTATTATGGTTTCTTTTGCAACGGCTATCAAACATGTAGTTTTCGGTGAATCATAATTTAATTGTCATTTTCACACCTATTAGATAATCTTAGCCTTCTCGGTAGCTGGTTCCGGATATCTTCAATCAGGTATTTAACTTGTACTATATCTACGTACTAATCTTATAACAGTGAATAATACGTACTAATCAATCGATAAGATTCTAAAGAGTTTACTTTATTCATGCTTAACTCATTAAAATAAATTCCAAAATGATATTTAATGAAAGAAGATTGAGTTCACACTCAAGTCATTAAAAATAGTGTATAGATTTTGTGATTTATTATATTCCAGATTATTACTTATACGATAGTTATTTTAGATATGCTTCAAACTATTCTCTACAAATAGTTCTATTCACTTCCTTTTTGATGAATGGAATGTAAAAAAAACATAAATAAAATACTTTCTAGATTTCTTTCTTTATTGTATATATTAACAAAAAATATACATATGTCTCTCATAATTCTTAGTAGATGCCTTATACGAGATATTGTGGCGTGTGTGCACTATTCCATTATACACTAGTTTATTACTTCCCTCAAGGCTGCATAATCGAAACACTAGGTACCATTAAAGACGCGGTAGAACAATATTAGCCAGAACACTTCATCAAGGTCTCAAGGATCTGGATACGATGATCAGTGGTCTATGGATTAGTAATTCCTTATATCAATTTATTACCGTATCTAAAATCGTCACACATTGATGAGATGTCCTCAAAAATATTATCTTGCCATTTTTTTAGTGGTGTTTTTTTATTGATGTAGGCTTGTGGATAAAAAGTAACAACACGTGAAAATGGTCCGACAAACACATGCCACGATTCTTTGTATAAGGCGTCAACTAAGAACCATTAAAAACATTAATAATCATTAATCAACATGACTATAAAGGAAGAGGAAAAAAACTAGAGCAATAATTATATTAGAAATTGCATTATGTTTTTTGTATCAGACTATACATTATAGTGTATCGTATCAGATATTAGAAAATATTACTCTATATTACATCGTCTCAATAAAATTGATTACAATATATTAATTAATTATGTATCATATTACATAATACTATATAAAGTAATCACAAGTTACATCCTATTGCATCATATTTCTTAGGGATATAATATTCATTTGAACAGATATATTATACCTAATAAATCATATAATATCATATTGTATAATATAATATCATATTTTTTTGTATAGTGTATTCTATTATACTACTTTAACATAATATTTAATGAGCATATTTACAACCTAACAATTTTAATATAATACAGTTACTATATAAATTGATTGGACTACACTAGAATCCTTACAGGAAAATAACTTTCACCCTATTATAATTTTTCAAATTACGTAATGCATTGATTCATCATTTTTTTTTCAAGTATTGTTTTTACGTATGAGCCGATAAGGATTTCTGTATATTTTTTAGGGCTATGAGTAGTCAATTTAGTGTCTTTGTTCCATTTCTAATTCTTACCTATTTGCATTAATCATGATTTTTTTATCACCGACGTTTACAATTGGTAAAAAAAATGTAATCATTCATTCAAATATTTTTATATGTTTCGATAATAAAGTTGTTTGTAAAAACATAGTCAAATCGCGTCCTTATATTAAAACATGAAATACTTCTTGAACTAAACGTCAAAAATCTATCTTAAAAGATTGTGGAGGTAATTTGTAGAAAATCAATTACATATAGCCAAAGTGCAAAATACTTTCACTTTCGTTTGGTTTCTATATGAAAAACCAGAAATAATGTTATCGTCATTTCAAAGAACAGTTCAGTTATGTTCTAATTGAAATCTCCACATAAATTGCATGATGATAACCACTTTAGTCGTTCGTTGTATTATGCTTTCTTTTGCAAAGGCTACCAAACATGTAGTTTTCGGTGAATCATAATCTAATTGTCATTTTCACACCTATTAGATAATCTTAGCCTTCTCGGTAGCTGGTTCCGGATATCTTCAATCAGGTAATTAACTTGTACTACATCTACGTACTAATCTTATAACAGTGAATAATACGTACTAATCAATCGATAAGATTCTAAAGAGTTTACTTTATTCATGCTTAACTCATTAAAATTATTCCAAAATGATATTTAATGAAAGAAGATTGAGTTCACACTCAAGCCATTAAAAATAGTGTATAGATTTTGTGATTTATTATATTTCGGATTATTACTTATATGATAGTTATTTTAGATATGCTTCAAGCTATTCTCTACAAATAGTTCTATTCACCTCCTTTTTTATGAATGGAATATAAAAAAAATATAAATAAAAAACTTTCTAGATTTCTTTCTTTTATTGTATATATTAATAAAAAATATACATATGTCTCTCATAATTCTTAGTAGATGCCTTATACGAGATATTGTGGCGTGTGTGCACTATTCCATTATACACTAGTTTATTACTTCCCTCAAGGCTGCATAATCGAAACACTAGGTACCATAAAAGACGCGGTTGAACAATATTAGCGAGAACACTTCATCAAGGTCTCAAGGATCTGGATACGATGATCAGTGGTCTGTGGATTAGTAATTCCTTATATCAAATTATCACCGTATCTTAAATCGTCACACATTGATGAGATGTCCTCAAAAATATTATCTGGGCATTTTTTTAGTGGGGTTTTTTTATTGATGTAGGCTTGTGGATAAAAAGTAACAACACATGAAAATGGTCCGACAAACGCATGTCACAATTCTTTGTATAAGGCGTCAACTAAGAATCATTAAAAACATTAATAATCAATAATCAACATGACTATAAAGGTAGAGGAGAAAAACTAGAGCAATAATTATATTAGAAATTGCATTATATTTTTTGAATCAGACTATACATTGTAGTGTATCGTATCGGATATTAGAAAATACTACTCTATATTACATCATCTCAATAAAATTGATTACAATATATTAATTAATTATGTATCATATTACATAATACTATATAAAGTAATCACAAGTTACATCCTATTGCATCATATTTCTTAGGGATATAATATTCAATTGAATAGATATATTGTACCTAATATATCATATAATATCATATTGTATAATATAATATTACATTTTTTTTGTATAGTGTATCTACTTTAACATAATATTTAATGAGCATATTTACAACCTAACAATTTTAATTTAATACAGTTACTCTATAAATTGATTGGACTACACTAGAATCCTTACAGGAAAATAACTTTCACCCTATTATAATTTTTCAAATAAAGTAATGCATTAATTCTTCATTTTTCTTTTTTCAAGTATTGTTTTTATGTATGAGCCGATAAGGATCTCGGTATATTTTTGCGGGCTATGAGTAGTCAATTTAGTGTCTTTGTTCCATTTAGGATTGTTACCTATTTGCATTAATCATGATTTTTTTATCACCGACGTTTACAATTGGTAAAAAAAAATGTAATCATTCATTCAAATGTTTTTATATGTTTCGAGAATAAAGTTGTTTGTAAAAACATAGCCAAATCGCGTCCTTATATTGAAACATGAAATACTTCTTGAACTAAACGTCAAAAATCTATCTTGAAAGATTGTGGACGTAATTTGTAGATAATCAATTACATATAGCCAAAGTGCAAAATACTATCAGTTTCGTTTGGTTTCTAAATGAAAAGCAAGAAATAATGTTATCGTCATTTCAATGAACAGTTCATTTATGTGCTAATTGAAATCTCCACATAAATTACATGATGATAACCACTTTAGTTGTTCGTTGTATTATGCTTTCTTTTGCAACGGCTATCAAACATGTAGTTTTCGGTGAATCATAATTTAATTGTCATTTTCACACCTATTAGATAATCTTAGCCATCTCGGTAGCTTGTAGCGAATATCTTCAATCAGGTATTTAACTTGTACTATATCTAAGTACTAATCTTATAACAGTGAATAATACGTACTAATCAATCGATAAGATTCTAAAGAGTTTACTTTATTCATGCTTAACTCATTAAAATAATTCCAAAATGATATTTAATGAAAGAAGATTGAGTTCACACTCAAGCCATTAAAAATAGTGTATAGATTTTGTGATTTATTATATTCCAGATTTTTACTTATACGATAGTTATTTTAGATATGCTTCAAGCTATCATCTACAAATAGTTCTATTCACCTCCTTTTTGATGAATGGAATGTAAAAAAAACATAAATAAAATACTTTCTAGATTTCTTACTTTATTGTATATATTAATAAAAAATATACATATGTCTCTCATAATTCTTAGTAGATGCCTTATACGAGATATTGTGGCGTGTGTGCACTATTCCATTATACACTAGTTTATTACTTCCCTCAAGGCTGCATAATCGAAACACTAGGTACCATAAAAGACGCGGTAGAACAATATTAGCGAGAACACTTCATCAAGGTCTCAAGGATCTTGATACGATGATCAGTGGTCTATGGATTAGTAATTCTTTATATCAATTTATCACTGTGAGCGACCTCGGATCAGAATACGCAAACTAGAACGTATGTATATTCGTGCGGAATACAAATATACACAATCACAATGTGAATTATAGTAAAGAAGAAAGAGATAAAAGTATTCAACAGGAAATCTTGATTATATTGCTAAATCAATCTTTCATATACAAGAGGTTAACATGTACAAGTGAATGTCTCTCAAAAGCTCTCAAAATCACACGAGCAGTACCAACAAACTGACTTCAACTATGCTATTTATAAACAACTAACTACGACAATACCAAGTATAATCCGTGAATAAGAATTCACGGAATTACACCGTCCGTGAATTCAAGCATTCACGGAATGAAAATGTCGAATAGACATTCAAGGACACATCTATTGTCGAATCATTAACATTCACGGACATATCTACTGTCGAATCCTTAACATTCACGGATACAAAGACATTGACAGATCCTTATCATTCACGGACACAAAGACATTGTCGAATCCTTATCAAACACGGACAACATCTTATTCACGGATTAAACACTTAGACAAAATTAAGTATTAATCAACTTTTGTCTCTACAATCACCGTATCTAAAATCGTCACACATTGATGAGATGTCCTCTAAAATATTATCTTGCCATTTTTTAGTGGTGTTTTTTTTATTGATGTAGGCTTGTGGATAAAAAGTAACAACACGTGAAAATGGTCCGACAAACGAATGCCACGATTCTTTGTATAAGGCGTCAACTAAGAACCATTAAAAACATTAATAATCATTAATCAACATGACTATAAAGGAAGAGGAAAAAAACTAGAGCAATAATTATATTAGAAATTGCATTATGTTTTTTGTATCAGACTATACATTATAGTGTATCGTATCAGATATTAGAAAATATTACTCTATATTACATCGTCTCAATAAAATTGATTACAATATATTAATTAATTATGTATCATATTACATAATACTATATAAAGTAATCACAAGTTACATCTTATTGCATCATATTTCTTAGGGATATAATATTCATTTGAATAGATATATTATACCTAATATACCATATAATATCATATTGTATAATATAATATTATATTTTTTTGTATAGTGTATTCTATTATACTACTTTAACATAATATTTAATGAGCATATTTACAACCTAACAATTTTAATTTAATACAGTTACTATATAAATTGATTGGACTACACTAGAATCCTTACAGGAAAATAACTTTCACCCTGTTATAATTTTTCAAATAACATAATGCATTGATTCATCATTTTTTTTTCAAGTATTGTTTTTACGTATGAGCCGATAAGGATTTCTGTATATTTTTTAGGGCTATGAGTAATCAATTTAGTGTCTTTGTTCCATTTATGATTATTACCTATTTGCATTAATCATGATTTTTTTATCACCTACGTTTACAATTGGTAAAAAAAATGTAATCATTCATTCAAATATTTTTATATGTTTCGATAATAAAGTTGTTTGTAAAAACATAGTCAAATCGCGTCCTTATATTAAAACATGAAATACTTCTTGAACTAAACGTCAAAAATCTATCTTGAAAGATTGTGGAGGTAATTTGTAGAAAATCAATTACATATAGCCAAAGTGCAAAATACTTTCAGTTTCGTTTGGTTTCTATAAGAAAAGCCAGAAATAATGTTATCGTCATTTCAAAGAACAGTTCAGTTATGTTCTAGTTGAAATCTCCACATAAATTGCATGATGATAACCACTTTAGTCGTTCATTGTATTGTGCTTTCTTTTGCAACGGCTACCAAACATGTAGTTTTCGGTGAATCATAATCTAATTGTCATTGTCACACCTATTAGATAATCTTAGCCTTCTCGGTAGCTGGTTCCGGATATCTTCAAGCAGGTAATTAACTTGTACTATATCTACGTACTAATCTTATAACAATGAATAATACGTACTAATCAATCGATAAGATTCTAAAGAGTTTACTTTATTCATGCTTAACTCATTTAAATAATTCCAAAATGATATTTAATGAAAGAAGAAGCCATTAAAAATAGTATATAGATTTTGTGATTTATTATATTCCGGATTATTACTTATATGATAGTTATTTTAGATATGCTTCAAGCTATTCTATACAAATAGTTCTATTCACCTCCTTTTTTATGAATGGAATATAAAAAAAACATAAATAAAACAACTTTCTAGATTTCTTTCTTTTATTGTATATATTAACAAAAGATATACATATGACTCTCATAATTCTTAGTAGATGCCTTATACGAGATATTGTGGCATTTGTGCATTATTCCATTATTACTTCCCTCAAGGCTGCATAATGGAAACACTAGGTATCATAAAATACGCGGTAGAACAATATTAGCGAGAACACTTCATCAAGGTCTCAAGGATCTGGATACGATGATTAGTGGTGTGTGGATTATTAATTCCTTATATCAAATTATCACCGTATCTAAAATCGTCACACATTGATGAGATATCCTCAAAAATATTATCTTGCCATTTTTTAGTGGTGTTTTTTTTATTGATATAGGCTTGTGGATAAAAAGTTACATACGTGAAAATGATCCGAGAAACGCATACCACGATTCTTTGTATAAGGCGTCAACTAAGAATCATTAAAAACATTAATAATCATTAATCAACATGACTATAAAGGAAGAGGAGAAAAACTAGAGCAATAATTATATTAGAAATTGCATTATGTTTTCTGTATCAGACTATACATTATAGTATATCGTATCAGATATTAGAAAATATTACTCTATATTACATCGTCTCAATAAAATTGATTTCAATATATTAATTAATTATGTATCATATTATGTATCATATTACATAAAACTATATAAAGTAATCACAAGTTACATCCTATTGCATCATATTTCTTAGGGATATAATATTCATTTGAATAGATATATTATACCTAATATATCATATAATATCATATTGTATAATATAATATTACATTTTTTTGTATAGTGTATTCTATTATACTACTTTAACATAATATTTAATGAGCATATTTACAACCTAACAATTTTAATTTAATACAGTTACTATATAAATTGATTGGACTACACTAGATTCCTTACAGGAAAATAACTTTCACCCTATTATAGTTTTTCAAATATCGTAATGCATTGATTCATTTTTTTTTCAAGTATTATTTTTACGTATGAGCCGATAAGGATTTCTGTATATTTTTAGGGCTATGAGTAGTCAATTTAGTGTCTTTGTTCCATTTAGCATTGTTACCTGTTTGCATTAATCATGATTTTTTTATCACCGACGTTTACAATTGGTAAAAAAAATGTAATTATTTATTCAAATATTTTTATATGTTTCGATAATAAAGTTGTTTGTAAAAACATAGTCAAATCGCGTCCTTATATTAAAACATGAAGTACTTCTTGAACTAAACGTCAAAAATCTATCTTGAAAGATTGTGGACGTAATTTGTAGAAAATCAATTACATATAGCCAAAGTGCAAAATACGTTCAGTTTCGTTTGGTTTCTATATGAAAAGCCAGAAATAATGTTATCGTGATTTCAAAGAACAGTTCATTTATGTTCAAATTGAAATCTCCACATAAATTGCATGATGATAACCACTTTAGTCGTTCGTTGTATTATGGTTTCTTTTGCAACGGCTACCAAACATGTAGTTTTCGGTGAATCATAATCTAATTGTCATTTTCGCACATATTAGATAATCTTAGCCTTCTCGTTAGCTGATTCCGGATATCTTCAATCAGTTAATTAACTTGTACTCTATCTACGTACTAATCTTATAACAGTGAATAATACGTACTAATCAATCGATAAGATTCTAAAGAGTTTACTTTATTCATGCTTAACTCATTAAAATAATTCCAAAATGATATTTAATGAAAGAAGATTGAGTTCACACTCAAGCCTTTAAAAATAGTATATAGATTTTGTGATTTATTATATTCCGGATTACTACTTATATGATAGTTATTTTAGATATGCTTCAAGCTATTCTTTACAAATAGTTCTATTCACCTCCTCTTTTATGAATGGAATATAAAAAAAAAACATAAATAAAAAAAACTTTCTAGATTTCTTTCTTTTATTGTATATATTAACAAAAAATATACGTCTGACTCTCATAATTCTTAGTAGATGCCTTATACGAGATATTGTGGCATGTGTGCATTATTCCATTATTACTTCCCTCAAGGCTGCATAATCGAAACACTAGGTACCATAAAATACGCGGTAGAACAATATTAGCGAGAACACTTCATCAAGGTCTCAAGGATCTGGATACGATGATCAGTGGTCTATGGATTAGTAATTCCTTATATCAAATTATCACCGTATCTTAATCGTCACACATTGATGAGATGTCCTTAAAAATATTATTTGGCCATTTTTTAGTGGTGTTTTTTTATTGATGTAGCCTTGTGGATAAAAAGTAACAACACATGAAAATGGTCCGACAAACGCATGCCACAATTCTTTGTATTAGGCGTCAACTAAGAATCATTAAAAACATTAATAATCAATAACATGACTATAAAGGTAGAGGAGAAAAACTAGAGCAATAAATATATTAGAAATTGCATTATGTTTTTTGTATCAGACTATACATTGTAGTGTATCGTATCAGATAGTAGAAAATATTACTCTATATTACATCGTCTCAAAAAAATTAATTACAATATATTAATTAATTATGTATCATATTACATAATACTTAATAAAGTAATCACAAGTTACATCCTATTGCTTCATATTCTTTAGGGATATAATATTCATTTGAATAGATATATTACACCTAATATATCATATAATATCATATCGTATAATATAATATTACATTTTTTTGTATAGTGTATCTACTTTAACATAATATTTAATGAGCATATTTACAAACTAACAATTTTATTTTAATACAGTTACTCTATAAATTCATTGGACTACACTAGAATCCTTATAGGAAAATAACTTTTACCCTATTATAATTTTCCAAATAAAGTAATGCATTGATTCTTCATTTTTCTTTTTTAAAGTAATGTTTTTACGTATGATCCGATAAGGATTTCTGTATATTTTTGAGGGCTATGAGTAGTCAATTTAGTGTTTTTGTTCCATTTAGGATTGTTACTTGTTTGCATTAATCATGATTTTTTTATCACCGACGTTTACAATTGGTAAAAAAAATGTAATCATTCATTCAAATGTTTTTATATGTTTCGATAATAAAGTTGTTTGTAAAAACATAGTCAAATCGCGTCCTTATATTAAAACATGAAATTCGTCTTGAACTAAACGTCAAAAATCTATCTTGAAAGATTATGGACGTAATTTGTAGAAAATCAATTACATATAGCCAAAGTGCAAAATACGTTCAGTTTCGTTTGGTTTCTATATGAAAAGCCAGAAATAATGTTATCGTGATTTCAAAGAACAGTTCATTTATGTTCAAATTGAAATCTCCACATAAATTGCATGATGATAACCAATTTAGTCGTTCGTTGTATTATGGTTTCTTTTGCAACGGCTACCAAACATGTAGTTTTCGGTGAAACATAATCTAATTGTCATTTTCACACCTATTAGATAATCTTAGCCTTCTCGTTAGCTGGTTCCAGATATCTTCAATCAGGTAATTAACTTGTACTATATCTACGTACTAATCTTATAACAGTGAATAATACGTACTAATCAATCGATAAGATTCTAAAGAGTTTACTTTATTCATGCTTAACTTATTAAAATAATTCCAAAATGATATATAATGAAAGAAGATTGAGTTCACACTCAAGCCATTAAAAATAGTGTATAGATTTTGTGATTTATTATATTTCGGATTATTACTTATATGATAGTTATTTTAGATATGCTTCAAGCTATTCCTTACAAATAGTTCTATTCTACTCATTTTTTATGAATGGAATATAAAAAAAACATAAATAAAACAACTTTCTAGATTTCTTTCTTTTATTGTATATATTAACAAAAGATATACATATGACTCTCATAATTCTTAGTAGATGCCTTATACGAGATATTGTGGCATGTGTGCATTATTCCATTATTACTTCCCTCAAGGCTGCATAATCGAAACACTAGGTACCATAGAATACGCGGTAGAACAATATTAGCGAGAACACTTCATCAATGTCTCAAGAATCTGGATACGATGATCAGTGGTCTATGGATTAGTAATTCCTTATATCAAATTATCACCGTATCTTAAATCGACACACATTGATGAGATGTCCTCAAAAATATTATCTGGCCATTTTTTTAGTGGTGTTTTTTTATTGATGTAGCCTTGTGGATAAAAAGTAACAACACATGAAAATGGTCCGACAAACGCATGCCACAATTCTTTGTATAAGGCGTCAACTAAGAATCATTAAAAACATTAATAATCAATAACATGACTATAAAGGTAGAGGAGAAAAACTAGAGCAATAAATATATTAGAAATTTCATACTGTTTTTTGTATCAGACTATACATCGTAGTGTATCGTATCAGATAGTAGAAAATATTACCCTATATTACATCGTCTCAAAATAATCAATTACAATATAATAATTAATTATGTATCATATTACATAATACTTAATAAAGTAATCACAAGTTACATCCTATTGCATCATATTTCTTAGGGATATAATATTCATTTGAATAGATATATTACACCTAATATATCATATTATATCATATCGTATAATATAATATTACATTTTTTTGTATAGTGTATCTACTTTAACATAATATTTAATGAGCATATTTACAAACTAAAAATTTTATTTTAATACAGTTACTATATAAATTCATTGAACTACACTAGAATCCTTACAAGAAAATAACTTTCACCCTATTATAATTTTCCAAATAAAGTAATGCATTGATTCTTCATTTTTCTTTTTTCAAGTATTGTTTTTACGTATGAGCCGATAAGGATTTCTGTATATTTTTGAGGGCTATGAGTAGTCAATTTAGTGTTTTTGTTCCATTTAGGATTGTTACTTGTTTGCATTAATCATGATTTTTTTATCACTGACGTTTACAATTGGTAAAAAAAAATGTAATCATTCATTCAAATATTTTTATATGTTTCGATAATAAAGTTGTTTGTAAAAACATAGTCAAATCGCGTCTTTATATTAAAACATGAAATTCGTCTTGAACTAAACGTCAAAAATCTATCTTGAAAGATTATGGACGTAATTTGTAGAAAATCAATTACATATAGCCAAAGTGCAAAATACTTTCAGTTTCGTTTGGTTTCTAAATGAAAAGCCAAAAATAATATTATCGTCATTTCAAAGAACAGTTCATTTATGTTCTAATTGAAATCTCCACATAAATTGCATGATGATAACCACTTTAGTCGTTCGTTGTATTATGCTTTCTTTTGCAACGGCTACCAAACATGTAGTTTTCGGTGAAACATAATCTAATTTTCATTTTCACACCTATTAGATAATCTTAGCCTTCTCGTTAGCTGGTTCCGGATATCTTCAATCAGGTAATTAACTTGTACTATATCTACGTACTAATCTTATAACAGTGAATAATACGTACTAATCAATCGATAAGATTCTAAAGAGTTTACTTTATTCATGCTTAACTCATTAAAATAATTTCAAAATGATATATAATGAAAGAAGATTGAGTTCACACTCAAGCCATTAAAAATAGTGTATAGATTTTGTGATTTATTATATTTCGGATTATTACTTATATGATAGTTATTTTAGATATGCTTCAAGCTATTCCTTACAAATAGTTCTATTCACCTCCTTTTTTATGAATGGAATATAAAAAAAACATAAATAAAACAACTTTCTAGATTTCTTTCTTTTATTGTATATATTAACAAAAGATATACATATGACTCTCATAATTCTTAGTAGATGCCTTATACGAGATATTGTGGCATGTGTGCATTATTCCATTATTACTTCCCTCAAGGCTGCATAATCGAAACACTAGGTACCATAAAATACGCGGTAGAACAATATTAGCGAGAACACTTCATCAAAGTCTCAAGAATCTGGATACGATGATCAGTGGTCTATGGATTAGTAATTCCTTATATCAAATTATCACCGTATCTTAAATCGACACACATTGATGAGATGTCCTCAAAAATATTATCTGGCCATTTTTTTAGTGGTGTTTTTTTATTGATGTAGCCTTGTGGATAAAAAGTAACAACACATGAAAATGGTCCGACAAACGCATGCCACAATTCTTTGTATAAGGCGTCAACTAAGAATCATTAAAAACATTAATAATCAATAACATGACTATAAAGGTAGAGGAGAAAAGAGCAATAAATATATTAGAAATTGCATTATGTTTTTTGTATCAGACTATACATTGTAGTGTATCGTATCAGATAGTAGAAAATATTACTCTATATTACATCGTCTCAAAAAAATTAATTACAATATATTAATTAATTATGTATCATATTACATAATACTTAATAAAGTAATCACAAGTTACGTCCTATTGCATCATATTCCTTAGGGATATAATATTCATTTGAATAGATATATTATACCTAATATATCATATAATATCATATCGTATAATATAATATTATATTTTTTTGTATAGTGTATCTACTTTAACATAATATTTAATGAGCAAATTTACAAACTAACAATTTTATTTTAATACAGTTACTCTATAAATTCATTGGACTACACTAGAATCCTTACAGGAAAATAACTTTCACCCTATTACAATTTTCCAAATAAAGTAATGCATTGATTCTTCATTTTTCTTTTTTCAAGTATTGTTTTTACGTATGAGCCGATAAGGATTTCTGTATATTTTTGAGGGCTATGAGTAGTCAATTTAGTATTTTTGTTCCATTTAGGATTGTTACTTGTTTGCATTAATCATGATTTTTTTATCACCGACGTTTACAATTGGTAAAAAAAATGTAATCATTCATTCAAATGTTTTTATATGTTTCGATAATAAAGTTGTTTGTAAAAACATAGTCAAATCGCGTCCTTATATTAAAACATGAAATTCGTCTTGAACTAAACGTCAAAAATCTATCTTGAAAGATTATGGACGTAATTTGTAGAAAATCAATTACATATAGCCAAAGTGCAAAATACTTTCAGTTTCGTTTGGTTTCTAAATGAAAAGCCAGAAATAATATTATCGTTATTTCAAAGAACAGTTCATTTATGTTCTAATTGAAATCTCCACATAAATTGCATGATGATAACCACTTTAGTCGTTCGTTGTATTATGCTTTCTTTTGCAACGGCTACCAAACATGTAGTTTTCGGTGAAACATAATCTAATTGTCATTTTCACACCTATTAGATAATCTTAGCCTTCTCGTTAGCTGGTTCCGGATATCTTCAATCAGGTAATTAACTTGTACTATATCTACGTACTAATCTTATAACAGTGAATAATACGTACTAATCAATCGATAAGATTCTAAAGAGTTTACTTTATTCATGCTTAACTCATTAAAATAATTCCAAAATGATATATAATGAAAGAAGATTGAGTTCACACTCAAGCCATTAAAAATAGTGTATAGATTTTGTGATTTAATATATTTCAGATTATTACTTATATGATAGTTATTTTAGATATGCTTCAAGCTATTCCTTACAAATAGTTCTATTCACCTCCTTTTTTATGAATGGAATATAAAAAAAACATAAATAAAACAACTTTCTAGATTTCTTTCTTTTATTGTATATATTAACAAAAGATATACATATGACTCTCATAATTCTTAGTAGATGCCTTATACGAGATATTGTGGCATGTGTGCATTATTCCATTATTACTTCCCTCAAGGCTGCATAATCGAAACACTAGGTACCATAAAATACGCGGTAGAACAATATTAGCGAGAACACTTCATCAAAGTCTCAAGAATCTGGATACGATGATCAGTGGTCTATGGATTAATATTTCCTTATATCAAATTATCACCGTATCTTAAATCGACACACATTGATGAGATGTCCTCAAAAATATTATCTGGCCATTTTTTTAGTGGTGTTTTTTTTATTGATGTAGCCTTGTGGATAAAAAGTAACAACACATGAAAATGGTCCGACAAACGCATGCCACAATTCTTTGTATAAGACGTCAATTAATAATCATTAAAAACATTAATAATCAATAATCAACATGACTATAAAGGTAGAGGAGAAAAACTAGAGCAATAATTATATTAGAAATTGCGTTATGTTTTTTATATCAGACTATACATTGTAATGTATCGTATCAGATATTAGAAAATATTACACAATATTACATCGTCTCAATAAAATTGATTACAATATATTAATTAATTATAAAGCATATTACATAATACTATATAAAGTAATCACAAGTTACATCCTATTGCATCATATTTCTTAGGGATATAATATTCATTTGAATAGATATATTATACTTAATATATCATATAATATCATATTGTATAATATAATATTATATTTTTTTGTATAGTGTATCTACTTTAACATAATATTTAATGAGCATATTTACAACCTAACAGTTTTAATTTAATACAGTTACTCTATAAATTGATTGGACTACACTAGAATCCAAACAGAAAAAAACTTTCACCCTATTATAATTTTTCAAATAAAGTAAAGCATTGATTCTTCATTTTTCTTTTTTCAAATATTGTTTTTACGTATGAGCCGATAAGGATTTCTGTATATTTTTGAGGGCTATGAGTAGTCAATTCAGTGTCTTTGTTCCATTTAGGATCGTTACCTATTTGCATTAATCATGATTTTTTTTATCACCGACGTTTACAATTGGTAAAAAAATGTAATCATTCATTCAAATGTTTTTATATGTTTCGATAATAAAGTTGTTTTTTAAAAACATAGTCAAATCGCATCCTTATATTAAAATATGAAATACTTCTTGAACTAAACGTCAAAAATCTATCTTGAAAGATTATGGATGTAATTTGTAGAAAATCAATTACATATAGCCAAAGTACAAAATACTTTCAGTTTCGTTTGGTTTCTAAATGAAAAGCCAGAAATAATATTATCGTCATTTCAAAGAACAGTTCATTTATGTTCTAATTGAAATCTCCACATAAATTGCATGATGATAACCACTTTAGTCGTTCGTTGTATTATGCTTTCTTTTGCAACGGCTACCAAACATGTAGTTTTCGGTGAATCATAATCTAATTGTCATTTTCACACCTATTAGATAATCTTAGCCTTCTCGGTAGATGGTTCCGGATATCTTCAATCAGGTAATTAACTTGTACTATATCTACGTACTAATCTTATAACAGTGAATAATACGTACTAATCAATCGATAAGATTCTAAAGAGTTTACTTTATTCATGCTTAACTCATTAAAATAATTCCAAAATGATATATAATGAAAGAAGATTGAGTTCACACTCAAGCCATTAAAAATAGTGTATACATTTTGTGATTTATTATATTCCCGATTTTTACTTATATGATAGTTATTTTAGATATGCTTCAAGCTATTCTCTACAAATAGTTCTATTCACCTCCTTTTTTATGAATGGAATAAAAAAAAACATAAATAAAAAACTTTCTAGATTTCTTCTTTTATTGTATATATTAACAAAAAATATACATATGTCTCTCATAATTCTTAGTAGATGCCTTATACGAGATATTGTGGCATGTGTACGTTATTCCATTATTACTTCCCTCAAGTCTGCATAATCGAAACACTAGGTACCATAAAAGACGCGGTAGAACAATATTAGTGAGAACACTTCATCAAAGTCTCAAGGATCTGGATACGATGATCAGTGGTCTGTGGATTATTAATTCCTTATATCAAATTGTCACCGTATCTTAAATCGACACACATTGATGAGATGTCCTCAAAAATATTATCTGGCCATTTTTTTAGTGGTGTTTTTTTATTGATGTACCCTTGTGGATAAAAAGTAACAACAACATGAAAATGGTCCGACAAACGCATGCCACAATTCTTTGTATAAGGCGTCAAATAATAATCATTAAAAACATTAATAATCAATAATCAACATGACTATAAAGGTAGAGGAGAAAAACTAGAGCAATAATTATATTAGAAATTGCGTTATGTTTTTTATATCAGACTATACATTGTAATGTATCGTATCAGATATTAGAAAATATTACTCAATATTATATCGTCTCAATAAAATTGATTACAATATATTAATTAATTATAAAGCATATTACATAATACTATATAAAGTAATCACAAGTTACATCCTATTGCATCATATTTCTTAGGGATATAATATTCATTTGAATAGATATATTATACTTAATATATCATATAATATCATATTGTATAATATAATATTATATTTTTTTGTATAGTGTATCTACTTTAACATAATATTTAATGAGCATATTTACAACCTAACAGTTTTAATTTAATACAGTTACTCTATAAATTGATTGGACTACACTAGAATCCAAACAGAAAAAAAACTTTCACCCTATTATAATTTTTCAAATAAAGTAAAGCATTGATTCTTCATTTTTCTTTTTTCAAATATTGTTTTTACGTATGAGCCGATAAGGATTTCTGTATATTTTTGAGGGCTATGAGTAGTCAATTTAGTGTCTTTGTTCCATTTAGGATCGTTACCTATTTGCATTAATCATGATTTTTTTATCACCGACGTTTACAATCGGTAAAAAAATGTAATCATTCATTCAAATGTTTTTATATGTTTCGATAATAAAGTTGTTTTTTAAAAACATAGTCAAATCGCATCCTTATATTAAAATATAAAATACTTCTTGAACTAAACGTCAAAAATCTATCTTGAAAGATTATGGATGTAATTTGTAGAAAATCAATTACATATAGCCAAAGTGCAAAATACTTTCAGTTTCGTTTGGTTTCTAAATGAAAAGCCAGAAATAATATTATCGTCATTTCAAAGAACAGTTCATTTATGTTCTAATTGAAATCTCCACATAAATTGCATGATGATAACCACTTTAGTCGTTCGTTGTATTATGCTTTCTTTTGCAACGGCTACCAAACATGTAGTTTTCGGTGAATCATAATCTAATTGTCATTTTCACACCTATTAGATAATCTTAGCCTTCTCGGTAGATGGTTCCGGATCTCTTCAATCAGGTAATTAACTTGTACTATATCTACGTACTAATCTTATAACAGTGAATAATACGTACTAATCAATCGATAAGATTCTAAAAAGTTTACTTTATTCATGCTTAACTCATTAAAATAATTCCAAAATGATATATAATGAAAGAAGATTGAGTTCACACTCAAGCCATTAAAAATAGTGTATACATTTTGTGATTTATTATATTCCGGATTTTTACTTATATGATAGTTATTTTAGATATGCTTCAAGCTATTCTCTACAAATAGTTCTATTCACCTCCTTTTTTATGAATGGAATAAAAAAAAACATAAATAAAAAACTTTCTAGATTTCTTTCTTTTATTGTATATATTAACAAAAAATATACATATGTCTCTCATAATTCTTAGTAGATGCCTTATACGAGATATTGTGGCATGTGTACGTTATTCCATTATTACTACCCTCAAGGCAGCATAATCGAAACACTAGGTACCATAAAAGACGCGGTAGAACAATATTAGCGAGAACACTTCATCAAAGTCTCAAGAATCTGGATACGATGATCAGTGGTCTATGGATTAGTAATTCCTTATATCAAATTATCACCGTATCTTAAATCGACACACATTGATGAGATGTCCTCAAAAATATTATCTGGCCATTTTTTTAGTGGTGTTTTTTATTGATGTACCCTTGTGGATAAAACGTAACAACAACATGAAAATGGTCCGACAAACGCATGCCACAATTCTTTGTATTAGGCGTCAACTAAGAATCATTAAAAACATTAATAATCAATAATCAACATGACTATAAAAGTAGAGGAGAAAAACTAGAGCAATAATTGTATTAGAAATTGCGTTATATTTTTTATATCAGACTATACATTGTAGTGTATCGTATCAGATATTAGAAAATATTACTCTATATTACATCGTCTCAATAAAATTGATTACAATATATTAATTAATTATGTATCATATTACATAATACTATATAAAGTAATCACAAGTTACATCCTATTGCATCATATTACTTAGTGATATAATATTCATTTGAATAGATATATTATACCTAATATATCATATAATATCATATTGTATAATATAATATTATATTTTTTTGTATAGTGTATCTACTTTAAAATAATATTTAATGAGCATATTTACAACCTTAATTTTAATTTAATACAGTTACTCTATAAATTGATTGGACTACACTAGAATCCTTACAAAAAAATAACTTTCACCCTATTATAATTTTTCAAATAAAGTAATGCATTGATTCTTCATTTTTCTTTTTTCAAGTATTGTTTTTACGTATGAGCCGATAAGGATTTCTGTATATTTTTGAGGGCTATGAGTAGTCAATTTAGTGTCTTTGTTCCATTTAGGATCGTTACCTATTTGCATTAATCATGATTTTTTTATCACCGACGTTTACAATTGGTAAAAAAATGTAATCATTCATTCAAATGTTTTTATATGTTTCGATAATAAAGTTGTTTGTAAAAACATAGTCAAATCGCATCCTTATATTAAAATATGAAATACTTCTTGAACTAAACGTCAAAAATCTATCTTGAAAGATTATGGATGTAATTTGTAGAATATCAATTACATATAGCCAAAGTGCAAAATACTTTCAGTTTCGTTTGGTTTCTAAATGAAAAGCCAGAAATAATATTATCGTCATTTCAAAGAAAGATCATTTATGTTCTAATTGAAATCTCCACATAAATTGCATGATGATAACCACTTTAGTCGTTCGTTGTATTATGCTTTCTTTTGCAACGGCTACCAAACATGTAGTTTTCGGTGAATCATAATCTAATTGTCATTTTCTCACCTATTAGATAATCTTAGCCTTCTCGGTAGATGGTTCCGGATATCTTCAATCGGGTAATTAACTTGTACTATATCTACGTACTAATCTTATAACAGTGAATAATACGTACTAATCAATCGATAAGATTCTAAAGAGTTTACTTTATTCATACTTAACTCATTAAAATAATTCCAAAATGATATATAATGAAAGAAGATTGAGTTTACACTCAAGCCATTAAAAATAGTGTATACATTTTGTGATTTATTATATTCCGGATTTTTACTTATATGATATTTATTTTAGATACGCTTCAAGCTATTCTCTACAAATAGTTCTATTCACCTCCTTTTTTATGAATGGAATAAAAAAAAAACATAAATAAAAAACTTTCTAGATTTCTTTCTTTCATTGTATATATTTAAAAAAAATATACATATGTCTCTCATAATTCTTAGTAGATGCCTTATACGAGATATTGTGGCATGTGTGCGTTATTCCATTATTACTTCCCTCAAGGCTGCATAATCGAAACACTAGGTACCATAAAAGACGCGGTAGAACAATATTAGCGAGAACACTTCATCAAAGTCTCAAGAATCTGGATACGATGATCAGTGGTCTATGGATTAGTAATTCCTTATATCAAATTATCACCGTATCTTAAATCGACACACATTGATGAGATGTCCTCAAAAATATTGTCTGGCCATTTTTTTAGTGGTGTTTTTTATTGATGTACCCTTGTGGATAAAAAGTAACAACAACATGAAAATGGTCCGACAAACGCATGCCACAATTCTTTGTATAAAGCGTCAAATAAGAATCATTGAAAACATTAATAATCAATAATCAACATGACTATAAAGGTAGAGGAGAAAAACTAGAGCAATAATTATATTAGAAATTGCGTTATGTTTTTTATATCAGACTATACATTGTAATGTATCGTATCAGATATTAGAAAATATTACTCAATATTACATCCTCTCAATAAAATTGATTACAATGTATTAATTAATTATAAAGCATATTACATAATACTATATAAAGTAATCACAAGTTACATCCTATTGCATCATATTTCTTAGGGATATAATATTCATTTGAATAGATATATTATACCTAATATATCATATAATATCATATTGTATAATATAATATTATATTTTTTTGTATAGTGTATCTACTTTAACATAATATTTAATGAGCATATTTACAACCTAACAGTTTTAATTTAATACAGTTACTCTATAAATTGATTGGACTACACTAGAATCCAAACAGAAAAATAACTTTCAGCCTATTATAATTTTTCAAATAAAGTAAAGCATTGATTCTTCATTTTTCTTTTTTCAAATATTGTTTTTACGTATGAGACGATAAGGATTTCTGTATATTTTTGAGGGCTATGAGTAGTCAATTTAGTGTCTTTGTTCCATTTAGGATTGTTACCTATTTGCATTAATCATGATTTTTTTATCACCGACGTTTACAATTGGTAAAAAAATGTAATCATTCATTCAAATGTTTTTATATGTTTCGATACTAAAGCTGTTTGTAAAAACATAGTCAAATCGCGTCCTTATATTGAAACATGAATTACTTCTTGAACTAAATGTCAAAAATCTATCTTGAAAGATTGTGGAGGTAATTTTTAGATAATCAATTACGTATAGCCAAAGTGCAAAATACTTTCAGTTTCATTTGGTTTCTAAATGAAAAGCCAGAAATAATGTTATCGTCATTTCAAAGAACAGTTCATTTATGTTCTAATTGAAATCTCCACATAAATTGCATGATGATAACCACTTTAGTCGTTCGTTGTATTATGCTTTCTTTTGCAACGGCTACCAAACATGTAGTTTTCGGTGAATCATAATCTAATTTTCATTTTCACACCTATTAGATAATCTTAGTCTTCTCGGTAGCTGGTTCCGGATATCTTCAATCAGGTAATTAACTTGTACTATATCTACGTACTAATCTTATAACAGTGAATAATACGTACTAATCAATCGATAAGATTCTAAAGAGTTTACTTTATTTATGCTTAACTCATTAAAATAATTCCAAAATGATATATAATGAAAGAAGATTGAGTTCACACTCAAGCCATTAAAAATAGTGTATACATTTTGGGATTTATTATATTCCGGATTTTTACTTATATGATAGTTATTTTAGATATGCTTCAAGCTATTCTCTACAAATAGTTCTATTCACCTCCTTTTATATGAATGGAATAAAAAAAAAACATAAAAAAAAAACTTTCTAGATTTCTTTCTTTTATTGTATATATTAACAAAAAATATACATATGTCTCTCATAATTCTTAGTAGATGCCTTATACGAGATATTGTGGCATGTGTACGTTATTCCATTATTACTTCCCTCAAGGCAGCATAATCGAAACACTAGGTACCATAAAAGACGCGGTAGAACAATATTAGCGAGAACACTTCATCAAAGTCTCAAGAATCTGGATACGATGATCAGTGGTCTATGGATTAGTAATTCCTTATATCAAATTATCACCGTATCTTAAATCGACACACATTGATGAGATGTCCTCAAAAATATTATCTGGCCATTTTTTTAGTGGTGTTTTTTTATTGATGTACCCTTGTGGATAAAAAGTAACAACAACATGAAAATGGTCCGACAAACGCATGCCACAATTCTTTGTATAAGGCGTCAAATAAGAATCATTAAAAACATTAATAATCAATAATCAACATGACTATAAAGGTAGAGGAGAAAAACTAGAGCAATAATTATATTAGAAATTACGTTATGTTTTTTATATCAGACTATACATTGTAATGTATCGTATCAGATATTAGAAAATATTACTCAATATTACATCCTCTCAATAAAATTGATTACAATATATTAATTAATTATAAAGCATATTACATAATACTATATAAAGTAATCACAAGTTACATCCTATTGCATCATATTTCTTAGGGATATAATATTCATTTGAATAGATATATTATACCTAATATATCATATAATATCATATTGTATAATATAATATTATATTTTTTTGTATAGTGTATCTACTTTAACATAATATTTAATGAGCATATTTACAACCTAACAGTTTTAATTTAATACAGTTACTCTATAAATTGATTGGACTACACTAGAATCCAAACAAAAAAATAACTTTCAGCCTATTATAATTTTTCAAATAAAGTAAAGCATTGATTCTTCATTTTTCTTTTTTCAAGTATTGTTTTTACGTATGAGCCGATAAGGATTTCTGTATATTTTTGAGGGCTATGAGTAGTCAATTTAGTGTCTTTGTTCCATTTAGGATTGTTACCTATTTGCATTAATCATGATTTTTTTATCACCGACGTTTACAATTGGTAAAAAAATGTAATCATTCATTCAAATGTTTTTATATGTTTCGATACTAAAGCTGTTTGTAAAAACATAGTCAAATCGCGTCCTTATATTAAAACATGAATTACTTCTTGAACTAAATGTCAAAAATCTATCTTGAAAGATTGTGGAGGTAATTTTTAGATAATCAATTACGTATAGCCAAAGTGCAAAATACTTTCAGTTTCATTTGGTTTCTAAATGAAAAGCCAGAAATAATGTTATCGTCATTTCAAAGAACAGTTCATTTATGTTCTAATTGAAATCTCCACATAAATTGCATGATGATAACCACTTTAGTCGTTCGTTGTATTATGCTTTCTTTTGCAACGGCTACCAAACTTGTAGTTTTCGGTGAATCATAATCTAATTTTCATTTTCACACCTATTAGATAATCTTAGTCTTCTCGGTAGCTGGTTCCGGATATCTTCAATCAGGTAATTAACTTGTACTATATCTACGTACTAATCTTATAACAGTGAATAATACGTACTAATCAATCGATAAGATTCTAAAGAGTTTACTTTATTTATGCTTAACTCATTAAAATAATTCCAAAATGATATATAATGAAAGAAGATTGAGTTCACACTCAAGCCATTAAAAATAGTGTATACATTTTGTGATTTATTATATTCCGGATTTTTAGTTATATGATAGTTATTTTAGATATGCTTCAAGCTATTCTCTACAAATAGTTCTATTCACCTCCTTTTTTATGAATGGAATAAAAAAAAACATAAATAAAAAACTTTCTAGATTTCTTTCTTTTATTGTATATATTAACAAAAAATATACATATGTCTCTCATAATTCTTAGTAGATGCCTTATACGAGATACTGTGGCATGTGTACGTTATTCCATTATTACTACCCTCAAGGCAGCATAATCGAAACACTAGGTACCATAAAAGACGCGGTAGAACAATATTAGCGAGAACACTTCATCAAAGTCTCAAGAATCTGGATACGATGATCAGTGGTCTATGGATTAGTAATTCCTTATATCAAATTATCACCGTATCTTAAATCGACACACATTGATGAGATGTCCTCAAAAATATTATCTGGCCATTTTTTTAGTGGTGTTTTTTTATTGATGTACCCTTGTGGATAAAAAGTAACAACAACATGAAAATGGTCCGACAAACGCATGCCACAATTCTTTGTATAAAGCGTCAAATAAGAATCATTGAAAACATTAATAATCAATAATCAACATGACTATAAAGGTAGAGGAGAAAAACTAGAGCAATAATTATATTAGAAATTGCGTTATGTTTTTTATATCAGACTATACATTGTAATGTATCGTATCAGATATTAGAAAATATTACTCAATATTACATCGTCTCAATAAAATTGATTACAATGTATTAATTAATTATAAAGCATATTACATAATACTATATAAAGTAATCACAAGTTACATCCTATTGCATCATATTTCTTAGGGATATAATATTCATTTGAATAGATATATTATACCTAATATATCATATAATATCATATTGTATAATATAATATTATATTTTTTTGTATAGTGTATCTACTTTAACATAATATTTAATGAGCATATTTACAACCTAACAGTTTTAATTTAATACAGTTACTCTATAAATTGATTGGACTACACTAGAATCCAAACAGAAAAATAACTTTCAGCCTATTATAATTTTTCAAATAAAGTAAAGCATTGATTCTTCATTTTTCTTTTTTCAAGTATTGTTTTTACGTATGAGACGATAAGGATTTCTGTATATTTTTGAGGGCTATGAGTAGTCAATTTAGTGTCTTTGTTCCATTTAGGATTGTTACCTATTTGCATTAATCATGATTTTTTTATCACCGACGTTTACAATTGGTAAAAAAATGTAATCATTCATTCAAATGTTTTTATATGTTTCGATACTAAAGCTGTTTGTAAAAACATAGTCAAATCGCGTCCTTATATTAAAACATGAATTACTTCTTGAACTAAATGTCAAAAATCTATCTTGAAAGATTGTGGAGGTAATTTTTAGATAATCAATTACGTATAGCCAAAGTGCAAAATACTTTCAGTTTCATTTGGTTTCTAAATGAAAAGCCAGAAATAATGTTATCGTCATTTCAAAGAACAGTTCATTTATGTTCTAATTGAAATCTCCACATAAATTGCATGATGATAACCACTTTAGTCGTTCGTTGTATTATGCTTTCTTTTGCAACGGCTACCAAACATGTAGTTTTCGGTGAATCATAATCTAATTTTCATTTTCACACCTATTAGATAATCTTAGTCTTCTCGGTAGCTGGTTCCGGATATCTTCAATCAGGTAATTAACTTGTACTATATCTACGTACTAATCTTATAACAGTGAATAATACGTACTAATCAATCGATAAGATTCTAAAGAGTTTACTTTATTTATGCTTAACTCATTAAAATAATTCCAAAATGATATATAATGAAAGAAGATTGAGTTCACACTCAAGCCATTAAAAATAGTGTATACATTTTGGGATTTATTATATTCCGGATTTTTACTTATATGATAGTTATTTTAGATATGCTTCAAGCTATTCTCTACAAATAGTTCTATTCACCTCCTTTTTTATGAATGGAATAAAAAAAAAACATAAAAAAAAAACTTTCTAGATTTCTTTCTTTTATTGTATATATTAACAAAAAATATACATATGTCTCTCATAATTCTTAGTAGATGCCTTATACGAGATATTGTGGCATGTGTACGTTATTCCATTATTACTTCCCTCAAGGCTGCATAATCGAAACACTAGGTACCATAAAAGACGCGGTAGAACAATATTAGCGAGAACACTTCATCAAAGTCTCAAGAATCTGGATACGATGATCAGTGGTCTATGGATTAGTAATTCCTTATATCAAATTATCACCGTATCTTAAATCGACACACATTGATGAGATGTCCTCAAAAATATTATCTGGCCATTTTTTTAGTGGTGTTTTTTTATTGATGTACCCTTGTGGATAAAAAGTAACAACAACATGAAAATGGTCCGACAAACGCATGCCACAATTCTTTGTATAAGGCGTCAAATAAGAATCATTAAAAACATTAATAATCAATAATCAACATGACTATAAAGGTAGAGGAGAAAAACTAGAGCAATAATTATATTAGAAATTGCGTTATGTTTTTTATATCAGACTATACATTGTAATGTATCGTATCAGATATTAGAAAATATTACTCAATATTACATCCTCTCAATAAAATTGATTACAATATATTAATTAATTATAAAGCATATTACATAATACTATATAAAGTAACCACAAGTTACATCCTATTGCATCATATTTCTTAGGGATATAATATTCATTTGAATAGATATATTATACCTAATATATCATATAATATCATATTGTATAATATAATATTATATTTTTTTGTATAGTGTATCTACTTTAACATAATATTTAATGAGCATATTTACAACCTAACAGTTTTAATTTAATACAGTTACTCTATAAATTGATTGGACTACACTAGAATCCAAACAAAAAAATAACTTTCAGCCTATTATAATTTTTCAAATAAAGTAAAGCATTGATTCTTCATTTTTCTTTTTTCAAGTATTGTTTTTACGTATGAGCCGATAAGGATTTCTGTATATTTTTGAGGGCTATGAGTAGTCAATTTAGTGTCTTTTTTCCATTTAGGATTGTTACCTATTTGCATTAATCATGATTTTTTTATCACCGACGTTTACAATTGGTAAAAAAATGTAATCATTCATTCAAATGTTTTTATATGTTTCGATACTAAAGCTGTTTGTAAAAACATAGTCAAATCGCGTCCTTATATTAAAACATGAATTACTTCTTGAACTAAATGTCAAAAATCTATCTTGAAAGATTGTGGAGGTAATTTTTAGATAATCAATTACGTATAGCCAAAGTGCAAAATACTTTCAGTTTCATTTGGTTTCTAAATGAAAAGCCAGAAATAATGTTATCGTCATTTCAAAGAACAGTTCATTTATGTTCTAATTGAAATCTCCACATAAATTGCATGATGATAACCACTTTAGTCGTTCGTTGTATTATGCTTTCTTTTGCAACGGCTACCAAACATGTAGTTTTCGGTGAATCATAATCTAATTTTCATTTTCACACCTATTAGATAATCTTAGTCTTCTCGGTAGCTGGTTCCGGATATCTTCAATCAGGTAATTAACTTGTACTATATCTACGTACTAATCTTATAACAGTGAATAATACGTACTAATCAATCGATAAGATTCTAAAGAGTTTACTTTATTTATGCTTAACTCATTAAAATAATTCCAAAATGATATATAATGAAAGAAGATTGAGTTCACACTCAAGTCATTAAAAATAGTGTATACATTTTGTGATTTATTATATTCCGGATTTTTAGTTATATGATAGTTATTTTAGATATGCTTCAAGCTATTCTCTACAAATAGTTCTATTCACCTCCTTTTTTATGAATGCAATAAAAAAAAACATAAATAAAAAACTTTCTAGATTTCTTTCTTTTATTGTATATATTAACAAAAAATATACATATGTCTCTCATAATTCTTAGTAGATGCCTTATACGAGATATTGTGGCATGTGTACGTTATTCCATTATTACTACCCTCAAGGCAGCATAATCGAAACACTAGGTACCATAAAAGACGCGGTAGAACAATATTAGCGAGAACACTTCATCAAAGTCTCAAGAATCTGGATACGATGATCAGTGGTCTATGGATTAGTAATTCCTTATATCAAATTATCACCGTATCTTAAATCGACACACATTGATGAGATGTCCTCAAAAATATTATCTGGCCATTTTTTTAGTGGTGTTTTTTATTGATGTACCCTTGTGGATAAAAAGTAACAACAACATGAAAATGGTCCGACAAACGCATGCCACAATTCTTTGTATAAAGCGTCAAATAAGAATCATTGAAAACATTAATAATCAATAATCAACATGACTATAAAGGTAGAGGAGAAAAACTAGAGCAATAATTATATTAGAAATTGCGTTATGTTTTTTATATCAGACTATACATTGTAATGTATCGTATCAGATATTAGAAAATATTACTCAATATTACATCCTCTCAATAAAATTGATTACAATGTATTAATTAATTATAAAGCATATTACATAATACTATATAATGTAATCACAAGTTACATCCTATTGCATCATATTTCTTAGGGATATAATATTCATTTGAATAGATATATTATACCTAATATATCATATAATATCATATTGTATAATATAATATTATATTTTTTTGTATAGTGTATCTACTTTAACATAATATTTAATGAGCATATTTACAACCTAACAGTTTTAATTTAATACAGTTACTCTATAAATTGATTGGACTACACTAGAATCCAAACAGAAAAATAACTTTCAGCCTATTATAATTTTTCAAATAAAGTAAAGCATTGATTCTTCATTTTTCTTTTTTCAAGTATTGTTTTTACGTATGAGCCGATAAGGATTTCTGTATATTTTTGAGGGCTATGAGTAGTCAATTTAGTGTCTTTGTTCCATTTAGGATTGTTACCTATTTGCATTAATCATGATTTTTTTATCACCGACGTTTACAATTGGTAAAAAAATGTAATCATTCATTCAAATGTTTTTATATGTTTCGATACTAAAGCTGTTTGTAAAAACATAGTCAAATCGCGTCCTTATATTAAAACATGAATTACTTCTTGAACTAAATGTCAAAAATCTATCTTGAAAGATTGTGGAGGTAATTTTTAGATAATCAATTACGTATAGCCAAAGTGCAAAATACTTTCAGTTTCATTTGGTTTCTAAATGAAAAGCCAGAAATAATGTTATCGTCATTTCAAAGAACAGTTCATTTATGTTCTAATTGAAATCTCCACATAAATTGCATGATGATAACCACTTTAGTCGTTCGTTGTATTATGCTTTCTTTTGCAACGGCTACCAAACATGTAGTTTTCGGTGAATCATAATCTAATTTTCATTTTCACACCTATTAGATAATCTTAGTCTTCTCGGTAGCTGGTTCCGGATATCTTCAATCAGGTAATTAACTTGTACTATATCTACGTACTAATCTTATAACAGTGAATAATACGTACTAATCAATCGATAAGATTCTAAAGAGTTTACTTTATTTATGCTTAACTCATTAAAATAATTCCAAAATGATATATAATGAAAGAAGATTGAGTTCACACTCAAGCCATTAAAAATAGTGTATACATTTTGTGATTTATTATATTCCGGATTTTTACTTATATGATAGTTATTTTAGATATGCTTCAAGCTATTCTCTACAAATAGTTCTATTCACCTCCTTTTTTATGAATGGAATAAAAAAAAAACATAAAAAAAAAACTTTCTAGATTTCTTTCTTTTATTGTATATATTAACAAAAAATATACATATGTCTCTCATAATTCTTAGTAGATGCCTTATACGAGATATTGTGGCATGTGTACGTTATTCCATTATTACTTCCCTCAAGGCTGCATAATCGAAACACTAGGTACCATAAAAGACGCGGTAGAACAATATTAGCGAGAACACTTCATCAAAGTCTCAAGAATCTGGATACGATGATCAGTGGTCTATGGATTAGTAATTCCTTATATCAAATTATCACCGTATCTTAAATCGACACACATTGATGAGATGTCCTCAAAAATATTATCTGGCCATTTTTTTAGTGGTGTTTTTTTATTGATGTACCCTTGTGGATAAAAAGTAACAACAACATGAAAATGGTCCGACAAACGCATGCCACAATTCTTTGTATAAGGCGTCAAATAAGAATCATTAAAAACATTAATAATCAATAATCAACATGACTATAAAGGTAGAGGAGAAAAACTAGAGCAATAATTATATTAGAAATTGCGTTATGTTTTTTATATCAGACTATACATTGTAATGTATCGTATCAGATATTAGAAAATATTACTCAATATTACATCCTCTCAATAAAAATGATTACAATATATTAATTAATTATAAAGCATATTACATAATACTATATAAAGTAATCACAAGTTACATCCTATTGCATCATATTTCTTAGGGATATAATATTCATTTGAATAGATATATTATACCTAATATATCATATAATATCATATTGTATAATATAATATTATATTTTTTTGTATAGTGTATCTACTTTAACATAATATTTAATGAGCATATTTACAACCTAACAGTTTTAATTTAATACAGTTACTCTATAAATTGATTGGACTACACTAGAATCCAAACAGAAAAATAACTTTCAGCCTATTATAATTTTTCAAATAAAGTAAAGCATTGATTCTTCATTTTTCTTTTTTCAAGTATTGTTTTTACGTATGAGCCGGAAAGGATTTCTGTATATTTTTGAGGGCTATGAGTAGTCAATTTAGTGTCTTTGTTCCATTTAGGATTGTTACCTATTTGCATTAATCATGATTTTTTTATCACCGACGTTTACAATTGGTAAAAAAATGTAATCATTCATTCAAATGTTTTTATATGTTTCGATACTAAAGCTGTTTGTAAAAACATAGTCAAATCGCGTCCTTATATTAAAACATGAATTACTTCTTGAACTAAATGTCAAAAATCTATCTTGAAAGATTGTGGAGGTAATTTTTAGATAATCAATTACGTATAGCCAAAGTGCAAAATACTTTCAGTTTCATTTGGTTTCTAAATGAAAAGCCAGAAATAATGTTATCGTCATTTCAAAGAACAGTTCATTTATGTTCTAATTGAAATCTCCACATAAATTGCATGATGATAACCACTTTAGTCGTTCGTTGTATTATGCTTTCTTTTGCAACGGCTACCAAACATGTAGTTTTCGGTGAATCATAATCTAATTTTCATTTTCACACCTATTAGATAATCTTAGTCTTCTCGGTAGCTGGTTCCGGATATCTTCAATCAGGTAATTAACTTGTACTATATCTACGTACTAATCTTATAACAGTGAATAATACGTACTAATCAATCGATAAGATTCTAAAGAGTTTACTTTATTTATGCTTAACTCATTAAAATAATTCCAAAATGATATATAATGAAAGAAGATTGAGTTCACACTCAAGCCATTAAAAATAGTGTATACATTTTGTGATTTATTATATTCCGGATTTTTACTTATATGATAGTTATTTTAGATATGCTTCAAGCTATTCTCTACAAATAGTTCTATTCACCTCCTTTTTTATGAATGGAATAAAAAAAAACATAAATAAAAAACTTTCTAGATTTCTTTCTTTTATTGTATATATTAACAAAAAATATACATATGTCTCTCATAATTCTTAGTAGATGCCTTATACGAGATATTGGGCATGTGTACGTTATTCCATTATTACTTCCCTCAAGGCAGCATAATCGAAACACTAGGTACCATAAAAGACGCGGTAGAACAATATTAGCGAGAACACTTCATCAAAGTCTCAAGAATCTGGATACGATGATCAGTGGTCTATGGATTAGTAATTCCTTATATCAAATTATCACCGTATCTTAAATCGACACACATTGATGAGATGTCCTCAAAAATATTATCTGGCCATTTTTTTAGTGGTGTTTTTTATTGATGTACCCTTGTGGATAAAACGTAACAACAACATGAAAATGGTCCGACAAACGCATGCCACAATTCTTTGTATAAAGCGTCAAATAAGAATCATTAAAAACATTAATAATCAATAATCAACATGACTATAAAGGTAGAGGAGAAAAACTAGAGCAATAATTATATTAGAAATTGCGTTATGTTTTTTATATCAGACTATACATTGTAATGTATCGTATCAGATATTAGAAAATATTACTCAATATTACATCGTCTCAATAAAATTGATTACAATATATTAATTAATTATAAAGCATATTACATAATACTATATAAAGTAATCACAAGTTACATCCTATTGCATCATATTTCTTAGGGATATAATATTCATTTGAATAGATATATTATACCTAATATATCATATAATATCATATTGTATAATATAATATTATATTTTTTTGTATAGTGTATCTACTTTAACATAATATTTAATGAGCATATTTACAACCTAACAGTTTTAATTTAATATAGTTACTCTATAAATTGATTGGACTACACTAGAATCCAAACAGAAAAATAACTTTCAGCCTATTATAATTTTTCAAATAAAGTAAAGCATTGATTCTTCATTTTTCTTTTTTCAAGTATTGTTTTTACGTATGAGCCGATAAGGATTTCTGTATATTTTTGAGGGCTATGAGTAGTCAATTTAGTGTCTTTGTTCCATTTAGGATTGTTACCTATTTGCATTAATCATGATTTTTTTATCACCGACGTTTACAATTGGTAAAAAAATGTAATCATTCATTCAAATGTTTTTATATGTTTCGATACTAAAGCTGTTTGTAAAAACATAGTCAAATCGCGTCCTTATATTAAAACATGAATTACTTCTTGAACTAAATGTCAAAAATCTATCTTGAAAGATTGTGGAGGTAATTTTTAGATAATCAATTACGTATAGCCAAAGTGCAAAATACTTTCAGTTTCATTTGGTTTCTAAATGAAAAGCCAGAAATAATGTTATCGTCATTTCAAAGGATAGTTCATTTATGTTCTAATTGAAATCTCCACATAAATTGCATGATGATAACCACTTTAGTCGTTCGTTGTATTATGCTTTCTGTTGCAACGGCTACCAAACATGTAGTTTTCGGTGAATCATAATCTAATTTTCATTTTCACACCTATTAGATAATCTTAGTCTTCTCGGTAGCTGGTTCCGGATATCTTCAATCAGGTAATTAACTTGTACTATATCTACGTACTAATCTTATAACAGTGAATAATACGTACTAATCAATCGATAAGATTCTAAAGAGTTTACTTTATTTATGCTTAACTCATTAAAATAATTCCAAAATGATATATAATGAAAGAAGATTGAGTTCACACTCAAGCCATTAAAAATAGTGTATACATTTTGTGATTTATTATATTCCGGATTTTTAGTTATATGATAGTTATTTTAGATATGCTTCAAGCTATTCTCTACAAATAGTTCTATTCACCTCCTTTTTTATGAATGGAATAAAAAAAAACATAAATAAAAAACTTTCTAGATTTCTTTCTTTTATTGTATATATTAACAAAAAATATACATATGTCTCTCATAATTCTTAGTAGATGCCTTATACGAGATATTGTGGCATGTGTACGTTATTCCATTATTACTTCCCTCAAGGCAGCATAATCGAAACACTAGGTACCATAAAAGACGCGGTAGAACAATATTAGCGAGAACACTTCATCAAAGTCTCAAGAATCTGGATACGATGATCAGTGGTCTATGGATTAGTAATTCCTTATATCAAATTATCACCGTATCTTAAATCGACACACATTGATGAGATGTCCTCAAAAATATTATCTGGCCATTTTTTTAGTGGTGTTTTTTTATTGATGTACCCTTGTGGATAAAACGTAACAACAACATGAAAATGGTCCGACAAACGCATGCCACAATTCTTTGTATAAGGCGTCAAATAAGAATCATTAAAAACATTAATAATCAATAATCAACATGACTATAAAGGTAGAGGAGAAAAACTAGAGCAATAATTATATTAGAAATTGCGTTATGTTTTTTATATCAGACTATACATTGTAATGTATCGTATCAGATATTAGAAAATATTACTCAATATTACATCGTCTCAATAAAATTGATTACAATATATTAATTAATTATAAAGCATATTACATAATACTATATAAAGTAATCACAAGTTACATCCTATTGCATCATATTTCTTAGGGATATAATATTCATTTGAATAGATATATTATACCTAATATATCATATAATATCATATTGTATAATATAATATAATATTTTTTTGTATAGTGTATCTACTTTAACATAATATTTAATGAGCATATTTACAACCTAACAGTTTTAATTTAATATAGTTACTCTATAAATTGATTGGACTACACTAGAATCCAAACAGAAAAATAACTTTCAGCCTATTATAATTTTTCAAATAAAGTAAAGCATTGATTCTTCATTTTTCTTTTTTCAAGTATTGTTTTTACGTATGAGCCGATAAGGATTTCTGTATATTTTTGAGGGCTATGAGTAGTCAATTTAGTGTCTTTGTTCCATTTAGGATTGTTACCTATTTGCATTAATCATGATTTTTTTATCACCGACGTTTACAATTGGTAAAAAAATGTAATCATTCATTCAAATGTTTTTATATGTTTCGATACTAAAGCTGTTTGTAAAAACATAGTCAAATCGCGTCCTTATATTAAAACATGAATTACTTCTTGAACTAAATGTCAAAAATCTATCTTGAAAGATTGTGGAGGTAATTTTTAGATAATCAATTACGTATAGCCAAAGTGCAAAATACTTTCAGTTTCATTTGGTTTCTAAATGAAAAGCCAGAAATAATGTTATCGTCATTTCAAAGAACAGTTCATTTATGTTCTAATTGAAATCTCCACATAAATTGCATGATGATAACCACTTTAGTCGTTCGTTGTATTATGCTTTCTGTTGCAACGGCTACCAAACATGTAGTTTTCGGTGAATCATAATCTAATTTTCATTTTCACACCTATTAGATAATCTTAGTCTTCTCGGTAGCTGGTTCCGGATATCTTCAATCAGGTAATTAACTTGTACTATATCTACGTACTAATCTTATAACAGTGAATAATACGTACTAATCAATCGATAAGATTCTAAAGAGTTTACTTTATTTATGCTTAACTCATTAAAATAATTCCAAAATGATATATAATGAAAGAAGATTGAGTTCACACTCAAGCCATTAAAAATAGTGTATACATTTTGTGATTTATTATATTCCGGATTTTTAGTTATATGATAGTTATTTTAGATATGCTTCAAGCTATTCTCTACAAATAGTTCTATTCACCTCCTTTTTTATGAATGGAATAAAAAAAAACATAAATAAAAAACTTTCTAGATTTCTTTCTTTTATTGTATATATTAACAAAAAATATACATATGTCTCTCATAATTCTTAGTAGATGCCTTATACGAGATATTGTGGCATGTGTACGTTATTCCATTATTACTTCCCTCAAGGCAGCATAATCGAAACACTAGGTACCATAAAAGACGCGGTAGAACAATATTAGCGAGAACACTTCATCAAAGTCTCAAGAATCTGGATACGATGATCAGTGGTCTATGGATTAGTAATTCCTTATATCAAATTATCACCGTATCTTAAATCGACACACATTGATGAGATGTCCTCAAAAATATTATCTGGCCATTTTTTTAGTGGTGTTTTTTATTGATGTACCCTTGTGGATAAAAAGTAACAACAACATGAAAATGGTCCGACAAACGCATGCCACAATTCTTTGTATAAAGCGTCAAATAAGAATCATTAAAAACATTAATAATCAATAATCAACATGACTATAAAGGTAGAGGAGAAAAACTAGAGCAATAATTATATTAGAAATTGCGTTATGTTTTTTATATCAGACTATACATTGTAATGTATCGTATCAGATATTAGAAAATATTACTCAATATTACATCGTCTCAATAAAATTGATTACAATATATTAATTAATTATAAAGCATATTACATAATACTATATAAAGTAATCACAAGTTACATCCTATTGCATCATATTTCTTAGGGATATAATATTCATTTGAATAGATATATTATACCTAATATATCATATAATATCATATTGTATAATATAATATTATATTTTTTTGTATAGTGTATCTACTTTAACATAATATTTAATGAGCATATTTACAACCTAACAGTTTTAATTTAATATAGTTACTCTATAAATTGATTGGACTACACTAGAATCCTTACAAAAAAATAACTTTCACCCTATTATAATTTTTCAAATAAAGTAATGCATTGATTCTTCATTTTTCTTTTTTCAAGTATTGTTTTTACGTATGAGCCGATAAGGATTTCTGTATATTTTTGAGGGCTATGAGTAGTCAATTTAGTGTCTTTGTTCCATTTAGGATTGTTACCTATTTGCATTAATCATGATTTTTTTATCACCGACGTTTACAATTGGTAAAAAATGTAATCATTCATTCAAATGTTTTTGTATGTTTCGATAATAAAGTTGTTTGTAAAAACATAGTCAAATCGCATCCTTATATTAAAATATGAAATACTTCTTGAACTAAACGTCAAAAATCTATCTTGAAAGATTATGGATGTAATTTGTAGAATATCAATTACATATAGCCAAACTGCAAAATACTTTCAGTTTCGTTTGGTTTCTAAATGAAAAGCCAGAAATAATATTATCGTCATTTCAAAGAAAGATCATTTATGTTCTAATTGAAATCTCCACATAAATTGCATGATGATAACCACTTTAGTCGTTCGTTGTATTATGCTTTCTTTTGCAACGGCTACCAAACATGTAGTTTTCGGTGAATCATAATCTAATTGTCATTTTCTCACCTATTAGATAATCTTAGCCTTCTCGGTAGATGGTTCCGGATATCTTCAATCGGGTAATTAACTTGTACTATATCTACGTACTAATCTTATAACAGTGAATAATACGTACTAATCAATCGATAAGATTCTAAAGAGTTTACTTTATTCATACTTAACTCATTAAAATAATTCCAAAATGATATATAATGAAAGAAGATTGAGTTCACACTCAAGCCATTAAAAATAGTGTATACATTTTGTGATTTATTATATTCCGGATTTTTACTTATATGATATTTATTTTAGATACGCTTCAAGCTATTCTCTACAAATAGTTCTATTCACCTCCTTTTTTATGAATGGAATAAAAAAAAAACATAAATAAAAAACTTTCTAGATTTCTTTCTTTCATTGTATATATTTAAAAAAAATATACATATGTCTCTCATAATTCTTAGTAGATGCCTTATACGAGATATTGTGGCATGTGTGCGTTATTCCATTATTACTTCCCTCAAGGCAGCATAATCGAAACACTAGGTACCATAAAAGACGCGGTAGAACAATATTAGCGAGAACACTTCATCAAAGTCTCAAGAATCTGGATACGGTGATCAGTGGTCTATGGATTAGTAATTCCTTATATCAAATTATCACCGTATCTTAAATCGACACACATTGATGAGATGTCCTCAAAAATATTATCTGGCCATTTTTTTAGTGGTGTTTTTTATTGATGTACCCTTGTGGATAAAAAGTAACAACAACATGAAAATGGTCCGACAAACGCATGCCACAATTCTTTGTATAAAGCGTCAAATAAGAATCATTAAAAACATTAATAATCAATAATCAACATGACTATAAAGGTAGAGGAGAAAAACTAGAGCAATAATTATATTAGAAATTGCGTTATGTTTTTTATATCAGACTATACATTGTAATGTATCGTATCAGATATTAGAAAATATTACTCAATATTACATCCTCTCAATAAAATTGATTACAATATATTAATTAATTATAAAGCATATTACATAATACTATATAAAGTAATCACAAGTTACATCCTATTGCATCATATTTCTTAGGGATATAGTATTCATTTGAATAGATATATTATACCTAATATATCATATAATATCATATTGTATAATATTATATTATATTTTTTTGTATAGTGTATCTACTTTAACATAATATTTAATGAGCATATTTACAACCTAACAGTTTTAATTTAATACAGTTACTCTATAAATTGATTGGACTACACTAGAATCCAAACAGAAAAATAACTTTCAGCCTATTATAATTTTTCAAATAAAGTAAAGCATTGATTCTTCATTTTTCTTTTTTCAAGTATTGTTTTTACGTATGAGCCGATAAGGATTTCTGTATATTTTTGAGGGCTATGAGTAGTCAATTTAGTGTCTTTGTTCCATTTAGGATCGTTACCTATTTTCATTAATCATGATTTTTTATCACCGACGTTTACAATCGGTAAAAAAATGTAATCATTCATTCAAATGTTTTCATATGTTTCGATAATAAAGTTGTTTTATAAAAACATAGTCAAATCGCATCCTTATATTAAAATATGAAATACTTCTTGAACTAAACGTCAAAAATCTATCTTGAAAGATTATGGATGTAATTTGTAGAAAATCAATTACGTATAGCCAAAGTGCAAAATACTTTCAGTTTCGTTTGGTTTCTAAATGAAAAGCCAGAAATAATATTATCGTCATTTCAAAGAACAGTTCATTTATGTTCTAATTGAAATCTCCACATAAATTGCATGATGATAACCACTTTAGTCGTTCGTTGTATTATGCTTTCTTTTGCAACGGCTACCAAACATGTAGTTTTCGGTGAATCATAATCTAATTTTCATTTTCACACCTATTAGATAATCTTAGTCTTCTCGGTAGCTGGTTCCGGATATCTTCAATCAGGTAATTAACTTATACTATATCTACGTACTAATCTTATAACAGTGAATAATACGCGTACTAATCAATCGATAAGATTCTAAAGAGTTTACTTTATTTATGCTTAACTCATTAAAATAATTCCAAAATGATATATAATGAAAGAAGATTGAGTTCACACTCAAGCCATTAAAAATAGTGTATACATTTTGTGATTTATTATATTCCGGATTTTTACTTATATGATAGTTATTTTAGATACGCTTCAAGCTATTCTCTACAAATAGTTCTATTCACCTCCTTTTTTATGAATGGAATAAAAAAAAAACATAAATAAAAAACTTTCTAGATTTCTTTCTTTTATTGTATATATTTAAAAAAAATATACATATGTCTCTCATAATTCTTAGTAGATGCCTTATACGAGATATTGTGGCATGTGTGCGTTATTCCATTATTACTTCCCTCAAGGCAGCATAATCGAAACACTAGGTACCATAAAAGACGCGGTAGAACAATATTAGCGAGAACACTTCATCAAAGTCTCAAGAATCTGGATACGGTGATCAGTGGTCTATGGATTAGTAATTCCTTATATCAAATTATCACCGTATCTTAAATCGACACACATTGATGAGATGTCCTCAAAAATATTATCTGGCCATTTTTTTAGTGGTGTTTTTTATTGATGTACCCTTGTGGATAAAAAGTAACAACAACATGAAAATGGTCCGACAAACGCATGCCACAATTCTTTGTATAAAGCGTCAAATAAGAATCATTAAAAACATTAATAATCAATAATCAACATGACTATAAAGGTAGAGGAGAAAAACTAGAGCAATAATTATATTAGAAATTGCGTTATGTTTTTTATATCAGACTATACATTGTAATGTATCGTATCAGATATTAGAAAATATTACTCAATATTACATCCTCTCAATAAAATTGATTACAATATATTAATTAATTATAAAGCATATTACATAATACTATATAAAGTAATCACAAGTTACATCCTATTGCATCATATTTCTTAGGGATATAGTATTCATTTGAATAGATATATTATACCTAATATATCATATAATATCATATTGTATAATATTATATTATATTTTTTTGTATAGTGTATCTACTTTAACATAATATTTAATGAGCATATTTACAACCTAACAGTTTTAATTTAATACAGTTACTCTATAAATTGATTGAACTACACTAGAATCCAAACAGAAAAATAACTTTCAGCCTATTATAATTTTTCAAATAAAGTAAAGCATTGATTCTTCATTTTTCTTTTTTCAAGTATTGTTTTTACGTATGAGCCGATAAGGATTTCTGTATATTTTTGAGGGCTATGAGTAGTCAATTTAGTGTCTTTGTTCCATTTAGGATCGTTACCTATTTGCATTAATCATGATTTTTTATCACCGACGTTTACAATCGGTAAAAAAATGTAATCATTCATTCAAATGTTTTCATATGTTTCGATAATAAAGTTGTTTTATAAAAACATAGTCAAATCGCATCCTTATATTAAAATATGAAATACTTCTTGAACTAAACGTCAAAAATCTATCTTGAAAGATTATGGATGTAATTTGTAGAAAATCAATTCCGTATAGCCAAAGTGCAAAATACTTTCAGTTTCGTTTGGTTTCTAAATGAAAAGCCAGAAATAATATTATCGTCATTTCAAAGAACAGTTCATTTATGTTCTAATTGAAATCTCCACATAAATTGCATGATGATAACCACTTTAGTCGTTCGTTGTATTATGCTTTCTTTTGCAACGGCTACCAAACATGTAGTTTTCGGTGAATCATAATCTAATTTTCATTTTCACACCTATTAGATAATCTTAGTCTTCTCGGTAGCTGGTTCCGGATATCTTCAATCAGGTAATTAACTTATACTATATCTACGTACTAATCTTATAACAGTGAATAATACGCGTACTAATCAATCGATAAGATTCTAAAGAGTTTACTTTATTTATGCTTAACTCATTAAAATAATTCCAAAATGATATATAATGAAAGAAGATTGAGTTCACACTCAAGCCATTAAAAATAGTGTATACATTTTGTGATTTATTATATTCCGGATTTTTACTTATATGATAGTTATTTTAGATATGCTTCAAGCTATTCTCTACAAATAGTTCTATTCACCTCCTTTTTTATGAATGGAATAAAAAAAAAACATAAATAAAAAACTTTCTAGATTTCTTTCTTTTATTGTATATATTAACAAAAAATATACATATGTCTCTCATAATTCTTAGTAGATGCCTTATACGAGATATTGTGGCATGTGTACGTTATTCCATTATTACTTCCCTCAAGGCTGCATAATCGAAACACTAGGTACCATAAAAGACGCGGTAGAACAATATTAGCGAGAACACTTCATCAAAGTCTCAAGAATCTGGATACGATGATCAGTGGTCTATGGATTAGTAATTCCTTATATCAAATTATCACCGTATCTTAAATCGACACACATTGATGAGATGTCCTCAAAAATATTATCTGGCCATTTTTTTAGTGGTGTTTTTTTATTGATGTACCCTTGTGGATAAAAAGTAACAACAACATGAAAATGGTCCGACAAACGCATGCCACAATTCTTTGTATAAGGCGTCAAATAAGAATCATTAAAAACATTAATAATCAATAATCAACATGACTATAAAGGTAGAGGAGAAAAACTAGAGCAATAATTATATTAGAAATTGCGTTATGTTTTTTATATCAGACTATACATTGTAATGTATCGTATCAGATATTAGAAAATATTACTCAATATTACATCGTCTCAATAAAATTGATTACAATATATTAATTAATTATAAAGCATATTACATAATACTATATAAAGTAATCACAAGTTACATCCTATTGCATCATATTTCTTAGGGATATAATATTCATTTGAATAGATATATTATACCTAATATATCATATAATATCATATTGTATAATATAATATTATATTTTTTTGTATAGTGTATCTACTTTAACATAATATTTAATGAGCATATTTACAACCTAACAGTTTTAATTTAATACAGTTACTCTATAAATTGATTGGACTACACTAGAATCCAAACAGAAAAATAACTTTCACCCTATTATAATTTTTCAAATAAAGTAAAGCATTGATTCTTCATTTTTCTTTTTTCAAGTATCGTTTTTACGTATGAGCCGATAAGGATTTCTGTATATTTTTGAGGGCTATGAGTAGTCAATTTAGTGTCTTTGTTCCATTTAGGATTGTTACCTATTTGCATTAATCATGATTTTTTTATCACCGACGTTTACAATTGGTAAAAAAATGTAATCATTCATTCAAATGTTTTTATATGTTTCGATACTAAAGCTGTTTGTAAAAACATAGTCAAATCGCGTCCTTATATTAAAACATGAATTACTTCTTGAACTAAATGTCAAAAATCTATCTTGAAAGATTGTGGAGGTAATTTTTAGATAATCAATTACGTATAGCCAAAGTGCAAAATACTTTCAGTTTCATTTGGTTTCTAAATGAAAAGCCAGAAATAATGTTATCGTCATTTCAAAGAACAGTTCATTTATGTTCTAATTGAAATCTCCACATAAATTGCATGATGATAACCACTTTAGTCGTTCGTTGTATTATGCTTTCTTTTGCAACGGCTACCAAACTTGTAGTTTTCGGTGAATCATAATCTAATTTTCATTTTCACACCTATTAGATAATCTTAGTCTTCTCGGTAGCTGGTTCCGGATATCTTCAATCAGGTAATTAACTTGTACTATATCTACGTACTAATCTTATAACAGTGAATAATACGTACTAATCAATCGATAAGATTCTAAAGAGTTTACTTTATTTATGCTTAACTCATTAAAATAATTCCAAAATGATATATAATGAAAGAAGATTGAGTTCACACTCAAGCCATTAAAAATAGTGTATACATTTTGTGATTTATTATATTCCGGATTTTTAGTTATATGATAGTTATTTTAGATACGCTTCAAGCTATTCTCTACAAATAGTTCTATTCACCTCCTTTTTTATGAATGGAATAAAAAAAAACATAAATAAAAAACTTTCTAGATTTCCTTCTTTTATTGTATATATTAACAAAAAATATACATATGTCTCTCATAATTCTTAGTAGATGCCTTATACGAGATATTGTGGCATGTGTACGTTATTCCATTATTACTACCCTCAAGGCAGCATAATCGAAACACTAGGTACCATAAAAGACGCGGTAGAACATTATTAGCGAGAACACTTCATCAAAGTCTCAAGAATCTGGATACGATGATCAGTGGTCTATGGATTAGTAATTCCTTATATCAAATTATCACCGTATCTTAAATCGACACACATTGATGAGATGTCCTCAAAAATATTATCTGGCCATTTTTTTAGTGGTGTTTTTTATTGATGTACCCTTGTGGATAAAAAGTAACAACAACATGAAAATGGTCCGACAAACGCATGCCACAATTCTTTGTATAAGGCGTCAAATAAGAATCATTAAAAACATTAATAATCAATAATCAACATGACTATAAAGGTAGAGGAGAAAAACTAGAGCAATAATTATATTAGAAATTGCGTTATGTTTTTTATATCAGACTATACATTGTAATGTATCGTATCAGATATTAGAAAATATTACTCAATATTACATCCTCTCAATAAAATTGATTACAATATATTAATTAATTATAAAGCATATTACATAATACTATATAAAGTAATCACAAGTTACATCCTATTGCATCATATTTCTTAGGGATATAATATTCATTTGAATAGATATATTATACCTAATATATCATATAATATCATATTGTATAATATAATATTATATTTTTTTGTATAGTGTATCTACTTTAACATAATATTTAATTAGCATATTTACAACCTAACAGTTTTAATTTAATACAGTTACTCTATAAATTGATTGGACTACACTAGAATCCAAACAGAAAAATAACTTTCAGCCTATTATAATTTTTCAAATAAAGTAAAGCATTGATTCTTCATTTTTCTTTTTTCAAGTATTGTTTTTACGTATGAGCCGATAAGGATTTCTGTATATTTTTGAGGGCTATGAGTAGTCAATTTAGTGTCTTTGTTCCATTTAGGATTGTTACCTATTTGCATTAATCATGATTTTTTTATCACCGACGTTTACAATTGGTAAAAAAATGTAATCATTCATTCAAATGTTTTTATATGTTTCGATACTAAAGCTGTTTGTAAAAACATAGTCAAATCGCGTCCTTATATTAAAACATGAATTACTTCTTGAACTAAATGTCAAAAATCTATCTTGAAAGATTGTGGAGGTAATTTTTAGATAATCAATTACGTATAGCCAAAGTGCAAAATACTTTCAGTTTCATTTGGTTTCTAAATGAAAAGCCAGAAATAATGTTATCGTCATTTCAAAGAACAGTTCATTTATGTTCTAATTGAAATCTCCACATAAATTGCATGATGATAACCACTTTAGTCGTTCGTTGTATTATGCTTTCTTTTGCAACGGCTACCAAACATGTAGTTTTCGGTGAATCATAATCTAATTTTCATTTTCACACCTATTAGATAATCTTAGTCTTCTCGGTAGCTGGTTCCGGATATCTTCAATCAGGTAATTAACTTGTACTATATCTACGTACTAATCTTATAACAGTGAATAATACGTACTAATCAATCGATAAGATTCTAAAGAGTTTACTTTATTTATGCTTAACTCATTAAAATAATTCCAAAATGATATATAATGAAAGAAGATTGAGTTCACACTCAAGCCATTAAAAATAGTGTATACATTTTGTGATTTATTATATTCCGGATTTTTAGTTATATGATAGTTATTTTAGATATGCTTCAAGCTATTCTCTACAAATAGTTCTATTCACCTCCTTTTTTATGAATGGAATAAAAAAAAACATAAATAAAAAACTTTCTAGATTTCTTTCTTTTATTGTATATATTAACAAAAAATATACATATGTCTCTCATAATTCTTAGTAGATGCCTTATACGAGATATTGTGGCATGTGTACGTTATTCCATTATTACTTCCCTCAAGGCAGCATAATCGAAACACTAGGTACCATAAAAGACGCGGTAGAACAATATTAGCGAGAACACTTCATCAAAGTCTCAAGAATCTGGATACGATGATCAGTGGTCTATGGATTAGTAATTCCTTATATCAAATTATCACCGTATCTTAAATCGACACACATTGATGAGATGTCCTCAAAAATATTATCTGGCCATTTTTTTAGTGGTGTTTTTTTATTGATGTACCCTTGTGGATAAAAAGTAACAACAACATGAAAATGGTCCGACAAACGCATGCCACAATTCTTTGTATAAAGCGTCAAATAAGAATCATTAAAAACATTAATAATCAATAATCAACATGACTATAAAGGTAGAGGAGAAAAACTAGAGCAATAATTATATTAGAAATTGCGTTATGTTTTTTATATCAGACTATACATTGTAATGTATCGTATCAGATATTAGAAAATATTACTCAATATTACATCGTCTCAATAAAATTGATTACAATATATTAATTAATTATAAAGCATATTACATAATACTATATAAAGTAATCACAAGTTACATCCTATTGCATCATATTTCTTAGGGATATAATATTCATTTGAATAGATATATTATACCTAATATATCATATAATATCATATTGTATAATATAATATTATATTTTTTTGTATAGTGTATCTACTTTAACATAATATTTAATGAGCATATTTACAACCTAACAGTTTTAATTTAATATAGTTACTCTATAAATTGATTGGACTACACTAGAATCCAAACAGAAAAATAACTTTCAGCCTATTATAATTTTTCAAATAAAGTAAAGCATTGATTCTTCATTTTTCTTTTTTCAAGTATTGTTTTTACGTATGAGCCGATAAGGATTTCTGTATATTTTTGAGGGCTATGAGTAGTCAATTTAGTGTCTTTGTTCCATTTAGGATTGTTACCTATTTGCATTAATCATGATTTTTTTATCACCGACGTTTACAATTGGTAAAAAAATGTAATCATTCATTCAAATGTTTTTATATGTTTCGATACTAAAGCTGTTTGTAAAAACATAGTCAAATCGCGACCTTATATAAAAACATGAATTACTTCTTGAACTAAATGTCAAAAATCTATCTTGAAAGATTGTGGAGGTAATTTTTAGATAATCAATTACGTATAGCCAAAGTGCAAAATACTTTCAGTTTCATTTGGTTTCTAAATGAAAAGCCAGAAATAATGTTATCGTCATTTCAAAGAACAGTTCATTTATGTTCTAATTGAAATCTCCACATAAATTGCATGATGATAACCACTTTAGTCGTTCGTTGTATTATGCTTTCTTTTGCAACGGCTACCAAACATGTAGTTTTCGGTGAATCATAATCTAATTTTCATTTTCACACCTATTAGATAATCTTAGTCTTCTCGGTAGCTGGTTCCGGATATCTTCAATCAGGTAATTAACTTGTACTATATCTACGTACTAATCTTATAACAGTGAATAATACGTACTAATCAATCGATAAGATTCTAAAGAGTTTACTTTATTTATGCTTAACTCATTAAAATAATTCCAAAATGATATATAATGAAAGAAGATTGAGTTCACACTCAAGCCATTAAAAATAGTGTATACATTTTGTGATTTATTATATTCCGGATTTTTAGTTATATGATAGTTATTTTAGATATGCTTCAAGCTATTCTCTACAAATAGTTCTATTCACCTCCTTTTTTATGAATGGAATAAAAAAAAACATAAATAAAAAACTTTCTAGATTTCTTTCTTTTATTGTATATATTAACAAAAAATATACATATGTCTCTCATAATTCTTAGTAGATGCCTTATACGAGATATTGTGGCATGTGTACGTTATTCCATTATTACTTCCCTCAAGGCAGCATAATCGAAACACTAGGTACCATAAAAGACGCGGTAGAACAATATTAGCGAGAACACTTCATCAAAGTCTCAAGAATCTGGATACGATGATCAGTGGTCTATGGATTAGTAATTCCTTATATCAAATTATCACCGTATCTTAAATCGACACACATTGATGAGATGTCCTCAAAAATATTATCTGGCCATTTTTTTAGTGGTGTTTTTTTATTGATGTACCCTTGTGGATAAAAAGTAACAACAACATGAAAATGGTCCGACAAACGCATGCCACAATTCTTTGTATAAAGCGTCAAATAAGAATCATTAAAAACATTAATAATCAATAATCAACATGACTATAAAGGTAGAGGAGAAAAACTAGAGCAATAATTATATTAGAAATTGCGTTATGTTTTTTATATCAGACTATACATTGTAATGTATCGTATCAGATATTAGAAAATATTACTCAATATTACATCGTCTCAATAAAATTGATTACAATATATTAATTAATTATAAAGCATATTACATAATACTATATAAAGTAATCACAAGTTACATCCTATTGCATCATATTTCTTAGGGATATAATATTCATTTGAATAGATATATTATACCTAATATATCATATAATATCATATTGTATAATATAATATTATATTTTTTTGTATAGTGTATCTACTTTAACATAATATTTAATGAGCATATTTACAACCTAACAGTTTTAATTTAATATAGTTACTCTATAAATTGATTGGACTACACTAGAATCCAAACAGAAAAATAACTTTCAGCCTATTATAATTTTTCAAATAAAGTAAAGCATTGATTCTTCATTTTTCTTTTTTCAAGTATTGTTTTTACGTATGAGCCGATAAGGATTTCTGTATATTTTTGAGGGCTATGAGTAGTCAATTTAGTGTCTTTGTTCCATTTAGGATTGTTACCTATTTGCATTAATCATGATTTTTTTATCACCGACGTTTACAATTGGTAAAAAAATGTAATCATTCATTCAAATGTTTTTATATGTTTCGATACTAAAGCTGTTTGTAAAAACATAGTCAAATCGCGACCTTATATAAAAACATGAATTACTTCTTGAACTAAATGTCAAAAATCTATCTTGAAAGATTGTGGAGGTAATTTTTAGATAATCAATTACGTATAGCCAAAGTGCAAAATACTTTCAGTTTCATTTGGTTTCTAAATGAAAAGCCAGAAATAATGTTATCGTCATTTCAAAGAACAGTTCATTTATGTTCTAATTGAAATCTCCACATAAATTGCATGATGATAACCACTTTAGTCGTTCGTTGTATTATGCTTTCTTTTGCAACGGCTACCAAACATGTAGTTTTCGGTGAATCATAATCTAATTTTCATTTTCACACCTATTAGATAATCTTAGTCTTCTCGGTAGCTGGTTCCGGATATCTTCAATCAGGTAATTAACTTGTACTATATCTACGTACTAATCTTATAACAGTGAATAATACGTACTAATCAATCGATAAGATTCTAAAGAGTTTACTTTATTTATGCTTAACTCATTAAAATAATTCCAAAATGATATATAATGAAAGAAGATTGAGTTCACACTCAAGCCATTAAAAATAGTGTATACATTTTGTGATTTATTATATTCCGGATTTTTAGTTATATGATAGTTATTTTAGATATGCTTCAAGCTATTCTCTACAAATAGTTCTATTCACCTCCTTTTTTATGAATGGAATAAAAAAAAACATAAATAAAAAACTTTCTAGATTTCTTTCTTTTATTGTATATATTAACAAAAAATATACATATGTCTCTCATAATTCTTAGTAGATGCCTTATACGAGATATTGTGGCATGTGTACGTTATTCCATTATTACTTCCCTCAAGGCAGCATAATCGAAACACTAGGTACCATAAAAGACGCGGTAGAACAATATTAGCGAGAACACTTCATCAAAGTCTCAAGAATCTGGATACGATGATCAGTGGTCTATGGATTAGTAATTCCTTATATCAAATTATCACCGTATCTTAAATCGACACACATTGATGAGATGTCCTCAAAAATATTATCTGGCCATTTTTTTAGTGGTGTTTTTTTATTGATGTACCCTTGTGGATAAAAAGTAACAACAACATGAAAATGGTCCGACAAACGCATGCCACAATTCTTTGTATAAAGCGTCAAATAAGAATCATTAAAAACATTAATAATCAATAATCAACATGACTATAAAGGTAGAGGAGAAAAACTAGAGCAATAATTATATTAGAAATTGCGTTATGTTTTTTATATCAGACTATACATTGTAATGTATCGTATCAGATATTAGAAAATATTACTCAATATTACATCTTCTCAATAAAATTGATTACAATATATTAATTAATTATAAAGCATATTACATAATACTATATAAAGTAATCACAAGTTACATCCTATTGCATCATATTTCTTAGGGATATAATATTCATTTGAATAGATATATTATACCTAATATATCATATAATTTCATATTGTATAATATAATATTATATTTTTTTGTATAGTGTATCTACTTTAACATAATATTTAATGAGCATATTTACAACCTAACAGTTTTAATTTAATATAGTTACTCTATAAATTGATTGGACTACACTAGAATCCAAACAGAAAAATAACTTTCAGCCTATTATAATTTTTCAAATAAAGTAAAGCATTGATTCTTCATTTTTCTTTTTTCAAGTATTGTTTTTACGTATGAGCCGATAAGGATTTCTGTATATTTTTGAGGGCTATGAGTAGTCAATTTAGTGTCTTTGTTCCATTTAGGATTGTTACCTATTTGCATTAATCATGATTTTTTTATCACCGACGTTTACAATTGGTAAAAAAATGTAATCATTCATTCAAATGTTTTTATATGTTTCGATACTAAAGCTGTTTGTAAAAACATAGTCAAATCGCGACCTTATATTAAAACATGAATTACTTCTTGAACTAAATGTCAAAAATCTATCTTGAAAGATTGTGGAGGTAATTTTTAGATAATCAATTACGTATAGCCAAAGTGCAAAATACTTTCAGTTTCATTTGGTTTCTAAATGAAAAGACAGAAATAATGTTATCGTCATTTCAAAGAACAGTTCATTTATGTTCTAATTGAAATCTCCACATAAATTGCATGATGATAACCACTTTAGTCGTTCGTTGTATTATGCTTTCTTTTGCAACGGCTACCAAACATGTAGTTTTCGGTGAATCATAATCTAATTTTCATTTTCACACCTATTAGATAATCTTAGTCTTCTCGGTAGCTGGTTCCGGATATCTTCAATCAGGTAATTAACTTGTACTATATCTACGTACTAATCTTATAACAGTGAATAATACGTACTAATCAATCGATAAGATTCTAAAGAGTTTACTTTATTTATGCTTAACTCATTAAAATAATTCCAAAATGATATATAATGAAAGAAGATTGAGTTCACACTCAAGCCATTAAAAATAGTGTATACATTTTGTGATTTATTATATTCCGGATTTTTAGTTATATGATAGTTATTTTAGATATGCTTCAAGCTATTCTCTACAAATAGTTCTATTCACCTCCTTTTTTATGAATGGAATAAAAAAAAACATAAATAAAAAACTTTCTAGATTTCTTTCTTTTATTGTATATATTAACAAAAAATATACATATGTCTCTCATAATTCTTAGTAGATGCCTTATACGAGATATTGTGGCATGTGTACGTTATTCCATTATTACTTCCCTCAAGGCAGCATAATCGAAACACTAGGTACCATAAAAGACGCGGTAGAACAATATTAGCGAGAACACTTCATCAAAGTCTCAAGAATCTGGATACGATGATCAGTGGTCTATGGATTAGTAATTCCTTATATCAAATTATCACCGTATCTTAAATCGACACACATTGATGAGATGTCCTCAAAAATATTATCTGGCCATTTTTTTAGTGGTGTTTTTTTATTGATGTACCCTTGTGGATAAAAAGTAACAACAACATGAAAATGGTCCGACAAACGCATGCCACAATTCTTTGTATAAAGCGTCAAATAAGAATCATTAAAAACATTAATAATCAATAATCAACATGACTATAAAGGTAGAGGAGAAAAACTAGAGCAATAATTATATTAGAAATTGCGTTATGTTTTTTATATCAGACTATACATTGTAATGTATCGTATCAGATATTAGAAAATATTACTCAATATTACATCTTCTCAATAAAATTGATTACAATATATTAATTAATTATAAAGCATATTACATAATACTATATAAAGTAATCACAAGTTACATCCTATTGCATCATATTTCTTAGGGATATAATATTCATTTGAATAGATATATTATACCTAATATATCATATAATTTCATATTGTATAATATAATATTATATTTTTTTGTATAGTGTATCTACTTTAACATAATATTTAATGAGCATATTTACAACCTAACAGTTTTAATTTAATATAGTTACTCTATAAATTGATTGGACTACACTAGAATCCAAACAGAAAAATAACTTTCAGCCTATTATAATTTTTCAAATAAAGTAAAGCATTGATTCTTCATTTTTCTTTTTTCAAGTATTGTTTTTACGTATGAGCCGATAAGGATTTCTGTATATTTTTGAGGGCTATGAGTAGTCAATTTAGTGTCTTTGTTCCATTTAGGATTGTTACCTATTTGCATTAATCATGATTTTTTTATCACCGACGTTTACAATTGGTAAAAAAATGTAATCATTCATTCAAATGTTTTTATATGTTTCGATACTAAAGCTGTTTGTAAAAACATAGTCAAATCGCGACCTTATATTAAAACATGAATTACTTCTTGAACTAAATGTCAAAAATCTATCTTGAAAGATTGTGGAGGTAATTTTTAGATAATCAATTACGTATAGCCAAAGTGCAAAATACTTTCAGTTTCATTTGGTTTCTAAATGAAAAGACAGAAATAATGTTATCGTCATTTCAAAGAACAGTTCATTTATGTTCTAATTGAAATCTCCACATAAATTGCATGATGATAACCACTTTAGTCGTTCGTTGTATTATGCTTTCTTTTGCAACGGCTACCAAACATGTAGTTTTCGGTGAATCATAATCTAATTTTCATTTTCACACCTATTAGATAATCTTAGTCTTCTCGGTAGCTGGTTCCGGATATCTTCAATCAGGTAATTAACTTGTACTATATCTACGTACTAATCTTATAACAGTGAATAATACGTACTAATCAATCGATAAGATTCTAAAGAGTTTACTTTATTTATGCTTAACTCATTAAAATAATTCCAAAATGATATATAATGAAAGAAGATTGAGTTCACACTCAAGCCATTAAAAATAGTGTATACATTTTGTGATTTATTATATTCCGGATTTTTAGTTATATGATAGTTATTTTAGATATGCTTCAAGCTATTCTCTACAAATAGTTCTATTCACCTCCTTTTTTATGAATGGAATAAAAAAAAACATAAATAAAAAACTTTCTAGATTTCTTTCTTTTATTGTATATATTAACAAAAAATATACATATGTCTCTCATAATTCTTAGTAGATGCCTTATACGAGATATTGTGGCATGTGTACGTTATTCCATTATTACTTCCCTCAAGGCAGCATAATCGAAACACTAGGTACCATAAAAGACGCGGTAGAACAATATTAGCGAGAACACTTCATCAAAGTCTCAAGAATCTGGATACGATGATCAGTGGTCTATGGATTAGTAATTCCTTATATCAAATTATCACCGTATCTTAAATCGACACACATTGATGAGATGTCCTCAAAAATATTATCTGGCCATTTTTTTAGTGGTGTTTTTTTATTGATGTACCCTTGTGGATAAAAAGTAACAACAACATGAAAATGGTCCGACAAACGCATGCCACAATTCTTTGTATAAAGCGTCAAATAAGAATCATTAAAAACATTAATAATCAATAATCAACATGACTATAAAGGTAGAGGAGAAAAACTAGAGCAATAATTATATTAGAAATTGCGTTATGTTTTTTATATCAGACTATACATTGTAATGTATCGTATCAGATATTAGAAAATATTACTCAATATTACATCTTCTCAATAAAATTGATTACAATATATTAATTAATTATAAAGCATATTACATAATACTATATAAAGTAATCACAAGTTACATCCTATTGCATCATATTTCTTAGGGATATAATATTCATTTGAATAGATATATTATACCTAATATATCATATAATTTCATATTGTATAATATAATATTATATTTTTTTGTATAGTGTATCTACTTTAACATAATATTTAATGAGCATATTTACAACCTAACAGTTTTAATTTAATATAGTTACTCTATAAATTGATTGGACTACACTAGAATCCAAACAGAAAAATAACTTTCAGCCTATTATAATTTTTCAAATAAAGTAAAGCATTGATTCTTCATTTTTCTTTTTTCAAGTATTGTTTTTACGTATGAGCCGATAAGGATTTCTGTATATTTTTGAGGGCTATGAGTAGTCAATTTAGTGTCTTTGTTCCATTTAGGATTGTTACCTATTTGCATTAATCATGATTTTTTTATCACCGACGTTTACAATTGGTAAAAAAATGTAATCATTCATTCAAATGTTTTTATATGTTTCGATACTAAAGCTGTTTGTAAAAACATAGTCAAATCGCGACCTTATATTAAAACATGAATTACTTCTTGAACTAAATGTCAAAAATCTATCTTGAAAGATTGTGGAGGTAATTTTTAGATAATCAATTACGTATAGCCAAAGTGCAAAATACTTTCAGTTTCATTTGGTTTCTAAATGAAAAGACAGAAATAATGTTATCGTCATTTCAAAGAACAGTTCATTTATGTTCTAATTGAAATCTCCACATAAATTGCATGATGATAACCACTTTAGTCGTTCGTTGTATTATGCTTTCTTTTGCAACGGCTACCAAACATGTAGTTTTCGGTGAATCATAATCTAATTTTCATTTTCACACCTATTAGATAATCTTAGTCTTCTCGGTAGCTGGTTCCGGATATCTTCAATCAGGTAATTAACTTGTACTATATCTACGTACTAATCTTATAACAGTGAATAATACGTACTAATCAATCGATAAGATTCTAAAGAGTTTACTTTATTTATGCTTAACTCATTAAAATAATTCCAAAATGATATATAATGAAAGAAGATTGAGTTCACACTCAAGCCATTAAAAATAGTGTATACATTTTGTGATTTATTATATTCCGGATTTTTAGTTATATGATAGTTATTTTAGATATGCTTCAAGCTATTCTCTACAAATAGTTCTATTCACCTCCTTTTTTATGAATGGAATAAAAAAAAACATAAATAAAAAACTTTCTAGATTTCTTTCTTTTATTGTATATATTAACAAAAAATATACATATGTCTCTCATAATTCTTAGTAGATGCCTTATACGAGATATTGTGGCATGTGTACGTTATTCCATTATTACTTCCCTCAAGGCAGCATAATCGAAACACTAGGTACCATAAAAGACGCGGTAGAACAATATTAGCGAGAACACTTCATCAAAGTCTCAAGAATCTGGATACGATGATCAGTGGTCTATGGATTAGTAATTCCTTATATCAAATTATCACCGTATCTTAAATCGACACACATTGATGAGATGTCCTCAAAAATATTATCTGGCCATTTTTTTAGTGGTGTTTTTTTATTGATGTACCCTTGTGGATAAAACGTAACAACAACATGAAAATGGTCCGACAAACGCATGCCACAATTCTTTGTATAAAGCGTCAAATAAGAATCATTAAAAACATTAATAATCAATAATCAACATGACTATAAAGGTAGAGGAGAAAAACTAGAGCAATAATTATATTAGAAATTGCGTTATGTTTTTTATATCAGACTATACATTGTAATGTATCGTATCAGATATTAGAAAATATTACTCAATATTACATCGTCTCAATAAAATTGATTACAATATATTAATTAATTATAAAGCATATTACATAATACTATATAAAGTAATCACAAGTTACATCCTATTGCATCATATTTCTTAGGGATATAATATTCATTTGAATAGATATATTATACCTAATATATCATATAATATCATATTGTATAATATAATATTATATTTTTTTGTATAGTGTATCTACTTTAACATAATATTTAATGAGCATATTTACAACCTAACAGTTTTAATTTAATATAGTTACTCTATAAATTGATTGGACTACACTAGAATCCAAACAGAAAAATAACTTTCAGCCTATTATAATTTTTCAAATAAAGTAAAGCATTGATTCTTCATTTTTCTTTTTTCAAGTATTGTTTTTACGTATGAGCCGATAAGGATTTCTGTATATTTTTGAGGGCTATGAGTAGTCAATTTAGTGTCTTTGTTCCATTTAGGATTGTTACCTATTTGCATTAATCATGATTTTTTTATCACCGACGTTTACAATTGGTAAAAAAATGTAATCATTCATTCAAATGTTTTTATATGTTTCGATACTAAAGTTGTTTGTAAAAACATAGTCAAATCGCGTCCTTATATTAAAACATGAATTACTTCTTGAACTAAATGTCAAAAATCTATCTTGAAAGATTGTGGAGGTAATTTTTAGATAATCAATTACGTATTGCCAAAGTGCAAAATACTTTCAGTTTCATTTGGTTTCTAAATGAAAAGCCAGAAATAATGTTATCGTCATTTCAAAGGACAGTTCATTTATGTTCTAATTGAAATCTCCACATAAATTTCATGATGATAACCACTTTAGTCGTTCGTTGTATTATGCTTTCTTTTGCAACGGCTACCAAACATGTAGTTTTCGGTGAATCATAATCTAATTTTCATTTTCACACCTATTAGATAATCTTAGTCTTCTCGGTAACTGGTTCCGGATATCTTCAATCAGGTAATTAACTTGTACTATATCTACGTACTAATCTTATAACAGTGAATAATACGTACTAATCAATCGATAAGATTCTAAAGAGTTTACTTTATTTATCCTTAACTCATTAAAATAATTCCAAAATGATATATAATGAAAGAAGATTGAGTTCACACTCAAGCCATTAAAAATAGTGTATACATTTTGTGATTTATTATATTCCGGATTTTTAGTTATATGATAGTTATTTTAGATATGCTTCAAGCTATTCTCTACAAATAGTTCTATTCACCTCCTTTTTTATGAATGGAATAAAAAAAAACATAAATAAAAATTTTCTAGATTTCTTTCTTTTATTGTATATATTAACAAAAAATATACATATGTCTCTCATAATTCTTAGTAGATGCCTTATACGAGATATTGTGGCATGTGTACGTTATTCCATTATTACCTCCCTCAAGGCAGCATAATCGAAACACTAGGTACCATAAAAGACGCGGTAGAACAATATTAGCGAGAACACTTCATCAAAGTCTCAAGAATCTGGATATGATGATCAGTGGTCTATGGATTAGTAATTCCTTATATCAAATTATCACCGTATCTTAAATCGACACACATTGATGAGATGTCCTCAAAAATATTATCTGGCCATTTTTTTAGTGGTGTTTTTTATTGATGTACCCTTGTGGATAAAAAGTAACAACAACATGAAAATGGTCCGACAAACGCATGCCACAATTCTTTGTATAAAGCGTCAAATAAGAATCATTAAAAACATTAATAATCAATAATCAACATGACTATAAAGGTAGAGGAGAAAAACTAGAGCAATAATTATATTAGAAATTGCGTTATGTTTTTTATATCAGACTATACATTGTAATGTATCGTATCAGATATTAGAAAATATTACTCAATATTACATCGTCTCAATAAAATTGATTACAATATATTAATTAATTATAAAGCATATTACATAATACTATATAAAGTAATCACAAGTTACATCCTATTGCATCATATTTCTTAGGGATATAATATTCATTTGAATAGATATATTATACCTAATATATCATATAATATCATATTGTATAATATAATATTATATTTTTTTGTATAGTGTATCTACTTTAACATAATATTTAATGAGCATATTTACAACCTAACAGTTTTAATTTAATATAGTTACTCTATAAATTGATTGGACTACACTAGAATCCAAACAGAAAAATAACTTTCAGCCTATTATAATTTTTCAAATAAAGTAAAGCATTGATTCTTCATTTTTCTTTTTTCAAGTATTGTTTTTACGTATGAGCCGATAAGGATTTCTGTATATTTTTGAGGGCTATGAGTAGTCAATTTAGTGTCTTTGTTCCATTTAGGATTGTTACCTATTTGCATTAATCATGATTTTTTTATCACCGACGTTTACAATTGGTAAAAAAATGTAATCATTCATTCAAATGTTTTTATATGTTTCGATACTAAAGTTGTTTGTAAAAACATAGTCAAATCGCGTCCTTATATTAAAACATGAATTACTTCTTGAACTAAATGTCAAAAATCTATCTTGAAAGATTGTGGAGGTAATTTTTAGATAATCAATTACGTATTGCCAAAGTGCAAAATACTTTCAGTTTCATTTGGTTTCTAAATGAAAAGCCAGAAATAATGATATCGTCATTTCAAAGGACAGTTCATTTATGTTCTAATTGAAATCTCCACATAAATTTCATGATGATAACCACTTTAGTCGTTCGTTGTATTATGCTTTCTTTTGCAACGGCTACCAAACATGTAGTTTTCGGTGAATCATAATCTAATTTTCATTTTCACACCTATTAGATAATCTTAGTCTTCTCGGTAACTGGTTCCGGATATCTTCAATCAGGTAATTAACTTGTACTATATCTACGTACTAATCTTATAACAGTGAATAATACGTACTAATCAATCGATAAGATTCTAAAGAGTTTACTTTATTTATCCTTAACTCATTAAAATAATTCCAAAATGATATATAATGAAAGAAGATTGAGTTCACACTCAAGCCATTAAAAATAGTGTATACATTTTGTGATTTATTATATTCCGGATTTTTAATTATATGATAGTTATTTTAGATATGCTTCAAGCTATTCTCTACAAATAGTTCTATTCACCTCCTTTTTTATGAATGGAATAAAAAAAAACATAAATAAAAATTTTCTAGATTTCTTTCTTTTATTGTATATATTAACAAAAAATATACATATGTCTCTCATAATTCTTAGTAGATGCCTTATACGAGATATTGTGGCATGTGTACGTTATTCCATTATTACTTCCCTCAAGGCAGCATAATCGAAACACTAGGTACCATAAAAGACGCGGTAGAACAATATTAGCGAGAACACTTCATCAAAGTCTCAAGAATCTGGATACGATGATCAGTGGTCTATGGATTAGTAATTCCTTATATCAAATTATCACCGTATCTTAAATCGACACACATTGATGAGATGTCCTCAAAAATATTATCTGGCCATTTTTTTAGTGGTGTTTTTTATTGATGTACCCTTGTGGATAAAAAGTAACAACAACATGAAAATGGTCCGACAAACGCATGCCACAATTCTTTGTATAAAGCGTCAAATAAGAATCATTAAAAACATTAATAATCAATAATCAACATGACTATAAAGGTAGAGGAGAAAAACTAGAGCAATAATTATATTAGAAATTGCGTTATGTTTTTTATATCAGACTATACATTGTAATGTATCGTATCAGATATTAGAAAATATTACTCAATATTACATCGTCTCAATAAAATTGATTACAATATATTAATTAATTATAAAGCATATTACATAATACTATATAAAGTAATCACAAGTTACATCCTATTGCATCATATTTCTTAGGGATATAATATTCATTTGAATAGATATATTATACCTAATATATCATATAATATCATATTGTATAATATAATATTATATTTTTTTGTATAGTGTATCTACTTTAACATAATATTTAATGAGCATATTTACAACCTAACAGTTTTAATTTAATATAGTTACTTTATAAATTGATTGGACTACACTAGAATCCAAACAGAAAAATAACTTTCAGCCTATTATAATTTTTCAAATAAAGTAAAGCATTGATTCTTCATTTTTCTTTTTTCAAGTATTGTTTTTACGTATGAGCCGATAAGGATTTCTGTATATTTTTGAGGGCTATGAGTAGTCAATTTAGTGTCTTTGTTCCATTTAGGATTGTTACCTATTTGCATTAATCATGATTTTTTTATCACCGACGTTTACAATTGGTAAAAAAATGTAATCATTCATTCAAATGTTTTTATATGTTTCGATACTAAAGTTGTTTGTAAAAACATAGTCAAATCGCGTCCTTATATTAAAACATGAATTACTTCTTGAACTAAATGTCAAAAATCTATCTTGAAAGATTGTGGAGGTAATTTTTAGATAATCAATTACGTATTGCCAAAGTGCAAAATACTTTCAGTTTCATTTGGTTTCTAAATGAAAAGCCAGAAATAATGTTATCGTCATTTCAAAGGACAGTTCATTTATGTTCTAATTGAAATCTCCACATAAATTTCATGATGATAACCACTTTAGTCGTTCGTTGTATTATGCTTTCTTTTGCAACGGCTACCAAACATGTAGTTTTCGGTGAATCATAATCTAATTTTCATTTTCACACCTATTAGATAATCTTAGTCTTCTCGGTAACTGGTTCCGGATATCTTCAATCAGGTAATTAACTTGTACTATATCTACGTACTAATCTTATAACAGTGAATAATACGTACTAATCAATCGATAAGATTCTAAAGAGTTTACTTTATTCATGCTTAACTCATTAAAATAATTCCAAAATGATATTTAATGAAAGAAGATTGAGTTCACACTCAAGCCATTAAAAATAGTGTATAGATTTTGTGATTTATTATATTCCAGATTATTACTTATATGATAGTTATTTTAGATACGCTTCAAGCTATTCTCTACAAATAGTTCTATTCACCTCCTTTTTTATGAATGGAATAAAAAAAAAACATAAATAAAAAACTTTCTAGATTTCTTTCTTTTATTGTATATATTAAAAAAAATATACATATGTCTCTCATAATTCTTAGTAGATGCCTTATACGAGATATTGTGGCATGTGTGCGTTATTCCATTATTACTTCCCTCAAGGCAGCATAATCGAAACACTAGGTACCATAAAAGACGCGGTAGAACAATATTAGCGAGAACACTTCATCAAAGTCTCAAGAATCTGGATACGATGATCAGTGGTCTATGGATTAGTAATTCCTTATATCAAATTATCACCGTATCTAAAATCGACACACATTGATGAGATGTCCTCAAAAATATTATCTGGACATTTTTTTAGTGGTGTTTTTTTATTGATGTACCCTTGTGGATAAAAAGTAACAGCAACATGAAAATGGTTCGACAAACGTATGCCACAATTCTTTGTATAAGGCGTCAAATAAGAATCATTAAAAACATTAGTAATCAATAATCAACATGACTATAAAGGTAGAGGAGAAAAACTAGAGCAATAATTATATTAGAAATTGCGTTATGTTTTTTATATCAGACTATACATTGTAATGTATCGTATCAGATATTAGAAAATATTACTCAATATTACATCGTCTCAATAAAATTGATTACAATATATTAATTAATTATAAAGCATATTACATAATACTATATAAAGTAATCACAAGTTACATCCTATTGCATCATATTTCTTAGGGATATAATATTCATTTGAATAGATATATTATACCTAATATATCATATAATATCATATTGTATAATATAATATTATATTTTTTTGTATAGTGTATCTACTTTAACATAATATTTAATGAGCATATTTACAACCTAACAGTTTTAATTTAATATAGTTACTCTATAAATTGATTGGACTACACTAGAATCCAAACAGAAAAATAACTTTCAGCCTATTATAATTTTTCAAATAAAGTAAAGCATTGATTCTTCATTTTTCTTTTTTCAAGTATTGTTTTTACGTATGAGCCGATAAGGATTTCTGTATATTTTTGAGGGCTATGAGTAGTCAATTTAGTGTCTTTGTTCCATTTAGGATTGTTACCTATTTGCATTAATCATGATTTTTTTATCACCGACGTTTACAATTTGTAAAAAAAATGTAATCATTCATTCAAATGTTTTTATATGTTTCGATAATAAAGCTGTTTGTAAAAACATAGTCAAATCGCGTCCTTATATTAAAACATGAATTACTTCTTGAACTAAATGTCAAAAATCTATCTTGAAAGATTGTGCAGGTAATTTTTAGATAATCAATTACGTATTGCCAAAGTGCAAAATACTTTCAGTTTCATTTGGTTTCTAAATGAAAAGCCAGAAATAATGTTATCGTCATTTCAAAGGACAGTTCATTTATGTTCTAATTGAAATCTCCACATAAATTTCATGATGATAACCACTTTAGTCGTTCGTTGTATTATGCTTTCTTTTGCAACGGCTACCAAACATGTAGTTTTCGGTGAATCATAATCTAATTTTCATTTTCACACCTATTAGATAATCTTAGTCTTCTCGGTAACTGGTTCCGGATATCTTCAATCAGGTAATTAACTTGTACTATATCTACGTACTAATCTTATAACAGTGAATAATACGTACTAATCAATCGATAAGATTCTAAAGAGTTTACTTTATTCATGCTTAACTCATTAAAATAATTCCAAAATGATATTTAATGAAAGAAGATTGAGTTCACACTCAAGCCATTAAAAATAGTGTATAGATTTTGTGATTTATTATATTCCAGATTATTACTTATATGATAGTTATTTTAGATATGCTTCAAGCTATTCTCTACAAATAGTTCTATTCACCTCCTTTTTTATGAATGGAATAAAAAAAAACATAAATAAAAAACTTTCTAGATTTCTTTCTTTTATTGTATATATTAACAAAAAATATACATATGTCTCTCATAATTCTTAGTAGATGCCTTATACGAGATATTGTGGCATGTGTGCGTTATTCTATTATTACTTCCCTCAAGGCTGCATAATCGAAACACAAGGTACCATAAAAGACGCGGTAGAACAATATTAGCGAGAACACTTCATCAAAGTCTCAAGAATCTGGATACGATGATCAGTGGTCTATGGATTAGTAATTCCTTATATCAAATTATCACCGTATCTAAAATCGACACACATTGATGAGATGTCCTCAAAAATATTATCTGGACATTTTTTTAGTGGTGTTTTTTTATTGATGTACCCTTGTGGATAAAAAGTAACAGCAACATGAAAATGGTCCGACAAACGCATGCCACAATTCTTTGTATAAGGCGTCAAATAAGAATCATTAAAAACATTAATAATCAATAATCAACATGACTATAAAGGTAGAGGAGAAAAACTAGAGCAATAATTATATTAGAAATTGCGTTATGTTTTTTATATCAGACTATACATTGTAATGTATCGTATCAGATATTAGAAAATATTACTCAATATTACATCGTCTCAATAAAATTGATTACAATATATTAATTAATTATAAAGCATATTACATAATACTATATAAAGTAATCACAAGTTACATCCTATTGCATCATATTTCTTAGGGATATAATATTCATTTGAATAGATATATTATACCTAATATATCATATAATATCATATTGTATAATATAATATTATATTTTTTTGTATAGTGTATCTACTTTAACATAATATTTAATGAGCATATTTACAACCTAACAGTTTTAATTTAATACAGTTACTCTATAAATTGATTGGACTACACTAGAATCCAAACAGAAAAATAACTTTCACCCTATTATAATTTTTCAAATAAAGTAAAGCATTGATTCTTCATTTTTCTTTTTTCAAGTATTGTTTTTACGTATGAGCCGATAAGGATTTCTTTATATTTTTGAGGGCTATGAGTAGTCAATTTAGTGTCTTTGTTCCATTTAGGATTGTTACCTATTTGCATTAATCATGATTTTTTTATCACCGACGTTTACAATTGGTAAAAAAAATGTAATCATTCATTCAAATGTTTTTATATGTTTCGATACTAAAGCTGTTTGTAAAAACATAGTCAAATCGCGTCCTTATATTAAAACATGAATTACTTCTTGAACTAAATGTCAAAAATCTATCTTGAAAGATTGTGGAGGTAATTTTTAGATAATCAATTACGTATAGCCAAAGTGCAAAATACTTTCAGTTTCATTTGGTTTCTAAATGAAAAGCCAGAAATAATGTTATCGTCATTTCAAAGAACAGTTCATTTATGTTCTAATTGAAATCTCCACATAAATTGCATGATGATAACCACTTTAGTCGTTCGTTGTATTATGCTTTCTTTTGCAACGGCTACCAAACATGTAGTTTTCGGTGAATCATAATCTAATTTTCATTTTCACACCTATTAGATAATCTTAGTCTTCTCGGTAGCTGGTTCTGGATATCTTCAATCAGGTAATTAACTTGTACTATATCTACGTACTAATCTTATAACAGTGAATAATACGTACTAATCAATCGATAAGATTCTAAAGAGTTTACTTTATTCATGCTTAACTCATTAAAATAATTCCAAAATGATATATAATGAAAGAAGATTGAGTTCACACTCAAGCCATTAAAAATAGTGTATACATTTTGGGATTTATTATATTCCGGATTTTTACTTATATGATAGTTATTTTAGATATGCTTCAAGCTATTCTCTACAAATAGTTTTGTTCACCTCCTTTTTTATGAATGGAATAAAAAAAAACATAAATAAAAAACTTTCTAGATTTCTTTCTTTTATTGTATATATTAAAAAAAAATATACATATGTCTCTCATAATTCTTAGTAGATGCCTTATACGAGATATTGTGGCATGTGTGCGTTATTCCATTATTACTTCCCTCAAGGCTGCATAATCGAAACACTAGGTACCATAAAAGACGCGGTAGAACAATATTAGCGAGAACACTTCATCAAAGTCTCAAGAATCTGGATACGATGATCAGTGGTCTATGGATTAGTAATTCCTTATATCAAATTATCACCGTATCTAAAATCGACACACATTGATGAGATGTCCTCAAAAATATTATCTGGACATTTTTTTAGTGGTGTTTTTTTATTGATGTACCCTTGTGGATAAAAAGTAACAGCAACATGAAAATGGTCCGACAAACGCATGCCACAATTCTTTGTATAAGGCGTCAAATAAGAATCATTAAAAACATTAATAATCAATAATCAACATGACTATAAAGGTAGAGGAGAAAAACTAGAGCAATAATTATATTAGAAATTGCGTTATGTTTTTTATATCAGACTATACATTGTAATGTATCGTATCAGATATTAGAAAATATTACTCAATATTACATCGTCTCAATAAAATTGATTACAATATATTAATTAATTATAAAGCATATTACATAATACTATATAAAGTAATCACAAGTTACATCCTATTGCATCATATTTCTTAGGGATATAATATTCATTTGAATAGATATATTATACCTAATATATCATATAATATCATATTGTATAATATAATATTATATTTTTTTGTATAGTGTATCTACTTTAATATAATATTTAATGAGCATATTTACAACCTAACAGTTTTAATTTAATACAGTTACTCTATAAATTGATTGGACTACACTAGAATCCAAACAGAAAAATAACTTTCACCCTATTATAATTTTTCAAATAAAGTAAAGCATTGATTCTTCATTTTTCTTTTTTCAAGTATTGTTTTTACGTATGAGCCGATAAGGATTTCTGTATATTTTTGAGGGCTATGAGTAGTCAATTTAGTGTCTTTGTTCCATTTAGGATTGTTACCTATTTGCATTAATCATGATTTTTTTATCACCGACGTTTACAATTGGTAAAAAAAATGTAATCATTCATTCAAATGTTTTTATATGTTTCGATACTAAAGCTGTTTGTAAAAACATAGTCAAATCGCGTCCTTATATTAAAACATGAATTACTTCTTGAACTAAATGTCAAAAATCTATCTTGAAAGATTGTGGAGGTAATTTTTAGATAATCAATTACGTATAGCCAAAGTGCAAAATACTTTCAGTTTCATTTGGTTTCTAAATGAAAAGCCAGAAATAATGTTATCGTCATTTCAAAGAACAGTTCATTTATGTTCTAATTGAAATCTCCACATAAATTGCATGATGATAACCACTTTAGTCGTTCGTTGTATTATGCTTTCTTTTGCAACGGCTACCAAACATGTAGTTTTCGGTGAATCATAATCTAATTTTCATTTTCACACCTATTAGATAATCTTAGTCTTCTCGGTAGCTGGTTCTGGATATCTTCAATCAGGTAATTAACTTGTACTATATCTACGTACTAATCTTATAACAGTGAATAATACGTACTAATCAATCGATAAGATTCTAAAGAGTTTACTTTATTCATGCTTAACTCATTAAAATAATTCCAAAATGATATTTAATGAAAGAAGATTGAGTTCACACTCAAGCCATTAAAAATAGTGTATACATTTTATGATTTATTATATTCCAGATTATTACTTATATGATATTTATTTTAGATACGCTTCAAGCTATTCTCTACAAATAGTTCTATTCACCTCCTTTTTTATGAATGGAATAAAAAAAAACATAAATAAAAAACTTTCTAGATTTCTTTCTTTTATTGTATATATTAAAAAAAATATACATATGTCTCTCATAATTCTTAGTAGATGCCTTATACGAGATATTGTGGCATGTGTGCGTTATTCCATTATTACTTCCCTCAAGGCTGCATAATCGAAACACTAGGTACCATAAAAGACGCGGTAGAACAATATTAGCGAGAACACTTCATCAAAGTCTCAAGGATCTGGATACGATGATCAGTGGCCTGTGAGCTCACCAGCGTTTCGCTGACCCCTTTTAGCATGTATCACAGGTACTGAGCAGTAGGTTGGTTGCCCAAACAGGAATCATTAGCTCGAGTCTGCATTCAAACAAATTGGAGATTTAATTGCATTATTATATTTTGTATAGATTAATTATGTAATGTAAATCTCTCAATTTCAAGTAACTGAGCTAATGTAAACAGTATTTTGATGTAAACTTTGGTTTTTATCAATACAATGTAAAACGACGCATTTAGTGGTCGTTCATTATATCTTATGTGCTGTGTATATTGATTAGTTGCGCCCCAACCCGATTCGCTTTCGCAACCCGAATTTGGAGGTGCGATAGATTGGTATCAGAGCCTAAGGTTATAGTCAACTAGGTTGCATTTAGTGGGTCTACACTATGACCGTTAGGCAGTATTCCTTATTAAGTATGATTAGGTTCAGTGACTACATGATAATGGTTTAATTTAACATAGCCTGATCAACTATGTACAATTAAAAGAATATGATGTGAGATCTGAAAGGAGTCATGACTGAACAGGATACACTAGTTGACTCTGACCACGAGAGAAACAGGGACTCAAACATGTCTGTGTTAGACACTTTAGTCTATTATGTGATATGTATATATATACATAGATAAGCCTTGCTCTCGCTCAATATCTTAGGCTATATTATATATGTATTATATGAATATAGACCTCATTCTTTCTAACGCTTTGTCTCAGAATGGCAAACACACCACCCAATTCGTCACGCTCTCATCCGTATGGATCTTGAAACCCAAGGGTGGCTAGGAGAAACACCAGGTTGCCTCGAGCAGACCCATACCCCATTCACTTCGCTTTGTCAGACTTAGCCACTAGGCTACACCGACACGAGCAACGACTTGATACAATGGATATCGAACTACAGGAAACCAACGAAAACTGGAGACTCACATCGCTCGAACGTATCAATCAAGTCTCCGAAGATCACGAAAATACCGTCAACCACATGGACACCCTTGACAACCGTCTGGGTGAAACCATAAAAACTATGGAGCTTGTCCTCAACCAAGTGATTGACAACCGAAATGAAATTTCCGTCCTACAATCAAGGCTGAACCAGTGCGAGACACGTCTAAGGGAAACCGAGGACACCCTCCGAATGGTTAGCAGACTTGCAGAATCTGTGGACCATCTCACTACACTACTGCCACAACTCGATCTACGTCAGGATTAGCTTAGGCTGAACCTGTACTTTATCATGCTTTCGTAGGACCTATGTAATTCGACCGGATGTAATAATTCTCGGCACTTTTGTAAGACTCCTAAGTCTGTGACTTTTGAAACTCCTAACTAGAAATTGTCTGTAACCATTCGACTTCGTAATATGAATTGACAGTTTATCCTGTTATTTTCTACATTGTGATTTTACCCTGTGATGTTGTATATTACCACTTTTATATATATACATCTATCGTACTTATTATTTTGGTACCACCTCTCATGTACCTTTTATTTCTCTCTTGAAGAATCATTCCGCCAGAGAAGAAAAGTTACAGTGATGCCGAACTTGCTGTTGTCGTATCTTGAGCAGTGGCCGATGCTTTGGTTGCTCGGGATTCACCCGTAACTCTCAAAGCAATGACGAAACCCCAGTCAATACTCCTGTTATCAAACCATGCTCTTACAAGGATTTCCTTAGCTGCAAACCACTCTACTTCAAAGGCACGGAAGGTGCCATTGGCCTAATAAGATGGATTGAACGTATGGAATCCGTCTTCAATAACAAGGTCAAGTTTGCGGCCTACACCTTTCAGGAAGGTGCCCTTACATGGTGGAACACCCACGCAAACTCTGTGGGCATTGAAATAGCAAACCGACTTCCTTGGGCTGAACTAAAGAAAAAGCTTAAGGGAAAATACTGTCCCGAAGAAGAACTGCACCGTCTAGAGGAAGAATTCTGGCACTTGACAGTGCAGGGAAATGACATTGCTGGATATACCACCAAATTCCAGCAATTCACTTTGTTATGCCTGGGTTTAGTTGAACCGAAGGAGAAGTGCATCAAGAGATATATCCGCGGCCTCCCGGAGAATATTTAGGGGAATGTCGCCTCATCTAAACCAGTGCAATCCAATTAGCTCATGAACTCATGGCCATGGTTGTCAGCCGTGAGACATCCAACACATCCTCCTCCAACAACAACAAACGCAAATCGTCTGAACACCACAATCACCACAACAAGAAATCCAATGCCATCCAAGTTTACAACACAAACTCTGAACCCAAGCGTGGATACACTGGGGACAGGCCATACTGCTCCAAGTGTAACTATCACCACGATGGTCCATGCAGTACTCTCTGCAATAACTGCAGGAGGTACATGCACTTGATCAAAGATTGCCGAGCCCCCAAATCCAACAACAACACCTCTCACAACAATTCCAACCAACCCAAATCCTGCTATGGGTATGGAGAAACGGGACACTTCAGAAACGAATGTCCTAAAAGCAAGAACAAGAGCAACAACAACAACAACGCAAGGGGAAGAGCGTTCGTACTCAACTCCGGGGATGCCCGTCAGGACCCGAATGTGGTCACGGGTATGTTCCTTCTCAACAACTTATCTGCTTTTATTCTGTTTGATACTAGTGCCGATAGAAGCTTTATTTCTGATGAGCTTTTCCCTCTACTTGATATCGCACCTGTTGCTCTAGATATTAAGTACACCGTAGAACTTGCAAATGGTAAACTCATAGAAACCAATAGTGTGATACCTAATTGCACTTTAAACCTAGCCAACTAGACCTTCTCAATCGATTTTATGCCGGTTGAAATTGGAAGTTTCGACGCCATCATTGGTATGGACTGGTTATCCAAACATCATGCGGAATTCATTTGTTACGATAAGATCGTTTGTATTCCTCTCGCCGTCGGTAGAACCTTGTTCATACAGGGGGAGACCGGTGGGACGAGACTCAACATCATATCTTGCTAAAAAACTCGGAAATTTCTGAGAAAGGGTTGTCCAGCAATCCTCGCGCACATCATGGAGAAAAAGTCGGAGGAGAAGCGACTTGAGGATGTGCCCATCATTTGAGACTTTCCAGAAGTCTTCCCCGAAGAACTACCTGGTCTACCACCACCAAGACAGGTTGAGTTCTCAATCGACCTCGTGCCAGGTGCCGCACCTGTGGCCCGAGCACCATACCGCTTTGCCCCATCTGAACTTCAGGAGTTGTCCAATCAATTACAGGAACTCCTAGAAAGAGGATTCATTAGGCCGAGTTCTTCACCTTGGGGAGCTCCGGTCCTGTTTGTCAAAATAAAAGACGGTTCTTTTCGAATGTGTACCGACTATCGAGAGTTGAACAAGCTAACTGTTAAGAACCGATACCCACTTCCCCAAATCGATGACCTGTTTGACCAATTATAGGGGTCGAGTTTTTATTCAAAGATCGATCTTCGGTTAGGTTATCACCAATTACGTTTTCGCGACACCGACATCCCAAAAACTGCTTTCAGAACCCGTTATGGGCATTACGAATTCCAGGTGATGCCATTCGGTCTAACCAACGCACCGGTTGTATTCATGGATCTTATGAATCGGGTGTGCAAGCCATATCTTGACAAGTTTGTCATTGTCTTCATTGAAGACATTCTCATTTACTTGCGCAACGAACAGGAACATGCGCAACACCTCAGAACCATCCTAGAACTACTTAAGCACGAGGAGCTTTACGCTAAATTCTCTAAGTGTGAGTTCTGGATGCAAACCGTTCAATTCCTTGGGCATGTTATCGATAGTCAAGGAATCCATGTCGATCCATCAAAAATTGAAGCTATCAAAGACTGGCAGTCACCAACCACTCCGACCGAGGTATGCCAATTCTTGGGAATGGCAGGGTACTATCGGCGTTTCATCGAAGGTTTCTCAAAAACAGCTCAACCACTCACGGCACTGACTCAGAAAGACAAAAAGTTCGATTGGACTGATAAACAAGAATCAACATTTCAACTCCTGAAACAAAAACTTTGCAGTGCTCCAATTCTATCCTTACCCGAAGGCACTGATGACTTCGTGGTATACTGCGATGCTTCTCATCAAGGTCTCGGTTGCGTGTTGATGCAACGGGACAAAGTAATTGCTTACGCTTCACGACAACTCAAAATCCATGAAAAGAACTACACCACCCACGATCTCGAGCTAGGAGCTGTCGTCTTTGCCCTCAAAATCTGGAGACATTCTCTACGACACTAAGTGCACAATCTTTACCGACCATAAAAGTCTCCAACATATATTCGATCAGAAGGATCTCAACATGAGACAACGTCGGTGGGTCGAGTTGCTTACCGACTACGATTGCGAGATCAAATACCATCCGGGTAAGGCCAATGTTGTTGCCGATGCCCTCAGTCGAAAGGAACAAACGAAACCACTTCGAGTCCGAGCCCTCAGTATGACTATTCACAATGACCTAAAAATTCAGATCCTCACTGCTCAACTCGAAGCTCTGAAACCCGATAACAACAAAAATGAAGCCTTGCGAGGCATGGATAAACAATTCGAAATCAAGCCTAACGGGATTAGGTATTTCTCAAACCGAATCTGGTTACCCAGTTTTGGAAACCTGCGAGACTTGGTGATGGATGAAGCTCACAAGTCCAAATATTCTATCCATCCTGGATTCGACAAAATGTATCACGGCATCAAGGAATTTTATTGGTGGCCGAATATGAAAGTTGAAATCGCTACATACGTTAGCAAGTGTCTTACTTGCTCGAAAGTCAAAGCTGAATATCAAAAACCTTCTGGGTTACTCCAACAACCCAGCATTCCTGAATGGAAATGAATACAAATTGCCATGGATTTCATAACCAAACTACCAAAGTCATCGAGCGGTTGTGATACCATTTGGGTGCTCGTCGATCGTCTCACGAAATCTGCTCATTTTCTGGCAATCAAGGAAACTGACAAAATGGAACGTCTCACACGAATCTACATCAAAGAGGTTGTTACTCGACATGGTGTTCCAATCTCGATTATCTCAGATAGGGTTAGTCGTTTCACATCTCACATTCGGCAATCACTTCAAAAATCATTGGGTACCCCTCTTGATATGAGTACCACATACCATCCTCAAACCGATGGCCAAAGTGAAAGAACAATTCAAACACTGGAAGACATGCTACAAGCTTGCGTAGTTGACTTCGGTGTAAACTGGGAAAAACACCTACCGTTGTGCGAATTCTCATACAACAATAGCTATCACACCAGCATCAAGGCTGCACCTTTCGAGGCACTGTACGGTCGTAAGTGCCGATCACCAATTTGTTGGACCGAAGTGGGAGACAGTCAACTCACAGGTCCTGATATCATTCATGAAACTACTGAAAAGATCTTCGAGATCCAAAACAAACTCAAGGCCACACGTGATCGTCAGAAAAGTTATGCTGACTTGAGACGCAAACCACTCGAGTTCCAGGTTGGGGATCGAGTGCTACTCAAAGTTTCACCTTGGAAAGGTGTTATCCGATTCGGTATACACGGGAAATTAAATCCCAGATACATAGGACCATTCGAGATTGAGAGTGCCCTTTGACGTGGATCTAGATGACAATTGACCACAATTGACAGGCGGAATCAATCAATTGCGTGTATTACCAATAAACACAAACCGAAACAAATATGATTAACAATGTAAACGAAGTAATCAGCTTGTACATATGAATTGGGAACGATTACAATGTTGCTTAGTCGACAAATGGTGCTAGGGTTTCGTCAACCCTAGCCGGAAACCCGTAGGTTTGTATTTATACTAAAAGTCAGCCGACATGCGTCACTTGTGGAAGTGTCGTATGTGGCCGCCTTCATGCGTCACTTGCCTAAGTGACGCTATGCGTCACTTACATCAAGTGACTCCTAAACTAAAACTTAAGTGTCGCATATAACTAAAACAATATATTTCACTATACAACTAAACGACACTTATTACAACTCGATAGACCAACTGACAGACACCTAATATGCATCAACAAACTCCCCCGTGTCTTCAGCTTGGTCTTCAAAATCTTCAAACTCTTTGAAATCGTTGAGTCTTTATTTCCAGCCAGCAGGAAATACACCACCAGCATGTACTCCATTGGCTACGCAGATATCAATAATTTTCTGAAATTTTATCGCTTCGGCTCTATCTCTCTCTTTGAACTGAATTCTATTCTGATGTAGTCTTTTCATATCTTGTTCAGAGAGATTAATCAAACTCAAAGGGTCAAATATACAAAATTTATTTATTTTCAGACCCCAAGTAGACCTCTTTTTAGGTTGAATAGCATCCCATGCTGTTTTCTCTTCAACCTCCAACTCTACGTCTAAAGACTCCGAATCCGTAGCTGGTTCCGATTTTGGAATAAAAATAATTACAGCTTCACCAGTAATATCATCATATTCCCAGTACAGCAACCTATTCAAAAAATCCAAAGGAATGATCTCTAGAGGTATCTTCTGTGAGCACTTTGCTGGTGGATAGATCATCCTTACGATTGGTTGTCGTGTAACCGGATCCAACTTCTTCTTAAACTTATATCTCATACCCAGTGTCGGTTTAATCAAATTATACTTTTTGCTGTTTATCTCCCGACGAATAACCACTTGAAAGAAATCGGCGCGTGAATCTCGAGCACGGTTAATCAAGGGTATCTGAGATAATCTCTGAAGCTCACATTTCGGCAAAGTACTTATTTTATAAAACTTTAAGTTGAAGTACTGAATGTCATCACTTCGTTTAATCATAAACACCGAATTGTTCTCATCAAACTTCCAGCTTTTTATCAAACCCGTATAATCAGTTCTGACTTTGTAGAATTTACAAGTAAAGGGTACCTCAACAATAGGTTTGAGCACTATGTCAGGTTTTATCATTGAAGATTGAGTTGTAGAAGTTGATTGCTCATTGGTCTCTGTCTCAGAATCATGATGTAATTCATCTTCTGAAGAATCCGATTCAATAATGGGAGCATCGTCATAACATTCATCACTTTGAAGTTGCTCCCCCTCAACCTCAACTTCGTCATTTCCTTCAAAGAAATAATCCTCTGCTACAGGATCATTCATTACCTCTTCCTCCGGTATCGTTGTATTATCATTCATCAAATTTTGCAGATATGTAAGATCTACAAACGAATAATCAACCGCAATAGGTCTTGCTTGACCTTGAACCTCAACGAAGTAATCCAAAGATATGTTTTCATTAATAGTCGAAGGAAGTACATTTTCTGGTTCCGGGGAAGGAGTTACATTTGTTTCTAACTCACTAGGACCTACCTCCCCCAAAACATTTGTAACGGATTCCAACTCTAACAACCTAGATGACCGATTCGTCACTTGAAGTTGTAGAGAGTCAACCGTAGCAGCTCGAGCTTCCAATTCCCTGATCTGAGAGGCTTGAGCTTCAATTATAGCCTTCTGATCATCAAACCGCTTTGCCAAAAGCTCCATCTGAGCCAAAACCATCTGAAGAGACGGCATGTCAGACGGTGGCGGTGGTTGTTGTCGTTGGGAAGTTGGTTCCTCAATAACCACTGTCGTCCGCTGGCATCTACGAAGAGGTAGATCAGCATAAGAGGGTGAAGACCCAGCAGGACGTTTGCCCGGATTCCTCGGGACATGGACCCTGCCAGCAGAGATCCGTCTCAATATACGCTTAAAGCGTCGAGGATCGGCAAGCTGAATACCGTCAAAAGCAGATTGTGGTGGCACGTCACCCTCAGAATCAGGAGGAGTGGGCCCACCGTCATCAGACTCAGCCTCAACCTGAATAACACGATCGATATCCTCTAAGTCGAGCGATATCAGTATCTACTAAGTCTTCCTTGTTGACCGGAGGCACGACATCATCCAAAAAACCGTGATCGCGCGGCGCAACATAGTTTTCGTTCACTATGTGCCCGAAAAGTTCACGATCAGCCAAAACCGGCTCGCCCTTCGGCGCGAGCTTGCAGTCGTTAAAGACTCGCAGAAGCATCGGTGTCGGCACCAGAAGAGATCGCTGATCTGGAGCGATATCGAGATTGAGGTCATTCAACAAAAGCTGGACAAAACGAGGATACTGCAGCCATTTATCCTTTCCAGCGCGTATGTTCTCCACCATGTTGCCGAAAATATAACCGCTGAAGTTATACAGTTTATTGTAGATCAGGGCCAACATTAGAGACAGAGTAAGATGACTCGCAGCATCGTATCCCCCCTTTCTCGGAGATAAACAGACGATTATAATATGGCAGAGGTACCTCCAAACCCGGCAAAGGTACTGTTTCCTGAAATCAGAGAGTTGGTTTGCCGGATAACCCATCCTCTGAAGCCCTCCGTAGATGAATGTAGTTGGGAAGATAGTGGGCATTGTAGAGTTATCAGTGAACTGTAAAACCCGTCTAATCGAGTTCTCGGTGATCTCGATTTCCTCCCCAAACATAGTCGAAACAATTCGAGGAACATCGCCCTGAACCCTGATCACTGCATGATCATAGAACTCCTCTATTTGGTTCATGTATACCGGAGTCGTTGCCGTAATCGCATAATAGATCCTCGATCTGCGTAGAAACTCAATCATTGGCCTGAAAGGCGCCGAATTTGCATGCGTTGATTCTAGAAAAGCCGTAATGTTGTGTCTGGTGTTTGTGCGGCGGTAATAATTCTGAAGTTCAGCCATCTATAAGCTAAAAATACAAAGAAAAATAGCCGAAATCGTTATAAAGTTAGCTCGAACACAGAAGGGTTAAAAAACGAATTTTGACTTTAGGCGTCACTTAAGGTAAGTGACGCATGGCCACTACCGTCACTAAGAAAGTGTCGTAGTATACAGTGTTTAAAATCGAAATTAAAGCATAGCGTCACTTAGGTTAAGTGACGCTATCAAGCGTCACTGATGTAAGTGACATTTGTATTTAGCGATTATAATTATACGACACTTATGAAGTGACGGGTGAAGAACATGCGTCAGTTAGAATAGTGACGGTATCCTAAAAGAGTCACTTAAGAAGTGACGGTAAAAGTGACGTATAAGAATAAGCATCACTTAGACAGTCACTTGGGGTAGTGACGCATTTAGAGGCGTCACTAGGAGTAGTGACGGCCTTAACAGTTAAAACAAGCTTATGCGTCACTACACGAGTCACTTAAGAAGTGACGCAATATCAAGCGTCACTTATTAAGTGACGGTATGGTTTTTCAAAATTACCAAATAGCGTCACTTGAGGTAAGTGACGCACGAAGTGACGCAACAATGAAGATCATCGTGTCACTGTTCATACCCAGATTTCAAATTTGGGGATTTTCGAAATCAAAGTTACCAAGTTATGCGCATCATAAAAACGAATGGTACACACCCTTTATTACACAAAAACATGATCAAACAAGCATTTAATCGATCGATTTTCAAAGTAAAACCCTAACCGTAACCCTAACTTAAATTTTCAGCATGAATAAAGAAAGAAAAAGGTTAAAATTAGTACCAAATAGATCGTAGGAAGGAGGGGAACAAAGATGTAGCACAGGAATGAACAAACAAGCAGCAGAAAGCACAAACGATCGAAGAAATTCGCACAGAGGGAAGTGACGCAGAGACATTGTAAGTGTCGGTGTGTCAGTGCTAGTGACGGTATAAGTATTTGAAAAGTGATGAGGTTGAGTGTCGTGGGAAGGAGTATTTATACACCGACCCTAGTATGCATCACTCAACCCGGCACTTAAGGCATAGCTTACCCTGACACTTACTGTGTCACTTAAATAAGTGACGCAATATCGAATGCGTCACTGATAGCGTCACTTATGAAAGTGACGCTCAGTTCACTTTTAGTGAAAAAATTGCGATTTCATCGATTTTTCGCGTTGTTATTGCGGTACTCAAATTTGAAAATGTAACTGTAACTTGGATAATAACTAAAATTACACTAACTTAGATAAAATAAAACGCATACAAGAATGTAAATTGACAATTACAAAATTAACACATTCTTTTTGGTGACGGAGTTGATAAAGTCTGGTTAGGAATCATATTGGAATAACATGCATTTATTAGGAACATTAAGAGTTATTTCGATCATCAGTATAGTTGTCCTCTTTAAATTTACTTGACATACTAAAAACATTTTTTTGATAAAAATTATTTCAAAACGATTATTAGTATGTTTATCCACTTAAACATGTTATACTCACCTCTAGGAGGTATTTTATTATTATTGGTATGTGCATTTCGCTGTAGTTCCCACCATAGATATACATCTTAACTTAATACATAGACCATGTTTCCATTTACAGATAGAATATTAGAAAATCAATTTTAAGAATCAAGTCAGCGGTGACAGGTCTGTAGTTACGTACAACAGAGCGACATAGCTTGATTCAGGTTTAAGCAAAACCAGACTTGGTCAAACCATTTTGGCGACCTTGTAAGGTATCTTATTTTGAAAGACTTTACAAGTACTTTGACTTGTGTTTGCTTAAGTTTAAAGTATCTATTAATAGAAGCCAGGTCTATACTTACGTATAACAGAGGAAACTATCAATATATACCCCCAAATGATATCAAATAAACATCTTTCACGAAAGCATGTCTAGTATAAGTAAGAAATTAAGACTTTTGTCATACATCTAATGGTGTTATACCACTTGAAATAAACAATTAATGATTAAGCTTCTTAAGTCTTCTCAAAGAGGTTTGCATACCATGCCTACTAATATATCGTATGATGAAGACAATGTTTATAAAAACTGTTTTCAATACGTCACATAAATCTACTGACACATCCAAGATAAACCTTAAATTTCCATTTTTATGCATGTCACCCAATGTACTATCATATCCCAAGTTGTTTACAGACACAACTTCAACGTCTATTTTTAAAATGTAGCAACCTTGCATTTCATTAATACTAGAAAGTATAATGAGTGGCAGTTGCTTTGGTTGCAATTTTTTTTTTTTGAATAAAACATTACTTTAAAAACAATCCAAGTCACGAATTACTTTTTAGCAAGAAAGAATCTTAAACCAATCATGTTGATTAGTTCGTCAAATCGAGTACGCGTAAAGGCTTTAGTGAAAAGGTCGGCATTCTGCTTTAAGGTGTCTATTTGAACTAGGTCTATCAAGTGTTTTTCATAGCAATCCCGTATAAAGTGGAACCTAAGTTCAATGTGTTTAGTCTTAGAGTGCTGTACGGGATTGCGCGTGATAGATATAGCAGCAGTATTATCAATGTGAATAGGAGTCATAGAAAGAAGTAACCCGTAATCATGCAGTTGATGCTGTATCCATAGAATCTGAGAGCAGCAACTCGCAGCAGCAACGTACTCAGCTTCCGCAGTGGAGAGAGAAACTGTAGTCTGTTTCTTGCACTGCCACGAAACTAGTCGAGATCCTAGGAATTGACATCCACCAGTGGTTGACTTCTTGTCGATGCTGTAGCCGCCATGATCTGAATCCGAATAGGCAAAAAGAGCGAAGGATTTCTCATTTGAATACCATAGACCAAGATTGGGTCTATGTTTTAGATAACCAAAGATTCGCTTTACAGCCCTCATATGAGACACCTTTGGTTTGGCTTGAAAGCGAGAGCATACGGATACCGCAAAGACAATATCCGGTCGAGAAGCAGTCAAGTACATCAAAGAACCTATCATTGATCGATAGTCCTTTTCTTTGCAATCTTCTTCATCCTCAGCAAGTCGGAGATTGTGATTAAGCTCGATGGGAGTCCCATAGGTTTTACAATTGAGCAGATCATATCGAGTCAACATGTCTTTGACATACTTTGACTGATGAATATAAATACCTTTTGGAGACTGCTCAACTTGTACACCTAAAAAGAATTTGAGCTCCCCCATCGCACTCATCTCAAACTCAGATTTCATGATCTCCTCAAAGTGCTTGCACATCGCTTCATTTGTAGAGCCAAAAATAATGTCGTCCACATACACCTGCACGAGTAGCATATCCTCTCGATCGCCAGTCCGTTCTTTGCGAATGAACAGAGTACTGTCGATATTCCCACGAACAAATCCATGCTTGACTAAATGAGTAGTTAGCCTCTCGTACCATAATCGCGGGGCTTGATGAAGACCATATAACGCCTTGTTTAACTTGCAGACGTATTGTGGATGCTCAGGGTCTTCAAAGCCAGGAGGCTGTTTCACGTAGACATCAGTGTCCACTTTCCCATATAAAAATGCGCTCTTGACATCAAGTTGGTGAACGCGAAACTCTTTGTAAGACGCAAATGAGAGAAAAATCCGAATGGACTCAAGTCTTGCCACAGGAGCGAAGACTTCATCATAATCCAAGCCCTCAATCTGACTAAATCCTTGAACGACCAATCGGGCTTTATTCCGAATTACAATACCCCTATCATCCATCTTATTGCGAAACACCCATCGAGTGCCAGTTAAATGAGCACCTTTGGGTAATGGAACTATATCCCACACGTGTAGCTTGTTGAACTACTGCAACTCTTCTTGCATAGCCTCGACCCAAGATGGATCTTTTAAGGCTTCATCAACTTTCTTCGGTTCAATTTGGGATAAATGACAGGAATTTATCCGGGCGACCAAATTTAACATTTCCTGATTTGGATTTTGCTGTACTTGGTGCCTTGTTCGAACAGCAGCTTCAGGATCACCAATAATGTTATCAATGGGGTGATCCCTGTGTACACGTGTGACTGGGATTCGATCGGGTGCAAGTACTAACTCCAAATTATTCATGTCCCCTTCAGTGACGGGAACAGTGTTAGTTACAGGAACAGTAGAACTTTCTGGTTGCACAGGAGGTTCCGTATCATTTTCATTAGAGAAAAGATGAGAGTGGACCATTTCATCTTCCTCGTCTTCCTCCAATGGTGGCATGTTGGGATCATCGGGATATACTGTTGTATTAGTTGTTCCTAAAGTCGAAGGAATATCCAAAGGTGGAACCGTGGGCGATGATGTGGATGATATAGGTAGTGGTGTGGGTGTAGGAGTAGGTGTTGGAGGTGGTGTAGTGGGTGTTGGTGTAGGTGGAGATGCTGGTTTTAATGTAGAAGTGTCTTGACACAAACTTATACCATGACGTAGAGTGACTATCTCATCCTCATCATCATGTCCTTCGGGTATGTCAAACGAATTGAACACGTTCTTGTAATTAAATAACCATTCTGGACCAGTTCCTTGAGGAGGATCTGTGTATCGCAAGCATTTCACTTCAAAATGCTCTTCCACCTGGTGAGTTGATTTGATGTAGACTCGTTTATTCGGAGAGTCGACTGAATATCCAAGGAAGATCCCTTCAACTGCTTTAGCTCCAAACTTCGAGACTTTATCTTTGGAGATCATAATCAAACACGGACACCCGAAAGGTTCCAGAAACTGCAAAGTGGGCTTACGGTTGTTGAATAGTTCATAGCATGTCTTATTCTTCTTCTTAACCGTGAGCACGCGATTCAAAACATAGCAAGCAGTACTAACTGCTTCTGCCCAAAAGATTATAGGAAGCTTAGAATCGGCCAGCATAGTCCGAGCTGTCTCGATAATAGTCCTATTTTTATGCTCAGTGACTCCGTTCTGTTGAGGAGTTCGAGGGGCACTGAACTGATGGTCAATGCCTTTCGTGGCACAGTATAACTCAAGAGTAGAGTTGTTGAATTCAGTCCCATTGTCACTTCGCAGTCTTTTCACCTTTAAGTTGCATAAGTTTGCCAACTTATCTAACAGATACACCAGAATGTCTGGTGTTTCACTCTTTGCACCCAGAAAATACACCCATGAAAATCTCGAGTAGTCATCAGTGATTACTAAACAATAAGACTTTCCACCTATACTCTTGGTAGAAATAGGACCAAATAAGTCCATGTGCAATAGCTCCAATGGTGCCGCAATGGAATTCACTAATTTCGGCTTGTGGGGTTTCTTATGAAGTTTCCCTTTATGGCAGGCGATGCAGTCATCTTTTAGCGCAAATGACTGTTTAGGGACTCCATTTACTAAATCATTGTTTATCAAGAAGTTCATCTTACGAAAATGGATGTGTCCCATTCGTCGATGCCACAAAAGTGATTCCTTTTCTGAAGCCTTCGAAAGGAGACATGTATACTCATCTTTAGTCTCCACGGTTCGCATATTCATAACGTAGGTGTCGTTTCTCCGTGGCGCCCTTAAAAGCACCCATTCCTCGGGGATAACGAAACCCGACTTCAAAATCACACACTCCGTCTTTGTGAACGCTGTTGTGTAATCCTTATCACATACTTGTGATACGCTTAGCAAGTTGTGGGTCAGTTGAGCCACATAATTCACATTCTCAAAGCTAACTTTCCCGTTAGTTAGCGTTCCTTTACCTGAAATGGTTCCTCCAGTATCTCCCGCAAATGCAACATGTCCTCCAGAATGTGGTTTAACATCCGTCAAAAGTGACACATCGCCTGTCATGTGTCGCAAACAACCACTATCTACAAAGCATTCACTGTCTTTAACGCGTTCTGACTGCTGCAACACATAAAGTAGGAGATTAGTGAGAAACGGTGACCCAAGCCTTGACAGACTTAGGTCGACCACAGTCATCAACAATAATCACATCAGATAAGACTTTATTTTTAAGTAAATCAGATTTTGTATCTGATGTGTTATTATTGATGACACTAGAGTCCACAGTAGACTCTTTTCTTTTCCAAACCTTGGATGGTTCGGAATTTTGCTTTGGAGTAACGTCAGGCTCTCGTTTTGGCAAAGGTTTTTGCCCAACATTACTCGGTTTTACAGCAGGTATGGGAGAGACAAAGTAACGCCTAGGAGGAGATCTTGAAAAAGAATTTCTGAAAACAGATGTCCTAGGCATTTCTTTCTCGTAATTCTGATGAGACAATTTGGGACATTCACGAATTAGATGTCCTTGTCTCTTGCAATAAAAGCATGCTCTAGTCTCAACAGCTGGTTGAGACTGAGGATTTATCACCGGAGATGAAGAAACGTTTCTAGAACATGCACATTTCATGCATGTCTTAGAAATTTCCTATTTAGGTTGAGAGGTTGAAGTAGAAGGTTTATTTTGCAAAATCTTTACAGGTGACTGTAAAGTTTGAGATTTTGGTTTTAAAACCTTAATTTTTTCTTTGTTAGGTTGAACCTTAATTTTAGGTTCAACTTTTGACACCTTTTCAGCTTTCACTTCAACCTTCCTTTTAAACTCAGGATATTCCTCATCGGTAATATCCTCAATCTCAACAATCTCCTCATTACTAACTGGAGATTCACATTCCGATTTAACAAACTGAGGTGAGGGATACTCTGTCCGTTTAGTTTTCTCCTTCACCTGTTTGTTAACTTTATTACCCTTAGATTTGACCCCGTATAACAATGCATAGTCAACCGGAATCTCTTCGATGCCTTCCTTAACAGGCATAGGACAGTATTCAGTAGGAGGCGGGACTACATGATAACCTAGTCCCGTCTTTGTTTTGTGATCTGTCCTTTGCTTGTTAAGAATTTCATTAAAGGCAACAGTAGACGAGGAGGAACCTAGAATCTTATTTGTATATTTATCATATTCATTTTTAAGATCAGAATATTCCTTTCTCAAACGGTCTATTTCAACAAGATAACTATCAATAGCATCCTGTTGACTAAAAACTTTAGATTTATACCTAAGCGTGTCCTGTTGATAAGCCTCTATTTTCTTATCATACAATTGTTCATTTGCTTTTAGGTATCTGTTTGAGTCACTAAGTTTTTCGACCTTTTTCCTTAAGTCTATGTTGTCTGCTTGAAAGCATCTTAAGGATTCAGTTAACTTAATGCATGACATACAGTTCAAAGGTTCTTCAGGTTCATTGCGTACCTCATTTGAAATGTGAGCCATGAGACACTGCTGATAATTCTCAGCATACATACTCCAATTTGTGCTTGTTGGCTCAAAAACAACAAATGCATCTGTTGTTGCTTGCTTCACTTGATCCTTCTCCGGAGTTCTAGGAGCATCAGGCTTTGTGAAACCAGACGGAGGAACCTTAGGCTTCTCACATTCTCTCGCAAAGTGTCCCAGATTCTGACAATTGTAACATTTCACTTTGCTTTTATCAAAACCGAAGCTGGTTTTGCCATCTCCCTCCAAACTCTTGCGACCAGTTCGTTACAAGAATTTCTGAACACGCCTGGATATCATAGCAATGTTCCAGTTCAAATCCATCTGCTCAAGATCATCATCGTCAAGTTGAGCATAATCTTCTTTGGCCAGTTCCAAAGTAGCATTTGGTTGCGAAACCAAATCCTTATAAGAGCTTAGAAAGGCTGTATAAATGGCAGCCTGCTCTTGAATAGCAGGAGAGACAGAAGCCTGCTGTTGTGACCCCTGTGAGGATCCAGAAGCATATACTGGATGAGAAGCACCAGTTGAATACAATGGAGCTTGAAGTGGAGAGCTCGTAGAGGAGACAAAAGCCATACCACCATAAGTCTAGCCAATGTTGACTTTACCTCCATATAAAGACGGGTCTTGAACAAAACCGCCCGACTTACATTCTCTCTTCTTCATCTCCATCGCATGAGCTTGAAGAATACCAATTAGCTCATCCAGTTTCATGGTAGCTAATTCTTGACTTTCCTTAAGCAGCTGTACCTTAACATCCCACGAACTAGGCAAAACATCCAAAAGTTTCTTATTTACCTCAAGCGGAGGAAAATTATACCCTCCCTCTGTCAACTCACTCACCAACTGTGAGTATCTAGTAAAAACTCCAGACGCCGTTTCATTTGGTAGAGAATCAAACATATCATACTGTTTCTTTATCAATTCTAGCTTAGCTGCTTTATATCTTTGATTTCCACCACACCTAGTTTCAATAGCCTTCCAAAGTTCGTATGCGGTGTCATGTGATTTGAACAATCTTAATACGTCTTTGGTTAGGCACATACAAATAGCCGCATGTGCCTTTTTCTCAGTATCATAGTCTTTCTTTTCTTCCGGAGTCATAGATTTGTAGAGCTTGTTCGGAGCAAGATGAGGAAAGATTCCTTCGGCTAAGGGAGCTACATATTTTTCTTTGAGTGGACCCCATAGCTCTGGACAATGGAAGTTTATATACTGTTCAAATCGATCACGCCAATATGCGTAATCCATGTCAGCTGAAAACAACGGAGGTTTATTATTAGAACCAACATCGTGATTCTGTTTTAACATATCCCTAATTCCTCTGATGTCTTCTTTGTCAGCAACACCAGCCATTGAAGATATACCTGAAACTACACTAAAAACAAAAGCTTGAAAAATATTAGTACTGAAGGCGTCACTTAGTAAGTGACGCACTGAAGTGTCGCAACGACTAGCGTCACTAGGTAAGTGACGCTATCGAGTGACAGATGAAGTGACTGATGACACTTTAAGTAAGTGTCGCTCAATCAGACCAGTGACGCACTCAAGTGACGTACTTGAGTGACGTGCTAAAACAAAGGGCGTCACTAGTAAAAGTGACGCAGTAAATCAAACAGGCGTCACTAACAGAAGTGACGCTTGAGGGTCAAGTGACGTGCAACAGTGACGCACGTAAGTGACGGTGTATTAAAGGGAACGACACTCAAGTTAAGTGTCGTATAAACAGCAAATGACGCTTTAAGTGACGCGTTCAAGTGACGGTATAACCCTAATTTGGGATTAGGTAGTGCCGCAGTAAGTGACGTGTCCAAGTGACGGATCGAGTGTCCCAAAACGGCTGCAAAATCCCAAAACCCTAAAAATATCGAACTTTTGTAAACCAAACGAAAATTCCTTGAACCCTAATGGACGAAACCTGGAAATGTTGAAGAATATCGACTGTAATTTACCTTAGCACCTCAAAATCCGTATGTAATCTTGATTAATTGATTCAAACAAACCAAAATCAACCCAAAACACCTTCTAAACGTCAATATTATCACCTAAGTGCTCTGATACCAGTTGAGAGTGCCCTTTGACGTGGATCTAGATGACAATTGACCACAATTGACAGGCGGAATCAATCAATTGCGTGTATTACCAATAAACACAAACCGAAACAAATATGATTAACAATGTAAACGAAGTAATCAGCTTGTATATATGAATTGGGAACGATTACAATGTTGCTTAGTCGACAAATGGTGCTAGGGTTTCGTCAACCCTAGCCGGAAACCCGTAGGTTTGTATTTATACTAAAAGTCAGCCGACATGCGTCACTTGTGGAAGTGTCGCATGTGGCCGCCTTCATGCGTCACTTGCCTAAGTGACGCTATGCGTCACTTACATCAAGTGACGCCTAAACTAAAACTTAAGTGTCGCATATAACTAAAACAATATATTTCACTATACAACTAAACGACACTTATTACAACTCGATAGACCAACTGACAGACACCTAATATGCATCAACAGAGATCCTCGAGAGGATTGGCTCAGTGGCATACTGATTACAGCTGCCACCCGAGCTTAGCAGCGTACATCCCACTTTTCACATTTCTAACTTGAAGAAATGCCTGTCTGATGAGACACTCATTATTCCACTCGACGAGATTCGTGTCGATGACAAACTTCACTTCGTTGAAGAACCCGCAGAATTCATGGACCGTGAGGTCAAACAACTCAAACAAAGTCGCATTCCCATTGTCAAAGTCAGGTGGAATTCGCGGCGTGGGCCTGAATTCACCTGGGAACGGGAGGACCAAATGCGGCTCAAGTATCCTCAGCTATTCGCTGATGCTACTTCAAACACGACGAACTAAATTTCGGGACGAAATTCTCCTAACAGGGGGAGAATGTGACACCCGTCAAATTAGGACTAGTAATTAGTGCCTAATCAAGTGTAATACATGTAATTAGTTATGTGTTAGGCTAATTAATGTATCAATATATATATTGTTGAATATATACAAGTATGCGATTTGATTAAATCGTACAAATTTCAAATCGAATGCAATTCGATTCAATTAATACGGACATTGGTGAACGATTTTTATTAAATAATATGACATTATTTAATAACCCGAATGTATACAAAATATTATGTATGTAATATTTCAACTCAAATTCGTATCGTGCGAACAAGGATTTCACGGTTAAAATAACAAACGCGCAAACAACCAAAACAAAGTTAAGTTATATTTTGTAACCAAATTACTAAGTATTTGGTAAAATACTTCCTCAAAATATTAAAGAAATACTCGTATTTTAAAACTCGTGTCTGAACATGTAAAATAATTATTTAAAAGTTTAAACGAACGAGAAAATGAACATCGCATGGAGCGCGTACGCAGGAGAATGAAAAACTGGTGAAGCCCACACCCGGTGGACCCCACCAGCCGGGCCCCCCTCCTCCCCCCTTCTTTCCCTCCTCTTTCCTTCTTTCTTCTCATTTCATCATCTACCATTCTCTCTCTCTTCCTCTCTTATCTCTCAAAACTCACCACCACCATCACCATTAAACCCACTAAAAACACCACGAAATGAACCCGAATCGTCAAGCTCGTTTGGAGAAAAGTGACCATCTCGCAACGATCTACATTTCCATCTTTCCAGATTTCTCACGCGCGAAGTTGTAAGTTTTCGACAAAACCCGCAACTCCTCGATTTTTAGTGTTTTCAAGTTCTAGTTGTTTCTTTAAGCTTGAAATGTCCATCTAAGGGTTGGGTAAAAGAATCGGACCAAACGGAAATCGGAAAACTCATTTTTGGCTCAAAATCCGTCGAACAGTCTTAAGTGTCGCATAGGCCGTCCAGTATAGCGTCACTTCGTGCGTCACTTAAGTGCCGCATTAAGTGACGCATAAAACCCTAAATTTGCGTCACTTGCCTAAGTGCCGCATAAAACCTTTTTCTTCCCGACACTCCAACCGTCACTTGCCTAGTGACGCCTAACACCTTTATCCGACACTTCTAGCGACACTTCCTAAGTGTCTGTTGTGTTGCGCACCGGTCGTTGAGATTTCTAATGGTGACGAGACACAGCAGTGGGTTTTTAATTTATAAGGCTGGGGCCTAGGGTTACTTATTAAGCTAATCAAAAGGGCTAGCACAGGACAAGTATGACCTAGGATCGTTCTTCAAAGTGCGACAAATTGAAACTAGGGGGTTTAGCAGCTTTTATGTGTTCAGCTGGGGTTGAAAGAGTTGGTTTTGGTTTTGGGTTTTCTTATCCTAATTTAAACTAGACTGAATTAAAAAGTGGAGGTTACTTCGGGCGTTCAGCAATTAAAGCGATTGTCTACTATAATGTGGTTTAGAAGTGGTTAAATATGGAAAGTTCTAATGAGGATAAGTTCGTAAGTTGATGTGAGCTATTCTACAATCCTTCTATCGGGTTCACGCGGAGGTTGTCGCACCCCCAAATTCGGGTTGCGGAAGCGAATCGGGTCGGGGCGCGACTAATCAATATACACAACACATAAGATATAATGAACGACCACTATATGCGTCGTTTTACATTGATATTGATAAAACCAAAGTTTACATCAAAATGTTGTTTACATTAGCCCGACTTGAAATTGAGAGATTTAAGTACATAATTAACCTATACAAAATATAATAATGCAGCTAAATCTCTGATTGTTTGCATGCTGACTCGAGCTAATAGTTCTTGATTGAGCAGTCCAACCTACTACTGGTCACCTGTGATACATGCTAAAATTGGTCAGCGAAACGCTGGTGAGCTCACAGGTTTGTATGTCAACACATATTTGTATGAACCGCAAGATTTATAATTGAATTTAAAATGCAATTAAGAAAAATAAAAGTTATACAACCATGAGCACATAGTCTGAGCTTAACTTAGGTGTCAGGTCCAATTAAGGAAACCCAACTGAGTTGCCTCCTACGAGTGCCTAATCTACACTCGTCTTCCCAAATGCTAATACGTTCGTTTGACCAGTTAGTGCGTGCTAACCCGGACGAGGATTGTCAATCCTATATGATATCATATACTAACATTCACGCTACAGATGTATTACCAAACTATGTTGTGGAGGGCTTTGAAATGATTAGTGAAAACAACTCATGTAGTATTTGATTTGTATTGTACTTGCGTTCAGATTGTAAAATAAAATGAGCAATGTAATCACACCCCAGATGAAAACCGTAAAATAGGGCTATGAGACTCACTTGAGCCTTGAGTGTTTAAATTAATAAACTTGAATTGATTAGCGGTGGATTGATGTCCGAAGACTTGTAACCTGAGGGTGTCCAAGACACACAAGGGTTATAACATGAGTAGGCATCTCGAAAGACTGCCCTTGTAGTTGTTCGTCCAACTTAGAATGTCCAAATTACTACGATTTGGTTGATTGAATTATCCAAATTACTACGATTTGGTTGTTTGACTTGTGTTTTGAAAACGTGTACGGCCGTCGGTGAATTGGTTGTATAAATAATCTCATTATTACTTTCATGATTTTGAAGTGTTATACTTAAAAGTAAGTTCCAATGTGTTTTAGAAGTCATGTCGCATTCGTGTTTGATGTTATACAAGTTAGCACTTTGTGTGAAAGTTTAAATGTAACACTGTTACTCGTGACCCTAGGGTAAGGGCGAAGCCCGTTAATGACGGGGGTCTGGGGGCAGCTCCCCTGGTAGCGGGGTCCAAGGGGCGGCAGCCCCTGGCGGGGTCCAAGGGGCGGCAGCCCTTGGCTGGGGTCGAGCTGCTAGGTCAGCTTGGAAAATTTTTATTTCTACTAAATTGCTTTGGTGAAAAACGCATCTAGACTTGAATTTGGGTGAAATCGAGTGATAAAATTTTAGGTCTCGACCCTTAGTAAAATTTGTGTTTTCTTGGTTCTGTTTCATGCGACATAGCGTGCGACACACGGCTTTGTGCCGCTAAGTGCGACATAATCTGTTATGTCGCAGATCATATCTGCGACATAAGGGCTTGTGTCGCTAAGGGCGACATCCGCAATTTAATGTGACGTAGGGCGTTGTGTCGCTATATGCGACATCCGTAATTTCTGCGACATAACTATTTGTGTCGCTATATGCGACTTCCGTGATTAGTGCGACATAGTGGCTTATGTCGCTATATGCGACATAAGGTCTGATCTAGCGACATAAAGGCTTATGTGGCAGGTGGCCTGGAGCCTTTGCGACATAACGCGCTATTGGCCGAAAAATGGGCCGAAAAGGTGTTTTCCGGCCTCCGTTTGACCTGAGACTTTTACCCAACCCATATTTGGACATTTTAAGCTTAAAGAAACAACTAGAACTTAAAAACACTTGAAATCGAAAGGTTTCGGGTTTTTTTCAGAAACTTACAAAGTGGCGAATCAAGATTCCGGAAAGGTAGAAGTGTAAATCGTGATGTGATGATTCTTTTTCTCCAAATGGGCTTCGAGATTTAAGGGCGTTTAGGGTGTTAATTTTGAGAATTAAGGTGATAGGGGGCCCCACCGAGGTGTGGGTCTCCACTTTTTAACTCCGTATATTCGCGCTCCGTGCGGTGTTCGTCTCTCCGGTCGTTTAAACATTAAATAATTATCTTATACGTTTAGTTATAAGTTTTAAAATACAGATATTTATTCAAAATTATATTTGAAGTATTTCATCAAATACTTAATAATTGGGTTATAAATTGTAACTTTAACTTTATTTCGGTTGTTCGAGCATTTAACATTTTATCGCGTTGACTTTGTTTGTACGATACGAAATAGTTATGAAATATTATTAAAATAATATTTGTGATATAATGGTGTCCTTAAATAATGTTATATTATTTAGTGAAAATGTTCATCAACGTCCGTATTTAATTGAACCGAATTACATTCGATTTGAAACTTGAACGATTTAATCAAATCGCATAATTGTATATATTCCTCAATATATATTTCGATACATTAATTAGCCTAATACAAAACTAATTACATGTATTAAAAATTGATTAGGCACTAATTACTAGTCCTAATTTGACGGGTCTCACAGAGGTGTCCACAATCAGGCAAATAGAATGTCACGTGGATTGCACAATATATTAAAGTGTACACCGAAAATTCTCTCAAATGTACACCCACACTATCCAACAGTTAACCTCGAATCCTAATCCCCAACCTCGGTCGTCAGAGATGCCCGAATCATGGCATAGTTTGTTGAATAAACAATCTTATGAACGAGGGTTATCCTCACCGGAATAGGTTGGGCCAACTGGTCTATACGGTCGGATAACATGTCATCACTTATTCGTACGAGTTATCATCATTACTTGGGGATGCTACAAGACAGGGATGATTTGTGTTACAAATGGAGACCTAGGTAATACGTTTGCTATTCGATTCATAATACAACTACCTTCGGTCGTTCTGACTTCCATACATTTGTACTCCGCCGTAAGCGTTTCCAGTACTATATCAAAGAACAGTCGAATAGGGGCCATCATATTATTTCACGATGATTAATGCCGTTTAAATTCTACTATTATGATGATCCTAAGACAACAATCAAACAAGAACATGCAATAAGATGATCAAAGCGACAGTTTAATTTAAGCATACAAAAGTATTATCTAAGTTGAGGATATTCCGAAAGTTGTCTCAAAAATACCGTCTATATGAATTTAATCTTAATCTACCTCTACTCCCATGTTCCGTGTCTCTTGGATCCTATTTTGGTCTAGAGAACACCGGCCATGCTGAGCTCAATGATTCAATCTAACATAGTATAACTAAGTGACCTGTATCCTATGAGTTAGCTACGTTCATTTTTGGATAGAGTTTTAGTCATAACATGAGTTAGGCAGATAAACGATAAAGATTTAATTCCTATATCCATTTGTAACATAAACCATCCGTAATCTCACAACATACCACTTAGTCACATATTTGATACTTTCTAAACGACTATCATAGCAGACAATTGAGTTATTTAGCTAATCATGGCAATTCTAGCATACATATTTAAATTTATTAAAGAAAGGACAACCATATTAAATATGAAAGATAGATTAACACCTGGAAAGAAGTACAATAACTCGTAGCTAAAATATACGTCCCGGAGCACCTCCGTACAAATCTTCCTTGGCTAGTTAATTAGCTAGTTTAATTAACTAGGAAGAATAAAAAAGAAAATACAAGTATTGTAGGTGTAACCAAGTGTGTTGGTATTCTTAGGTGTGTTGAGGTGTGTCTTTCAAATGAGCCTCATGCCTCCTATTTATAGAGGAGTTTTGGTGCATTTTAGCAAATGGAAGCACACATTAGCAAAAGGTGGAAAAGGTAGTGGCACCAAGTACGAAAAGGTGAAAAAGGCGGTGACAGGCGGCCGGCGGCGGCGGGGTGGTGGCTGGCGGCGGCTGGCACCCCCCACACCGGTTCGCTGCCCGTTGCTTCGTTTCTCGATTCGTGCGTGTTTTCTTCGTTATGTGCCCGTTTGCGTTGATTCTTTTTGCGTTGGATTCGTAATTCAAAAATGTAGCTTTTGATGAAAAGAAATCCCTAAAATATGTCTCTGAGCTCTAGATGTGCCGTACGAATCATTTGGATCTTCCGGTGTACGTAGAATCTTTATTCTTCGTCCGTTTTTGTTGATTCTTCTTCTGTTGGATTCGTAATTTGAAAATGAACATCTTGGGTCAAATAGATGTTGGTGATGGGCTCTTTTATCTTGAAATCTCATTTTGATATCTAGAATCTTCAAACGTGCGTGGAATCTTCGTTTTTTCGGCCGTTTTGCTTGATTTTGCTCGTGCAACCTTGTTTTGATCTTCTTAGCATTTTATCAATGATTTTTGCGTTATTTGAGTCCAAATGCTAAGTATTGCTCCAGAATGAGAGAGATATCGGTGGTAAAAACGTGACTTTTTACGCGATATCAAGTATCCCACACTTAGAGCTTTGCTTGTCCTCAAGCAATTCTTCATAAAATTGTGATGAAAGGTAGGAAGGGTGTCTTTGTATTCCGGAGAACTTTGATTCCTGCAAGTTTGGTTAAAAATTTCGAACGAGGCTCCATCCTTTGATGTTTCCCCAAACCTTTGGTTCTAACAAGCTTTCGTTTTAATCTTCATAATGTAAGATATACATGACTGGGGCCCTCACAGGTGGTCACTCAATTCACTCAAGTGTATCGGGTTTCCTAACTTCTAATTCACTCAGGGGCCAGTCATGTAGCTCTTCCGTTGTCATAAGCTTGATCGAGAATCAAATCTAAAATACTTAAATGAGGACGGTGCTAATTATCCCAAGACATTCGCAAGATGGTGGAAGTGGTGTATATGGATGAAGGGTTTTGTAGGTGGTTTATTTAGGGGTTTAATATAGCCTAAGAGTTGTTTATGATGACTTATCTTTGGTGCTTAGTAGTGCTTCTTTCTGGATTTCTCTCTTTGAGAGCCTTCTTTTTCATCTTTTCCTTTCAAGTTTTCTTTTGATGAACCTTTCCCTTGGCTTTAAATGATCCTTGGGCTTTTAGGTTCCTTCTGACAGCTTTGCTTTTGCTGAATTTTCTTTTTCTTGGAGCTCCTTTTACGGATGATGATTATCCTTTGGGGAACGCTCCGTACTTCTTTGCTGGATTTCTTTTTCTTGGAGCTCCTTTTACGGATGGTGTTCATCCTTTGGGGAATGCTCCGTACTTCTGATAATAATTCTTCTGTCAGCACAGAAACTTAGGCTATGGCCAAAAGATGAAAGAAGGGAGTGAGTTTTTTGAAAAGGCTAAGGCTCAGAATGTTTTCCGCTGAAGGTGAGCACTAGTTAGGTTTGAAAGCGAGGGTTTTATGAGAGGGTTCTTATCCTAGGTAATGTCGAGGTTTTTTATTGCACCTTCATCACGTATGACGCTCATTTTTGTAATCTCGAAATGTATTCCTTGAACAAGTTCTGATTCTAGAGAGCATACATCGGCACACTCACAATTGAAAGTGAAGCATTAAAGATGGATGCTTTTATATGGCTCAAGATTCTTCACTCATTTTGGGTAGTTTTGTGCCTAGTCATGCGATCGCTTGTTTTGAAACTTGGTTTGAAAGTTTATCAAAGAGTTTTGCTTGTCATAGTCGTTTTACCAAACCTTTTGACCTTTTGTTGACCAGAAATACCCTTTTTGAGTTTGATTCAAAAATTTTGAAAATTTTGCTGAAAATTTGAGTTTTGCTAAAAAGTTTTATCAAAAGTTTATGTTGCAATACAGTAGTCAATCCTACTGTTATCCCACACTTAAAAGAACATTGTCCCTAATGTTCTACTTCTAAGTTAGGTCAATTCCACACTTAGATTTTTGAATACGGGTCAATATTTTCGAAGTCATTCTCTATTTGCGAGTTTAATCCCACACTTAGAGTTTTACTTAGAATTTTAGCGTGTTAGATCAAACAAAATAAGGTTAGAAGAGATACTTCCTTGTGCTGCGTGAGTTGCCATTGGATTTTATGGACCAGGCTCAAGTGTGTGAATTTGCTGGAAATGGACCAGGCTCATTAAAAATGAACTTGTTCCACAAATTCTACTTTGAATTCTGCATAGTACACATCCTTCAGAAAACACAAGTGTTAATACAAGTTAATATAAAATAACTAATAAAAGCTAATCCATGTCAGGATAGAGCGCCTCCCAATCGGTGAAGTCATCATCCATAAAGATCGTGTTTTCCACGATCGATGTAGGAGATGCTGACTCCTCGATGGTATAGACAGGAGATGCCGTACCATCCTCTGGATCCTGAATCCAAGCGTCTAGGGCAGCAGTCTCCTCCTCCAGTGAGTCTATGAAAGTGGGGTGGTCCTGCGCAGTCAAGCTCCAAGGTGGTAATAAGTCCCACGATGGAATGTGCGGAGTGGGATCAGATCCCATATGAAAGGGGCATATAGGTGTGGAGGTAAGGCCCAGAGCAGTGTGGATTTCAGAGATGGCGGTGTGCTGGACCTCGAGGGCTCTCAGTATAGACCAAGTGACAGCAGGGTCCGCAGTAGTAATCCCATGCTCAAAGGTGGGTACTCTGGAGGTCCCTGCGGTCTGTCCCGCTGGTCGGTGAGATGAAGGTAACCTGGGATGGATGGGACGTAACAGGAATGACTCCTGAACGTACACCTCCACCGAGTCTGCCAAAATCTCATCCAAACTAGGAGGTGGTGACTGGGATCCTCTGACAGTCCTCATGCTACTACCCGGTGATGAACTCCGGGAGTGATGCATGGCACGCGAGCGTCTCTGACTGGGGGCTCGTGCTCTGTCTGACTGCGAACTCATCCTGCAAAATACAAAAGGTTAATGGTCTAAGATTATTAGTCTTTTGTAAGGCGAGGTACTGTATAAAAAAGATTGGATTAGTTCAAACATAACAGTAAAGGAAGATTAATGCTGAAAACATAAGATAGGCTTGGGATGCCTCCATGGAGCGCTTTGTTTATCGAGTTTCGTAGCTTGACTCTTTTATACCCATTTTTCTATTAGGGTGGTTCGTAGTTATAGACTTCCTCATTTGAGGGGAAGTCTTCTACGTAGTGTTTTAATCGGTGACCGTTTACTTTGAAATTTCCGTCTGGAGCTTCGAGTTCGATGGCACCATAGGGAAATACTTTAGAGATTGTGAAGGGGCCGCTCCATCGTGTTTTGAACTTACCAGAAAATTTCTTAAATCGGGAGTTAAAGAGTAGAACTTTTTCACCTGGATTGAAGCGTGTGGGGCGGAGCTTTGAATCGTGGAGTAACTTGGTTCTTTCCTTAAATTTGTAGGAACTTTCGTAAGCTTGATCCCTCAACTCTGCTAGTTCATTTAGCTGCATTCTCCGGTGAGTTCATGTTATCGTAGGATCTAAACTACAGTTCTTCAGTGCCCAGTAAGCTTTGTATTCTAGTTCAATCGGGAGATGACATGCCTTTCCATAAACGAGCCTATAGGGAGTTGTTCCTAATGGCGTTTTATAAGCTGTCCGAAATGCCCATAAAGCATCGTCTAGCTTGTCTACCCATCTTTCCTTGTGTTGACCAATTTTTCGTTCCAAGATCCTTTTTAGTGCACGGTTTGTAATCTCTGCTTGTCCATTCGTCTGCGGGTGATAGGCCGTAGAGGTTTTGTAGGTAACACCATATTGTTGCAATAGTTTCATAAATTGAGTATTGCAAAAGTGTGTGCCTCTATCGCTGATGATTGCTCGAGGTGTTCCAAACCGACAGAGTAGCTGCTTTAAGAACTTGGTTACGACCCTTGAATCATTTGTTGGAAAGGCTTGGGCTTCGGCCCATCTTGATACGTAATCGACAGCTACTAGAATGTATTCTTTTCCGTAAGATTTCGGAAATGGTCCCATGAAGTCTAATCCCCATATGTCAAATATTTCACATGCTTGGATATTCGTTAACGGCATTTCGTTACGCGTTGTGATATTTCCAAACCTTTGGCAAATATCGCAGCGTTTCACCAAGTCTTGTGCGTCTCTGAAAATGGTAGGCCAGTAGAATCCTGAGTCGTAGACTTTCTTTGCTGTCAGATTAGCTGCATGATGTCCTTCGGTGGGTCCGTGATGGCTTTGGTGGAGTATCTGTTCGGCTTCTTTCCCATCGACACATCTTCTTACTATTTGGTCGGGACAGACCTTGAACAAGTATGGATCATCCCAAAAGTAATATTTGACGTCGCGAAAGAACTTTTGTCTTCGCAATGAGATCATTCCTTTTCTTGCGATCCCTCTAACTACAAAATTGGCAATGTCTGCAAACCAAGGATTGTCAGTGAATTGCGAGCCTTGTTCTCCTAAACTCATTAACTACTCTTCTGGAAATCGATCTTTAATATCTCTTTCTGCAAGTTGTTCCGTTGACGGATTTTCAAGTCGACTTAAATGATCTGCGGTGACGTTTTCTGCTCCTTTCTTATCTTTTATTTCTATGTGTGTGACAACCGGCAAAAATCTATGATTCAACTCCGCTCAGGTAATAAACTTAGAGGAAAAATTTTTTTTTTAGTAAAACTATAATTTTAGTGAATTAACACCTATAATTAAATAACATTGAATTTAGGTGCCTTATCGTTACAACCTGACACTAAACAAGCGTTTATCCGTGGATGCATATAATGTGACAAAGTGCTTACGTTTATGTTTATTAATTCATTTAGTAAACCCTAATATATATATATATGTACTTATATATATATATATATATATATAAGTATGTGTGAAACAATAATATAGTGATAAGTACACTTACTTGCATGAAAGTAACAAACCACCACCTTTGCATGAAATACAACATAATAATTAAATAAATACTTATACTTAAATCAATTAAAAACTTAATTAACTAATAAAATAAAAAATCTGATTTTTTTACTTATAAAATTAATTAACTTAAACTAATTTAATTAATAATAACATTTAAATATCAACTAACCATTTAATCACCATCACTACTCCACCAATCACCACCAAAACTCCACTTCCCCCCCCCCCCCCCCCCCATGGCCGGCCACCCCTTCACTCCCCCCCCCCCCCCCCTCTTTTCTTCTATTTAAGCAACCTACACCCATCCCTTTCTCACTTTTCACACACACACATCCAATTCTCTCTTCCTCACACCACTTTTCTTCCATTTTCTCTCCCAAAAATCTGCCCTAATCCACCATCAAAAACCACCACAAATCACCACACAAACAACCCTAAAACCACTCAAAAACAACCTACTTTAGTCTTAGATTCGTTGGTAAGAAGATACACAATTTTCTCTTCTTTACTTCCTTCAATTTCTATACAATAATCATCACCCATGGATGAATAATACAAGACTTATAATAATATATCTATATCTATGTATATACATCTTTTATCTTACTATATACATATGTAAGATTTTATGTAAGGCTATGCCTACAAATCTATGTATGTATATATGCACTTTATATTCCATTCTTGTTAATATCTTATGTATGGCTATGCCTACGATCATATATGTATACATGCATCTTTATATTTTGTGTTGTTGTGATTCTTATGTATGGCTATGCCTACAAAATAGATGTAAACATGCATTATATTACTCATCTTCATCTCCATTCTCTTTCTATTTGAAGTATTGAAAAGTATGGCTAAGCCTACAAAAATGACTTGATGTTTGTAGATTATCACTTGCACATAATCGTGTATTAAAGATAAGTGATAATCCATGATCAAACCTATATCAAGTTGAAAGATGTAAATTTTACTTATTACATATCTACAAAATCTTTCAAGAATATCATGCTTGTAATATACTCAAAATCTGTAGAAAAATGATGGAAATTGCATGTGGGAAAAAGGGCTAAACAATGATTAGTGCCTATGTGTTAGGATGGTGGTCTATGACTTGAAATCCTAACCCACACATACCCATGCAATCTGTCCAGATTTCTATATCTCACTTTATGAGGTCATAAATCCGTGTATACTTAACAAAATACCACCATTTTACTACTGAAATTACTATTATGTATTAGCTTTCAAACCCAAGTGGTCTCACTCAAAAACATGGAGTCTTCGACCTCCAAACAGCCCATACGAAACTATTGCGCATGTTATGGCAGATTCGTATACCTCACTTTGCAAGGTCATAACTCCATGAATACTTAACCTAAGACTACCATTTTATTACTGATTTTAATGTTATAAAGCTTATCTAACAAGATTATGTTCAAATATAAGTTTAAAATACGTTTCTATAAATTTATACACAAGAGAACACAATCTGTCCAGAAAAACACAGGTTACTAAAATGGTCATAACTTGAGTTCTAGGAAGAGTTAGACGATGCATTTTTTTTTAAAAGTTGCGTATTGAATAGACCTACAACTTTCATGTTTTAGACTTTTTCCAGAAATGCACACATTCTTCTCTACAAACTGATTTAAGGGTCTGGTCTGGAAACTTTCTGGAATTTTGTTGGATTCTTACTAAAGATCACTTAAAAAGGTGTAAATGTACCCAAAAATGGTTAAATAAAATGTGACACTTAAACTAAAACTATGGGTGATGAAACTTTACAAAAATTAGAATTAATATATATTTACGATATGACTAAACTTAAGCGTTTTTATGTGATCTAGGACGCGTTAATCCCACCGAGACCCAAACCAATACTTGCTAATTTCCGCTCTCTCACTAAGGTGAGTCTCATGGCCCCTACTTCTTTTTAAATGCTTTGACATGTTTTTGGGGTGAGAATACATGTTCTTTTCTTTGTGGACACAAACTAAACTGTTACGTATTGCATGAGTTGACACTATCCATTATGTAGGCCTTTATCATGAATTGTTAATTAAGGACTTAAACGTGAATGTCATGAATAGATCTATTTGGGTTGACGCCCCCATCCGGGTTGGTAGCGCCAACATGACTATAAGTCAAACGGGTGCATTGTCATTTGAGAACTACTTGTGTTTGGATAGGACACTTGCGAGGCACTAAATGTTAAGGTTTCAATTCATGAGCTTATGGCAATAGTAATACAATTTTTTTTACTATATTGTTGAATGGCAATATAACTTGAAATCTCGTGATCCACGGTAATGTTTTACAACTATTAAAACCTATGAGCTCACCAACTTTATGTTGACCCATTTTTACATGTTATTCTCAGGTAATTAAGATGCTTGCTATTTGTGAAGATGGCATACCCCTTTTGAAGTTAGGAACTACATTTGCATGGACGAACATTGCTTTTGATCTTAAATTCTTAAACTCCTAACTATTTTGTAACTTATGGGAATTGTTTGTCAACTTTTTAAAGACAAATGGTCTAAGTCTGTAAGACATCTTAAACTTTTATGAAGTATGTTTAAAACGACTCATGTAGAAGTCGTTCATTGTAATTATTGTGTTGTGATCTCATGATAGTCGCATCTCGCAACCTTCCGCCTAGGCGGGGTGTGACAGATTGGTATCAGAGCCCAAGGTTATAGTGAACTAGGTTGCATTAGTGGGCCTAGACTATAGCCATGACTAGAATAAGGACCTTTAGGTGTACTTGCTAATTATTAAATCCATACATCCTTGCCTACTTACCGAATGTGGTTCCATGCATGCTTATTACATGTTAATTGTTAAGATAGTACATACATGTTAAATAATTACTTATTTTATATACTCCCTATTTATATATTATTATCTTATATGACAGAGTATGTCGAACCCTAATAGCCCTGTCCAAGTCGTGTCCGACGATGACTCCGAGACGGCTGCATGCCTCCTCACCTCGCTTAAGTCACCCTCATTCATGCCTGTGTCCGCTACCCGAGTTGAAAAGACGGGTTCCTCCAATGAGACTGAGCCATTTGAGGATGAGACCGAGCCAATGGAGGAAGAGTCCGAGCCTACTGAGGACAAGTCCGATCCCGAAGAATCCCATCCCTCCCCTATCATACCTACTAAGACTGCCCCTGCTCCCTCTACCCAACCAAAGCCAGCCTCTTCACTCCGATCATTCCGCCCCGGGGGACCACGATTGATGCGTACCCCTCGGATAACCGTGTTCCCACCTTTGACTGAGACATTCTCCATCCCCCCTACTGAGACCCCCTCCATTCCCCCTACCGGGACTACCAACACTACTACTAGGCGAGTGCGATCCCGCAAGTGGACTTGGATGCAGGAGCAGATTCAGTCTTGGAGAAAAGAAGAAGGGATACCCGAGACACTGGAAGTTGGGGAGCCCTCCACCACTACCCCCATACCCTCTCTCACCTTGGAGCCTGTACATCACACTATCCCCGTTGTGATAGCACGTTTGGTTGATCAGGAGAGGAGACTTAATCAGCTGGAGTACGACCAGGATGAGTCACGTTCCGATAAAGTGGAACTCATACAGGCACAAATTTCGGAAGTTGAGAGGAGGATCGGTAACATGGACTACACGGTTTACTGTGCTGATGACGACATCAAGATTCTTCGAGAGGAGGTCACTGAGTTGTGCCGACGGGTGGAGCACAGCGAAAGGCGCGCTGAATTAGCGGAAGAGCGCGCGACTAGGGCAGAGCAGCGTATGTCCGCGATGGAGCATAGTTTGGGACGTGTTAGTGCACTTTTGGGCCAGTTTCGCGGATAGTTTCATTTCGATTTCTAACCTACTATGGCGGGTTGTGCCTAGAGGATAAATTTATGGATTTGCTTGTATTTTTCCGGATGTTTCATTCCCGGCCTGTTTTTGTGAACAATGAATCAAGTATTTTGACTAAGTTTATGCTCTTGTTGGGTTATTAATCTTACTATCTTGTGACTTTGGTTGTGTGGTTTGTACTTATTTATTCCTTACACGCATGATAAAGTTCTATCTTGTATAGTATCTCATTGTCTTGTTGTGCTTTGTAATTTCAAGAAACATGCCACCCAAGAGAACATCCACGATGAGTAATGCAGCTATCGAGCGACTTGTAGCACAAAGAGTAGCTGAGGCAATCGCCACCCAAAGGACTGAGAGGAACGATGGAAACGAAAGAACCGGTAGAAGGAATGAAACCGGAGGAGGTTCGGGGAATGTAACCCGAGAATGCACCTATAAGGACTTTTCGAATTGCAAACCCCATCACTTCAATGGAACCGAAGGAGCTGTCGGTTTGGTTCGGTGGTTTGAGAAGCTAGAATCAGTTTTCCGTATTAGCAACTGCAAGGAAGATTGTAAGGTTAAGTATGCAACATGCACCCTTCAAGATGGTGCGTTATCATGGTGGAATTCATACGCCCATTCGGTGGGCATTGATGCTGCTTATCAGATTTCTTGGGAAGATCTTAAGAAAATGATGACGGAAGAGTACTGTCCTCGGAATGAACTACAGAAGTTGGAGGTAGAATTTTGGAATCTGGTTGTCATTGGGGCTGATGTAGCTAGATATACAAGGAGATTCCATGAATTGGCACTTCTTTGCCCATCTATGGTCACTCCCGAGTACAAGAGAATTGAACGTTATATCTGGGGACTTCCCTCCCAAATCCAAGGAAATGTAACTTCATCCAAGCCCAATACGATCCACGATGCCGTCCGCATGGCACACAGTTTAATGGATCAAATTGTGCGACGTGGGGCTTTGGAAAGGGGAAATGTTGATAAGAATTCTGATGGTAAAAGGAAATGGGAGGAAAGTTCTAGGGGAAACACCAGCCAACAACAAAATAAGAAGACCGAGACAGTTAGGGCTTATGCTGCAGGGCCAGATGCTAAGAAAGGTTATGCTGGAAACAAACCATATTGTAAGCGTTGCAACCTTCACCACAAAGGTCCCTGTAGCAACGCATGTGGGAGATGTAAGAAGCCTGGCCATCAAGCTAAGGATTGTCGGGGCCCTGCACCTGTCGCCAACCCTAACCCTCCAAATACATGCTACGGGTGCGGAAGTGCTGGACACTTTAAAAAGGATTGTCCGAAGCTGAAAAATCAGAATAACAATGCGGCGCGCGGCAGAGCATTCGTGATCAATACCAATGAAGCACGCCAGGATCCCAACCTAGTCACGGGTACGTTTCTCCTAAATGACAAGGTTGTTTCAGTCTTATTTGATACTGGTGCTGATGAGAGTTTCGTGTCTAACGAGTTTAGCCCCTTACTTAATATCACTCCAACTGCCTTAGATACTAAATACACGATAGAGTTAGCTAATGGTAAATTAATTGAAGCTGATAGCATAATTCGAAACTGTTCCCTAAACTTAGCAAGCGAAATCTTTCCCATAAATTTGATACCCGTCAAAATAGGAAGCTTTGACGTCATCGTTGGCATGGATTGGCTGTCCAAGAATCGTGCTGAAATAGTATGCTATGATAAGATTGTCCGCATACCCCTCTCTAGCGGAGCAACTTTAATAATACAAGGAGAAAAGAGTGGAACGAGATTGAACATCATATCGTGCATGGAAACACAGAAGTACCTAAGAAAAGGGTACCAAGCAATCTTAGCTCATGTTGTAGAGGAGAAACCGGAAGAGAGACGACTCGAGGATGTCCCTATCGTACGGGATTTTCCCGAAGTTTTCCCTGAAGACTTTCCTGGACTACCACCAGCCCGGCAAGTGGAATTTCATATCGACTTGGTGCCTGGTGCGGTACCCGTTGCCCGAGCACCATATCGATTAGCCCCTTCCGAAATGCAAGAGTTGTCAAGTCAACTACAAGAGCTTTTAGATAAAGGGTTTATCCGGCCAAGTTCCTCACCCTGGGGAGCTCCCGTCTTATTTGTGAAAAAGAAGGATGGATCCTTAAGAATGTGCATCGATTACCGGGAATTGAATAAACTAACCGTGAAGAACCGCTACCCACTCCCTAGAATTGATGACTTGTTCGATCAGCTGCAAGGCTCGAGTTTTTACTCAAAAATTGACCTACGATCGGGGTATCATCAGTTGAGAGTCGGAGAAGAAAGCATCCCAAAGACGGCATTTAGAACTCGGTATGGTCATTACGAGTTCCAAGTAATGCCGTTCGGTCTCACTAACGCACCGGCAGTATTCATGGACCTCATGAACCGCGTGTGTAAACCATACTTAGATAAGTTCGTCATCGTATTCATCGATGACATTTTGATCTATTCAAAGAACAAAGAGGACCATGAAAAGCATTTGAGATCAATCTTGGAGTTGCTTAAAAAGGAGGAGTTATATGCTAAGTTCTCAAAGTGTGAGTTTTGGTTACGAAGAGTGCAATTTCTAGGACATGTTATTGATAGTCAAGGAATACATGTCGACCCTGCCAAGATTGAGGCTATCAAAAATTGGGAGACGCCTAGAACCCCAACAGAAGTACGGCAATTCTTAGGTCTTGCTGGTTACTATAGACGATTCATCGAGAATTTTTCTAAAATAGCCAAACCCTTGACACTGCTAACTCAGAAAATAGCAAAGTATAATTGGAGTGATGAGCAGGAGGAAGCTTTCCAATTGTTGAAGCAAAACTTTGTAGCGCACCAGTATTATCATTGCCGGAGGGAACCGAAAATTTTGTAGTCTTTTGCGATGCATCACGACAAGGGCTAGGATGTGTGTTAATGCAAAAGGAGAAGGTCATAGCTTATGCTTCTCGTCAACTTAAAGTGCATGAGAAAAACTACACAACCCATGACCTGGAATTGGGAGCAGTGGTGTTTGCACTCAAGATTTGGAGGCATTACCTTTATGGTACAAAGTGTACCGTGTTTACAGATCATAAAAGCCTTCAGCACCTTTTCGATCAAAAGGATCTGAACATGAGACAACGTAGGTGGGTTGAATTGCTCAGTGATTACGATTGCGAAATTCGTTATCACCCGGGCAAGGCAAATGTTGTAGCTGATGCTTTGAGCAGAAAAGAACGGATGAAACCACTACGAGTTAGGGCTTTAGGTATGACCATTCATACGAACCTTACCTCTCAAATTCGTGATGCTCAACTCGAGGCAATCAAGGAGGAGAATGTAAAGGGTGAATCTCTGCGCGGTATGGATAAGCAATTTGAGGTTAAGTCCGATGGAATCCGATATTATATGAATCGCATATGGATACCAAGTTTTGGTAACTTGAGGAAGTTGGTAATGGACGAGGCACATAAATCTAGATATTCCATCCATCCGGGTGCTGACAAGATGTACCATGGGCTTAAGGACTTGTATTGGTGGCCTAACATGAAGGCTGAGGTGGCCACCTATGTTAGTAAATGCTTGACGTGTGCCAAGGTAAAGGTCGAGTATCAGAAACCATCAGGTCTATTGCAACAACCCGAAATACCCCAATGGAAGTGGGAGCAAATAACAATGGACTTTATTACTAAGCTTCCTAAGACAGCAAATGGTTGTGATACAATTTGGGTAATTGTTGATCGCCTGACAAAATCCGCCCACTTTCTAGCAATCAAGGAGACCGACACAATGGAAAGATTGACTAGGATTTACTTGAAGGAGGTGGTGACAAGGCACGGGATGCCCATCTCGATTATCTCTGATCGAGATAGCCGTTTCACCTCTAGGTTTTGGCAATTACTCCAAAAAGCCCTAGGTACTCGCTTGGACATGAGTACCGCATACCACCCTCAGACAGATGGCCAAAGCGAAAGGACAATTCAAACCCTAGAAGATATGTTACGCGCATGTGTTATCGACTTTGGACGTGGCTGGGAGAACACCTGCCATTATGCGAGTTCTCTTACAACAACAGTTATCACACCAGCATCAAGGCCGCTCCATTCGAAGCACTTTATGGACGAAAGTGTCGATCGCCTGTATGTTGGACTGAGGTGGGAGATAGTCAACTCCTTGGTCCAGAGATTATACACGAAACGACCGAGAAGATTGTGCAAATCCAAAATAGACTGAAGGCAGCCCGTGACCGCCAAAAGAGTTATGCAGATACGAGGCGAAAACCGTTAGAATTTCAAATTGGGGATAGAGTCATGTTGAAAGTGTCGCCTTGGAAAGGCGTAGTCCGTTTTGGGAAACGAGGAAAGCTAAACCCTAGATATGTCGGGCCATTCGAAATACTGGAGAGGATTGGTCCAGTTGCATACAAACTTAAGTTGCCTCAAGAACTCAGTAATGTACATGACACGTTTCATGTGTCAAATCTGAAAAGGTGTTTATCAGACGAATCCCTTATCATACCTGTCGGAGAAGTACAAATCGATGAGAAATTGCATTTTATCGAAGAACCAATTGAGATCATGGACCGAGAGATAAAGACCTTGAAGCGGAGTCGTATACCCATAGTAAAGGTTAGGTGGAATTCGAAACGAGGTCCGGAATTCACCTGGGAGCGCGAGGATCAAATCCGTCGCAAGTATCCCCACTTATTCTCAAACCCTGCACCACCCGAGGTCACGAACTAAATTTCGGGACGAAATTCTTTTAACAGGGGGAGAATGTGACAACCGGCAAAAATCTATGATTCAACTCCGCTCAGGTAATAAACTTAGAGGAAAATTTTTTTTTTTAGTAAAACTATAATTTTAGTGAATTAACACCTATAATTAAATAACATTGAATTTAGGTGCCTTATCGTTACAACCTGACACTAAACAAGCGTTTATCCGTGGATGCATATAATGTGACAAAGTGCTTACATTTATGTTTATTAATTCATTTAGTAAACCCTAATATATATATATATATGTACTTATATATATATATATAAGTATGTGTGAAACAATAATATAGTGATAAGTACACTTACTTGCATGAAAGTAACAAACCACCACCTTTGCATGAAATACAACATAATAATTAAATAAATACTTATACTTAAATCAATTAAAAACTTAATTAACTAATAAAATAAAAAATCTGATTTTTTTACTTATAAAATTAATTAACTTAAACTAATTTAATTAATAATAACATTTAAATATCAACTAACCATTTAATCACCATCACTTCTCCACCAATCACCACCAAAACTCCACTTTCCCCCCCCCCCCCCCCATGGCCGGCCACCCCTTCACTCCCCCCCCCCCTCTTTTCTTCTATTTAAGCAACCTACACCGATCCCTTTCTCACTTTTCACACACACACATCCAATTCTCTCTTCCTCACACCACTTTTCTTCCATTTTCTCTCCCAAAAATCTGCCCTAATCCACCATCAAAAACCACCACAAATCACCACACAAACAACCCTAAAACCACTCAAAAACAACCTACTTTAGTCTTAGATTCGTTGGTAAGAAGATACACAATTTTCTCTTCTTTACTTCCTTCAATTTCTATACAATAATCATCACCCATGGATGAATAATACAAGACTTATAATAATATATCTATATCTATGTATATACATCTTTTATCTTACTATATACATATGTAAGATTTTATGTAAGGCTATGCCTACAAATCTACGTATGTATATATGCACTTTATATTCCATTCTTGTTAATATCTTATGTATGGCTATGCCTACGATCATATATGTATACATGCATCTTTATATTTTGTGTTGTTGTGATTCTTATGTATGGCTATGCCTACAAAATAGATGTAAACATGCATTATATTACTCATCTTCATCTCCATTCTCTTTTTATTTGAAGTATTGAAAAGTATGGCTAAGCCTACAAAAATAACTTGATGTTTGTAGATTATCACTTGCACATAATCGTGTGTTAAAGATAAGTGATAATCCATGATCAAACCTATATCAAGTTGAAAGATGTAAATTTTACTTATTACATATCTACAAAATCTTTCAAGAATATCATGCTTGTAATATACTCAAAATCTGTAGAAAAATGATGGAAATTGCATGTGGGAAAAAGGGCTAAACAATGATTAGTGCCTATGTGTTAGGATGGTGGTCTATGACTTGAAATCCTAACCCACACATACCCATGCAATCTGTCCAGATTTCTATATCTCACTTTATGAGGTCATAAATCCGTGTATACTTAACAAAATACCACAATTTTACTACTGAAATTACTATTATGTATTAGCTTTCAAACCCAAGTGGTCTCACTCAAAAACATGGAGTCTTCGACCTCCAAACAGCCCATACGAAACTATTGCGCATATTATGGCAGATTCATATACCTCACTTTGCAAGGTCATAACTCCATGAATACTTAACCTAAGACTACCATTTTATTACTGATTTTAATGTTATAAAGCTTATCTAACAAGATTATGTTCAAATATAAGTTTAAAATACGTTTCTATAAATTTATACACAAGAGAACACAATCTGTCCAGAAAAACACAGGTTACTAAAATGGTCATAACTTGAGTTCTAGGAAGAGTTAGACGATGCATTTTTTTTAAAAGTTGCGTATTGAATAGACCTACAACTTTCATGTTTTAGACTTTTTCCAGAAATGCACACATTCTTCTCTACAAACCGATTTAAGGGTCTGGTCTGGAAACTTTCTGGAATTTTGTTGGATTCTTACTAAAGATCACTTAAAAAGGTGTAAATGTACCCAAAAATGGTTAAATAAAATGTGACACTTAAACTAAAACTATGGGTGATGAAACTTTACAAAAATTAGAATTAATATATATTTACGATATGACTAAACTTAAGCGTTTTTATGTGATCTAGGACGCGTTAATCCCACCGAGACCCAAACCAATACTTGCTAATTTCCGCTCTCTCACTAAGGTGAGTCTCATGGCCCCTACTTCTTTTTAAATGCTTTGACATGTTTTTGGGGTGAGAATACATGTTCTTTTCTTTGTGGACACAAACTAAACTGTTACGTATTGCATGAGTTGACACTATCCATTATGTAGGCCTTTATCATGAATTGTTAGTTAAGGACTTAAACGTGAATGTCATGAATAGATCTATTTGGGTTGACGCCCCCATCCGGGTTGGTAGCGCCAACATGACTATAAGTCAAACGGGTGCATTGTCATTTGAGAACTACTTGTGTTTGGATAGGACACTTGCGAGGCACTAAATGTTAAGGTTTCAATTCATGAGCTTATGGCAATAGTAATACAATTTTTTTTACTATATTGTTGAATGGCAATATAACTTGAAATCTCGTGATCCACGGTAATGTTTTACAACTATTAAAACCTATGAGCTCACCAACTTTATGTTGACCCATTTTTACATGTTATTCTCAGGTAATTAAGATGCTTGCTATTTGTGAAGATGGCATACCCCTTTTGAAGTTAGGAACTACATTTGCATGGACGAACATTGCTTTTGATCTTAAATTCTTAAACTCCTAACTATTTTGTAACTTATGGGAATTGTTTGTCAACTTTTTAAAGACAAATGATCTAAGTCTGTAAGACATCTTAAACTTTTATGAAGTATGTTTAAAACGACTCATGTAGAAGTCGTTCATTGTAATTATTGTGTTGTGATCTCATGATAGTCGCATCTCGCAACCTTCCACCGAGGCGGGGTGTGACAGATTGGTATCAGAGCCCAAGGTTATAGTGAACTAGGTTGCATTAGTGGGCCTAGACTATAGCCATGACTAGAATAAGGACCTTTAGGTGTACTTGCTAATTATTAAATCCATACATCCTTGCCTACTTACCGAATGTGGTTCCATGCATGCTTATTACATGTTAATTGTTAAGATAGTACATACATGTTAAATAATTACTTATTTTATATACTCCCTATTTATATATTATTATCTTATATGACAGAGTATGTCGAACCCTAATAGCCCTGTCCAAGTCGTGTCCGACGATGACTCCGAGACGGCTGCATGCCTCCTCACCTCGCTTAAGTCACCCTCATTCATGCCTGTGTCCGCTACCCGAGTTGAAAAGACGGGTTCCTCCAATGAGACTGAGCCATTTGAGGATGAGACCGAGCCAATGGAGGAAGAGTCCGAGCCTACTGAGGACAAGTCCGATCCCGAAGAATCCCATCCCTCCCCTATCATACCTACTAAGACTGCCCCTGCTCCCTCTACCCAACCAAAGCCAGCCTCTTCACTCCGATCATTCCGCCCCGGGGGACCACGATTGATGCGTACCCCTCGGATAACCGTGTTCCCACCTTTGACTGAGACATTCTCCATCCCCCCTACTGAGACCCCCTCCATTCCCCCTACCGGGACTACCAACACTACTACTAGGCGAGTGCGATCCCGCAAGTGGACTTGGATGCAGGAGCAGATTCAGTCTTGGAGAAAAGAAGAAGGGATACCCGAGACACTGGAAGTTGGGGAGCCCTCCACCACTACCCCCATACCCTCTCTCACCTTGGAGCCTGTACATCACACTATCCCCGTTGTGATAGCACGTTTGGTTGATCAGGAGAGGAGACTTAATCAGCTGGAGTACGACCAGGATGAGTCACGTTCCGATAAAGTGGAACTCATACAGGCACAAATTTCGGAAGTTGAGAGGAGGATCGGTAACATGGACTACACGGTTTACTGTGCTGATGACGACATCAAGATTCTTCGAGAGGAGGTCACTGAGTTGTGCCGACGGGTGGAGCACAGCGAAAGGCGCGCTGAATTAGCGGAAGAGCGCGCGACTAGGGCAGAGCAGCGTATGTCCGCGATGGAGCATAGTTTGGGACGTGTTAGTGCACTTTTGGGCCAGTTTCGCGGATAGTTTCATTTCGATTTCTAACCTACTATGGCGGGTTGTGCCTAGAGGATAAATTTATGGATTTGCTTGTATTTTTCCGGATGTTTCATTCCCGGCCTGTTTTTGTGAACAATGAATCAAGTATTTTGACTAAGTTTATGCTCTTGTTGGGTTATTAATCTTACTATCTTGTGACTTTGGTTGTGTGGTTTGTACTTATTTATTCCTTACACGCATGATAAAGTTCTATCTTGTATAGTATCTCATTGTCTTGTTGTGCTTTGTAATTTCAAGAAACATGCCACCCAAGAGAACATCCACGATGAGTAATGCAGCTATCGAGCGACTTGTAGCACAAAGAGTAGCTGAGGCAATCGCCACCCAAAGGACTGAGAGGAACGATGGAAACGAAAGAACCGGTAGAAGGAATGAAACCGGAGGAGGTTCGGGGAATGTAACCCGAGAATGCACCTATAAGGACTTTTCGAATTGCAAACCCCATCACTTCAATGGAACCGAAGGAGCTGTCGGTTTGGTTCGGTGGTTTGAGAAGCTAGAATCAGTTTTCCGTATTAGCAACTGCAAGGAAGATTGTAAGGTTAAGTATGCAACATGCACCCTTCAAGATGGTGCGTTATCATGGTGGAATTCATACGCCCATTCGGTGGGCATTGATGCTGCTTATCAGATTTCTTGGGAAGATCTTAAGAAAATGATGACGGAAGAGTACTGTCCTCGGAATGAACTACAGAAGTTGGAGGTAGAATTTTGGAATCTGGTTGTCATTGGGGCTGATGTAGCTAGATATACAAGGAGATTCCATGAATTGGCACTTCTTTGCCCATCTATGGTCACTCCCGAGTACAAGAGAATTGAACGTTATATCTGGGGACTTCCCTCCCAAATCCAAGGAAATGTAACTTCATCCAAGCCCAATACGATCCACGATGCCGTCCGCATGGCACACAGTTTAATGGATCAAATTGTGCGACGTGGGGCTTTGGAAAGGGGAAATGTTGATAAGAATTCCGATGGTAAAAGGAAATGGGAGGAAAGTTCTAGGGGAAACACCAGCCAACAACAAAATAAGAAGACCGAGACAGTTAGGGCTTATGCTGCAGGGCCAGATGCTAAGAAAGGTTATGCTGGAAACAAACCATATTGTAAGCGTTGCAACCTTCACCACAAAGGTCCCTGTAGCAACGCATGTGGGAGATGTAAGAAGCCTGGCCATCAAGCTAAGGATTGTCGGGGCCCTGCACCTGTCGCCAACCCTAACCCTCCAAATACATGCTACGGGTGCGGAAGTGCTGGACACTTTAAAAAGGATTGTCCGAAGCTGAAAAATCAGAATAACAATGCGGCGCGCGGCAGAGCATTCGTGATCAATACCAATGAAGCACGCCAGGATCCCAACCTAGTCACGGGTACGTTTCTCCTAAATGACAAGGTTGTTTCAGTCTTATTTGATACTGGTGCTGATGAGAGTTTCGTGTCTAACGAGTTTAGCCCCTTACTTAATATCACTCCAACTGCCTTAGATACTAAATACACGATAGAGTTAGCTAATGGTAAATTAATTGAAGCTGATAGCATAATTCGAAACTGTTCCCTAAACTTAGCAAGCGAAATCTTTCCCATAAATTTGATACCCGTCAAAATAGGAAGCTTTGACGTCATCGTTGGCATGGATTGGCTGTCCAAGAATCGTGCTGAAATAGTATGCTATGATAAGATTGTCCGCATACCCCTCTCTAGCGGAGCAACTTTAATAATACAAGGAGAAAAGAGTGGAACGAGATTGAACATCATATCGTGCATGGAAACACAGAAGTACCTAAGAAAAGGGTACCAAGCAATCTTAGCTCATGTTGTAGAGGAGAAACCGGAAGAGAGACGACTCGAGGATGTCCCTATCGTACGGGATTTTCCCGAAGTTTTCCCTGAAGACTTGCCTGGACTACCACCAGCCCGGCAAGTGGAATTTCATATCGACTTGGTGCCTGGTGCGGCACCCGTTGCCCGAGCACCATATCGATTAGCCCCTTCCGAAATGCAAGAGTTGTCAAGTCAACTACAAGAGCTTTTAGATAAAGGGTTTATCCGGCCAAGTTCCTCACCCTGGGGAGCTCCCGTCTTATTTGTGAAAAAGAAGGATGGATCCTTAAGAATGTGCATCGATTACCGGGAATTGAATAAACTAACCGTGAAGAACCGCTACCCACTCCCTAGAATTGATGACTTGTTCGATCAGCTGCAAGGCTCGAGTTTTTACTCAAAAATTGACCTACGATCGGGGTATCATCAGTTGAGAGTCGGAGAAGAAAGCATCCCAAAGACGGCATTTAGAACTCGGTATGGTCATTACGAGTTCCAAGTAATGCCGTTCGGTCTCACTAACGCACCGGCAGTATTCATGGACCTCATGAACCGCGTGTGTAAACCATACTTAGATAAGTTCGTCATCGTATTCATCGATGACATTTTGATCTATTCAAAGAACAAAGAGGACCATGAAAAGCATTTGAGATCAATCTTGGAGTTGCTTAAAAATGAGGAGTTATATGCTAAGTTCTCAAAGTGTGAGTTTTGGTTACGAAGAGTGCAATTTCTAGGACATGTTATTGATAGTCAAGGAATACATGTCGACCCTGCCAAGATTGAGGCTATCAAAAATTGGGAGACGCCTAGAACCCCAACAGAAGTACGGCAATTCTTAGGTCTTGCTGGTTACTATAGACGATTCATCGAGAATTTTTCTAAAATAGCCAAACCCTTGACACTGCTAACTCAGAAAATAGCAAAGTATAATTGGAGTGATGAGCAGGAGGAAGCTTTCCAATTGTTGAAGCAAAAACTTTGTAGTGCACCAGTATTATCATTGCTGGAGGGAACCGAAAATTTTGTAGTCTTTTGCGATGCATCACGACAAGGGCTAGGATGTGTGTTAATGCAAAAGGAGAAGGTCATAGCTTATGCTTCTCGTCAACTTAAAGTGCATGAGAAAAACTACACAACCCATGACCTGGAATTGGGAGCAGTGGTGTTTGCACTCAAGATTTGGAGGCATTACCTTTATGGTACAAAGTGTACCGTGTTTACAGATCATAAAATCCTTCATCACATTTTCGATCAAAAGGATCTGAACATGAGACAACGTAGGTGGGTTGAATTGCTCAGTGATTACGATTGCGAAATTCGTTATCACCCGGGCAAGGCAAATGTTGTAGCTGATGCTTTGAGCAGAAAAGAACGGATGAAACCACTACGAGTTAGGGCTTTAGGTATGACCATTCATACGAACCTTACCTCTCAAATTCGTGATGCTCAACTCGAGGCAATCAAGGAGGAGAATGTAAAGGGTGAATCTCTGCGCGGTATAGATAAGCAATTTGAGGTTAAGTCCGATGGAATCCGATATTATATGAATCGCATATGGATACCAAGTTTTGGTAACTTGAGGAAGTTGGTAATGGACGAGGCACATAAATCTAGATATTCCATCCATCCGGGTGCTGACAAGATGTACCATGGGCTTAAGAACTTGTATTGGTGGCCTAACATGAAGGCTGAGGTGGCCACCTATGTTAGTAAATGCTTGACGTGTGCCAAGGTAAATGTGACACCCGTCAATTTAGGGCTAGTAATTAGTGCCTAATCAATTATTATTACATGTAATTAGTTCTGTGTTAGGCTAATTAATGTACCGATATATATATTATTGAATATATACAATTATGCGATTCGATTAAATCGTACAAGTTTCAAATCGAATGTAATTCGGTTCAATTAAATACGGACGTTGGTGAAACAATTTTATTAAATAATATAACATTATTTAATGACAATATCTTCCCAAAATATTATTTTGATAATAATACTTTGTAATCAATTCGTGTCGTACAAACAACGGTTACGTGATTTAAAATCCGTACAACGAACGAGCAAATCGAGATCCCTAAATTAACGAATCATCTATATAAATGTTTTTCCAAGTATTTAGAAAGAACACTTCAAGTGAAAGTATTGAAATCTAAATCGTTACTTAAAAACGCGTAATAAACGTTTAAACACCAAACCGAACGAGAAAACGAACACCGCACGAAGCACAAATCGAATAAGTGAGAAAATGACCAAAATACCCCTGAGTGGGCCCCCTTGGCCGGCCCCCTCAACCCCCATGTGCACCCATGTGCCACCTTTCCTTTCCTCCTTTAATCCTTCATGCAACCCACTCACTCATTACTTCCATACATTCAACATGCAAGACCATTTTCCACTAACTCTCTTTCTCTCATTTTCTCCAACTTCTCTCTCTAAAAATCCAGAGAATTCTAACCACCATAACTCCACCATAAACTACCAAGTCACCACCATCAACCACCAACAAATTCCTTAACTATTTGTAATAATAACAAGCTCAAGAACACTTACACCATCATCTCATCACATTTCCATCAAGATCTTTGTAAGGAAACTCTTTCTTACTTTCATATTGTCTATTTACATGTTATAAAGCTCACCTAACAAGATTATGTCCAAATATAAATTTGAAATACGTTTTTATGAACTTTTCACAAGAGATACACAATCTGTCCAGAAAAACACAGATTACTAAAAATGTCATAACTTGAGTTCTAAGAAGAGTTAGAAGATTAATTTTTTTTTTTAAAATTTGCGTATTGAAAAGATCTACAACTTTTACGTTTTACGTTTTTACCAGATCTGAACGTATTTTTCTCTATTTATCGATTTTTGGGACTGACCTGACTAAAATCAGAAACTGGACTATGCATGACAAGTTAAATTGTTTCTCTATGATCATGGACTTAAGACTCTTGGAAAAATATATGTTAGACCCTAAAAACATAGAAGATCAGTTAGAAAAATTGGTGAGACTTGATTGGGACCAAAAATATGTTAGACACATGGTGGAATAAACCGACAAAAAGTCGAAATGTGAAATCTTAAATATTTGGAACTTTTATAAGAATCGACACTCTTGGTGAACTTGGACACAAACCGGCAATTTATTTAGACTCTATAAACTGATATTTGGGTTGGGTGAAAGTTTCGGGTCAAACCGAGTAAGTTTGACCAAGTCAACAAAAGTGGCTAGTTTTCGAAAAACTTACTATTTTTGGAAAGTGGTAACAAAAATGGGTTTGGTTGACCTAGTTAGTAACTTGGACCAAAAACTAAATTTAGAAAGTTTCCTGAATGAATAACCGACACTTAGAACACTTGGATTAAAATTAGAAATCTGGTCAGACGTAAGTGTCGCCCTACCAGCGACACTTACCCAAGTGACGCCTATAGCGTCACTTACCTTTAGTGACGCCTAAACCAAGTGCCGCATATAGCGTGACTACTTCAAGTGACGCTGCCCATTTAAAATCACATTTGAACGTCACTTGACCTAGTGCCGTTAACCAACTGAGTGCCGCCTATAGCGACACTTACCTAAGTGACGCCCCTAAGTGACGCCTCTGAGTGACGCCCTAAGTGACTCTATAAGTGACTCTATAAGTGACTCTAGAAGTGACTCTATAAGTGACTCTATAAGTGACTCTAGAAGTGACTCTATAAGTGACTCTAGAAGTGACTCTATAAGTGACTCTATAAGTGACTCTATAAGTGACTCATAGATTGACCAACCTTGACCAACTTTGACCTACGGGTTATGTCTTATACAAACTAAAATAATCTGTTTGCAACACACGATATGTACTAATGAATAGTATGCAATAAAACAAACATAATAATAATGTCTTAAAAGATTATTATTACAAACTTTCACCAACGGATTGTACACGTTTTGATGAACAAAGTTGAACAATCAAACATTTGGACATAACTAATTGTTGGACAACAAACATAGATGGTCTGTTGAGACATCTACTCACTCATATAACGTGATGCGTTTTGAACGCCCGACAGGTTACAAGTCTTCGGACATCAATTCACAGCTAATCAATTCAAGTTTATTTTAATAAACACTCAAGGCTCAGGTGAGTCTCATAGCCCCTATTTTACTGTTTTTCATTAAGGGGTGTGATATTATTGCTCGTTTTATTTTACAAGTTGAACGCAAGTACCAATCAATCAAATACTACATGAGTTGTTTTCAACTAATCACTAAAGCCCTCCATAGCATAGTCTGGTAATACATCTGTAGCGTGAATGTTAGTATATGATATCATATAGGATTGACAATCCTCGTCCGGGTTCGCACGCACTAACTGGTCAAACGGACGTATTAGCATTTGGGAAGACGAGTGTAGATTAGGCACTCGTAGGAGGCAACTCAGTTAGGTTTCCTTAATTGGACCTGACACTCAAGTTAAGCTCAGATTATGTGCTCATGGCTGTATAACTTTTATTTTGCTTAATTGCATTTTAAATTCAATTATAAAATCTTGCGGTTCATACAAATATATGTTGATATACAAACCTGTGAGCTCACCAGCGTTTCGCTGACCCATTTTAGCATGTATCACAGGTGACCAGCAGTAGGTTGGACTGCTTAATCAAGATCCATTAGCTCGAGTCAGCATGCAAACAATCAGAGATTTAACTGCATTATTACATTTTGTATAGTTTAATTATGTACTTAAATCTCTCAATTTCAAAAGGAGCTAATGTAAACGATACTTTGATGTAAACTTTTATTTTATCAATTTAAATGTAAAACGACGCATGTAGTGGTCGTTCATTATATCTTTTGTGCTGTGTATATTGATTAGTCGCGCCCCGACCCGATTCGCTTCCGCAACCTGAATTTGGGGGTGCGACAGATTGGTATCAGAGCCTAAGGTTATAGTGAACTAGGTTGCATTTAGTGGGCCTAGACTATGACCGTTAGGCAGTATTCCTTATTAAGTATGATTAGGTTCAGTGACTGCATTGTATTGGTTTAATTTAACATAGTCTGATCAACTATGTACAATTAAAAGAATATGATGTGAGATCTGAAAGGAGTCATGACTGAACATGATACATTAGTTGACTCTGACCTCGAGAGAACCGGGACTCAAATATGTCTGTGTTAGACACTTTAGGCTATTATGTGATATATATATACATAGATAGACCTCTCTCACGCTCAATAACTTAGGCTATATTATATATGTATTATATGAATATAGGCCTCACTTTTTCTAACGCTTTGTCTCAGAATGGCAAACACACCACCCAATTCATCATGCTCTCATCCGTATGAATCACGTAATCCAAGGATAGCTAGGAGGAACACCAGGTTGCCTCGAGCTGACCCATACCCCATTCACTTCACTTTGTCAGATTTAGCCACTAGACTACACCGACACGAACAACGACTTGATACTATGGATATCGAACTCCAAGAAACCAACGAAAACTGGAGACTCACATCACTTGAACGCATCAATCAAGTCTCCGAGGATCACGAACATACAATCAACCACGTGAACACCCTTGACAATCGTCTGGGTGAAACCGTCGAAACCATGGAGGTTGTCCACAACCAAGTGATTGGCAACCGAAATGAAATTTCTGTCCTACAATCAAGGCTGAATGAGTGCGTGACACGTCTAAGGGAAACCGAGGATGCCCTCCGCATGGTTAGCAGACTTGCAGAATCTGTGGACCGTCTCACCACACTACTGCCACAACTCAATCTACGTCAGGATTAGCTTAGGCTGAACCTGTACTTTATTATGCTTTCATAGGATCTATGTAATTCGACCGGAAGTAATAATTCCCGGAACTTTTGTAAAACTTCCAAGTCTGTAACTTTTGAAACTTATGATTCGGAATTGACTGTAATCATTTAACATCGTAATATCAATCAGCAATTTCTCTCGACTATCGTACATTGTAAATTTTTCACTGTGTGATGTTGTATATTACCGCTTAAATATATACATCTATTGTAATTATCATCCTGGTGCAATTTCTTATGTACCTCTCATTCTTTCTTGAAGAATCATGCCGCCAAAGAGGAAAAGTTACAGTGATGCCGAACTTGCTGCTGTCGTATCTCGAGCAGTGGCCGATGCTTTAGCTGCTTGGGATTCACCCCGAAACTCACGAAACAATGACGAAACTCCAGTCAATACTCCTGTTATCAAACCTTGCTCTTACAAGGATTTTCTTAGCTGCAAACCACTCTACTTCAAGGGCACGAAAGGTGCCATTGGTTTGATCCGATGGATTGAACGTATGGAATCCGTCTTCAACCTCTGCAACTGTGCTGAGGAAAACAAGGTCAAATTCTCTGCTTACACCTTTCAGGAAGGTGCACTTACGTGGTGGAACACCCACGCAAACTCTGTAGGCATCGAAATAGCAAACCAACTTCCCTGGGCTGAATTGAAGAAGAAGCTAAGGGAAAAATATTACCCTGAAGAAGAACTACATCGGTTGGAAGAAGAGTTCTGGCACCTGACTGTGCAGGGAACTGACATCGCTGGATATACCACCAAATTCCAGCAATTTGCACTGTTATGCCCGAGTTTGGTTGATCCGGAGGAGAAGAGCATCAAAAGATACATCCGCGGCCTCCCGGAAAATATCCAAGGGAACGTCGCTTCATCCAAGCCAACCACTACTGAAAGTGCTATCCGGCTAGCACATGAACTCATGGCAATGGTTGTCAGCCGTGAGAAACCCAATACATCCTCCTCCAACAACAATAACAAACGCAAACCTTCTGAACACCACAACAACCAGAACAAGAAAGCCAACACCATCCAAGTTTACAACACAAACTCTGAACCTAAACGTGCTTACACTGGGGACAGGCCATATTGTTCCAAGTGCAACTACCACCACGACGGTCCATGTAGTACTCCCTGCAACAACTGCAAGAAGTACGGGCACTTGACCCGAGATTGCCGAGCCCCCAAATCCAACAACAACACCTCTCGCAACAATTCCAACCAACCCAAATCCTGCTTTGGGTGTGGAGAAACAGGACACTTCAAGAACGAATGTCCTAAAAACAAGAACAAGGGAAACAACAACAACAACAACAACAACAACAATGCAAGGGGAAGAGCGTTCGTACTCAACTCCGGGGATGCCCGTCAGGACCCGAATGTGGTCACGGGTATGTTCCTCCTCAACAACTTATCTGCTTCTATTCTGTTTGATACTGGTGCCGATAGAAGCTTTATTTCCGATAAGTTCTACCCTCTACTTGATATTGCACCTATTGCTCTAGATGTTAAGTACACCGTAGAACTTGCAAATGGCAAACTCATAGAAACTGATAGTGTGATACCTAATTGCACTTTAAACCTAGCCAACGAAATCTTTTCAATCGATCTTATGCCTGTTGAAATTGGAAGTTTCGACGTCATCATTGGTATGGACTGGTTGTCCAAACATCGCGCTGAAATCATTTGTTATGATAAACTCGTTCGTATTCCTCTCGCCGTCGGTAGAACCTTAGTCATACAGGGGGAGACCGGTGGGACGAGACTAAACATCATATCTTGCTTGAAAACTCGTAAATTCCTGAGAAAAGGTTATCCAGCAATCCTCGCACACATCATGGAGAAAAAGTCGGAGGAGAAACGACTTGAGGATGTGCCCATCGTTCGAGACTTTCCAGAAGTCTTTCCCGAAGAACTACCTGGTCTACCACCAGCAAAACAGGTTGAGTTCTCAATCGACCTCGTGCCAGGTGCCGCACCTGTGGCCCGAGCACCATACCGCTTAGCCCCATCCGAACTTCAGGAGCTGTCCACCTAGTTACAGGAACTCCTGGATAGAGGATTCATCCGACCGAGTTCTTCACCTTGGGGAGCTCCGGTCTTATTCGTGAAAAAGAAAGACGGTTCTTTCCGAATGTGCATCGACTACCGAGAGTTGAACAAATTGACCGTCAAGAACCGATATCCACTCCCTCGTATTGATGACCTGTTTGACCAACTCCAAGGGTCAAGCATTTATTCAAAGATCGATCTTCGTTCAGGTTATCATCAACTTCGAGTTCGTGACACCGATATCCCGAAAACTGCTTTCCGAACTCGTTACGGGCATTATGAATTTCATGTAATGCCATTCGGCCTAACTAACGCACCGGCTGTATTCATGGACCTTATGAATCGGGTGTGCAAACCATATCTCAACAAGTTTGTCATTGTCTTCATTGACGACATCCTCATATACTCGCGAAGTGAACAAGAACACGCGCAACACCTCAAAACCATTCTAGAACTACTTAAACACGAAGAGCTTTACGCCAAATTCTCCAAGTGTGAGTTCTGGATACAATCCGTTCAATTCCTTGGACATGTTGTTAATAGTCAAGGAATCCATGTCGATCCATCGAAAATTGAGGCCATCAAGTGCTGGCAAGCACCAACATCTCCAACTGAAGTACGTCAATTCTTGGGTCTTTGCGGGTATTATCGGCGATTCATTGAAAATTTCTCAAAAATAGCTCAACCACTCACAACCTTGACTCAGAAAGACAAAAAGTTCGATTGGACTAATAAACAAGAGTCAGCATTTCAACTTCTGAAACAAAAGCTTTGCAGTGCTCCGATTCTATCCTTACCCGAAGGCACCGATGACTTCGTGGTATACTGCGATGCTTCTCATCAAGGTCTCGGTTGCGTGCTGATGCAACGAGACAAAGTTATTGCTTATGCTTCACGACAGCTCAAAATTCATGAAAAGAACTACACCACCCACGATCTCGAACTAGGAGCTGTCGTCTTTGCCCTCAAAATCTGGAGACATTACCTCTATGGCACTAAGTGCACAATCTTTACCGATCACAAAAGTCTCCAACACATCTTCGATCAGAAGGATCTCAACATGAGACAACGTCGGTGGGTCGAATTGCTTACCGACTACGATTGTGAGATCAAATACCATCCGGGTAAGGCAAATGTTGTTGCCGATGCCCTCAGTCGAAAAGAACGAACGAAACCACTTCGACTCCGAGCCCTCAGCATGACTATTCACAATGATCTAAACATTCAGATTCTCACTACTCAACTCGAAGCTCTGAAACCTGATAATATCAAAAATGAAGCCTTGCGAGGCATGGACAAACAATTTGAAATCAAGCCTAACGGGATTAGGTATTTCTCAAACCGAATCTGGTTACCCAGTTTTGGAAACCTACGAGACTTGGTGATGGATGAAGCTCACAAGTCCAAATATTCTATCCATCCTGGATCCGACAAAATGTATCACGGCATCAAGGAATTTTATTGGTGGCCAAATATGAAAGCTGAAATCGCTATATACGTCAGCAAGTGTCTTAATTGCTCGAAAGTCAAAGCTGAATACCAAAAACCTTCTGGTTTACTCCAACAACCCAGCATTCCTGAATGGAAATGGGAACAAATTGCCATGGATTTCATAACTAAACTACCAAAGTCATCGAGCGGTTGCGATACCATTTGGGTGATCGTTGATCGTCTCACAAAATCTGCTCATTTTCTGGCAATCAAGGAAACCGACAAGATGGAACGCCTCACACAAATCTACATCAAATAGGTTGTTTCTCGACACGGTGTTCCAATCTCAATTATCTCCGATAGGGATAGTCGCTTCACATCTCACTTTTGGCAATCACTTCAAAAATCATTGGGTACCCGTCTTGATATGAGTACCGCATACCATCCTCAGACCGACGGCCAAAGTGAACGGACAATCCAAACACTGGAAGACATGCTACGAGCCTGCGTAGTTGATTTCGGTGTAAACTGGGAAAAACATCTACCATTGTGCGAATTTTCGTACAACAACAGCTATCACACCAGCATTAAGGCTGCACCCTTCGAGGCACTGTACGGTCGTAAGTGCCGATCACTTATCTGTTGGACCGAAGTGGGAGACAGTCAACTCACTGGTCCTGAGATCATTCACGAAACAACCGACAAAATCTTCGAGATTCAAAACAAACTCAAAGCCGCACGTGATCGTCAGAAAAGCTATGCTGACGTGAGACGCAAACCACTCGAATTCCAGGTTGGGGATAGAGTATTACTCAAGGTTTCACCTTGGAAAGGTGTTATCCGATTCGGTAAACGCGGGAAATTGAATCCCAGATACATTGGACCATTCGAGATCCTCGAGAGGATAGGTCCAGTGGCATATCGACTGCAACTGCCATCCGAGCTCAGCAGTGTGCATTCCACTTTTCACATTTCAAATTTAAAGAAGTGTCTGTCTGATGAGATACTTATCATTCCACTCGATGAAATTCGTATTGACGACAAGCTTCATTTTGTTGAAGAACCCGCCGAAATCATGGACCGTGAGGTCAAACAACTCAAACAAAGTCGTATTCCCATTGTCAAAGTCAGGTGGAATTCGCGACGTGGGCCGGAATTCACCTGGGAACGGGAGGACCAGATGCGACTCAAGTACCCTCAATTATTTGCTGATGCTACTTCAAGCACGACTCCAAACCAAATTTCGGGACGAAATTCTCCTAACAGGGGGAGAATGTGACACCCGTCAATTTAGGGCTAGTAATTAGTTCCTAATCAATTATTATTACATGTAATTAGTTCTGTGTTAGGCTAATTAATGTACCGATATATATATTATTGAATATATACAATTATGCGATTCGATTAAATCGTACAAGTTTCAAATCGAATATAATTCGGTTCAATTAAATACGGACGTTGGTGAAACAATTTTATTAAATAATATAACATTATTTAATGACAATATCTTCCCAAAATATTATTTTGATAATAATACTTTGTAATCAATTCGTGTCGTACAAACAACGGTTACGTGATTTAAAATCCGTACAACGAACGAGCAAATCGAGATCCCTAAATTAACGAATCATCTATATAAATGTTTTTCCAAGTATTTAGAAAGAACACTTCAAGTGAAAGTATTGAAATCTAAATCGTTACTTAAAAACGCGTAATAAACGTTTAAACACCAAACCGAACGAGAAAACGAACACCGCACGAAGCACAAATCGAATAAGTGAGAAAATGACCAAAATACCCCTGAGTGGGCCCCCTTGGCCGGCCCCCTCAACCCCCATGTGCACCCATGTGCCACCTTTCCTTTCCTCCTTTAATCCTTCATGCAACCCACTCACTCATTACTTCCATACATTCAACATGCAAGACCATTTTCCACTAACTCTCTTTCTCTCATTTTCTCCAACTTCTCTCTCTAAAAATCCAGAGAATTCTAACCACCATAACTCCACCATAAACTATCAAGTCACCACCATCAACCACCAACAAATTCCTTAACTATTTGTAATAATAACAAGCTCAAGAACACTTACACCATCATCTCATCACATTTCCATCAAGATCTTTGTAAGGAAACTCTTTCTTACTTTCATATTGTCTATTTACATGTTATAAAGCTCACCTAACAATATTATGTCCAAATATAAACTTGAAATACGTTTTTATGAACTTTTCACAAGAGATACACAATCTGTCCAGAAAAACACAGATTACTAAAAATGTCATAACTTGAGTTCTAAGAAGAGTTAGAAGATTCATTTTTTTTTAAAATTTGCGTATTGAAAAGATCTACAACTTTTACGTTTTACGTTTTTACCAGATCTGAACGTATTTTTCTCTATTTATCGATTTTTGGGACTGACCTGACTAAAATCAGAAACTGGACTATGCATGACAAGTTAAATTGTTTCTCTATGATCATGGACTTAAGACTCTTGGAAAAATATATGTTAGACCCTAAACACATAGAAGATCAGTTAGAAAAATTGGTGAGACTTGATTGGGACCAAAAATATGTTAGACACATGGTGGAATAAACCGACAAAAAGTCGAAATGTGAAATCTTAAATATTTGGAACTTTTATAAGAATCGACACTCTTGGTGAACTTGGACACAAACCGACAATTTATTTAGACTCTATAAACTGATATTTGGGTTGGGTGAAAGTTTCGGGTCAAACCGAGTAAGTTTGACCAAGTCAACAAAAGTGGCTAGTTTTCGAAAAACTTACTATTTTTGGAAAGTGGTAACAAAAATGGGTTTGGTTGACCTAGTTAGTAACTTGGACCAAAAACTAAATTTAGAAAGTTTCCTGAATGAATAACCGACACTTAGAACACTTGGATTAAAATTAGAAATCTGGTCAGACGTAAGTGTCGCCCTACCAGCGACACTTACCCAAGTGACGCCTATAGCGTCACTTACCTTTAGTGACGCCTAAACCAAGTGCCGCATATAGCGTGACTACTTCAAGTGACGCTGCCCATTTAAAATCACATTTGAACGTCACTTGACCTAGTGCCGTTAACCAACTGAGTGCCGCCTATAGCGACACTTACCTAAGTGACGCCCCTAAGTGACGCCTCTGAGTGACGCCCTAAGTGACTCTATAAGTGACTCTAGAAGTGACTCTATAAGTGACTCTATAAGTGACTCTATAAGTGACTCTAGAAGTGACTCTAGAAGTGACTCTAGAAGTGACTCTATAAGTGACTCTATAAGTGACTCATAGATTGACCAACCTTGACCAACTTTGACCTACGGGTTATGTCTTATACAAACTAAAATAATCTGTTTGCAACACACGATATGTACTAATGAATAGTATGCAATAAAACAAACTTAATAATAATGTCTTAAAAGATTATTATTACAAACTTTCACCAACGGATTGTACACGTTTTGATGAACAAAGTTGAACAATCAAACATTTGGACATAACTAATTGTTGGACAACAAACATAGATGGCCTGTTGAGACATCTACTCACTCATATAACGTGATGCGTTTTGAACGCCCGACAGGTTACAAGTCTTCGGACATCAATTCACAGCTAATCAATTCAAGTTTATTTTAATAAACACTCAAGGCTCAGGTGAGTCTCATAGCCCCTATTTTACTGTTTTTCATTAAGGGGTGTGATATTATTGCTCGTTTTATTTTACAAGTTGAACGCAAGTACCAATCAATCAAATACTACATGAGTTGTTTTCAACTAATCACTAAAGCCCTCCATAGCATAGTCTGGTAATACATTTGTAGCGTGAATGTTAGTATATGATATCATATAGGATTGACAATCCTCGTCCGGGTTAGCACGCACTAACTGGTCAAACGGACGTATTAGCATTTGGGAAGACGAGTGTAGATTAGGCACTCGTAGGAGGCAACTCAGTTAGGTTTCCTTAATTGGACCTGACACTCAAGTTAAGCTCAGATTATGTGCTCATGGCTGTATAACTTTTATTTTGCTTAATTGCATTTTAAATTCAATTATAAAATCTTGTGGTTCATACAAATATATGTTGATATACAAACCTGTGAGCTCACCAGCGTTTCGCTGACCCATTTTAGCATGTATCACAGGTGACCAGCAGTAGGTTGGACTGCTTAATCAAGATCCATTAGCTTGAGTCAGCATGCAAACAATCAGAGATTTAGCTGCATTATTACATTTTGTATAGTTTAATTATGTACTTAAATCTCTCAATTTCAAAAGGAGCTAATGTAAACGATACTTTGATGTAAACTTTTATTTTATCAATTTAAATGTAAAACGACGCATGTAGTGGTCGTTCATTATATCTTTTGTGCTGTGTATATTGATTAGTCGCGCCCCGACCCGATTCGCTTCCGCAACCCGAATTTGGGGGTGCGACAGTAAAGGTCGAGTATCAGAAACCATCAGGTCTATTGCAACAACCCGAAATACCCCAATGGAAGTGGGAGCAAATAACAATGGACTTTATTACTAAGCTTCCTAAGACAGCAAATGGTTGTGATACAATTTGGGTAATTGTTGATCGCCTGACAAAATCCGCCCACTTTCTAGCAATCAAGGAGACCGACACAATGGAAAGATTGACTAGGATTTACTTGAAGGAGGTGGTGACAAGGCACGGGATGCCCATCTCGATTATCTCTGATCGAGATAGCCGTTTCACCTCTAGGTTTTGGCAATTACTCCAAAAAGCCCTAGGTACTCGCTTGGACATGAGTACCGCATACTACCCTCAGACAGATGGCCAAAGCGAAAGGACAATTCAAACCCTAGAAGATATGTTACGCGCATGTGTTATCGACTTTGGACGTGGCTGGGAGAACCACCTGCCATTATGCGAGTTCTCTTACAACAACAGTTATCACACCAGCATCAAGGCCGCCCCATTCGAAGCACTTTATGGACGAAAGTGTCGATCGCCTGTATGTTGGACTGAGGTGGGAGATAGTCAACTCCATGGTCCAGAGATTATACACGAAACGACCGAGAAGATTGTGCAAATCCAAAATAGACTGAAGGCAGCCCGTGACCGCCAAAAGAGTTATGCAGATACGAGGCGAAAACCGTTAGAATTTCAAATTGGGGATAGAGTCATGTTGAAAGTGTCGCCTTGGAAAGGCGTAGTCCGTTTTGGGAAACGAGGAAAGCTAAACCCTAGATATGTCGGGCCATTCGAAATACTGGAGAGGATTGGTCCAGTTGCATACAAACTTAAGTTGCCTCAAGAACTCAGTAATGTACATGACACGTTTCATGTGTCAAATCTGAAAAGGTGTTTATCAGACGAATCCCTTATCATACCTGTCGGAGAAGTACAAATCGATGAGAAATTGCATTTTATCGAAGAACCAATTGAGATCATGGACCGAGAGATAAAGACCTTGAAGCGGAGTCGTATACCCATAGTAAAGGTTAGGTGGAATTCGAAACGAGGTCCGGAATTCACCTGGGAGCGCGAGGATCAAATCCGTCGCAAGTATCCCCACTTATTCTCAAACCCTGCACCACCCGAGGTCACGAACTAAATTTCGGGACGAAATTCTTTTAACAGGGGGAGAATGTGACAACCGGCAAAAATCTATGATTCAACTCCGCTCAGGTAATAAACTTAGAGGAAATTTTTTTTTTTAGTAAAACTATAATTTTAGTGAATTAACACCTATAATTAAATAACATTGAATTTAGGTGCCTTATCGTTACAACCTGACACTAAACAAGCGTTTATCCGTGGATGCATATAATGTGACAAAGTGCTTACGTTTATGTTTATTAATTCATTTAGTAAACCCTAATATATATATATATATATGTACTTATATATATATATATATAAGTATGTGTGAAACAATAATATAGTGATAAGTACACTTACTTTCATGAAAGTAACAAACCACCACCTTTGCATGAAATACAACATAATAATTAAATAAATACTTATACTTAAATCAATTAAAAACTTAATTAACTAATAAAATAAAAAATCTGATTTTTTTACTTATAAAATTAATTAACTTAAACTAATTTAATTAATAATAACATTTAAATATCAACTAACCATTTAATCACCATCACTTCTCCACCAATCACCACCAAAACTCTTCAGTTCCCCCCCCCCCATGGCCGGCCACCCCTTCACTCCCCCCCCCCCCCCCTCTTTTCTTCTATTTAAGCAACCTACACCCATCCCTTTCTCACTTTTCACACACACACATCCAATTCTCTCTTCCTCACACCACTTTTCTTCCATTTTCTCTCCCAAAAATCTGCCCTAATCCACCATCAAAAACCACCACAAATCACCACACAAACAACCCTAAAACCACTCAAAAACAACCTACTTTAGTCTTAGATTCGTTGGTAAGAAGATACACAATTTTCTCTTCTTTACTTCCTTCAATTTCTATACAATAATCATCACCCATGGATGAATAATACAAGACTTATAATAATATATCTATATCTATGTATATACATCTTTTATCTTACTATATACATATGTAAGATTTTATGTAAGGCTATGCCTACAAATCTATGTATGTATATATGCACTTTATATTCCATTCTTGTTAATATCTTATGTATGGCTATGCCTACGATCATATATGTATACATGCATCTTTATATTTTGTGTTGTTGTGATTCTTATGTATGGCTATGCCTACAAAATAGATGTAAACATGCATTATATTACTCATCTTCATCTCCATTCTCTTTTTATTTGAAGTATTGAAAAGTATGGCTAAGCCTACAAAAATAACTTGATGTTTGTAGATTATCACTTGCACATAATCGTGTGTTAAAGATAAGTGATAATCCATGATCAAACCTATATCAAATTGAAAGATGTAAATTTTACTTATTACATATCTACAAAATCTTTCAAGAATATCATGCTTGTAATATACTCAAAATCTGTAGAAAAATGATGGAAATTGCATGTGGGAAAAAGGGCTAAACAATGATTAGTGCCTATGTGTTAGGATGGTGGTCTATGACTTGAAATCCTAACCCACACATACCCATGCAATCTGTCCAGATTTCTATATCTCACTTTATGAGGTCATAAATCCGTGTATACTTAACAAAATACCACCATTTTACTACTGAAATTACTATTATGTATTAGCTTTCAAACCCAAGTGGTCTCACTCAAAAACATGGAGTCTTCGACCTCCAAACAGCCCATACGAAACTATTGCGCATGTTATGGCAGATTCATATACCTCACTTTGCAAGGTCATAACTCCATGAATACTTAACCTAAGACTACCATTTTATTACTGATTTTAATGTTATAAAGCTTATCTAACAAGATTATGTTCAAATATAAGTTTAAAATACGTTTCTATAAATTTATACACAAGAGAACACAATCTGTCCAGAAAAACACAGGTTACTAAAATGGTCATAACTTGAGTTCTAGGAAGAGTTAGACGATGCATTTTTTTTAAAAGTTGCGTATTGAATAGACCTACAACTTTCATGTTTTAGACTTTTTCCAGAAATGCACACATTCTTCTCTACAAACCGATTTAAGGGTCTGGTCTGGAAACTTTCTGGAATTTTGTTGGATTCTTACTAAAGATCACTTAAAAAGGTGTAAATGTACCCAAAAATGGTTAAATAAAATGTGACACTTAAACTAAAACTATGGGTGATGAAACTTTACAAAAATTAGAATTAATATATATTTACGATATGACTAAACTTAAGCGTTTTTATGTGATCTAGGACGCGTTAATCCCACCGAGACCCAAACCAATACTTGCTAATTTCCGCTCTCTCACTAAGGTGAGTCTCATGGCCCCTACTTCTTTTTAAATGCTTTGACATGTTTTTGGGGTGAGAATACATGTTCTTTTCTTTGTGGACACAAACTAAACTGTTACGTATTGCATGAGTTGACACTATCCATTATGTAGGCCTTTATCATGAATTGTTAGTTAAGGACTTAAACGTGAATGTCATGAATAGATCTATTTGGGTTGACGCCCCCATCCGGGTTGGTAGCGCCAACATGACTATAAGTCAAACGGGTGCATTGTCATTTGAGAACTACTTGTGTTTGGATAGGACACTTGCGAGGCACTAAATGTTAAGGTTTCAATTCATGAGCTTATGGCAATAGTAATACAATTTTTTTTACTATATTGTTGAATGGCAATATAACTTGAAATCTCGTGATCCACGGTAATGTTTTATAACTATTAAAACCTATGAGCTCACCAACTTTATGTTGACCCATTTTTACATGTTATTCTCAGGTAATTAAGATGCTTGCTATTTGTGAAGATGGCATACCCCTTTTGAAGTTAGGAACTACATTTGCATGGACGAACATTGCTTTTGATCTTAAATTCTTAAACTCCTAACTATTTTGTAACTTATGGGAATTGTTTGTAAACTTTTTAAAGACAAATGGTCTAAGTCTGTAAGACATCTTAAACTTTTATGAAGTATGTTTAAAACGACTCATGTAGAAGTCGTTCATTGTAATTCTTGTGTTGTGATCTCATGATAGTCGCATCTCGCAACCTTCCGCCGAGGCGGGGTGTGACAATGTGGAATTCTTGTAGGAGTAAAATCCATCGTAACAATCTAGGCTTTGCGTCTTGCTTTTTGAAGAGGTATTTTAGAGCTGAGTGATCCGTATATACTATTGTTTTGGACAATATCAGGTATGATCTGAATTTATCGAAGGCAAATACTACGGCTAGCAGCTCTTTTTCTGTAGTTGTATAGTTTTCTTGAGCATCTGTAAGTGTTTTGCTAGCGTAATAGATTGGTCGAAAGTGATTATCCTTCCGTTAACCTAGAACTGCCCCAACTGCGAAGTCACTAGCATCGCACATGATTTAAATGGTAGGTTCCAATCTGGAGCGACCATGATTGGTGCATTTGTAAGCTCCTTCTTCAGGTAGTTGAAAGCCTTCATGCAGTTCTCGTCAAACACAAACTTGATGTCTTTTCCTAGAAGGTGGGTGATAGGTCGAGAAATCTTGGAGAAGTCGTTGATAAAACGGCGGTAGAACCCAGCATGTCCTAGAAAGCTTCTAATGGCCTTGACGTTGGTTGATGGTGGAACTTTGGCAATGGTTTCGACCTTTGCTTTGTCTACTTCAATTCCTGACTTGGATATTCGATGTCCTAAAACTATTCCTTCCTTCACCATAAAGTGACACTTTTCCCAATTTAACACAAGGTTTGATTCTTCACACTTGGAGAGCATTCTATCAAGGTTGGATAGACATTATGCGAAGGAGTCTCCAAAGACAGAGAAATCGTCCATAAAGACTTCCATGCATTGTTCAATCATATCGTGGAAGATTGCAACCATGCATCTCTGAAATGTTGCAGGTGCGTTGCATAATCCAAACGGCATTCGTCGGTATGCGAATGTTCCGTAGGGACATGTGAATGTCGTCTTCTCTTGGTCCTTCGGATCGATCAGGATTTGGAAATACCCGGTAAAACCATCGAGGAAACAGTAGAATTCATTTCCTGATAATCTTTCGAGCATTTGGTGATTAAACGGAAGCGGGAAGTGATCTTTACGAGTTGCTTCGTTTAACTTCTGATAATCGATGCAGACCCTCCAACCAATAACCGTCCGAGTTGGTATAAGCTCATTTTCTTCATTTGTAATGACCGTCATTCCTCCCTTTTTTGGTACGACTTGAACAGGGCAAACCCAAGGTGAGTCGGATATTGGGTAGATCAATCCAACATCTAAGAGTTTCTTGTTTGACCATGTCCTGAATCTTAGGATTTACCCTTCTCTGCCTTTGTACGGATGGTTTGAAATCGTTTTCCATGAGGATCTTGTGTGTGCAGTAGTTTGGACTGATTCCTTGTATGTCGGAAATTTTCCATGCAATTGCCTTCTTGTGCGATTTCAAGACATCAATGAGTTGGGCTTTCTCCTCGGGTTTTAACTCTTTTGATATTATCACCGGTAGTTGTGATGTTCCATGGAGGTAAGCGTACTCAAGGTGAGGTGGTAGTTCTTTTAATTCTAGGTTTGGTGGTTCTTCGATAGACGACTTCATTCTAGCTATCTCATCTCTATTCAGCTTCTCGTATTCAGCTTGGAATGGTGCTTCGTCTGTCTCGGGTTCAGATGTGGAGATTGATGCTATTTCAACCCACTCGGTTTTATTTGAGAATTCGTCTGTCTTTAGCTCGTACTTGTTGACTGGCGATGAGGAAACTTCATTGTTTCTGGTGATGATGATCTCTCCGTCGTTAGTGAATTGGAATTCTTGAAATTGAGCGGATGAAGATTGGTTTATGGTGATTTCAGAGGTTGAAAACGGCAGTGGTTCAGGTTGGTTGGCTAATTGTAGTTCAAACGATGGTGGCTCAACACTCATTCCTTTGAATGAATCCAAGATCTCTCTAATTGAGGGAAATGGGTTTGGTTCATTGAATATGGGTTTATCTTTTTTCAGCCAAGGTATCGGTGTACCGCATCCTAATGGAACAACGATTGTTTTGCCATCGATGTGAGGAGACTTCTTTTCAAACATCAGAAATAGTAGTTCGTTGGATGTTATTGGCGAAGCGATTGCGGAGTGCAGCCCAGGGTCCTCATTACACAGCTTTCAAACGGTGATTATGGTGTTGGGTACCGGATCCTAGCTGGATAGTGCTAGTACTTTGTGGAGATGCTCATCAAAAATATCCTACATGGTATCACACAAACCAAGGTCCTCTTCCAGAGGTTGATTCATTAATCGATCGACATTAAAGGTGACTTCCTCTTTCCCAACTCTTAATTTTAAAGATTTTTCGTTAACATCAATTACAGCCTTGGCAGTATTTAGGAATGGTCTGCCTAGGATGAGCAGGATATGTGTGTCTTCTTCTATGTTGTGACAACTCTCCAAATTAGGTACTGATTTACATTAAGCATGTGCATTCTTACGCTAATTTCCTGATTAAGTTTAAAACAAAAACTTCTGATGTGATGTAAGTCTAGCAGCCTAGTACTTTTAAACAAAAAGTATTACTAATACGTAAGTAATTAAAGTTACGTACAAATGTGTCGAGACGAACCCGACAGATAAATACGACAAAAGTTGGTGACACAACATAATTAATAATGCAATTATTAATTACGAGTACTATTGTATCTATAACCTATAGATAAAACGGGTTAAAAATACGTTTAACATAAAACGTATTATATAACGAACAGAAACAATTTTAAAATGCGTTCAGAGACCAAGATGAGAAAAATGCAAATTTTCTCATTCATTTGGGAACATTTATAACGTTACCTCAAAATATGAATCCGAAATTTGACAGAAATTTCGACGTTCAATTTAATGTTAGCAGTCCAACGCAGGAATGGTACAACAATCAAAAATAATGAAAATATCATTATTCTGAATTTAAATAACGAACCAGGAGAGCATCTACAAAATAAAAATATACAATGTTAAATTTTATATTGTACTAATTATACCCGTACCCGAAATTAACGGGCTTAAAATACCATATTAGCCCCAATAATTGGGAGACCACAACTGTGATCTCCCATAACTCGACACCATCCCCATTTTCCTCCTCCCCCATTCCCTGTGATTTTCTTTCCTTCAAACACAACACCCATTATCATCAACCATCTACCTTGCTCTTCTCTCTTCTTCTTTGATCAAGAAAACACCAAGTAGCAGCAGTGGATCAGCAGGAGTAGTAGTGCAACAAGAATAGAACCACAAACAAGGATTATCATCTTCTTTGCACCATCATCGCCCCTTTCACACCACCTTGTAAGGAAACTTCAAAAATCTTTGATTTCTATGCTTAAATTTCGTAGTATAACATGTATATATATCATAATCCATGAATGTAACACATAAATATGATGATTAGGTGTTGATTTGTTCTTGAAATGAGTTATATGAAAACAAACTTGAAATCCATGAATCATTGTGTTAGAATTGGTTAAAACATGATATAATGATGTATGTGTTTGTTACTAAACATCTAAACACGAAAATCATGCGAAAAATGGCACAAACCTACTTTGATTTTGGGTTTGGAAATTTGAAGAACGAACAGAGCCTGGACTCGAGCCAAAGCCGAACGGCTAAGGTCACAAAGCCGAACGGCTAAGAGACCAAAGCCGAACGGCTAAGTGCTCAAAGCCGATCGGCTGGGTACGAGTCTGTGGGCTGTGTATTTGGGCCGGACTAAAATGCTTATTGGACCGAACTAAAATGCTTAATGGGCCGAGTTATATTGGACTGGATCGAGTAAGGTTTGGATTGGGCCGGAAGCCAAGCCGAACGGCTGTAGGCCAAGCCGAACGGCTAGCTAAGTCGAACGGCTAGCCCAAGCCGAACGGCTGGGATGGGCTGCAAAACTGGACAGAATGTTTCTTGGGCCTAAGACTTTGGGTTGGGCTGAGTATTGTAAAAACAAATAAATTAAAATAAATAAACGGTCCATTGAACAAGACTTGTAATGGGCCAAAGAGATTATGTAAATGGGTTAAGATAGTGAACCAAAAACAAAACAAATCGGACCGAGCCCAATAAACTTCCAAAACATTCCAAACATAAGACGTGACCCGAATCGTTTCACGAAACGAATATTCATAAAATGGAACGTGTATGATATATATATATACACACTTGATAAGGCATACGACGTGTGAAATAATAACAATATTTCAACACAACATCACCAACGAATGCAACGACTTAAATTACTGAGAAATTAACAATTTCTACAAAACAAACAAACTGTTAACATAAGTTGATTTAACAAATCAAACGTACTTATGTTGATACATTTATGGTATATAGGTTAACAAACCTTTGGGCTATTACCTGTCAGCTGCTAGCATTCATACCGAGCAAACCACAGTGAGTTTACAGCCCCTACTTTTAAATGATTTCTGCTTTTAAACACAGGGGTGTTAAACATAGAAATTGCATGCCAACACATGCAATCAAACTATAAATGCTTTACTGCTTTTATACAAATGTTGAATTGTGATATTACATTTTCACAACTATTTGGGAATTAGACAAAGGATCCTAGTACGGACCTAGACTTGGATTGTGTGCATGAAAGACCTCATGACATGCTACTGTAACCATTAGCTAGGTGACTCTAGCCACTGAGTATACGGATAGTACTATTGCCGTGACGACCCTCCTACGGTGGAGCGTATACTTAAATGTCCGTTCAGGCAAACAACATAAGTTCTGGTTGTGGTTTGGTTATAGGGTTAGGTCGCGTTACTTTAACCTGCGAGGTTTAGCTCACCTTTCAGGGGATCACAGTCTAAGTAAAATTCCCACATACTTTTAGGAAGAACGAATCCTACAACTGTTGGACACCGGAAAACATACCGGTAGCTTGTTTTACACTGGTAAACAATCGGTAACATGTTTTGGGACGACATCCCACGTATAACAATACTTTAGGGTAACAACCCTACATAACTTGTATTTTTTATAAATGAATAACAAATCATTTATACAGACTTGGTTTAACAAACCACATACACATGTAAACCTGTAAATTCACTCAACATATTTGTTGACGACTTTCTCTATGTTTTTCAGGAAATTAGCTGGGTAAGAAATCGCATGCATTCAGGATGGACAACCCTGGACTAATTAGGATGCCACATACTGTTGGGACCGATTTTGGGGATTTCATTTGTATAACTGCAGACATTGCGGTCATACTTATGAAATCTTACGTTAAACTTATGTTTTGTTGTTAAGACTAAAACGTTTTAAACTCCACTACTACTGTTACGACTCACATAGTCGTGCTACTTTTGTAACAAATGTTTGAATTGGCATCCTTAACCATTATGTTGTGCAATAACCATATGCTCTGAGTGTGTATGTAACGGTTGGTTGAAATTACTGTTCGCAGCCCCGCCACATTATTAAAGCTTCCGCAAACTAAACATAACTAATCGAAATTACCGTTTGGCGGGGTGTGACATATGTCCATGATAATAAAGTCCACTGGAAAAACGAACTTATCGACTTTGACCATGACATCTTCAGCAATTCCTCGAGGGAGTTTAACTGATCTGTCAGCTAATTGGATAGTCATACGAGTAGGTAATAGGTCATCTAATCCTAATTTCTTGTAAAGGGAATAAGGCATAAGATTAACAGTAGCACCTAGGTCTGCTAAGGCGTTACTAATTTGAATTCCTTGAAGAAAACATGGTATAGTAAAACGTCCAGTATCGCCTAATTTAGGTGGGAGACCACGTTGTACAATTAATGAACATTCATCATTCAAGGGTAAACTAACTATTTGCCTAAGTTTTTCTTAGTTTGAAAGGAGTTCTTTAAAGAATTTAGCACACGAGGGCATTTCTACTAAAGCATCTAATAATCTAACGTTTAAGTGTAGGCTTTTAAATATTTCCATATATTTACCGAATTGGGCTTCTTGCTTTTCCTTTTTAAGTCTGCCAGGATAAGGTATTCTTGTTTGAGGGACATTATCTGGAGTTTTGGCTGGTGATGGGTCAGGTACTGTGACAGGGATGTCAATTGACACATTTTCACTAGGTGTAGGTGTGGGCAAAGAAGTGTTTTCGGGGGTGTTATCTGTTGGCGGCGGACCAACTTTGGTCACTTTTCCTCCTCTAGTCACCATTAACAGATCATCACTTGGTGGATGAGTGGTGTCACCAGTGATTACCGATGTACTTTCCTCAATAAAACTTAAGTTTTTCAAAATGGATTTCATGTTAGAGATTAATTTTTCTGAAATTTTTATCATGGCGTCAATGTTATCTTGAAATCCGGTCACTCTTTTGTTTATAACGTTTTGTTCAAACATAAATTCTGACAAAGATCGTTTTGAGGAAGGTAAGTGGTTTGTAGGTGAGGAAACAGCTAAAAGTTGGGTCAAAGACTCATTTGGTGTGGGGTTGGTCCAATCAAAATGTGTTGTCATAATTGATTAAAAAGCGGTTACTAAAACTAAACTAATCCTAAGGGCAAAAGGGTAACTTTTGATTGATGTTAATCTTTCAAAAGGATCGCTTAAACACTAAAGTTACTAAATCCTAAAATCGGTTGCCGATGCTCCCCGGCAGCGGCGCCAAAAACTTGTTGTGTTGCGCACCGGTCGTTGAGATTTCTAATGGTGACGAGACACAGCAGTGGGTTTTTAATTTATAAGGCTGGGGCCTAGGGTTACTTATTAAGCTAATCAAAAGGGCTAGCACAGGACAAGTATGACCTAGGATCGTTCTTCAAAGCGCGACAAATTGAAACTAGGGGGTTTAGCAGCTTTTATGTGTTCAGCTGGGGTTGAAAGAGTTGGTTTTGGTTTTGGGTTTTCTTATCCTAATTTAAACTAGACTGAATTAAAAAGTGGAGGTTACTTCGAGCGTTCAGCAATTAAAGCGATTGTCTACTATAATGTGGTTTAGAAGTGGTTAAATATGGAAAGTTCTAATGAGGATAAGTTCGTAAGTTGATGTGAACTATTCTACAATCCTTCTATCGGGTTCACGCGGAGGTTGTCGCACCCCCAAATTCGGGTTGCGGAAGCGAATCGGGTCGGGGCGCGACTAATCAATATACACAGCACATAAGATATAATAAACGATCACTATATGCGTCGTTTTACATTGATATTGATAAAACCAAAGTTTACATCAAAATGTTGTTTACATTAGCCCGGCTTGAAATTGAGAGATTTAAGTACATAATTAAATTATACAAAATATAATAATGCAGCTAAATCTCTGATTGTTTGCATGCTGACTCGAGCTAATAGTTCTTGATTGAGCAGTCCAACCTACTGCTAGTCACATGTGATACATGCTAAAATTGGTCAGCGAAACGCTGGTGAGCTCACAGGTTTGTATGTCAACACATATTTGTATGAACCGCAAGATTTATAATTGAATTTAAAATGCAATTAAGCAAAATAAAAGTTATACAGCCATGAGCACATAGTCTGAGCTTAACTTAGGTGTCATGTCCAATTAAGGAAACCCAACTGAGTTGCCTCCTACGAGTGCCTAATCTACACTCGTCTTCCCAAATGCTAATACGTTCGTTTGACCAGTTAGTGTGTGCTAACCCGGACGAGGATTGTCAATCCTATATGATATCATATACTAACATTCACGCTACAGATGTATTACCAAACTATGTTGTGGAGGGCTTTGAAATGATTAGTGAAAACAACTCATGTAGTATTTGATTTGTATTGTACTTGCGTTCAGATTGTAAAATAAAACGAGCAATGTAATCACACCCCAGATGAAAACCGTAAAATAGGGCTATGAGACTCACCTGAGCCTTGAGTGTTTAAATTAATAAACTTGAATTGATTAGCGGTGGATTGATGTCCGAAGACTTGTAACCTGAGGGTGTCCAAGACACACAAGGGTTATAACATGAGTAGGCATCTCGAAAGACTGCCCTTGTAGTTGTTCGTCCAACTTAGAATGTCCAAATTACTACGATTTGGTTGATTGAATTATCCAAATTACTACGATTTGGTTGTTTGACTTGTGTTTTGAAAACGTGTACGGCCGTCGGTGAATTGGTTGTATAAATAATCTCATTATTACTTTCATGATTTTGAAGTGTTATACTTAAAAGTAAGTTCCAATGTGTTTTAGAAGTCATGTCGCATTCGTGTTTGATGTTATACAAGTTAGCACTTTGTGTGAAAGTTTAAATGTAACACTGTTACTCGTGACCCTAGGGTAAGGGCGAAGCCCGTTAATGACGGGGGTCTGGGGGCAGCTCCCCTGGTAGCGGGGTCCAAGGGGCGGCAGCCCCTGGCGGGGTCCAAGGGGCGGCAGCCCTTGGCTGGGGTCGAGCTGCCAGGTCAGCTTGGAAAATTTTTATTTCTACTAAATTGCTTTGGTGAAAAACGCATCTAGACTTGAATTTGGGTGAAATCGAGTGATAAAATTTTAGGTCTCGATCCTTAGTAAAATTTGTGTTTTCTTGGTTCTATTTCATGTGACATAGCGTGCGACACACGGCTTTGTGTCGCTAAGTGCGACATAATCTGTTATGTCGCAGATCATATCTGCGACATAAGGGCTTGTGTCGGTAAGGGCGACATCCGCAATTTAATGCGACGTAGGGCGTTGTGTCGCTATATGCGACATCCGTAATTTCTGCGACATAACTATTTGTGTCGCTATATGCGACTTCCGTGATTAGTGCGACATAGTGGCTTATGTCGCTATATGCGACATAAGGTCTGATTTAGCGACATAAAGGCTTATGTCGCAGGTGGCCTGGAGCCTTTGCGACATAACGCGCTATTGGCCGAAAAATGGGCCGAAAAGGTGTTTTCCGGCCTCCGTTTGACCTGAGACTTTTACCCAACCCATATTTGGACATTTTAAGCTTAAAGAAACAACTAGAACTTAAAAACACTTGAAATCGAAAGGTTTCGGGTTTTTGTCGGAAACTTACAAAGTGGTGAATCAAGATTCCGGAAAGGTAGAAGTGTAGATCGTGACGTGATGATTCTTTTTCTCCAAATGGGCTTCGAGATTTAAGGGCGTTTAGGGTGTTAATTTTGAGAATTAAGGTGATGGTTTGTGATGGTGGTGGAGATGGAAGTAAAAGAGAGAAAAGAAGAAAGAAAAGAGAAAAGAGAGGGGGGAAAGAAAGTGGGGTGGGGAGGTGGTGACCTCACCCCTTTTGGCCGGTTTAGGGGGCCCCACCGAGGTGTGGGTCTCCACTTTTTAACTCCGTATATTCACGCTCCGTGCGGTGTTCGTCTCTCCGGTCGTTTAAACATTAAATAATTATCTTATACGTTTAGTTATAAGTTTTAAAATACAGATATTTATTCAAAATTATATTTGAAGTATTTCACCAAATACTTAATAATTGGGTTATAAATTGTAACTTTAACTTTATTTCGGTTGTTCGCGCGTTTAACATTTTATCACGTTGACTTTGTTTGTACGATACGAAATAGTTATGAAATATTATTAAAATAATATTTGTGATATAATGGTGTCCTTAAATAATGTTATATTATTTAGTGAAAATGTTCACCAACGTCCGTATTTAATTGAACCGAATTACATTCGATTTGAAACTTGTACGATTTAATCAAATCGCATAATTGTATATATTCCTCAATATATATTTTGATACATTAATTAGCCTAATACAAAACTAATTACATGTATTAAAAATTGAGTAGGCACTAATTACTAGTCCTAATTTGACGGGTCTCACAGAGGTGTCCACAATCAGGCAAATAGAATGTCACGTGGATTGCACAATATATTAAAGTGTACACCGAAAATTCTCTCAAATGTACACCCACACTATCCAACAGTTAACCTCGAATCCTAATCCCCAATCTCGGTCGTCACAGATGCCCGAATCATGGCATAGTTTGTTGAATAAACAATCTTATGAACGACGGTTATCCTCACCGGAATAGGTTGGGCCAACTGGTCTATACGGTCGGATAACATGTCATCACTTATTCGTACGAGTTATCATCATTACTTGGGGATGCTACAAGACAGGGATGATTTGTGTTACAAATGGAGACCTAGGTAATACTTTTGCTATTCGATTCATAATACAACTACCTTCAGTCGTTCTGACTTCCATACATTTGTACTCCGTCGTAAGCGTTTCCAGTACTATATCAAAGAACAGTCGAATAGGGGCCATCATATTATTTCACGATGATTAATGCCGTTTAAATTCTACTATTATGATGATCCTAAGACAACAATCAAACAAGAACATGCAATAAGACGATCAAAGCGACAGTTTAATTTAAGCATACAAAAGTATTATCTAAGTTGAGGATATTCTGAAAGTTGTCTCAAAAATACCGTCTATATGAATTTAATCTTAATCTACCTCTACTCCCATGTTCCATGTCTCTTGGATCCTATTTTGGTCTAGAGAACACCGGCCATGCCGAGCTCAATGATTCAATCTAACATAGTATAACTAAGTGACCTGTATCCCATGAGTTAGCTACGTTCATTTTTGGATAAAGTTTTAGTCATAACATGAGTTGGGCAGATAAACGATAAAGATTTAATTCCTATATCCATTTGTAATATAAACCATCCGCAATCTCACAACATACCACTTAGTCACATATTTGATACTTTCTAAACGACTATCATAGCAGACAATTGAGTTATTTAGCTAATCATGGCAATTCTAGCATACATATTTAAATTTATTAAAGAAAGGACAACCATATTAAATATGAAAGATAGATTAACACCTGGAAAGAAGTACAATAACTCGTAGCTAAAATATGCATCCCGGAGCACCTCCGTACAAATCTTCCTTGGCTAGTTAATTAGCTAGTCTAATAAACTAGGAAGAATAAAAAAGAAAATACAAGTATTGTAGGTGTAACTAAGTGTGTTGGTATTCTTAGGTGTGTTGAGGTGTGTCTTTCAAATGAGCCTCATGCCTCCTATTTATAGAGGAGTTTTGGTGCATTTTAGCAAATGGAAGCACACATTAGCAAAAGGTGGAAAAGGTAGTGGCACCAAGTACGAAAAGGTGAAAAAGGCGGTGGCACCAGGTACGAAAAGCAAGAAAAGGTCTAGCACCGGGTACGAAAAAGGACAAAAAAGCGTAATCCATGCGGGTGACAGGTGGCCGGCGGTAGCCATGTGGTGGCCCGCGGTGGTGGGGTGGTGGCCGGCGGCGGCTGGCACCCCCCGCACCGGTTCGCTGCCCGTTGCTTCGTTTCTCGATTCGTGTGTGTTTTCTTCGTTATGCGCCCATTTGCATTGATTCTTTTTGCGTTGGATTCGTAACTCAAAAACGAAGCTTTTGATGAAAAGAAATCCCAAAAATATGTCTCTGAGCTCTAGATGTGCCGTACGAATCATTTGGATCTTCCGGTGTACGTAGAATCTTCATTCTTTGTCCGTTTTTGTTGATTCTTCTTCTGTTGGATTCGTAATATGAAAACAAACATCTTGGGTCAAATAGATGTTGGTGATGGGCTCTTTTATCTTGAAATCTCGTTTTGATGTCTGGAATCTTCAAACGTGCGTGGAATCTTCGTTTTTCAGCCGTTTTGCTTGATTTTGCTCGTGCAATTGTTTTGATCTTCTTAGCATTTTATCAATGATTTTTGCATTATTTGAGTCCAAATGCTAAGTATTGCTCCCGAATGAGAGAGATATCGGTGGTAAAAACGTGACTTTTTACGCGATATCAGTGTCGCCTATGATCAGAAACCGACACTCGAACCCGACACTCCCTAAGTGTTGCCCCCCCCCCCCCTTATCCGTCACTTCTCCAAGTGACGCTAATAATTCAGAAACCGTCATTTCATGCGACACTTCCTAAGTGTCGCCCAAATTTTGGAAGTGACGCTTCAAGTGTCGCTAAAAACAGCAAGTTTAAAACTCGTATTTCACTGTGTATTGAGGCTCAAATTTGACACCCCATTTTACCAGAATTCAAATCCCAGATACGTTTTTCACCAAAGCAATTTAATAAAAATAAAAAATTTTCGAGCCAGCCCCTTGGACCCCGCCAGGGGTTGCCAGCCCCTTGGACCCCGCCAGGGGTTGCCACCCCTGGGACCCTGCTAACAAGGGGCGCTGCCCCCCCCCCCCCCCATCACTTAAAGTTTACAAATACTTTTAAGTATAACACCTTTCAAAAATCAAAATAATAATGTGAGATTATTATTACAAACAAATCACCAACGGGCCGTACACGTTTTTCAAAACACAATCAAATCAACCAAGTCGTAGTATCTTGGACAATTCAATCAACCAAATCGTAGTAATTTGGACATTCTAAGTTGGACGAACAAATACAAGGGCAGTCTTTCGAGATGCCTACTCATGTTATAACCATCTGTAGAGACAAAAGTTGATTAATACTTAATTTTGTCTAAGTGTTTAATCCGTGAATAAGATGTTGTCCGTGTTTGATAAGGATTCGACAATGTCTTTGTGTCCGTGAATGATAAGGATCCATCAATGTCTTTGTATCCGTGAATGTTAAGGATTCGACAGTAGATATGTCCGTGAATGTTAATGATTCGACAATAGATGTGTCCGTGAATGTCTATTCGACATTTGCATTCCGTGAATGCTTGAATTCACGGACGGTGTAATTCCGTGAATTCTTATTCACTGATTATACTTGGTATTGTCGTAGTTAGTTGTTTATAAATAGCATAGTTGAAGTCAGTTTGTAGGTACTGCTCGTGTGATTTTGAGAGCTTTTGAGAGACATTCACTTGTACATGTTAACCTCTTGTATATGAAAGATTGATTTAGCAATATAATCAAGATTTCCTGTTGAATACTTTTATCTCTTTCTTCTTTACTATAATTCACATTGTGATTGTGTATATTTGTATTCCGCACGAATATACATACGTTCTAGTTTGCGTATTCTGATCCGAGGTCGCTCACAAGTGGTATCAGAGCTAAAGGATAAGAAATTAGAACATTTGTGTGAATTAAAGTGTGAAAATGAAGATTTGAAGAAGTTACTGTGATGTCTAGTGTTACGGTCATTTGAGACGGTGTCAAAATCATTCTGAAGGTGTTAACAAGTGATTTCTGATATAGAATCTCTTCTGAATTCATTCACATCTACTCTATGATAACGAATTGATCAAGAAGTATCACAAAAGCTTACGTCTTTTCTGCATGATTGAAACTTTGACGATCAAAGTTAAAATTGATTGTTTCTGAGTGTCGGAAATCAAATTCCGAGCTCATCGCAACAAGTTTCATCAAAACCAAGCCTGTTTTGAACAATCTGTATCACTTTGAAAATTCTGGAAATCGTCTTCCGTGAATTAAGATTCAAAGTTCCGTGAATATATATACTCCGTGAATATTACTATTGTCGCATAAACAGTATCCGTGAATTATACTATTGTCGCATAAACAGTGGTATTACATTCACGGATTAAAATTTTCAAAATATTATTAACTGTTTTTAATATTCACGGATATTAATTTTTAGTTATTCACGGATATTGTATTAACGGATAATTGTATTAACGGATACTCTTATTCACGGATATTAGTATTCACTTATATTAATATTCACGGATATTAGTATTATCGGATATTAATATTCACGGATATTAGTATTTGGTTAGTATTCACGGATATTGTATTCACAAAGAAAGATTAAAGAATTTTTAGTGTGATTCACTGATTTCATCTTGAAAGATGGCTCATGTTAATTGGCAAACGATGATGAAAAATGATCAAGAGACCGGAACAACTACAAAACCACCCAAGTTTCTTTGTCAAAACGATTACAATGATTGGAGATATCGTTTTGAATCATTTATTGCTTTGTATGATCCTGATTTGATGATTCCAATATTGGAACAATATATACATCCGAGAGCAGAAGGCATTTATCGAGATAATCCTCCACCTAAATCATTAAAGATGATGAATTCGGAAGAACGAAAAGAACATGACCGTGATAAGAAGGCCAAATCCATCATTTCAATGAGTCTTCCAAGCGATGTTTTAGCAGGGTGGAAAGATTTGTCTACTGCTTTTGAATTGTACAAAGCAATGGAAAAGCGGTTTGCTGGTAATGATAAATTGAAAAAGAGCAAACGCGATTTACTAAAGAAACAATGGAATGTTTTCACCTGTATTCCCAATGAGTCTTTTAACGATTTGATCGTTAGGTACTCACAGCTTATCAGTGAGTTAAAAAGACATGGAATGATTCTTGAGCGTCTTGAAATCAATGAAAAATTGATTGAAGCCTTGCCTTCTCGATGGGATATCAAAGCAAATATCTTGATGGAAGATGAGTCATTAGGGGAATATGCTTTTGAGGATTTAATTAATAAGCTTCAGGTGTATGATGTGTCTCTCCAGAAAAAGGAGACAGGAAAAATGATGCAGTTTACTCAATTTGGTACTACCAAATCTTCTGAAACAACAGCATTATATTCAGGATCTGAAACTTATTCTGGTGGAAATCCAAGTGGAACCACATCTGGTGGTTATTCAAGTTTTGGTTTTTATGGTTCTGGAAGTTCTCCAATTTCAAGCCATCAACAACAACAGAATTCTAATCCACAAGTTTCAAGAGTGACTGAAGACCATGCAAATGTTGTTACTGCATTCTTGTCTTCATATGAAGCTTTTATTTCTGGAAGAGTTTGAAATGTTGAGTTAGTTGAAGAGGATTATGATCAATTGCATCCAGATGACCTAGAAGAGATGGATTTGCAATGGAATATGGCTATGCTTACTAGGCGGGTTAAAAGGTTTTTACAAAGAACTGGTAAAAATAAACTGGGAGGTAAACCAGGTTTTGACAAATCAAGAGTTCGTTGTTACAATTGTCAAAATCTTGGTCACTTTGCAAGAGAATGTGAGAAGAATAAAGCTCCTACCTCTGGTTTTACCAAGCCATCAACTTCCAAGACATATTCTTCATCTGCTCAACCTCAAACAAAGGAAACATCTGCTACTCCCACGTCTTCTGCACTCATTTCTACTTCTGATGAGTTTTATGATTGGAGCGCACACGTGGATGAGTATTCCCATAACCAAGCATTTATGGTGAATGTTTCCGAGGTCGATTCTTCTCTTGCTGATCAAATTTGCTCAACTTGCACTGATTTGAATAATCAAATCAGCATGTATCAAACTCAAAATGCTAAACTTTTAACTGACAATGAAAAGTTAAAAATACAGAACAAGGAATTGGTTGAAAATAATAATCTTTTAAATAAACGTTTTGAGTCAACAAATGTTGAAACACATGATTTAAAAGCAAAAATCTTCAATCAGCAATCCATTATTAATAGTTATTTGGTTGAAATGGATTTATTAAAAAAGGAAAAATCTGATGCTGATTCTATGATTTTAGATCTTGAAAGAAAATTATTAAATGTTTCAACATCTGCTGTTGTTTTTGATGAGATAATCAATAATCAACGTTTAGATACTAAATCTAAATCTGGTATTGGACATCAAAATGATTCAAAAACAAAAGACTCAAAAGTTGAATATCATTTTGTTCCTCCACCAACTACCTATTCTGCATTGCCAGTTAAAAATGAAGCAAATGTTGAGTTTGCTTATGGAAAAGGAAAAGTTGATTTGAAAGACACACATCAAAAGGTGTCTTCAAGTGAGACTCAAGAATCATCTGTTAAAAATGATTCCAAAGTTGGTGATTCACTAGCTGATGAATCCAAAGTTGATGCTTCCGAAATGAAGAAGCATGATTGTGAATGTAGTGACAAGATTAACGATTGTGTTTTAAAAAATTTAAAAGAAAAATCGAAAGCTTGTGACACACCAACACAAGTTAAACAGATTTTGAAACAATCTTCTTCACCACAAAAATCACAATCATCAACTTCTTCATCAAAAGCTAAACTTTCTTCTTCTCACTTTGTTTCTACCAAAAGTGAAGTATCTACAAGTAGAAAATCACATTCTAAATGTGAGGCTTCTACAAGTAAGACTTCACTTCATGTTTCTGATAAAAGGGTTACTTCTCGGAAATAATATGAAACAAGAAAATGTTTCTATTGTAGTGTTCGTGGACATCTTATCAATGAGTGTCATAAGCTTGCTAAAAAACGTTCAAAAGATATTTCGAAGCAAGCTAAACATTCTGAAATCAAAGATGATTTAAAAACTATCCACGAAAAATCATCAAAACCGAAAGTAACATCTTCTGTTTCTTCAAAGAAGAAAACACAATCTCATGATGCGTCAATCAAAAGGAATTTCAAAAGGAATTTGAAACAAATTGACATTTTCTTCATGGATGTCATTACTGGACGACCCATAGCCTCAAAGGCTTGGGTCTCCGTTAGCAACTAATCCGTTTTTGATCAAATGTCTTACAGTCTTCCCGAGCTATTGATAACATATGGTACATCGATAGTGGCTGTTCAAGACATATGACAGGGAATCTCTCTCTGCTTGAGGATGTTAAGGTTAAAGACGGAGGATTTGTTGCATTTGCCGGAGACAAAGGTGGCATGATTTCTGGTGAGGGAACTGTTTCAAACGGGGAAATCAGCTTTGACAAAGTAAATTATGTTGAACAACTTCAACATAATCTACTTAGTGTTTCCCAAGTTTGTGACAAGAAACTGTCAACTTGGTTTAACGATGAAGAGTGCTTAATTCTTAAGCCAGGGTTTGTGGTATCTCAAGAGTGGATTCTTATGCGAGCTCCAAGGGTAAAGAATATGTATGTCTTAGACATGCGTACCATTACTCGATCTACAGAGCATACTTGCTTATTGTCAAAAGCTACAGAAAAGGAATCAATTTTGTGGCACAGAAGAATGGGTCACATTAACTTTAGAAAAATGAACTTCTTAGTTAAGAATGATTTAGTGATTGGGGTTCCTAAACAAACTTTTTCACTAAATGATCACTGTATTTCCTGTAAAAAGGGAAAACAAACTAAGAAGTCTCATAAACCTAAATTGATGAATTCAATTAACATTCCTTTGGAACTTCTCCATATGGATTTGTTTGGACCTGTAAGTGTTCGGAGTATTGGGGGTAAATCCTATTGTTTAGTAATCACTGATGATTATTCCAGATTTTCATGGGTTTACTTCCTTAGTACAAAAGATGAGGCTGCTGAGAAAATTAAGTATCTAATTCTGAGATTAGAAACTTTGTTTTCTCTAAAAGTGAAAATTTTGAGAAGTGATAACGGTACAGAATTCAAGAACTACTTAATGGAAATGTTTTGTCTTCAGCACGGAATTACTCAACAATTTAGTGCACCGCGAACTCCACAACAAAATGGAGTTGCTGAAAGGAAGAACATAACTTTGATCGAAGCTGCAAGAACAATGATCTCAGATGCAAAGTTGCCAACAACTTTTTGGGCAGAAGCAGTTAATACGGCTTGTTTCGTATTAAATAGAGTTCTGGTGGTCAAAGATAAGCAGAAAACGAGCTATGAATTACTGAATAATCGGAAACCGAATATTCATTTTTTGGAACCTTTTGGATGTCCGTGTTTGTTGTTGAAGACTAAGGATCGCCTTCCTAAGTTTGCTGAAAAATCTGAATCTGGATTTTTCTTGGGATATTCTACAAATTCTCACAACAAGAGAGTTTATAACACGGTATCACATCGAATAGAGGAATGCTATGAAGTTGAATTTCTTCGGCATTCTCCTTCTTCAAATGGCATAGGTCCAAAATGGTTATTCGATTACGACACGTTCTTTAATTCTCTTGCTATTTTTCAGCATGACGTGTCTTCTTCTTCTGCTACGGATTTGGATGACTTTGTTATTCCAGTTACATCTGTTCCTGCTGAGCCAATTATTACTTCAGCTCCACTAGTTTCTCCTTCTCATCTTACTCCACCACAATCTTCTGGTGACTCAATTGCTCATGAGATTTCTTCACCTTTGACAACTGTTGAAGAAGAAACAACTTCCAATCCTGACGATACCGACAATTTTCAGGAACCTTCTGCTGAACTAGAAGAACCAATTCTTGATGACTCTAGTGATGAAGTAGTTAGTAATCCTGAAGATTCTAACTTAGGAAATAATTTGCATGTAGATTCGGTTTCTACATTGCGAATTAATTCTAAGTATCGACATCCTCTAAAGAATGTGATTGGAGATGTGTCAGAAGGAATTAAGACTCGGCAGCAACTCAAATCAGATTCTTCTTCTTGTTTTTTATCACAAATTGAACCAAAAAATGTTCAAATTGCTTTGACTGAATCTTCTTGGGTTCAAGCAATGCAAGAAGAATTACAACAGTTTGTGAAATTGCAAGTTTGGACTTTAGTGAAACCACCTAAAGATGTGCATCCGATTGGCACTCGATGGGTTTTTCATAATAAGAAAGATGATCGAGGAATCGTGGTCCGCAACAAGGCCCGATTAGTCGTTCAAGGTTTTACTCAGATCGAAGGTTTAGATTATGATGAAGTGTTTGCACCGGTTGCTAGACTTGAATCAATTCGGATCTTTCTAGCTTATGCTTCCTTCATGAGGTTTAAAGTATATCAGTTGGACGTCAAGTGCGCATTTTTATATGGGAAAGTGCATGAAGAAGTGTTTGTCAAACAACCACCGGGTTTTGAAGACTCTAAATTCCCAGATCATGTGTATAGGTTGGATAAAGCTTTGTATGGTTTACATCAAGCTCCCAGAGCTTGGTATGAAACTTTATCTCAACATCTGCTTGCAAATGGGTTTTCTAGAGGTCAAATTGACAGCACTCTTTTCATCAGAAAAGTAAAAGGGAATTTGTTGCTTGTTCAAGTGTATGTAGATGACATCATATTTGGGTCGACAAATGAAAGCTTATGCAGAGAGTTCGAGCAGATTATGAAATCAAAATTTGAAATGAGTTCAATGGGTGAAATGGCATTCTTTCTTGGGTTGCAAGTCCAGCAACTTGATTCCGGCATTTTCATACATCAAACAAAGTATGTTACTGAAATCTTAAAGAAATTTCTGATGACAGATGTCAAATCCATTTCTACACCCATTGATCTTGTTGAAAAGATTGGTCCTGCTCTTGATGATCAATCAACCGATGAAAAGGAATATCGGTCCATGATTGGGTCTCTTATGTATTTGACAGCTTCGCGTCCAGATATTATGTTTGCTGTCTCCATTTGTTCAAGATATCAGGCAAATCCTAAAGTTTCTCATCTGAAGGCCGTTCAACGTATTTTTCGATACTTGAAAGGAAAGCCTAATTTAGGCATTTGGTATTCACATGATGATGACTTTTCTCTTTCTGCATATTCCGATTCAGACTATGGCGGATGTGGTATTGACTTCAAATCCACATCGGGTGGATGTCAATTTCTAGGAGAACGTCTTGTGGCATGGCAGTGTAAGAAACAGGATACAGTTTCTACCTCTACCGCGGAGGCAGAATATATCTCTGCTGCTAGTTGTTGTTCACAAATCCTTTGGATTCAACAACAACTTAGAGATTATGGGTTTCTTCTAAACCAAACTCCTTTGCATATAGATAATACTGCTGCCATAAGTATCATACGTAATCCCGTTCAGCATTCTAAAACGAAACATATCGAAATTCGTTTTCATTTTATACGGGATTTCTATGAGAAACACTTGATTAACTTAGTCCATATTGATACTTTAAAACAACGAGCTGATCTGTTTACAAAAGCATTTTCTAAACCTCGTTTTGAAGAATTAATCTTGATGCTCGGAATGAAGCATTTAGATCAAATTAAATAAACTTTGGATCTTTTTGAATTTTCTTTGTTGTTTACTTTTTAATTTTTTCTTTAAACAAAAATTCAAAAACATATGAAAAATAAAAAATCAGGGGGAGATTTTTGTGTAAAAGTTAGAAAATGATAGTACATTGGGAATTGTATTTACATATAAATCTGAAAAAGGAATGTTATGTACTATTTTTGATATGCTAATAGGTTTATATAGCATTTTTAAACCAAATTTTCTACTAATGTAATTTTAAATATGGTTTATTGGTAGGCATTTGTGGGTCTATCATATCTAGTCTAAGAAATGTCTAAACATATTTGCATATTATTTTATATCTTTCAAAATCTTAGTATATGACAATAAAATTATCAAAATGATAATAAAAGTCTTAAATTTTGAAGGATTAATATATTATGATTCATGATTTAGGGTCTTTATATTATGATATCTGGGAAAAATGTATTGACTATTTGTTGTACGGTGTACAGACCTTAGTCGGTATATTTTTTATAAACGAACATACAAATATTGATAAAGATATAAATATCCATCATAAATAAACTCTATCACTTTGTTATACGATGTATAGACCTGTGATACAGTTTATTAGTCCAACCCGAAGTATGACATATGTGACTAAAAGTCATTCCAACATATGTATGTACTTCTAAAGATATCATCATATTTTCACTCTTTATATGAAAATATTAATATATTATGAATTTGAAAGTATATTTTTATTTTGGTTATATAAAATGATATGCATATTAATAATAAAAAGAAAAAGATATTTTAGATACCAAAGTGTTCAAGTGTAAAACACATACCAAAAATCATATATAAAATGATTTTTAGAAAGTATGCTTTATTAATGCTATGTAAATTTAAATTGGTCAAAAAATATTAGCAATCAAAATAGACTTTTATTCCTAAAAATTACAAATTAAATACATTCATTTATCCCAATATGATCCCAAGTCACGAAAATTACTCCAACAAAAAGATTTTATTTTTGTACATATTTTATTAATTTTTTTCATTTTTCATTTTTAAATAGGTTAGAAAATTTTATCCAAAGTTTGTTTAAATTGATAAAAATGTTTTATCTATAATTTTTGAATTGTCGGATGAATATATACCTTTATTCACGGATAAAGATATATATATTCACGGAGTTATTTGTTTTCACGGAATAATTGAAATAGTATAAGTAATTTCAAAGTTTGAAAAACTTACACTTTTCCTTCTCCGTGATTATTACTCCGACAATTCCAATATTCCGACAATTACTTTTTCTTCGATTTCTTCCTGATTACTTGGTTTCATTAAAAACCAATCCGACAGACTTACTCGTTTTTGTATTCCGCATCGACTGGTATAAATTTCTTTCATTTTTGTTAAAGATTTCATGCTTAATCGATCACTTCAAATAACACTTGGTACTATTCAATAAAATCGTCCGACAATTCGAATTGTCGGACCACCCGACAATACAGTATTGTCGGATGAACAGTGTAATGGTTATCCGTGAATATTGAATTCTCGGATAAACAGTACTCCGTGATTAATTCTTATGTTTGACTATATTGACTTGTTTGACTATTTGACTACGACAATCATATTGTTGTATAAACAGTACTTATTCACGGATGAATAGTACTTCGACAATATTATTCACGGATGAATAGTGTTACGACAATATGAATCACGGACAAAATTTTTGAAATATTATTTTAATTTTGAATTGTCGCATGAATATTATTCACGGACAATATGATTCACGGATTAATACATGATTGTCGTATGAATAGTACGTAACTAAGTCATATTGTCGCATAAAATTTATCATTGTCGCATGAACAATATACATTTTGTTATTGTCGGATACTTGAAAGTTTGCAAATTTTTCTAAGTGTTGAAAATTTTTCAAACAAACTTTATGTTTAAATTTTGTGTGTCTAATAAACTCTTGGTGCATATTTTATTTCTAAATGGCAGATTTAGATCCCGTTGCTGCTGTTCAACCTGAGGTTAGACGTCAAGCAGTTGTGTTCGAAAAACGACATAATGCAATTGCATATCTTCTGGAACAACCGGATAAACCTGAAAATAGGAAGTTTTTCCCTATGATAAGGTTTCTTCTACGATCACGCATATCATATGCATTGACTATATCTGTTCCCAATCTGTACGAAGACCACATGATAGACTTCTGGACTTCAGCTGTATATCAAACAGATGTCAATCCTCCATGTATTACATCTACGGTTGATGGAAAACCGTTGTTGCTGACTGAAGAACTGATTCGTCATACTCTCCAATTTGGAGATACTTTGAATGCATCAAATGACATTCCTCGAAACGTCATTGATCAGTGTCTTCATCAAATGGGGTGTACTAAAGGACCTCATGATGTTCAAATCCTGAAGAACCATTTTTGTCCACACTGGAAGTTTTTGGCACATATGCTAATTGGGTGCATCTCTCCGAGGAAAGCTGGTTTTGATTCAATGAGTTATCAGCTTGCAGGGATCATGACTGCTCTTGTTCTGAATATTCCATTTAACTTTTCGAGATACATCTTTGAGAATTTGGCTGGAAACATTAATGATGATGGATTCTTCATGTATCCTAGGTTTCTTCAGCATATTTTTGATAATCATGTCAACGGGATTACTTATCATGGAAGCATTCTACACTACACTCCTATTCCCAAAAGAGTGTTTGCTGATTGCAATGGATATAGGGGCAAACCAGTGCCGCCTACTGTTGATTTATTTGGCCATATCATTGATGCTGACTTCCAACCGCCACAATTTGCATTGCCACAGATTGTACAACCTGCTGATTCTTCTACTGATAGTGAATCATTTGAGGGGGAGCAGGAAGTTCCTTTGATTGATCATGAGGAAGTGAAATCTTCAAGTTCTGAAGATGATCAATCTTTTCGTCTACAATCTGTTGAAGAATCTCTAGTTCCTCAAAGACTTATTGCTGAAAATATTGAAAAGGAACGACGGGATTTGAGACGTCAACGTGAAGAGGCACAAGATCCTGAATATGTACCTGATATTCGGCCTTCTCAAAGACGCAGAATTTCTGAACCTAGTTCATCTGCTGATATTGCTTCTACTTCTATGCCTGTTATATCATCTCAAGGTATTCCTACCTCTGTTCCAGCTACTTCTACAATTCATGTTGCTGTTTCTGTTGCAGCTGGCACATCCTCTTCTTCACCTGGACCAAGTGTTAGCATGGCTAACCTTGATGCATCTTTACAACGTGCTGTAAAACTGTTGATGACTCTTGTTGAAAAGCTTCAAATGGATTTACTAAATGCTTTACAACGAATCAATTCTCAAGACATTCTTCTCAAGGAACAACAACAGCAAATTCTATCTCAGAATGATCGCATCGAAGAATTGGAACTTGACGTTTTTCTTTTGAAAGAAATATTGGTTGATCAGGGGGAGAATAATGTTAATGATGATGATGATGATGATGGTGATGATGATGGTGATGATGGTGATGATGATGGTGATGATGGTGATGATGGTGCTGATGATGGTGATCATGGTGATGATGATGGTAATAATGGTGATGATGGTGATCATGGTGCTGATATGACTGAAAATGCTGATGATACTAATAATGAAAATGATAGTGATCAACCAAATTTCTCACAAGCATTGGTTGTATTCCAAGAAAATGAACCATTAGAAGTTGATCCAATTAATGCAATACATGAGTCCAGAATGTTTGAGCTTGGACAATCATCTCGTATTTTTGATCAGGAGGAATTAATGGATAGCATTGAAGATGAAGAGGTGCTTTGTCCAACTCCTTTGAATGTGATCATTGAAGATTTAATACCATTTGTTGAACTTTGCTGTGTATATTAATTAGTCACGCCCAGACCCGATTTGCTTCCGCAACCCGAATTTGGGGGTGCGACAAAAGTAATCACAAGTTACATCCCATTGCATCATATTTCTTAGGGATATAATATTCATTTGAATAGATATATTATACCTAATATATCATATAATATCATATTGTATAATATAATATTACATGTTTTTGTATAGTGTATCTACTTTAACATAATATTTAATGAGCATATTTACAACCTAACAATTTTAATTTAATACAGTTACTCTATAAATTGATTGGACTACACTAGAATCCCTACAGGAAAATAACTTTCACCCTATTATAATTTTTCAAATAAAGTAATCCATTGATTCTTCATTTTTCTTTTTTCAAGTATTGTTTTTACGTAAGAGCCGATAAGGATTTCTATATATTTTTGAGGGCTATGAGTAGTCAATTTAGTGTCTTTGTTCCATTTAGCATTTTTACCTATTTGCATTAATCATGATTTTTTTATCACCGGCGTTTACAATTGATAAAAAAATGTAATCATTCATTCAAATGTTTTTATATGTTTCGATAATAAAGTTGTTTGTAAAAACATAGTCAAACGCGTCCTTATATTAAAACATGAAATACTTCTTGAACTAAACGTCAAAAATCTATCTTGAAAGATTGTAGACGTAATTTGTAGAAAATCAATTACATATAGCCAAAGTGCAAAATACTTTCAGTTTCGTTTGGTTTCTAAATGAAAATCCAGAAATAATGTTATCGTCATTTCAAAGAACAGTTCATTTATGTTCTAATTGAAATCTCCACATAAATTGCATGATGATAACCACTTTAGTCGTTCGTTGTATTATGCTTTCTTTTGCAACGGCTACCAAACATGTAGTTTTCGGTGAATCATAATCTAATTGTCATTTTCACATCTATTAGATAATCTTAGCCTTCTCGGTAGCTGGTTCCGGATATCTTCAATCAGGTAATTAACTTGTACTATATCTACGTACTAATCTTATAACAGTGAATAATATGAACTAATCAATCGATAAGATTCTAAAGGGTTTACTTAATTCATGCTTAACTCATTAAAATAATTCCAAAATGATATTTAATGAAAGAAGATTGAGTTCACACTCAAGCCATTCAAAATAGTGTATAGATTTTGTGATTTATTATATTCCAGATTATTACTTATATGATAGTTATTTTAGATATGCTTCAAGCTATTCTCTACAAATAGTTCTATTCACCTCCTTTTTGATGAATGGAATATAAAATAAACATAAATAAAATACTTTCTAGATTTCTTTCTTTATTGTATATATCAACAAAAAATATACATATGTCTCTCATAATTCTTAGTAGATGCCTTATACGATATATTGTGGCATGTGTGTGTTATTCCATTATTACTTCCCTCAAGGCTGCATAATTGAAACACTAGGTAACATAAAAGACGCGGTAGAACAATATTAGCGAGAACACTTCATCAAAGTCTCAAGGATCTGGATACGATGATCAGTGGTCTGTGGATTAGTAATTCCTTATATCAAATTATCACCGTATCTAAAATCGTCACACATTGATGAGAGGTCCTCAAAAATATTATCTGACAATTTTTTTAGTGGTGTTTTTTTTATTGATTTAGCCTTGTGGATAAAAAGTAACAACATGTGAAAATGGAGCGAAAAACGCATGCCACGATTCTTTGTATAAGGCGTCAACTAAGAATCATTAAAACATTAATAATCAATAATCAACATGACTGTAAAGGTAGAGGAGAAAAACTAGAGCAATAATTATACTAGAAATTGCATTATGTTTTTTGTATCAGACTATAAATTGTAGTATATCGTATCAGATATTAGAAAATATTACTCTATATTACATCGTCTCAATAAAATTGATTACAATATATTAATTAATTATGCATCATATTACATAATACTATATAAAGTAACCACAAGTTACATCCAATTGCATCATATTTCTTAGGGATATAATATTCATTTGAATAGATATATTATACCTAATATATCATATTATATCATATTGTATAATATAATGTTATATTTTTAATTTAATACAGTTACTCTATAAATTGATTGGACTACACAAGAATCCTCACAGGAAAATAATTTTCACCCTATTATAGTTTTTCAAATAAAGTAATGCATTGATTCTTCATTTTTTTTCAAGTATTGTTTTTATGTATGAGCCGATAAGGTTCTCGGTATATTTTTGCGGGCTATTAGTAGTCAATTTAGTGTCTTTGTTCCATTGATTTTTACCTATTTGCATTAATCATGATTTTTTTATCACCGACGTTTACAATTGGTAAAAAAAATGTAATCATTCATTCAAATGTTTTCATATGTTTCGATAATAAAGTTGTTTTTAAAAACATAGTCAAATCGCATGCTTAGATTAAAACATGAAATACTTCTTGAACTAAACGTCAAAAATCTATCCTGAAAGATTGTGGACATCATTTGTAGAAAATCAATTACATATAGCCAAAGTGCAAATCACTTTCACTTTTGTTTGGTTTCGAAATGAAAAGCCAGAAATAATGTTACCGTCATTTCAAAGAATAGTTGATTTATGTTCTAATTGAAATTTCCATATGAATTGCATGACGATAAGCACTTTAGTCGTTCGTTGTATTATGCTTTCTTTTGCAATTGCTACCAAACATGTAGTGTTCGGTGAATCATAATCTAATTATCATTTTCATGCCTATAAGATAATCTTAGCCTTCTTGGTAGCTTGTAGTGGATATCTTCAATCAGGTAATTAACTTATACTATATCTACGTACTAATCTTATAACAGTGAATAATACATACTAATCAATCGATAAGATCCTAAAGAGTTTACTTTATTCATGCTTGACTCATTAAAATAATTCCAAAATGATATTTAATGAAAGAAGATTGAGTTCATACTCAAGCCATTAAAAATAGTGTATAGATTTTGTGATTTATTATATAAAGGATTATTACTTATATGATAGTTATTTTAGGTATGCTTCAAACTATTCTCTACAAATAGTTCTATTCACCTCCTTTTTGATGAATGGGATATAGAAAAAAAAAAGACTTTCTAGATTTCTTTCTTTTATTGTATATATTAACAAAAAATATACATATGTCTCTCATAATTCTTAGTAGATGCCTTATACGAGATATTGTGGCATGTGTGCGTTATTTTATTATACACTAGTTTATTACTTCCCTCAAGGCTGCATATTCGAAACACTAGGTACCATAAAAGACGCGGTAGAACAATATTAGTGAGAACACTTCTTCAAAGTCTCAAGGATCTGGATACGACGATCAGTGGTCTGTGGATTAGTAATTCCTTATATCAAATTATCACCGTATCTAAAATCGACACACATTGACGAGATGTCCTCAAAAATATTATCTGACCATTTTTTTAGTGGTGTTTTTTTTATTGATTTAGCCTTGTGGATAAAAAGTAACAACACATGAAAATGCTCCGACAAACGCATGCCACAATTCTTTGTATAAGGCGTCAACTAAGAATCATTAAAAACATTAATAATCAATAATCAACATGACTATAAAGGTAGAGGAGAAAAACTAGAGCAATAATTATATTAGAAATTGCATTATGTTTTTTGTATCAGACTATACATTGTAGTGTATCGTATCAGATATTGGAAAATATTACTCTATATTACATCGTCTCAATAAAATTGATTACAATATATTAATTAATTATGCATCATATTACATAATACTATATAAAGTAATCACAAGTTACATCCAATTGCATTATATTTCTTAGGGATATAATATTCATTTGAATATATATATTATACCTAATATATCATATAATATCATATTGTATAATATAATATTACATTTTTTTGTATAGTGTATTCTATTATACTACTTTAACATAATATTTAATGAGCTTATATACAACCTAACAGTTTTATTTTGATTTAATAAAGTTACTCTATAAATTGATTGGACTACACAAGAATCCTCACAGGAAAATAACTTTCACCCTATTATAGTTTTTCATATAAAGTAATGCATTGATTCTTCATTTTTCTTTTTTCAAGTATTGTTTTTATGTATGAGCCGATAAGGATCTCGGTATATTTTTGCGGGCTATGAGTAGTCAATTTAGTGTCTTTGTTCCATTTAGGATTGTTACCTATTTGCATTAATCGTGATTTTTTTATCACCGACGTTTACAATTGGTAAAAAAAATGTAATCATTCATTCAAATGTTTTCATATGTTTCGATAATAAAGTTGTTTGTAAAAACATAGTCAAATCGCATGCTTATCTTAAAACATGAAATACTTCTTGAAGTAAACGTCAAAAATCTATCTTGAAAGATTGTGGACATCATTTGTAGAAAATCAATTACATATAGCCAAAGTGCAAATCACTTTCACTTTTGTTTGGTTTCGAAATGAAAAGCCAGAAATAATGTTACCGTCATTTCAAAGAATAGTTCATTTATGTTCTAATTGAAATCTCCATATAAATTGCATGATGATAACCACTTTAGTCGTTCGTTGTATTATGCTTTCTTTGCAATTGCTACCAAACATGTAGTGTTCGGTGAATCCTAATCTAATTATCATTTTCATGCCTATAAGATAATCTTAGCCTTCTTGGTAGCTTGTAGTGGATATCTTCAATAAGGTAATTAACTTATACTATATCTACGTACTAATCTTATAACAGTGAATAATACGTACTAATCAATCGATAAGATCCTAAAGAGTTTACTTGATTCATGCTTGACTCATTAAAATAATTTCAAAATGATATTTAATGAAAGAAGATTGAGTTCATACTCAAGCCATTAAAAATAGTGTATAGATTTTGTGATTTATTATATTCCGGATTATTACTTATATGATAGTTATTTTAGGTATGCTTCAAACTATTCTCTACAAATAGTTCTATTCACCTCCTTTTTGATGAATGGGATATAGAAAGAAGAAAAAAACTTTCTAGATTTCTTTCTTTTATTGTATATATTAACAAAAAATATACATATGTCTCTCATAATTCTTAGTAGATGCCTTATACGAGATATTGTGGCATGTGTGCGTTATTCCATTATACACTAGTTTATTACTTCCCTCAAGGCTGCATATTCGAAACACTAGGTACCATAAAAGACGCGGTAGAACAATATTAGCGAGAACACTTCTTCAAAGTCTCAAGGATCTGGATACGATGATCAGTGGTCTGTGGATTAGTAATTCCTTATATCAAATTATCACCGTATCTAAAATCGACACACATTGATGAGATGTCTTCAAAAATATTATCTGACCATTTTATTAGTGGTGTTTTTTATTGATTTAGCATTGTGGATAAAAAGTAACAACACATGAAAATGCTCCGACAAACGCATGCCACAATTCTTTGTATAAGGCGTTAACTAAGAATCATTAAAAACATTAATAATCAATAATCAACATGACTATAAAGGTAGAGGAGAAAAACTAGAGCAATAATTATATTAGAAACTGCATTATGTTTTTTGTATCAGACTATACATTGTAGTGTATCATATCAGATATTAGAAAATATTACCCTATATTACATCGTCTCAATAATATTGATTGCACTGTATAAATTAAATATGTATTATCTAACATTATACTATATAATGTAATCACAAGTTACATCCTATTGCATCATTTTTCTTAATGATATAATATTCATTTCAATAGATATATTATACCTAATATATCATATAATATCGTATTGTATCATATAATGTTACATTTTTAGTATAGTGTATTCTATCATACTTTAACATAATATTTAATGAGCTTATTTACAACCTAATGATGCGTCACCAGCGGTCGGTAAGGATTTTACCCTTGTCGTTGCACCGGCTACTAGCGACAGCGATCAATGGGTGTTTTAAATTTGTAATTATGGGGCCTAAGTTTTCCTTCACAATGCTAATCCTAAGGGTGAGCAAGTGGTAGGTATGACCTAGAGTCGTTCTTCAAACCGACTTAATTGAAACGAAGGTGTGGCAGATGATGGCTTTCGGACTAGTGAAGGGTTTATAAAATAGTGGGGGAGTTTTGATTTTTCTATCAACTAACTTAGACAAGTAAATAAATGAATGTGAAATAAAAGTAAAAGATAAAGCGGATAAATAAAGATAGTATTTGCTGAGACATCGTTAATTAAGTTATGGGATAATATTTGAAGAAACTGTTTTGATAGATATTAGTTAATTATCATTCTTGAATACTTATATATAAACATTGCACTCCCTACTAATTAAAATCCCATTAGCATGTCACACCGGGAGCTAGGTTATGGTAACATCACAAAGTATTTAGAATAAAAAGCAAAATCTTAATTATGATTTAATAATACTTTCATATGAATGGGAACAACATCTTATGGAACTAGACATAACTGAATCATATAATGATTCCTCATCATCCTAACAGATTCGTATACTTAAAAAGTTCATTTATGTCTTTAAACTAGCCCTTGCTTAAGACTATCCAATAAATCCCCTAATTATCCACATCGTTCCTCACTTAAAGTGGTTTCGCCGCTTCAAACCTTGGCCATGTCTTGTCCTACGATAATCCCCCATGTAGCCTTGCGGTTCCATATTTTCATATCTTTGACAAATTATATTGACACAGATGACTAACTACCTTTTAATTGGATGTCATTAAAAAGGCGTTGTAATCACGTTTATTGGTGGAAAGATGATAGATTAATTTGAAGTTTAAAAGTAAATTTAGAAAGGTTAATTAAACTAGGTTTCTCATTTTATAATATTAGTTCGTAATATAACTACCTTCGGTCGTTACTAGACTTCCGTACATTTGTACTCCACCTTGAAGTGTTTCCAGTACTATATCGAGTAACAGTCGAATAGGGGCTATCATATTACTTCGTAACATTATATCATTTTGTAGTATGACTACCTTCGGTCGTTCCTCGACTTCCATACATTTGTACTCCACCTTGAAGTGTTTCCAGTACTATATCGAATAACAGTCGAATAGGGGCCGTCGTATTACTTTACGATAATTAGGACCGTTTATATTATACTACTATGATGATCCTAAGGCAACAATCAAACAAGAATATGCAATAAGACGATCAAAGCAATACTATCGATCTTTAACATTTAATTATAAATCATCCTATAATTAACTAACTACATCGCAAGCAAACACAACAAATATACTACTCTCTAATCATGGCAATAACTAAATCTAGCATAATCAATATAAACTTAATTAATTAAGATAGATAAGGATAGAAAGAACCATGATTAAATGAGAGAGAGAATAGACTTGAATTAATGAGACTATCTCCAAGCTTACACCAAAGATTACAAGCACGTTCCTTATTTTCGTTCTATTCTAACAAGCTTCCTAAACTTAGCCTAATACTAATTTAAAGTAAGAAAATAGAAAGTAAAACTAGAAGCTAGAGAAATGAGAAAGATATGGAAGGTGTATGAGTGATAAGAATGGTGTATGAGGTGTGTCTTTCAAATGAACCAAAGGCACCAATTTATACTTGAAATTTGGTGCACTTTAGCATCTAGGAGCACATGTTAGCAAAAGGTGGTAAATGTCACACCCCGTCTAAAGCGGAAACAACGGGGTACGACTGTGATAGATCATAACACATCATTATAAAGAATACTATATGAAATAAAATATCCAATGTGTCATGATGCCAATAACATGAATAACGGTTCATGTAGTGCATACATTTCAACAATGAATTCAAAATGATATAACAAACGTACACTACAATGTTATGGCAAAACAAGCCTTCACAAACAACCTTAATGGTGTACCACAAGTCTTGAACATTTCTTAATCCAACCCTAAAGGTCCACTAAGTTCTCTTGTCCTCTACTTTAAGTCCACTAGTATAACCTGAAAAGATATGCTCAAAAACGTCAACACGAATGTTGGTGAGTTTCGTAGGTTTGAAACCAAACACCATAAGATAAAACATTTTGCTGTGATAATAATAGATTAGGACAATGCATATAGAAATGGCACACAAGTGAAATAATCCAACCAAACAATCCACAAACCGTCATCACCCCACGAAGGAGTATGACCCAACCAAATCCTGCGTATGCGGTAGCTACCCATAAATGACCTTCATGTACACCGAAGCATACATTAGGTACTTACCCTCGAAAGAGTAAGGCCTTTAATAAAACAACCGAATCATGACATTCAATGTATACCAACAGTACACATTAGGTACTTACCCTCGAAAGAGTAAGGCCTTTGATAAAAATGAATCCAACAACTAATGCATATAAGTCACATAGTGTCACACATTTCAAGCATATGTCCAAAATGAAAATGAATGTATTCACAGCATGAAAAATAATTGATAAAACATGTGAGCATACTTTTTCCCCAATTTGAAAACATGTAATGAAAACGGGGCTACGAAAACTCACCTCAATAATGATGTAAGTTTTGCCCTTAAGTTCAACCACCAACAACTCGCAATCTACAATATCATAATGCATATGGGTTACAACCTAGACATAACTAGGTCGTTCCATTGTATCCCAAGTCCAAACACTTCCACTAAGTTCTCTCACAACCCAAACTCATGTATATTAACTTGAATCAACTTATCGAGTAAAAATCAGATTCTGTCTACAAACTTTGTACGACTTCACCGATTTTTAAATATCACTTAATGAAATAATTTGACTCTACAAATTTTACCAATGACACTTAAATGTGTTAAGAACCACCTGTAATTTTTCCAGAACTTATTTCAATAGTTTACTATTTTCAAAATTTCATCAAAGTAATCTGCTCTGTAACAACAACGATTTCTAAATACACAAAAGTTATAATTTATTTAAAATACTTAAATACTTACAACATTTATAATATTTTTACAGAAATTAGTTTACACCTTAAATTTATTACAGTATAAGTTTCAAAACCAAATTCGTTATTTAACATACGTTACAAAGATCCACAAGTTAACCAAAATCAGGAACCGAAAACTCAGAATCGACACTCAATCTTGTAAAATTGTTTTGACCAACTTAAACTCAACATTTGGACATGAAAACGATGCAATCTGAAAGTAGACTCAAAATATTTATGTTTAGACTCTTGTATCACCAAAATTCATCATGATTTGACCAAGTTACAAGCTTCCCAAACCGAAATTAAAATTTGATCAGATTAGGGTTTATAGGTAATCAACCCTAATCACATGTATGAACAATCCAAACCGCAACCATAATCAAAATCCTCAATTCTACCAACTTATATACTGATTTTATTAATATCCAAACGATTTCATGTACCCGGAATACAATGGAATCGAACCAAAAACAAAACCGACAATACGAAACTAATCGAATATACGTAATTGAATGATTCGAAAAGAGTTGAGACATGAATCGAACCAAAAAGAAAACGAAGGATTGAGACATGAATCTTACCGAAGCACACGAATAAACAATCTCTCAATCAATAGGATGATGTAGAAGTAATGAGATTGAGTTCTTGAACTTTGAAATTCGAAAGTTTACTGAGAAATACGCTCCAAGTCTTCAGAATACGGTTGTAGGTTTGTAGAATACGTTTTAGGGTTTTAAAATACGTTTTAGGGTTTTAAAATACATTTATATACCAATAACTAAAAGTTTCAGAAAATTCGTAATACAGTGCAGCAGTTTACAAAACAATTTTTATAAAATAATCTGCTTCGTTTCAGAGGCCGAAACCTCACAAATTTTAGTAAAACATCGATATATACAACTTTTTAGTTTTGGCCGAATCCTGAAAATGACTCTAAGTAGGTCAAAACGGCCTCTGAAGTCGACTAAAGAATTAAATCAGGATAAACTAAATCTTTTTGGTTTAGGTTTTTGTTTATAGTTTTAGGGTTACTTGAGTTTGAATGGGTTGGGCCGGCCAGATCCTCCAAGGAGGAATTTAGGTCGGTTTTCTTTGAGCTAAACAAGAAGACACAAAAACTTGGGTCACATGATCTAAAAATAATTGATACTTACGTTTAGTTTCGTATCTCCTTCCTTATACGTCCGTTTGTGATAATTCTTTTTGCGTTGGATTCGTTTTTCAAAAACAAAGACTTTGATGTGATAAAATCATTGAAATTAGTATTTTCACAAAATGACTTTTTACAGCTTGAACTACGATAACGTTTTAGTGACGGTTGTCACAGTATCCCCCAGTTGAGAGAATTTCGTCCCGAAATTCAGTCGGAGCTATACCGTCAACACGATCACTGAATAACTACGTACATTTAAATTTTGTTCACTATTTTCATCCCCAAGTAAATTTTGAATCCTCGCTAGCTAAGCGTTCGATCAGCCCATGATAATTTTGAATACACAAAAGTTATAATTTATTTAAAATACTTAAAACTTACAAAATTTATAATATTTTTACAGAAATTAGTTTACACCTTAAATTTATTACAGTAAAAGTTTCAAAACCAAATTCGTTATTTAACATACGTTTCAAAAATCCACAAATTAACCAAAATCAGGAACCGAAAACTCAGAATCGACACTCAATCTTGTAAAATTGTTTTGACCAACTTAAACTCAACATTTGGACATGAAAACGATGCAATTTGAAAGTAGACTCAAAATATTTATGTTTAGACTCTTGTATAACCAAAATTCATCATGATATGACCAAGTTACAAGCTTCCCAAACCGAAATTAAAATCTGATCAGATTAGGGTTTATAGGTAATCAACCCTAATCACATGTATGAACAATCCAAACCGCAACCATAATCAAATCCTCAATTCTACCAACTTATATACTGATTTTATTAATATCCAAACGATTTCATGTACCCGGAATACAATGGAATCGAACCAAAAACAAAACCGACAATACGAAACTAATCGAATATACGTAATTGAATGATTCGAAAAGAGTTATACCAACAAACGAGAATCCGCACGATAGAAACCTCTTAGAATCTGTAAATAAACATCATGACATGAGGATTCATACATCATGCACCAAGAACACAAAGAAAACGAAGGATTGGGACATGAATCTTACCGAAACACACGAGTAAACAATCTCTTGATCAATAGGATGATGTAGAAGTAATGAGATTGAGTTCTTGAACTTTGAAGATCGAAAGTTTACTGAGAAATACACTCCAAGTCGTCAGAATACGGCTGTAGGTTTGTAGAATACATTTTAGGATTTTAAAATACGTTTATATACCAACAACTAAAAGTTTCAGAAAATTCGTAATACACTGCAGCAGTTTACAAAACAATTTTTATAAAATAATCTGCTTCGTTTCAGAGGCCGAAACCTTAAGAATGTTAGTAAAACATCGATATATACAACTTTTTAGTTTTGGCTGAATCCTGAAAACGACTCTAAGTAGGTCAAAACGGCCTCTGAAGTCGACTAAAGAATTAAATCAGGATAAACTAAATCTTTTTGGTTTAGGTTTTTGTTTATAGTTTTAGGGTTACTTGAGTTTGAATGGGTCGGGCCGGCCAGATCCTCCAAGGAGGAATTTGGGTCAGTTTTCTTTGGGCAAATAAGAAGACACAAAAACTTGGGTCACACGATCTAAAAATAATTGATACTTACGTTTAGTTTCGTATCTCCTTCCTTATACATCCGTTTGTGATAATTCTTTTTGCGTTGGATTCGTTTTTCAAAAACGAAGACTTTAATGTAATCACAATGCTCCACCAGAACTCGAGCCACAACACAATCGAACAAATCGTATAGCTAGCGGAAATAGCTATATGATAAAGTTGAACAAGTATGAATGAGATTTGTTCATGTGAAATCAAAATCAGAATCGAAATGCAAGATGTAAGATAAAAGTAATGAACTTTTATTTAATCACAATGCATGTACAATCAGCTTGAATTCTCTCTCTCAAACTCTCTCTCTAGATATTACAATCAAAGAGTTACAAATGAAGACTCTCCAAAAACTCTTTCAAAATGACCTAAGGAAGTCTATTTATAGACCTCCAAACATACATGCAACAATAAGACTTAATGAAGTCAAACTTAGTCAATGCGACAATTTGATTATCTCAATGACTAACCATCCGACAATAGCTTTGTCGCAATACTAGTGTCGTATGGCTATTGTCACAATAAAATAGGTCATTTATACAATTAATCTATGCTAAAACAATATACAAACTATTGTCACAAAATGTTAGAACAACATGTTCTAACAAACTCCCCCTTGACAATAGCTTGTATATACAAACTATTGACACAAACTGTTAGAACAACATGTTCTAACAAACTCCCCCTTGACAATAGCTTGTATATACAAACTATTGACACAAACTGTTAGAACAACATGTTCTAACAAACTCCCCATTGTCAATAGCTTGTATAAGTCTTCGACTTTAGCTTGATTGATGATAAGCTAGTTGAGAGAGAGAATTGTCTTCTAACATCCTTCACAAAATCTAACTGTTCCATATTCTGATACCATCAGAATAGATCATAACTCCCCCTGAACAGTAGATTTTATCTTCCTTGGTCTTGTATCAATCAAGTAGCAACAACTTTTGGAACCCACCTGAGCATAGTTCCAACAGGCTTAGATAGCCCTAACAGCCATCGATAAGTTGTGTCTACATAATCCAAGGAAATCGAATTCCATCTAGATAAGAAACACGGTGTTTCATATCTAAATTGTTGACAAGGAATCGATTGTGAAGGAGTTCGCCTTTGGGAGAAAGGAACAAAATCTTTTGATTGCTTAAACACCTTACGATTATATCGTGATGGTGCTAATGCAAACATCTGTGCCCGTGTGTATGCACAAGATTTTGTTTGTCTTGATTCTGAAGAAGGTTGTATCGGTGCTGAAGAAACTCTTTTTGTCTTCTTTTGTTGTCCTGAAACCGATTTGTTAACATTCTTGACCTTTACAGAATCCAAACAATCAACCTTTTTAGAAGTTAATTGTGATTTCTAAGAATACTTCTTATTCTTTTGCAAAGAATAATTTGTAAACTGAGAAATCTTTTCTTCACACGAAGATTTACTTTTGTAAATCTTTTTCACAACCTTTGCAGGTTGTACAACCTTTGCCGGTTGTTTTGTTGAGTGAGATCCATGAGAGAGTTGGTCATGAAGATCTCGAATAGTCTTCAAAGCTAGACCATTATCTTCTTGTAGCTTGATTAGCCCCATTTGTTGATTCTCAAGTTCGAGAACCCGTTCTTCCATTCTAGCAATCTTTGAACGCATTTCATCACGTTCAGTTTCCATGATTAGAACTTTAGATTGCAAGGCTTTAAGCTCATCATCTTTCTGTATTGATTCATCCTTAATTCTGTCATCAGCTTTTGACAATTTCAACAAATCTTCTCCCCCAAACCTTGTTGACAAAGCAGCCCATAAGTCGTAAGAAGTTTCAGCTTTAGTAAAAGCAACAAATACATCTTCCGGTAAACAACTTTTAATTGTTTCAAAGGCTTTCTTATCTCTGTCAAACTCCTTGCATTCGTTTTCACTCATTAGTTCACTGATTTCATTGGAGCTACACCATAGTACTTCCCTTGTGTTCTTGGTCTTTCATACCGCTCACTAATAGGAATCCACAACTCAGGATTACTGAACGTAATAAATTCTTCAAATCTAGTTTTCCAACTAGTGTAATCATTATTACAGAAAAATCTTGGAGGTAGGGGATTTCCATTGTAGTCAAGCTCAAACTTTGAAGATGCCATTCTTCACCTTATTTGAGTTTGCGCACCAAATTTTCGTTTCAAAAATGTCCAAAATTTTTCAGGTAAAATGAAACTTTTTCCAAGTAAAAATTGGACACTTTTAAGCTTAGAAACAAGTTTGGTAATGTGAAAATTTTGTCGACCAAATTTGTCGCTAAATGGTCACAAAAAGACTCTTGATGCGAGAATAAGAAATCCGAGTATGTCGGAATCCGAGAATACCAAAATCACCGTTTATGCGAGAATAACAAATCCGGGAATATTAGAATCCGACAATGGTCTTTTTCCGAGAATAGCTAAACACTGTCCGACAATGATCCACTATTCATGCGACAATACTCTATTGTCGGATTTTCAAATCTCCCGCCCAAACGCATTCACGGAGAAAAGCGGTTATTGCTATTGTCGGATTTCTATTCACGCACAAAATTACCAGATCTCGAAAAATCAAAAAAATCACTCAAAACTAACTCAAATCGGTTAATTTTGATGTCAATCAACACGGAAATGAAATTTCGACCTTCGTATGTGTGCAATTTGACAAAAGAAAGTCAAATTTGACCTGTCCATACAGTTGACGAACAAGTCATACGATAACCAAATCCGAAAACTCAAATTAATTCACCAAATCAATGAATTAATCACAGATAATCAGATACAAAGATGCGGAGATGATTATACAACCTGAATTGACATTGTCGTACACCTAATTTACCACAAAATTGATTCCGATCTTAAATCGTAGCTTCCGAACACCTTTTCAATCTCAAAACTCAATCAATCTTGCTTAAATCAGTTGGATTTCTTGTGTACGTCTCTGATACCACTTTGTAATCGCAATGCTCCACCAGAACTCGAACCACAACGCAATCGAACAAATCGTATAGCTAGCGGAAATAGCTATATGATAAAGTAGAACAAGTATGAATGAGATTTGTTCATGTGAAATCAAAATCAGCATCGAAATGCAAGATGTAAAATAAAAGTAATGAACTTTTACTTAATCACAATGCATGTACAATCAGCTTGAATTCTCTCTCTCAAACTCTCTCTCTAGATATTACAATCAAAGAGTTACAAATGAAGACTCTCTAAAAACTCTTTCAAAATGACCTAAGGAAGTCTATTTATAGACCTCCAAACATACATGCAACAATAAGACTTAATGAAGTCAAATTTAGTCAATGTGACAATTTGATTATCTCAATGACTAACCATCCGACAATAGCTTTATCTCAATACTATTGTCGTATGGCTATTGTCGCAATACAATAGGTCATTTATACAATTAATCTATGCTAAAACAATATACAAACTATTGTCACAAAATGTTAGAACAACATGTTCTAACATTTGATGTAATAAAATCATTGGAATTAGTATTTTCACAAAAATGACTTTTTACAGCTTGAACTACGATAACGTTTTGGTCACGGTTGTCACAGTAAAGTGGCTAGTACATGTACCCTAAAGTGTGAAAAGGTTTAGCACGTGTACCCTAAAGTTGCGGTAAAGGTCTAGCACGTGTACCAAGTGAGTATGAGAAAGGACGAAAACGAGGCCGGGGGACAGGGGGATTGCAGCCAGTGCCACCACCCATGCTGCCGGCGGTGGCTGCATGGTGGCCAGCGGCGGCCGCCAGGCTCCTTGTAACACCCCCAAATTCATCGGTTTTGTTTTAGTGGAAGCATTTATCTAAGTATGGGGAGTGCCACAATACACGGTACATGCATACGTATCAGAGCTTATGATTACAACAGAACATAATATATTAAGATGCCAAATGTATTAGTTACAAAGTTTACGATTCCTTGAATCATACAAGTTAAAAGTATTAAGTTTACAAAAGTAGATTTCGTAAATATGACTAAGCAATTTCAGTTATATAGAAGAAATCCAGTTGTCAAAAGTTGGCATCCTATTCATCGTGGGTCGCCTATATTCCAACGTGCAGGCGGTTCTTACATGCGCAGCTAATTCCCTGAAAAACATAGTAAAAGTCAACAACGAGGTTGAGTGAATTCACAGGTTTTATGTTTGCAATAGTTGAATCAAGTTTGTAAGCACAGTTGTTTAAACCAATACGTTCACAAATAGTTATTGCCATAATAGTCAAGTAATCATTTTGTGGAATGTTATCCAAAATACAGTTTGCGTGGGATGTTACCTAAAATACCGTTTGCGTGGGATGTTACCCAAAATACCGTTTACGTGGGATGTTACCCAAAACACAGTTTGCAATACGTTGCTGGTCGTTCTCCAGCGTTTACAAAATAGTACCGGTCGTTCTCCGGTCTAAATACGCACGGGTCGTTCTCCCGTCCAACTCGGCCAGTCGTTCTCTGGCAATACATACTGTTGGTCGTTCTCCAGCGAAACACAGTACCGGTCGTTTTCCGGTCAAATAACGCATGGGTCGTTCTCCCATCCAAATACGCACGGGTCGTTCTCCCGTCCACTTGGCCAGTCGTTCTCTGGCACTAAAATACGTTGCTGGTCGTTCTCCAGCGTTTTCATAAAAAGTACCGGTCGTTCTCCGGCTAAATACGCACGGGTCGTTCTCCCGTTCAAACAAAACAGTTTATCAATTAGTTTACCACGTTTGTTTTAGTTTACGGTATGGAAATGTTATTTCATAAACATTAGTTCGCACAATCGTTTAACAATTCAAAGTACTCTAATCGTTCGAGTAAACAAGTATACAATCATGTAGTAAAAGCAGTTATGGCAATTAATAAAGCAGTTGACTATGTTTTCCACCCCTGTTCAAAAGCAGTTAAAACAGTAAAAGTAGGGGCTGTGAACTCACCTGTTGAGTTAAGTAACGTGCGAGTGCTAGCAAACCTAAGCCCAAGTATGGTCCAGAATCTCCTAACGCCCTAAACGTATGAGATTTGATAAGTATATGGATGTCTTAGTTTGACAATCCATGCTAGTGTTCGTTCAACCAAATTATGTCCAAGCGTTTGTTTGTCGTTTAAGTTTATAGCTTTAGAAATGTATACGACTCGTTGGTAGCAGTTTGAAATAATAATTTCTGAAAACGTCATTATTACGTTTCGATTCATTTGTATACTCATAAAAATGGGTGTTAACCGTTCTTGCATTGGTTTAATATCATATTAATTAATTATCATCATTTGGTGCCCATTTTAAGTAAATTTCAAAGTGCTGAAAAATGTTGACCAAGGTTGACTGCGAACTGAGATCTCATCTCGCAGGACAGAACTCATCTCGCAGGGCAAAACTCATCTCGCAGGACAAACTCATCTCGCAGGGCAAAACTCATCTCGCAGGACAAAACTCATATCGCAGGACAAAACTCATCTCGCAGGGCAAAACTCATCTCGCAGAATCGGCTGTTCGCGAATTTTGTGTGGATTTCGGTTTTTAATGCATTTTTAATGCGGTTTTTGGACATAATAAGTTGATATAACACTAAAACATGTTGTATTAAGTATTATAAACATGAGATATTAAAGAAAATAGCAAAATCTAAGAGTTTGCGGGATTGTCGGGTTCTTACAAAGTTGTCGCATGCGAAATCCGAGAAGATGGATGTGTAGGTCTTGTTGTCGTGGTCGTTTTTCTCTAAATAAGCTATGTGATTCGAAATGTTTTTGATGTAGTTTTTAGGTGATTTGTATGGTTTTTGGATGATGGTGGTGAAAGAGAATTAGAGAGAGAGAGGAGTTGTGTGTTTTTGGTTAAAAATGAGAAATGAAAGGGATTTGGGAGTGGAGTGGATTTTGGGGCTGATTTTTGTGTCCCCCAAAGGAGGGGTTTTTGTTCCCAATTTGTGATATTTAGTTCGTGTTCGTTTACCCGATTGTTAAACGTTAAAATGTTTTTAAACGATAGGTTTTTAAATATGTTTTAGATTACACTTTTAGTTGTAATATTTTTATTTAAAATAATTTAGTTGAGTAATAAAATTATAACTTTGTTTTATTTTAGTTTTACAAATGGGTTTCGAGTTATTTCATTTGTACGAAATAAATGTTATTTGCAACAAAATACATTGTGAATATTATCAACATAATGTTTAATAAATAAATAATGTTATTTAATAATTTCATATTATCAAATAATTTTGTTCACCAACAGTCGTATATTTTTATCGCGTTTGTTCCAATTGCCGTGTACATAATTATAACTACTTATGAATCGTAATACTACGCGTATTAACTAGTTGGGCTTTGCTAGACTTACCTCTGAAATATGTTGTGAATTCACTCAAAGTAGGGAATTAGCCTAATAATGCAAATGTTTAATTCTTGTAATTACGTTTAAATATGCGAGGTGTTACATTATCCCCCTGTTAGAGAAATCTCGTCCCGAGATTTAAATCCAAGTCGGAACGCCCGTCGCGTATGTTTTCCGAAAAGTCATTTTGTTAGCAATAGCAATAGTTTACGTGGCGCTCAAGTGTTGCCGTAAAAGTTTTAACAACCAATGTACATAAATATGCGAGGTATGTTTCGATAAATAGTCTACGTTTAGTCAGCATCAGGTTCGGATCAACATCCAGATAACGTAACGTTAAAACGTAATAATGGTTGTTTAAGACGTACCGTACTGATTCAGGGAACCACAGGCGCGTCCCGCGCTCCGATGATGTATGCCCGTCCGCGAGCATTTGGAACGTTTGCGATGCGGTTGTTGTTGTTGTTGTTGTTGAGTTGTGGGCATTAGTTTCGGTAGTGCCCCGGTTCACCGCATTCAAAACACCCATTGTTCGTTCGAGCGGGAGGGTTGGTTTTACAGTTTTGGGCCAAGTGACCCCAGTTCCGACAGTCTTGGCAAAAGGCGCAATCGCCTGCGTGGTGCTTCCCGCACTTGTCACATTTCGGTTTGTTGCCAAGGTAGGGTTTGGGTCCAGTTGGGGCGGTGGCAACGTAAGCCCGGGAGTTACCCGTAGGTTTCTTGTTTGCTTGATTCTGGTTGTTGTTTCCCTCGTTGATCCATTTCCGTTTCTCTCCCCCGTGACCAACAATCTCAGTACTGCTCGGTTCGTTCCTCCCAGTAGCAGCTTTCAACGTGCCAATCAGAATGGCGTCATCGGTCAAACTCTGAGCCAGGTCAACTGTGCTCATAAAGGTGGTTGGTTTGGAGGACATAACCATGCCTCTGATCTGTGGGGCCAAACCCCTGACGTATCGCTTGATGCGTTCCTTTTCAGGAGTCACCATGTGGGGCACAAGACGTGCAAGCTCTTGAAATCTAGTTGTATAACCGGTAATGTCAGCGTCGGTCATCTGAATGTTCCAGAGTTCAGTCCCGAGTTTCTGGATCTCGTTGGGAGAGCAAAACTCCTCCATCATCATCTGTTTCAAAGTCCCCCAGGTCATGGAGTAAGCAGCTGGGCGTCCAATAATCTGGACTTGAGCGTTCCACCAGGTTAACGCTTTGTCAGCTAGAGTACAGGTGGCATATTTCACCACGTTGTTGGTAGCGCAGTCGCTGATGTCGAGTACCGATTCCATTTTCTCGATCCAGTGGATTAGGCCAATGGCCCCTTCAGTCCCGGTGAAGGTGCTCGGTTTGCAAGCCTGGAAGGTTTTGTAAGAACACCCTTGTTGGGTATTTGCAGGAGTTTCGCTGTTGACAGGAGTGGTTCCACTGTTGTGCACCACGTTATCACGATTGCGGCTTGCCTCATACTGGGTAATTGCTTCAGCCACACGTCTTTCGATGATTTGTTCGGTAGTTTCGACGACAGGAGGTGTAGGCGCTCGGCGACTGTTTCGGGTATTTCTTTGTTTAGGTGGCATGATGACGTTCTGCGATGAAGGAATGCAGAAGTCAATGCCAATGAAAAGGATGTGAAGAATAAAGTTTCACATGTTCTTCGTTATAGAACATTAAAAATGATTGACAAGGTCCCCATCACGTATCTTGCGACTGTGAAACGCCCATATGTACTTAGTATTATATAATCACGTTAGCCAGGCGTCATTATATGATGCTAAATACATACTTCTTTTCATCAACCACTTAATACGATCAAGTTCGTATGAGATCAGAATGAAAGTGAACGGTTCGGACGTAGTATGGTTCAACAAGTGGATTACACGCATCGATGTGTCGTAACGATAGTTAGTCGTATGCAAATGTGTGCATGCATGTGCGTTCTAGCCAAGGCTATAGTCTAGGTCTCTAAGGTCTCTAAGTCACCTAAGAAATCTAGTTCGCTATAACCAATGGCTCTGATACCAATATGTAACACCCCCAAATTCATCGGTTTTGTTTTAGCGGAAGCATTTATCTAAGTATGGGGAGTGCCACAATACACGGTACATGCATACGTATCAGAACTTATGATTACAACAGAACATAATATATTAAGATGCCAAATGTATTAGTTACAAAGTTTACGATTCCTTGAATCATACAAGTTAAAAGTATTAAGTTTACAAAAGTAGATTTCGTAAATATGACTAAGCAATTTCAGTTATATAGAAGAAATCCAGTTGTCAAAAGTTGGCATCCTATTCATCGTGGGTCGCCTATATTCCAACGTGCAGGCGGTTCTTACATGCGCAGCTAATTCCCTGAAAAACATAGTAAAAGTCAACAACGAGGTTGAGTGAATTCACAGGTTTTATGTTTGCAATAGTTGAATCAAGTTTGTAAGCACAGTTGTTTAAACCAATACGTTCACAAATAGTTATTGCCATAATAGTCAAGTAATCATTTTGTGGAATGTTATCCAAAATACAGTTTGCGTGGGATGTTACCCAAAATACCGTTTGCGTGGGATGTTACCCAAAATACCATTTACGTGGGATGTTACCCAAAACACAGTTTGCAATACGTTGCTGGTCGTTCTCCAGCGTTTACAAAATAGTACCGGTCGTTCTCCGGTCTAAATACGCACGGGTCGTTCTCCCGTCCAACTCGGCCAGTCGTTCTCTGGCAATACATACTGTTGGTCGTTCTCCAGCGAAACACAGTACCGGTCGTTTTCCGGTCAAATAACGCATGGGTCGTTCTCCCATCCAAATACGCACGGGTCGTTCTCCCGTCCACTTGGCCAGTCGTTCTCTGGCACTAAAATACGTTGCTGGTCGTTCTCCAGCGTTTTCATAAAAAGTACCGGTCGTTCTACGGCTAAATACGCACGGGTCGTTCTCCCGTTCAAACAAAACAGTTTATCAATTAGTTTACCACGTTTGTTTTAGTTTACGGTATGGAAATGTTATTTCATAAACATTAGTTCGCACAATCATTTAACAATTCAAAGTACTCTAATCGTTCGCGTAAACAAGTATACAATCATGTAGTAAAAGCAGTTATGGCAATTAATAAAGCAGTTGACTATGTTTTCCACCCTTGTTCAAAAGCAGTTAAAACAGTAAAAGTAGGGGCTGTGAACTCACCTGTTGAGTTAAGTAACGTGCGAGTGCTAGCAAACCTAAGCCCAAGTATGGTCCAGAATCTCCTAACGCCCTAAACGTATGAGATTTGATAAGTATATGGATGTCTTAGTTTGACCATCCATGCTAGTGTTCGTTCAACCAAATTATGTCCAAAGCGTTTGTTTGTCGTTTAAGTTTGTAGCTTTAGAAATGTATACGACTCGTTGGTAGCAGTTTGAAATAATAATTTCTGAAAACGTCATTATTACGTTTCGATTCATTTGTATACTCATAAAAATGGGTGTTAACCGTTCTTGCATTGGTTTAATATCATATTAATTAATTATCATCATTTGGTGCCCATTTTAAGTAAATTTCAAAGTGCTGAAAAATGTTGACCAAGGTTGACTGCGAACTGAGATCTCATCTCGCAGGACAGAACTCATCTCGCAGGGCAAAACTCATCTCGCAGGACAAACTCATCTCGCAGGGCAAAACTCATCTCGCAGGACAAAACTCATCTCGCAGGACAAAACTCATCTCGCAGGGCAAAACTCATCTCGCAGAATCGGCTGTTCGCGAATTTTGTGTGGATTTCGGTTTTTAATGCATTTTTAATGCGGTTTTTGGACATAATAAGTTGATATAATACTAAAACATGTTGTATTAAGTATTATAAACATGAGATATTAAAGAAAATAGCAAAATCTAAGAGTTTGCGGGATTGTCGGGTTCTTACAAAGTTGTCGCATGCGAAATCCGAGAAGATGGATGTGTAGGTCTTGTTGTCGTGGTCGTTTTTCTCTAAATAAGTTATGTGATTCGAAATGTTTTTGATGTAGTTTTTAGGTGATTTGTATGGTTTTTGGATGATGGTGGTGAAAGAGAATTAGAGAGAGAGAGGAGTTGTGTGTTTTTGGTTAAAAATGAGAAATGAAAGGGATTTGGGAGTGGAGTGAATTTTGGGGCTGATTTTTGTGTCCCCCAAAGGAGGGGTTTTTGTTCCCAATTTGTGATATTTAGTTCGTGTTCGTTTACCCGATTGTTAAACGTTAAAATGTTTTTAAACGATAGGTTTTTAAATATGTTTTAGATTACACTTTTAGTTGTAATATTTTTATTTAAAATAATTTAGTTGAGTAATAAAATTATAACTTTGTTTTATTTTAGTTTTACAAATGGGTTTCGAGTTATTTCATTTGTACGAAATAAATGTTATTTGCAACAAAATACATTGTGAATATTATCAACATAATGTTTAATAAATAAATAATGTTATTTAATAATTTCATATTATCAAATAATTTTGTTCACCAACAGTCGTATATTTTTTTCACGTTTGTTCCAATTGTCGTGTACATAATTATAACTAATTATGAATCGTAATACTACGCGTATTAACTAGTTGGGCTTTGCTAGATTTACCTCTGAAATATGTTGTGAATTCACTCAAAGTAGGGAATTAGCCTAATAATGCAAATGTTTAATGCTTGTAATTACGTTTAAATATGCGAGGTGTTACACTCCTGCCCCGGTTCGCCGTCTTTCGCTTCGTTTCTTAATTCGCGCGTATCTTCTTCGTTATGCGTCCGTTTTTATCAATTCCTTTTACGTTGGATTCGTTTTTCAAAAATGAAGAATTTGATGAAAAGAAATCTCCGAAATGTTTCTCTGATCTTTTAGATGTCTTGTGGGAATCGTTTGAATCTTTCGGCGTACGTAGAATCTTTGTTCTTCATCCGTTTTTGTTGATTCTTCTTCTGTTAGATTCGTATTTTGAAAAAGAATATACTGGAAAAGATAAATCTTAGTGATGGGTACTTTGTCTCTAAATCTTGTTTTGATGTCTTGAATATATAAACGTGTGTGGAATCTTCATCTTTCGTCCGTTTTGCTTGATTTTTCTCATGCAACTCTATTTTGACCTTCTTGGCAAAGTTTCATTGATTTGTACATTATCTGAGTTTATTTGCCAAGTATTATTCCAGAATGAGAGAGATTTCGGTAGTAAAAACGTGACTTTTTACGCGATATCAAGTTTCCCACACTTAGAACTTTGTTTGTCCTCAAGCAAACTCGAATTTCAAGCATGGTTAGAAATAAGTAGATAACGAAATATTTCAAGGCGGAACTTTTCTCTGAGGGGGTTTTGGAAAAATAAAATATTTATGCTTTTGAAAAAGTAGGGTTGTAAGCTTTGGGAGCATGCTTTTGATCTTGGATGCATGACTAGGCGATCCTCTCACGGTGGTCACTCCAATCACTCAAAGTGTTTACAGTTTCCTATTCTAATATTATCAATCACTCAGAATGCCAGTCATGTATCATTTATCATCATAGGCTTGATCAAGAATCAAATTGTTACCTTTTAAGTGAGCGCGAAGTCGATCTAGCCACAATCATTCTAGGAGAAGTGATGTAGGGTTTTTGGAGTGGAGTGTTGGTGAAATGAGAGGGGGTTGTGTTGGTTTTCTCATGATTTTTGGTATGAGTCTTTTTCTCCATTTGACTTTCTTTTCTTCGAATTCTCTTCTTTTGATTTTTTTCGACGTCATATCCTTGTAGCTTCTCTTCTTTCATCTTTGGAACTTTCTATGAAGTTTGAGGGATGCCTTTAAGAGGGTATGGATAACGTATTTTCATTTTTGGGTGTATGGATGAGTTTAAGAATGATGTGACTCGATCTCCTTTTTACTCACTAGCTCCGATTCGAAATGCATAATAGGAGCAAGTTCTGATTCTAAACGCATACATCGGCACATTTAAGAATCGAAGAAGTGAAGCATTAAAAATGAATGCTTTATATGGCTCAAGATACCTCATGAATCGAAAGTTGGTTTGTTCTGTGCCTAGTCATGTGATGCTCTTTATGGGATTACTAAACTAATTTTCCAAAGGAATTTGTATTTTATTTATCCTTCTTCCCCAAAGTAAATTATTCTTTTCATTTACAACATATTTTTAACTCAATTTTGAAAAATTTTGTTTACTTATTGGAAAGGATGGTCTAAAGAGCAACGAGCTTAGAATCAAGCATATATCATTATCTTTTTTACAATAGTGTAAATACGGCTATCCCACACTTAAAGGAACATCATCCTCGATGTTATTCTAAGCTCTGACTAGGGGAAAATCCCACACTTAGGATTTGAAACATCTAAGACGTATTCTTTTAGCAGTGTGTGTTGGGTTTGAGTCCCACACTTAGTCATAAGCATAGTGGATATGGTATATTTATAACGAAAGAAAGAATTTGGTATAGAAGTACTCCCTAGTAGTTGCAGTGTTCTATGGTATGCATTTGCCGAACTTCATCTTGTTGGGTTTACTCTTGATCAAGTCTTTTTGTGATTGGTCTCATAGGTGTGAACACGTTGGATATACTTTCTTTATTTCCGACATCAAAAACTTGATGTGTCGGACAGTTCTTAAAACTTCTTCGTATATCCAAGTGTGAAAGATAGTCGGAGAATTCATCACTTCTTGGAATGTAAAAGTGCAGAAATGTAAAACACGGGTTGCCTCCCGAGAAGTGCTCTTTTAAAGTTGAGAGTTCGACTTCTTTTCTCCTAGCTAGATGGAGATGGATGCATCCCGGGGATCCACTGTGTCGATGTTGTGGGCCCTAGGTTGCGGGAAAGTATATCGAGGTGGATAGATTCTCATGAAATGATTGACTATTGTCGTAATCAATTCAAATGGACTATCTCTCGATTCTGCCTTGTAGTTCTGAAGATGCTCCGAAGTTGTCCTCACAAGTCCGTGAAGTCCGAAGGTGATGTATTCAACTACTTTAGTGACAAGTCCATTAGATTCGGTCATGGTTGTTGTGTTTGTCTTAACAGCCTCTCTAGGGGGTGGGTTTTGCCACAGAGAGCATACAAACGCCAATAGTTGCAGTTTTATGTCTTCATAATTCTCGGTCTTGGGGTCTCCCTTGAATCTTCTGATGGATATGCACAGGTCCTCTATTTGTCGGTGCTGATGGTTGTTGAATGTAAAGTTAGATTCTGAGAAAACTAGAGTAAGCTGACGAAGTATCTCTTTGCATTTTCTTCTGGAGTTACTTTTCCGTTGTTGAATCTCCCGTAGATGGATTGTAACAAAGGTAAGGATATCAAGTGGTGATTCATATGTAACCCTAAAGGGTTGTTCGCGCCTAGATTCCTCCCAAACAAGATCACTAAGTTCTTCAATCAATAACTCAACTTGTTTTTCAATAGTGTAGTTGATAAGCATATATATGCTTTCTTTGGAACTAAGGTGATCTTCTCTATTTAGCAAGTCAAGCAATGATGTGAGGTCAGTCATTGTCAAGATGTTGGCACGACTGCTCAGATGTCCAGTAGTCTCTTTCATATGCGCTCTAATAGATCCTAACATCTCCCATTGCGTTAAGGTGAATGGGATGTTAGATCTTTTAAGGGCATTGTAGATCCTAGCGTAAGTCCGATCCTGTTGTTGACAAAATTGCAGTTCAGCAGGGGAAAGAGCAAGAATGTTGACCAAGCCGCTTATTCCTCCTACTACTTTGTCAAATCTTTGGATCAATTCTCCAATCACTTTGTGATCTATGATGGTCGGTTGGTATCTTGTGCGTTTGGAATATTCCTCCAGTGTTTCTCCTCTCGTGGGATGGTTGTGGTTACTTCCCGCCATTTCTTATGTGGTAAACGGATTAGTTGGCGGAATGCTTCTTTTATTTTCTTCTTCCATCTTTATCGTCCCAATTTTTTCTATCGTTGAGTTTTTCACTGATGGAGATTGATATCGCGTAAAAAGTCACGTTTTTACCCCCGATATCTCTCTCATTCCGGAACAATACTTGGCAAATAAACTCAGATAATGTATAAATCAATGAAATCTTGCCAAGAAGGTTAAAATAGAGTTGAACGAGAAAAATCAAGCAAAACAGACGAAAAACGAAGATTCCACACACGTTTGAAGATTCAAGACAAGATTTAGAGACAAAATACCCATCACTGAGATTTCTCTTTTTCAAGATATTCGTTTTCAAAATACGAATCTAACAGAAGAAGAATCAACAAAAACGGATGAAGAATGAAGATTCTACGTACGCCGGAAGATTTAAACGATTCGCACGAGACATTTAAAGATCAGAGAAACATTTCAAAGATTTCATTTCATCAAAGTCTTTGTGTTTGAAAAAAGAATCCAAAGTAAAAGAATCAATGAAAACGGACGCATAACGAAGAAGATACGCACGATGGAGAAACGAAGCGAAAGATGACGAACCGGGGCGGCAGGCTGCCAGCCGCCGCCGGTCACCAGCCAGCCTCCACCGGCAGCATGGGTAGCGGCGCCGGCTGCCTATCCCCCGTCCCCCGGCCGCTTTTCCGTCCTTGCTCGTACTCGCAGGGTTCACGTGCTTGGCATTTTCCGCAACTTTAGGGTACACGTGCTAGACCTTTTCTAGCTTTAGGGTACATGTGCTAGCAACTTTTCCACCTTTTACTAACATATGCTCCTAATAGCTAGAATGCACCAAATTTCAAGTATAAATAGGTGCTCCATGGTTCATTTCAACACGCACTCTTACACACCTCTCACACAACACACATCACATACTCTTGGAATTACAAAAATTCCAAATTCTCTTGTATTTGATAGTTTTTCTCATTCTAGGATTATTGTAATTAATCTACGGATTAATATAGAGGCTAGAACGAACGCTAGTGATTTGGAGATCAATCTATGTACGTGTGAAAGAGTTGTCAATCATAATAATATATTTATAACGAAAGAAAGAGATTGGTATAGAAGTACTCCCCAATAGGTGCAGTGTTCTATGGTATGCATTTGCCGAACTTCATCTTGTTGGGTTCACTCTTGATAAAGTCTTCTTGTGATTGGTCTTGTAGGTGTGAACACGTTGGATAACTTTCTTTATTTTCGACGTCGAAAACTTGATGCGTCGGACAGTTCTTAAAACTTCTTCGTATATCCAAATTTGAAAGATAGTCGGAGACTTCATCACTTCTTGGAATGTAAAATTGTGGAAATGTAAAACATGGGATGTCTCCCGAGAAGCGCTCTTTTAAAGTCGAGAGCTCGACTTCTTTTCTCCTTGCTAGATGGAGATGGATGCATCCATGGGATCTACTATGCTGATGTTGTGGGCCCTAGGTTACGGTAAAGTATATCGAGGTGGATAGATTCTCATGAAATGATTGACTATTATCGTAATCAATTCAAATGGACTATCTCTCGATTCTACCTTGCAGTTCAGAAGATGCTCTGAAGTTGTTGCAAGTCCGTGAACTTCGAAGGTGATGTAATCGACTACTTTAGTGATGATCCCACTAGGGTCGGTCATGGTGGTTGTGTCTGTCTTAACAACCTCTCTTGGCAGTGGGTTTTGCCAGAGAGAGCACACAAACCCCAAGAATTGCAGTTTTATGTCTTTATAATTCTCGCTCTTGGCGTCTCCGTTGAATATTCTGATGGACGTGCACAGGTCCTCTATTTGCCGATGCTGATGGTTTTTGAATGGAAAGTCGGATTCTGAGAAAACTAGAGTAAGCTGACCAAGTATCTCCTTGCATCCTGAGTAGAATATGAACTTCGTTCTGGAGTTACTTTTCCGTTGTTGAATCTCCCATAGATGTATCGTAACAATAGTAGCGATATCAAGTGGTGATTCATGTGTGGTCCTAAAACGTCGTTCATGCCTTGATTCCTCCCAAACAAGATCACTAAGTTCTTCAATCAATAACTCAACTTGTTTTTCAATAGTGTAGTTGATAAGCATATATCCGCTTTCTTTGGAACTAAGGTGATCTTCTCTATTTAGCAAGTCAAGCAATGATGTGAGGTCAGTCATTGTCAAGATGTTGGCACGACTACTCAGATGTCCAGTAGTCTCTTTCATATGCGCTCAAATAGATCCTAACATCTCCCATTGCGTTGAGGTGAATGGGATATTAAATTTTAAGGGCATTGTAGATCCTAGCGTAAGTCCATTTCTGTTGTTGACAGAAATGCAGTTCAGCAGGGGAAAGAGCAAGCACGTTGACTATGCCGCTTATTCCTCCTACTACTTTGTTAAATCTTAGGATCAATTCTTCGAGCACTTTATGATCTATGATGGTTTACGGTTGGTATCTTGTGCGTTTGGAATATTCCTCCAGTGTTTCTCTTCTCGTAGGATGGTCGTGGTTACTTCCCGCCATTTCTTTAGGGGTAGATAGATTAGTTGGCGGTCTGATTCTTCTATTTTCTTCTTCTATCTTTCTCTTTCCGATTATTTCTTCCATCGTTGGTTTGTTTGCTGATGCATTTTTCATCTTTTGTCCTATTCGTCGGAGCTCAATCGGAAAATATGGTGTGATTGCTAGTTCCTTGCTAGATTTCCTTTCACTTATTGGCTTTGCAGTTTCTTTGTCCTCTGTGGTCTTGTTCATGGAGATCATGTACATATCGGCATAGTCTTCAACGTTAGGATTGTCGATATGGAAAGTGATGGTTTCTCCCTGAGACTGCAAGCTGATGGTTTGTGCGAAGACGTTGATGATTACCTTGGCCGTATTCATGAAAGGTCTTCCTAGTATGATTGGGATGTGTACGTCTTCCTGCATATCCATTACTAAAAAATCTGCTGGGTAAAGAAATTTATCAATCCTAACTAAAACATTTTCAGCTATTTCCTTAGGGTATTTGACTGAGTGGTTAGCAAGCTGTATTGTCATTTTGGTAGGTCGAAGATTTTCTAACTCAGGCCTCTTGAAAAGCGAGTATGGCATAAGGTTAACACTAGCTCCTAAATCGGCAAGAGAACAGATGATGCCTGAATTGTAGATAGAACAGGGGAGAGTAAAACGTCCGGTGTCTCCGAGTTTTTTTTGGAATTGTATTTTTCTAGATAGCTGAACATTCTTCGTTCAGCGGTACATTTGGTACTTCGGGTACCTTATCCTTGGTTGTAAGAAGCTTTTTGAAGTACTTTTTGGAATGAACTTCAGATGCGTTATCTAAGAATTTCCTATCAAGCTTAAAAGACTTAAGCTTGTTGGGTCGTTGTTTAAGACAAGCTAGAAATGGAATGTTTACTTTTCTATCTGGTGTAGACTCTAAATCAATTGTCGATGGGACATTAGGTGGTTCCTTCACCGGAGAAGAAATCGTAGGTGGGCTATGTGCTACCTGAGAGTCTTGAATATGAGAAGCCTCCTTATGGCAACTAGCTGGACTATTATGAAATTTAGCGCTAATACGTTGTGCTAGTTGTCCTAATTGGGATTCAAAAGCTTTTAACATTGTCGGTTGATCTCTTAAGATGAGATCAGCTTGGTCTTGTCTAGCCGAGATTCCTTGAATGACTTGTACCATTGGTGTCATCAAAACTAGAGGTTTGTGAGGAAGAGGGTTCAGATAGTTCGGTTTAGTAAGTTAGTGGGCTATTCCTAGGTGGGTTAAAGGAAGGGTTAGTATTGGGCGTAGTTAGATGAGAGTGAGGAATTTGGGCTGAGTTGTTCAGATTAGCACAATTAAGGCAGTTTTGAACTTCACAGACTTGTTGTTGTTGACTTTTCAATTCCTTAATCACCTTAGTTAGGTCTGCCACTTGCTGAGCGAGAGTTTTGATAGCTTCATTTCCGAGTGTAGTTGGTGGATTCACTATTGAGGGGTGATTTTCACTGCTCTAATCATGGTTGTGCATTGTCATTTTCTCAATAAGGCTCCAAGCGTCATCGGCCTTTCAGTTAATAAAACTGCCTTGAGAGGAGGTATCAAGTAAAGGACGGTGATGTGGGAAGAGACCATTGTAGAAAATGTGCAACTAGTCTGAGCGCTCAAATCGATGATTTGGACATTTCTTAAGCAATCCCTTAAAGCGATTCCATGCATTGTAGATTTATTCAACATGAACTTGGCGGAAGTTTATGATGTTGGTCCTAAACGTGGATTGTTTTGATGGGGGGAAATATTTGGCCAAAAATTTGGTTGCTAATTCTACCCAAGAGGTTATAGAGTTGATTTCTAGTTCCTCAAACTAGGTTTTTGCATTGAGAGTGAGTGAATAGGGAAATAAGTATAGATAGACTATGTCCTAATTAACCCCAATCGGCTTAAAGGAGTTGGATAAGAAAATGAATTTGTCAAGGTGTGAGTTGGGATCATCATTTCGTAGGCCATTGAATTGACAGAGGTTTTGGACTAACTGAAAAATATGTGGCTTTAACTCGAATGATCCTCTACCAATTTCCGGATAGACAAATGTTCCTCCTCGACCTTCAATCAAAGGTTTAGAGTCTCTAGTGAGAGTTATACGTGTAGCTGTCATAGTCTCATCGGCAGGTAGTTGACTAGTTGATTGGAGAGGGGTGGTAATTTCTAAAAGTAGTAAAAGGAAGGAAAAACAAAGAAAAACGTAGGGGTTTAAAGAATCCTAAAGGTTCACTTGTAAGTAAGTTCGTCGTAACGCCTAAAGATCGTACAGTGGTTCCCCGGCAGCGGCGCCAAAAACTTGATGCGTCACTAGCGGTCGGTAAGGTTTTACCCTTGTCGTTGCACCGGCTACTGGCGACGGCGATCAGTGGGTGTTTTAAATTTGTAATTGCGGGGCCTAAGTTTTACCTAAGAATGCTAATCCTAAGGGTGAGCAAGTGCTAGGTATGACCTAGAGTCGTTCTTCAAATCGACTGAATTGAAACTAAGGTGTGGCAGATGAGGGCTTTCAAACTAGTGAAGGGTTTATAAAATAGTGGGGGAGTTTTGGTTTTTCTATTTACTAACTTAGGCAAGTAAATAATTAAAAGCGAAATAAAAGTAAAAGATAAAGCGGATAAATAAAGATAATGTTTGTTGAGACTTCGTTAATTAAGTTATGGGATGATATTTGGAGAAAATGTTTTGATAGATATTAATTAATTATTATTCTTGAATACTTGTATGTAAACACTAGATTCCCTACTAATTAAAATCTCATTAGCATTTCACACCGGAAGCTAGGTTATGGTAACATTACAAAGTATTTAGAATAATAAGCAAAATCTTAATTATGGTTTAATAATACTTTCATATGAACGGGAACGAAATCTAAAGGAACTAGACATAACTGAATTATATAACGATTCCTTGTCATCCTAACATAATCGTATATTTAAAAAGTTCATTTATGACTTTAAACTAGCCCTTACTTAAGACTACCCAATAAACTTCCTAATTATCCACAACGTTCCTCACTTAAAGTGGTTCCGCCGCTTCAAACCTTGGCCATGTCTTGTTCTATGACGATCCCCTCTGTAGTCTTGCGGTTCCATAGTTTCATATCTTTGACAAGTTATATTGACACAGATGATTGATTACCTTTTAATTTGACATCGTTAAAAAAGAGTTGTAATCACGTTTATTGGTGGAAATGCTATATATTTAATTTGAAGTTTAAAAGTCAATTTAGAAAGGTTAATTAAACTAGGTTTCTCATTTTATAATATTATTTCCTAATATAACTACCTTCGGTCTTTACTAGACTTCCATACATTTGTACTCCACCTTGAAGTGTTTCCAGTACTATATCGAGTAACAGTCGAATAGGGGCCGTCATATTACTTCGTAACATTATACCGTTTCGTAGTATGACTACCTTCGTTCGTTCCTCGACTTTCATACATATGAACTCCACCTTGAAGTGTTTCCAGTATTATATCGAGTAACAGTCGAATAGGGGCCGTCATATTACTTTACGATAATTAGGACCGTTTATATTTTACTACTATGATGATCCTAAGGAAACAATCAAACAAGAACATGCAATAAGACGATCAAAGCAATACTGCCGATCTTTAATATTTAATTATAAATCATCCTATAATTAACTAACTACATCGCAAGCAAACACAACAAGTATACTACTCTTTAACCATGGCAATAAATAAATCTAGCATAATCAATATAAACGTAATTAATTAAGATAGATAAGGATCGAAAGAACCAGGATTAAATGAAAGAGAGAATAGACTTGAATTAATTGAGAGTAGCTACAAGCTTACACCAAAGATTACAAGCATGTTCCTTGCTTTCGTTCTATTCTAACAAGCTTCCTAATCTTAGCATAATACTAATTTAAAGTAAGAAAATAGAAAGTAAAACTAGAAGCTAGAGAAATGTGAAAGATATGGAAGGTGTATGAGGTGTGATAAGAAAGGTGTATGAGGTGTGTCTTTCAAATGAACCAAAGGCACCTATTTATACTTGAAATTTGGTGTACATTAGCAACTAGGAGCACATGTTAGCAAAAGGTGGTAAAGTTGCTAGCACATGTACCCTAAAGCGTGAAAAGGTCTATCACGTGTAACCTAAAGTTGCGGAAAAAGTCTAGCACGTGTACCAGACGAGTACGAGCAACGACGAAAAAGCGGTCGGGGGATGTGACAACCATCACCAAACCGTAATCGTAATTCAATCTTTAAAAACTCATTTTTTTGTAATACTTATTTCATGGATTTATTTACATCAAAGTCTTCATTTTTGAAAAACGAATCCAATGCAAAAACAATCATCACAAACGAACGTATAACGAAGGAGATACGAAGCAAAATGTAAAACAAACAAAGAGTATCAATTATTTTTGGACCGTGTGACCTAAGTTTTGTGTCATCTTGTTTGCCCTAATGAAAACTGACCAAAATTCCCATTTGGAGGATCTGGACAGCCCAACCCTTTTTCCAAACCCAAACCTATTCAAACTCAAGTAACCCTAAAACTATAAATAAAAACCTAAACCGAAAACTGATTTAATTTCACAGTCAACTTCAGATGCCGTTTTGACCTGCATATATTCGTTTTCAGGCTTCGGCCAAAACTAAAAAGTTGTAGATCTCGATGTTTTACAATAATTTTTAAGGTTTCGGCCTCTGAAACCAATCAGATTATTTTATAAAAATTGTTTTGTAAACTGCTGCATTGTATTACGAATTTTCTGAATCTTTTGGTTAATTTAAGTTCGTATATAAACATGTTTTAACCCCCAAAACGAATGGAAACCCTACTAAACGAATTTCAGCCTCCCTAAACCCTATTTACGAAAATCAAACCCCAAGAACTCAAGTTTTGATCTCCTCATTCAATCTAGCAACCGAAATCCTTCGTTATTCGTATTCGTGAGTAAGTTTTCGATATCAAACACCAATATCTACTGATGTATTTCTTTTAAAACGTGATCAAGGGGCTTATAAACATGTATTGACAGATTCTAAGGAGGTTTTCTCGCGTACTCGATCGTTAGTTGGTATAATATTTCACTCTATCTTGATCATTGTACGTATATTCAATCCTTTCGTTTATTATCGTTCTTTCGAATCATATTATTAGTATCCCATCATTTTGATCATTTGGAGGTTGGTAAAACTAGTATAACATTTGTTGGAATGAGTTTTTGTGATTACATAAACGATTTAGACATGTAGATATGCGAGGAATTGGATTGGAACATAAACCCTAATCTGGACAAATTATTGTGTCGGGTTTAGGGAATTGTAACTTGGTCATTTTACAATGATTTTAAATGAATCTTGAGTCTAAACTTAATTATTTTGAGTCTACTTTCAAATGGCATTAGTTTCATGGCTAAATGTTGAGTATAAGTCGGTCAAAACTATTTTACAAGATCGAGTGTTATTTCTGAGTTTTTCAGTTCCTGATTTTGGTTGACTTGTCGATTTTTGAAACGTAGGTTAAACTAATAATTGAGTCTTGAAATTTATACTGAGGTATTTTTAAAGTGTTAAATATTTTATTTAAAAATATTATAATCATTGTAAGTTTTAAGTATTTTTAATAAATTGTGACTTTGGGTACGCGGAGGTCGTTGTTATTTCTGAGCAGATTGTGTTATTGAATTTTTAAAAATAGTTAACTATTAAAACTAATCTTGGAAAAATTACAGGTTATTCTAAACATATTGAAGTGTCACTGGTTAAAATTGTAGAGTCAAATGATTTCATTAAGTCATGTTTAAAAATCGGTAAAGTGGTACAAAAAAATTATGGACAGAATCTGAATTTCACAATAGGGTTGATTTTGAGATTAGGGATGTGACAAAACTTTATGTAGGAATGACTTGGACTTGGGATACAATGGAAGGACATAGTTATGTCTAGGTTGTGAACCATATGCATTATATGATTATAGTAGATTGCGGGATTGTTTGGTGATACACTTAAGGGCGACACTTACTTTATTACTTAAGGTGAGTTTTGCGGCCCCATTTTCTTACATATTTTCAAATTAGGGGAGAAGTATGCTCATACGTTTTATTATCATTTTCTGCTGTGAAACGTATTTGTTTTCATTTCTGGATATTTGCATGAAATGTATGACACTATGTGAAGTATGTGCATTTGGTTATTGGATTCATTATCATTGTAAGGCCTTGCTCTTTCGGGAGTGAGTACCTGATGTATACATTATTCTTGGTATACATTAAAGCCATGTTGTTTCACAAGGCCTTAGTACCTAATGTTATACGTTATGTATACATTAAAGCCATTATGGGAAGCTACTGCATTCACAGGGTTTGTTTAGTCATACTTCTTCGTGGGGTGATGACAGTGTGTTGAGGTGTTTCATTTACATTATTTCACTTATGTGTACATTTTCATTGCATTGTCCTAACTCGTATCTTTATCACAACAAATGTTTATCTTGTGTCATTTATAAACCTGCGGAACTCACCAACCATTGTGTTGACACTTTTTGAGCATATCTTTTCAGGTAGCACTAGTGGAACTAAGATTGAGGACAAGAAAGCTTAGTCGACCGATTAGGTTGCATTAAGTGTTACTTCATGACATATGATAATTGGTTTTAGTATTTTGGTGGTTTGAGAAAGGCGTAATTTATATTGTGGGATGTTTGTTTTCTAATTTGTTTCCTTGTTGATATGTATGCGTAGCGTGAACCACTATTCATGTTACAAGTATCATAACACATTGGAGTTTTATTTTCATATAGACTCTTTATAATAATGTGTTGTGATCCTATCATGATTGCATTCCGTTGTTTCCGCTTTAGACGGGGTGTGACAGATTGGTATCAGAGCCATTGGTTATAGAGAATTAGGTGGATTGACCTAGACTATAACCTAAGAACCTTCATATAGATGCTATACTAGGAACTACGTGCGCATTAAACAACCTGTGTTTATTCGAAACGTTACGTGCTCATTTAAAATGATTTGCGCTCAATTGAACAATATTTCCTTACTTGCAACGATGTGTACTTGTTCTTACGATGCACAATTATTTGTCACGAGATGTACTTATTTGCTAGAATATACGCATAATTGCTACATAGATGACATGTACCCATTCGCAATTCGGTTCTCGAGCAAGACATGCTTCGTTAGTGGTTATGCACGTGCCGCGTACCCGAGAGGATTATGTAGGCTTAACGGTGCAGGATCACTAATGTTATCCATTGATCATAGTACCGTTTCCTTTTAAACTCGTGCCACTCTTAGATTTGAATATGTAGGAATGAGGTTGAACATTGTGATTTAGGATTTGGTAATAAGTACATATATGAAAGGATACCCTAACAATTACGGAGGCCGACGTAATTGAATGGTATCACGACATATATGTGTTTATATGACCATATTCGAGTGTCCAATGTGTCGCTTTCGAGTTCGTGTAACGACGTAAAATCTCTACTCTAATTGTTTTGAAATCATGATCCTTAGTCATTGGTTTGGCGCATACATCTGACACTATCCAAACTACTCATTTATTCCAAACTCATACGTACTCGAAGCCGTAGTAATCATGCCGCCAAGACATTCTACTCGAAATGATAAACGTAAAATGTGACGAGAGCAAAATGTGGTAAATATAAAAGTATAAACTGTGTAGTAAGTAAATGTCATTCTAAGACATAGAATCCGTATCAGGAGATTAATAGACATGGATAATAACTCACTAATAAATAACCGTGCAAAAACTCTATTAAAATCGTTACTCACTAGAATTAAAATAATTGGCTCATTATTCCTCAAATCCTTTGGACATAATTACTTCTTAACTTCCCTTGGAAATTTCAAATTGCTACCACATATCGTAAGATAGTCCTTACCTTTCTAGTCAGTGATGTACTCATCCCTTGGCCACTCTTACTTCCTCGCAATGAAATTTTCTAATTCCTTTTGCAAGTTAGTCCAAGATCTTGATATCTTTTGAACATGAATGCAATCTTCCGTATTTCTTGTCAACTTCACACTCTATATGATAAAGGCTTCAATGTCTCATGCTACATTAAAAATGTAACTGAACAATATCATTCTTAACATAAATTCTAATCTCGGTTTCTTTTAAAACTACTTGACTACAAATTTCGTAAGAATTTAAGTCAATCTAAAACATACCTACGTCATATTCTATGCCAATGTAACGATTGTAAATCAGGTCAATCAAAATTTTCCTAAGGATCCTATTATGAACCCCACTCATTGATGTATTGGTATTCGAAAACTTGGTAATAACTTTCAAACTCAACCAACCTCTATTATCTATACTACTTAAAGAAAGAAATTTGAACGAAGAAGAAGGATAAGTCTACCTATTAAATTACTCTCTCAACTAAAATATCTAATTACCCGCGATAAATTAAATTATTAAATGATGCCTCGAAATTTCTTACTAAAACCTTTGGTACCCAAAATAATTTATATCATTTTGAAACTCTTTATGCCTTGGAACACAGAGTTGCGTAAAATAAACTGCAGTAATAAATAAATAAATAAAATTTATTACCATTCAAAATTAAAAATAAATCAAACAACATAATATAATACCCCCATTGCTTTTAACATTTTACAACTAAAAATTCAGTGCTTCAATCTTTGTAATGTATTTCATTTCTACATGACATACCACCGGATAAACTCTCAAGAGAAAATTTACTCATAACTTTCGTATAAAATTGGAGAAATTCCTGGTTATAACTATTCTACGACATGCTCAATTGACGAGACAGATGTTGAATTTGAGGTTAACAAACGCCCAACTCCAATGATAAGACCACTTCCTTGCATCATGAAATATCACCAACTTAAACAAGGATAACTCTTGGTTAACCCTAAGTCAAAAGAAAATGCAAAATCAATGAGCATTCATAATCACCGAAAACATAATGAACTCACCGATGAATTGGACAAAGGAAAAATCAAGAGGAAATCGTTTGGTTGACACATTAAAATGAATTCACACTTAAGCACAATTACAAAGTGACAATCAAGATATACATGAGACAAATCGATCGATGGGGGGAATCAATAGGATATTTCACATAAGGCATTGGCCTTAAATGCAAATATGGAATACATAATATCTCCGATTAATGTTATTCCGTTCACTACATCGTTACACTGTATTTTGAGGATATATTATTAATGTTATCAAATCGATACATAGAAGAAGACTACCTCAAACCAAAGAACCAATTCTGCCTTCAAACGAAACCGAATTCTAATTATATTTCGACATCAAAACATCACTACAACTTGAGTTAAACAATACATTTCTTTCAACAATAGTTATGACAAATTTCGAAACACACCGCACGAGTCTAAACGGGGGGATAAACTCGGTTGAAAACTTGCTAGAAATAATGCAAAACGACATGAAGGAACCAGTAGACATGACGAAACACGTAGTTTGGCACTAATCTGCCAAGAACCATCTCTAAGATTCGTCTCTATCTATATCAATACTCCCTTTTAAATAATTGAAACAATTTTGGAACTCTAAGGCATCACTTATTAAGATGATCTTTGTATAATACTTCACCCCTTAAACTAAACAGTATTGATGACCACCAACAACAACTATTATCATCCATTCATACTATGGTCAGCTATCAATTTCGATCATTACCACATTCTCCTTATTTGCTTACCTTTGCATAGCGCGAATATGTAACTAGCTCTTAAGCAAATGAATTCCGATGCCAGAGAACGTACACTATGAGATTAACCCTAATCCAAGCCACTCAGATTTTAGGATAAAATCTAAGTTCATGGTAAGTAAACTCTTATAAACCTCACAAAGAGATATCGTTATACGTATAAACTCTTCTTCCTTTGGTGATATTATGGACTGATTTTCTTTGGCAACACAACCCTTGTAAAATTATTATATTTTTGCTCTCATCTACGAATGTATCATCAACAACTAAAACACAATAGATTTAACATTCAACAAACTCACTCATATTCGTAAGGGACTAGAATTTAACATACAATACACTCAGGACAAATTGATAACATTATAGAAGTTTAAATCATTGAGACTCATTTTTGCATAATATAAATTTCATTATGTCAAGTTGAACTTAATTGTGAATGTTCCGCATTAAATGAAAATTTTCAGTGTAGGAACTTCATACAAAATCTATAGAATTAACAAACCATATAATAGTATAAAGAACAAATATTTTTCACTTATTTGGTCAAGACCATTCTTTAATAATTGCCTATTCTTCCACGCCTATATTTCAACTACAAGTCAAGTATGCGTGAGCCGCAAGTATGGCTTGCTACACAACATAAATAAACTTTGATAAATCAAAGTCTAGTACAAAACAATGGGAATTAATAACACGACGGGTAAGGGATGCACATCTTACATATTACCATCACTATTTCTAACACCATACTACTTTTGGTAAGAACCCCTTACCATTCTTAAATAACAAAACAACTTTTCATCTTTAAACTTTTATGTGAAACAAATATAAATTCTCAAGGTGAGCGAAGAACCGATAAACTTAAACTTGGAGATATTCGGATTCTCAACAAATTTTTCCTTGAGACTTTCCGGAAAAATCTAGTCGAAATACCTACCCTTCGACATATATGAAATTATTTTCAGGAGAGAACCATTAGTTGCTAAAACTTCCCTAACGTGCGGAACGTAGAACCGATGTCCTATTTCTAGTAATGACGCTTTAATAAATCAACTTCAAGGTTCGGGTAGATGTACAGAAAATCGACATTCGAGCAAACTATAAATTCAATTAAGGTATCATGAGGAAGCAATACCAAAGATAACGTTTAGGACTCGATGTGGTTATGCCTCTCGGTCCAGCAATTGCGCCTGTGGTATCCATGGAATTTGGAATTAAGAAAGGGTCTATTAGATATTGAGAACGCACCAGTTACAAACTCCAACTTCTTTCTTAACGGACCAAACGAAATCGTATTATGCATTTAACAAATAGGTTCGGTAACCTATCAATCGAAGGGATGGATGGAGCAAACGGAGTTCGCGATACATAATTAAGTGATGAGTCTCTTATGGTATCACATAAATGAAACATAGTATTGGGTAGTGGAATAAAATCAAGATGGAGTTTAAACCAACACTTTGTCATATAACCAGTAAGGATGAAATATAACGTTATGCGAGGATTCGAAATCACTTAGGAACGAGGAGATCATCAGAAACTTGAAACCCATGTCTATTCCATAATAACGTTTTCAGTAATAGTTTCAAATTAATTTCGGGACGAAATTCCCCAAACGGGGGAATACTGTGACAACCGTCACCAAACCGTAATTCATGGATTTATTTACATCAAAGTCTTCATTTTTGAAAAATGAATCCAACGCAAAAACAATCATCACAAACGAACGTATAACGAAGGATATACGAAGCAAAATGTAAAACAAACAAAGAGTATCAATTATTTTTGGACCGTGTGACCTAAGTTTTTGTGTCATCTTGTTTGGCCCAATGAAAACTAACCTAAATTCCCATTTGGAGGATCTGGACAGCCCAACCCTTTTTCGAAACCCAAACCCATTCAAACTCAAGTAACCCTAAAACTATAAATAAAAACCTAAACCGAAAACTGATTTAATTTCGCAGTCAACTTCAGAGGCCGTTTTCACCTACATATATTCATTTTCAGGCTTCGTCCAAAACTAAAAAGTTGTAGATCTCGATGTTTTACAATAATTTTTAAGGTTTCGGCCTCTGAAACCAATCAGATTATTTTATAAAAATTGTTTTGTAAACTGCTGCATTGTATTACGAATTTTCTGAATCTTTTGGTTAATTTAAGTTCGTATATAAACATGTTTTAACCCCAAAACGAATGGAAACCCTACTAAACGAATTTCAGCCTCCCTAAACCCTATTTACGAAAATCAAACCCCAAGAACTCAAGTTTTGATCTCCTCATTCAATCTAGCAACCGAAATCCTTCGTTATTCGTATTCGTGAGTAAGTTTTCGATATCAAACACCAATATCTACTGATGTATTTCTTTTAAAACGTGATCAAGGGGCTTATAAGCATGTATTGACAGATTCTAAGGAGGTTTTCTCGCGTACTCGATCGTTAGTTGGTATAATATTTCACTCTATCTTGATCATTGTACGTATATTCAATCCTTTCATTTATTATCGTTCTTTCGAATCATTCTATTAGTATCCCATCATTTTGATGATTTGGAGGTTGGTAAAACTAGTATAACATTTGTTGGAATGAGTTTTTGTGATTACATAAACGATTTAGACATGTAGATATGCGAGGAATTGGATTGGAACATAAACCCTAATCTGGACAAATTATTGTGTCGGGTTTAGGGAATTGTAACTTGGTCATTTTACAATGATTTTAAATGAATCTTGAGTCTAAACTTAAGTATTTTGAGTCTAATTTCAAATGACATTGTTTTCATGGTTAAATGTTGAGTATAAGTCGGTCAAAACTATTTTACAAGATCGAGTGTCATTTCTGAGTTTTTCAGTTCCTGATTTTGGTTGACTTGTCGATTTTTGAAACGTAGGTTAAACTAATAATTGAGTCTTGAAATTTTTATTGAGGTATTTTAAAGTTTTAAATATTTTATTTAAAAATATTATAATCATTGTAAGTTTTAAGTATTTTTAATAAATTGTGACTTTTTGGTACGCGGAGGTCATTGTTATTTCTGAGCAGATTGTTTTATTGAAATTTTAAAAATAGTTAACTATTAAAACTAATCTTGGAAAAATTACAGGTTATTCTAAACATATTGAAGTGTCACTGGTTAAAATTGTAGAGTCAAATGATTTCATTATGTCATGTTTAAAAATCGGTAAAGTGGTACAAATGATTTCACAATAGGGTTGATTTTGAGATTAGGGATGTGACAAAACTTTATGTAGGAATGACTTGGACTTGGGATACAATGGAAGGACATAGTTATGTCTAGGTTGTGAACCATATGCATTATATGATTATTGTAGATTGCGGGATTGTTTGGTGATACACTTAAGGGCGAAACTTACTTTATTACTTAAGGTGAGTTTTGCGGCCCCATTTTCTTACTTATTTTCAAATTGGGGGAGAAGTATGCTCGTATGTTTTATTATCATTTTCTGCTGTGAAACGTATTTGTTTTCATTTCTGGACATTTGCATGAAATGTATGACACTATGTGAAGTATGTGCATTTGGTTGTTGGATTCATTATCATTGTAAGGCTTTGCTCTTTCGGGAGTGAGTACCTGATGTATACATTATTCTTGGTATACATTAAAGCCATGTTGTTTCACAAGTCCTTAGTACCTAATGTTATACGTTATATATACATTAAAGCCATTATGGGTAGCTACTGCATTCACAGGGTTTGTTTGGTCATACTTCTTGATGGGGTGATGACAGTGTGTTGAGGTATTTCATTTACATTATTTTACTTATGTGTACATTTTCATTGCATTGTTCTAACTCGTATCTTTATCACAGCAAATGTTTATTTTGTGTCATTTATAAACCTGCGGACCTCACCAACCATTGTGTTGACACTTTTTGAGCATATCTTTTCAGGTAGCACTAGTGGAACTAAGATTGAGGACAAGAAAGCTTAGTCGACCGATTAGGTTGCATTAAGTGTTACTTCATGACATATGATAATTGGTTTTAGTATTTTGGTGGTTTGAGAAAGGCGTGTTTTGCTTTAACATTTATATTGTGGGATGTTTGTTTGGTAATTTGTTTCCTTGTTGATATGTACGCGTAGCGTGAACCACTATTCATGTTACAAGTATCATAACACATTGGCGTTTTATTTTCATATAGACTATTTATAATAATGCGTTGTGATCTTATCATGATTGCATTCCCTTGTTTCCGCTTTACACGGGGTGGGACAGGGGACGGGATGAGTGCAGCCGGTGCCGCCACCCATGCTGCCGGCGGCGACTGCATGGTGGCCGGCGGCGGCTGCCATGCTCCCGTCCCGGTTCGCCGTCTTTCGCTTCGTTTCTTAATTCGCGCGTATCTTCTTCTTTTTCCGTCCATTTTCGTCGATTCTTTTTGAATTGGATTTGTCTTTCAAAAACGAAGACTTTGTTGAAAAGAAATATCTGAAATGTTTCTTTGATCTTTTAGATGTCTCGTGCGAATCGTTTAAATTTTCTGGCGTACGTAGAATTATCGTTCTTCATCCGTTTTTGTTGATTCTTTTTCTAATTAGATTTGTATTTTGAAAATAAATATCTTGGATAAGATAAATCTCAGTGATGGGTAATTTGTCTCTAAATCTTATTTTGATGTCTTGAATCTTTAAACGTGTGTGAAATCTTTGTCTTTCGTTCGTTCTGCTTGATTTTTCTCGTGCAACTCTATTTTGACCTTCTTGGCAAAGTTTCATTGATTTGTACATTATCTGAGTTTATTTGTGAAGTATTGTTCCAGAATGAGAGAGATATCGGTAGTAAAAACGTGACTTTTTACGCGATATCACCTAACAATTTTAATTTAGTACAGTTACTCTATAAAGGGATTGGACTACACAAGTATCCTCACAGGAAAATCATTTTCACCCTATTATAGTTTTTCAATTAAAGTAATGCATTGATTCTTCATTTTTCTTTTTTCAAGTCATGTTTTTACTTATGAGCCGATAAGGATCTCTGTATATATTTGAGGGCTATGAGTAGTCAATTTAGTGTCTTTGTTCCATTTAGGATTTTTACCTATTTGCAATAATCATAAATTTTTTTATCACCGACGTTTACAATTTGTAAAAAAAATGTAATCATTCATTCAAATGTTTTTAAATGTTTTGATAATAAAGTTGTATGTAAAACATAGTCAAATCGCGTCCTTATATTAAAACATGAAATACTTCTTGAACTAAACGTCAAAAATCTATCTTGAAAGATTGTGGACGTCATTTGTAGAAAATCAATTACATATTTCCAAAGTGCAAAATACTTTCACTTTCATTTGGTTTCTAAATGAAAAGCCAGAAATAATGTTATCGTCATTTCAAAGAGCAGTTTATTTTTGTTCTAATTGAAATCTCCATATAAATTGCATGATGATAACCACTTTAGTCGTTCGTTGTATTATGCTTTCTTTTGCAATGGCTACCAAACATGTAGTGTTCAGTGAATCATAATCTATTTGTCATTTTCTTACTTATAAGATAATTTTAGCCTTCTCGGTAGCTTGTAGCGGACATCTTCAATCAGGTAATTAACTTATACTATATCTACGTACTAATCTTATAACAGTGAATAATACGTACTAATCAATCGATAAGATCCTAAAGAGTTTACTTTATTCATGCTTAACTCATTAAAATAATTCCAAAATGATATTTAATGAAAGAAGATTGAGTTCACACTCAAGTTATTAAAAATAGTGTATGGATTTTGTGATTTATTATATTCCGGATTATTACTTATATGATAGTTATTTTAGATATGCTTCAAACTATTCTCTACAAATAGTTCTATTTACCTCCTTTTTGATGAATGGAATATAAAAAAAACATAAATTAATACTTTGTAGATTTCTTTCTTTTATTGTATATATTAACAAAAAAATATACATATGTCTCTCATAATTCTTAGTAGATGCCTTATACGAGATATTGTGGCATGTGTGCGTTATTCCATTATACACTAGTTTATTACTTCCCTCAAGCCTGCATAATCGAAACACTAGGTACCATAAAAGACATGGTAGAACAATATTAGCGAGAACACTTCATCAAAGTCTCAAGGATCTGGGTACGATGATCAGTGGCGGTCTGTGGATTAGTAATTCTTTATATCAAATTATCACCGTATCTAAAATCATCACACATTGATGAGATGTCCTCAAAAATATTATCAAATAAATTTTTTAGTGGTGTTTTTTATTGATGTAGTCTTGTGGATAAAAAGTAACAACACATGAAAATGGTCCGACAAACGCATGCCACAATTCTTTGTATAAGGCGTCAACTAAACATAATTAAAAACATTAATAATCAATAATCAACATGACTATAAAGGTAGAGGAGAAAAACTAGAGCAATAATTATATTAGAAATTGCATTATGTTTTTTGTATCAGACTATACATTATAACGATCGTATCAGATATTAGATTATATTACTCTATATTACATCGTCTCAATAAAATTGATTACAATATATTAATTAATTATGTATCATATTACATAATACTATATAAAGTAATCACAAGTTACATCCTATTGCATCATATATCTTAGGGATATAATATTCATTTTAATAGATAAATTATACCTAATATATCATATAATATCATGAAGTATAATATAATATAATATTTTTTAGTATAATGTATTCTATTATACTACTTTAACATAATATTTAATGAGCTTATTTACAACCTAACAATTTTAATTTAATACAGTTACTCTATAAATGGATTGGACTATAGAAGAATCCTAACAGGAAAATAACTTTCACCCTATTATAGTTTTTCAAATAAAGTAATGCATTGATTCTTCATTTTTCTTTTTCCAAGTTATGTTTTTACGTATGAGCCGATAAGGATCTCTGTATATTTTTGAGGGTTATGAGTAGTCAATTTAGTGTCTTTGTTCCATTTAAGATTGTTAGTTATTTTCATTAATCATGATTTTTTTTCACTGAAGTTTACAATTTCTAAAAAAATGTACTCATTCATTCAAATGTTTCTATATGTTTCGATAATAAAGTTGTTTGTAAAAACATAGTCAAATCGCGATCTTATATTGAAGCATAAAATACTTCTTGAACTAAACGTCAAAAATCTATCTCGAAAGATTGTGGACGTCATTTGTAGAAAATCAATTACATATAACCAAAGTGCAAAATACTTTCACTTTCGTTTGGTTTCTAAATGAAAAGCCAGAAATAATGTTATCGTCATTTCAAAGAACAGTTCATTTATGTTCTAATTGAAATCTCCACATAAATTGCATGATGATAAACACTTTAGTCGTTCATTGTATTATGCTTTCTTTTGCAACGGCTACAAAACATGTAGGGTTCGGTGAATCATAGTCTAATTGTGATTTTCATGCCTATAAGATAATCTTAGCCTTCTTGGTGGCTAGTAGCGGATTTCTTCATTCAAGTTATTAACTTATACTATATCTACGTACTAATCTTATAACAATGAATAGTACGTACTAATCAATCGATAAGATCCTAAAGATTTTACTTTATTCATGCTTAACTCATTAAAATAATTTCAAAATGATATTTAATGAAAGAAGATTGAGTTCACACTCAAGCCATTAAAAATAGTGTATAGATTTTGTGATTTACTATATTCTGAATTATTACTTATATGATAGTTATTTTAGATATGCTTCAAACTATTCTCTACAAATAGTTCTATTCACCTCTTTTTTGATGAGTGGAACAAAAAAAATCATAAATAAAAACTTTCTAGATTTCTTTCTTTTGTTGTATATATTAACTAAAAATATACATATGTCTCTCATAATTCTTAGTAAATGCCTTATACGAGATATTGTGGCATGTGTGCGTTAATCCATTATACACTAGTTTATTACTTCCCTCAAGGCTGCATAATCGAAATACTAGGTACCATAAAAGACGAGGTAGAACAATATTAGCGAGAACAGTTCATCAACGTCTCAAGGATCGAGATACGATGATCAGTGGTCTGTGGATTAGTAATTCGTTATATCAAATTATCACCGTATCTAAAATCGTCAGACATTGATGAGATGTCCTCAAAAATATTATCTGACCAATTTTTTAGTGGTATTTTTTTTATTGATGTAGTCTTGAGGATAAAAAGTAACAACACGTGAAAATGATCCGACAAACGCATGCCGCAATTCTTTGTATAAGGCGTCAACTAAGAATAATTAAAAACAATAATAATAAATAATCAACATGACTATAAGGGTAGAGGAGAAAAACTAGAGCAATAATTGTATTAGAAATTGCATTATGTTTTTTGTATCAGACTGTACATTATAGTGTATCGTCTCAGATATTAGAAAATATTACTCTTTATTACATCGTCTCAATAAAATTGATTACAATATATTAATTATGTATCATATAACATAATACTATATAAAGTAATCACAAGTTACATCCTATTATTTCATATTTCTTAGGGATATATTATTCATTTTAATAGATATATTATACCTAATATATCATATAAGATCATATTGTATAATATAATATTACATTTTTTAGTATAGTGTATTCTATTATACTACTTTAACATAATATTTAACGAGCTTATTTACAACCTAATAGTTTTAATTTAATACAGTTACTCTATAAATGGATAGGAATACACAAGAATCCTCACAGGAAAATGATTTTCACTCTATTATAGTTTTTCAAATAAAGTAATGCATTGATTCTTTCTTTTTCTTTTTCCAAGTTATGTTTTTACGTACGAGCCGATAAGGATCTCTGTATATTTTTTAGGGCTATGAGTTGTCAATTTAGTGTATTTGTTCCATTTAGGATTGTTACCTATTTGCATTAATCGTGATTTTTTTTTATCACCGACGTTTACAATTTTTTTAAAAATTGTAATCATTCATTTAAATGTTTTTATATGTTTCGATAATAAATTTATTTGTAAAAACATAGTCAAATCTCGACCTTATATTGAAGCTTGAAATACTTCCTGAAATAAACGTCAAAAATCTCTCTTGAAAGATTGTGGACGTCATTTGTAGAAAATCAATTACATATAGCCAAAGTGCAAAATACTTTCACTTTCGTTTGGTTTCTAAATGAAAAGCCATAAATATTGTTATCGTCATTTCAAAGAACAGTTCATTTAAGTTCTAATTGAAATCTCCACATAAATTGCATGATGATAACCACTTTAGTCGTTCATTGTATTATGCCTTCTTTTGCAACAGATACCAAACATGCAGTGTTCGGTGAATCATAATCTAATTGTCATTTTCATGCCTATAAGATAATCTTAGCCTTCTTGGTAGCTTGTAGCGGATATCTTCAATCAGGTAATTAACTTATATTATATCTACATACTAATCTTATAATGGTGAATAATACGTACTAATCAATCGATAAGATCCCAAAGAATTTACTTTATTCATGCCTAACTCATTAAAATATTTCCAAAATAATAGTGTATAGATTTTGTGATTTATTATATTCCGAATTATTACTTATATGATAGTTATTTTAGATATGCTTCAAACTATTCTGTGACACCCACCAAATTAGGACTTGTAATTAGTGCCTAATCAAGTGTAATACATGTAATTAGTTCTGTGTTAGGCTAATTAATGTATCAATATATATATTGTTGAATATATACAAGTATGCGATTTGATTAAATCGTATGCAATTAAAATCAAATGTAATTCGATTCAATTAATACGGACGTTGGTGAACAACCTTACTAAATAATATGACATTATTTAATAACTCTATTTTATCCAAAATATTATTTAGATAATATTTCAACTCAAATTCGTATCGTACAAACAACAATTACGCGATTAAAATAATAAATGCGCGAACAATCGAAACAAGAATAGGTTATATTTTATAACTTAAGTAAAAGTATTTGATGAAATACTTCAACGATAATATTGACTAAATCTTCGTATTTTAAAACGTATATTTAAACCTACAAAAATAATTATTTAACGTTTAAAGGATCGGGGAAACGAACACCGCACGGAGCGCAAACGCGGGGGATTAAAAATTTGGGAGATCCCTCCCCTTTTCCTCCCCCAAAACTGGTTCCCCTCCCCTCCCACCTTCTTTTCCACTTTTTCTTTTCTCTCTCTCCACCTCTTCTTTCTCTTTTTTTTCTCTCAAAACCACCCACCACCATCACCACCTATCACCACCAAAAACCACCATCAAAACTCATCAAATCATCTTGCTCATTTGGAGAAAAACGTTCATCACATCACGATCTACGTTTTCATCTTTCTGGAATTCTCCGGCGCTAAGTCATAAGTTTTCTGACAAAACTCGAAACTCTCCAATTTTACTTATTTTTACTTGTTGGTGAGTTATTTAGCTTAAAATGTCCAAATATGGGTTGGGTAAAAGTTTCAAGTCAAACGGAAACCGGAAAATACCTTTTCGGCTCATTTTTCGGCCAACAGCTCGTTATGTCGCAGAGGCTCCAGGCCACCTGCGACACAAGCCCTTATGTCGCCAAATCATAGCCTATGTCGCATATAGCGAAACAAGCCTCTACGTCGCAATACTTTCAGATGTCGCATATAGCGACACAAAACACTATGTCGCAAAACTTATTTCCATCGTACATAGCGATACAACACCTTATGTCGCATTAAATTGCGGATGTTGCACTTAGCGACACAAGCCCTTATGCCGCAGTCATGATCTGCGATACAACAGACTATGTCGCACTTAGCGACACAAAGCCTTATGTTGCATAAGACAGAACCTTGAAAACATGGATTTTTACTAAGTGTCAAACTTATGTAATTTCAAACACATATACTATACGACTTTTTAAACACATCAGGATACGCTTTTGAACATGAACACTTCGAAATCATAATAATAATGATCGGGGAAACGAACACCGCACGGAGCGCAAACGTAGGGGATTAAAAATTTGGGAGATCCCTCCCCTTTTCCTCCCCCAAAACTGGTTCCCCTCCCCTCCCACCTTCTTTTCCACTTTTTCTTTTCTCTCTCTCCACCTCTTCTTTCTCTTTTTTTCTCTCAAAACCACCCACCACCATCACCACCTATCACCACCAAAAACCACCATCAAAACTCATCAAATCATCTTGCTCATTTGGAGAAACACGTTCATCACATCACGATCTACACTTCCATCTTTCTGGATTTCTCCGGCGCTAAGTCATAAGTTTTCTGACAAAACTCGAAACTCTCCAATTTTACTTATTTTTACTTGTTGGTGGGTTATTTAGCTTAAAATGTCCAAATATGGGTTGGGTAAAAGTTTCAAGTCAAACGGAAACCGGAAAACACCTTTTCGGCTCATTTTTCGGCCAACAGCTCGTTATGTCGCAGAGGCTCCAGGCCACCTGCGACACAAGCCCTTATGTCGCCAAATCATAGCCTATGTCGCATATAGCGAAACAAGCCTCTACGTCGCAATACTTTCAGATGTCGCATATAGCGACACAAAACACTATGTCGCAAAACTTATTTCCATCGTACATAGCGATACAACACCTTATGTCGCATTAAATTGCGGATGTTGCACTTAGCGACACAAGCCCTTATGTCGCAGTCATGATCTACGATACAACAGACTATGTCGCACTTAGCGACACTAAGCCTTATGTTGGCATAAGACAGAACCTTGAAAACATGGATTTTTACTAAGTGTCAAACTTATGTAATTTCAAACACATATACTATACGACTTTTTAAACACATCAGGATACGCTTTTGAACATGAACACTTCGCAATCATAATAATAATAATGAGATTATTATTACCATCAATCACCAACGGGCCATACACGTTTTCAAAACACAATCCAATCAACCAAGTCGTAGTAACTTGGACAAGTTAAACAACCAAATCGTAGTAATTTGGATAATCAAATCAACCAAGTCGTAGTAACTTGGACAAGTTAAACAACCAAATCGTAGTAATTTGGACAATTCAATCAACCAAATCGTAGTAATTTGGACATTCTAGTTGGACGAATAACTACAAAGGTAGTCTTTCGAGATACCTACCCATGTTTATAACCATCGCGTGTCTTGGACACCCTCATGTTACAAGTCTTTGGACAACAATTCATAGCTAATCAATTCAAGTTTATTTCGATAAACACTCAAGGCTCAGGTGAGTCTCATAGCCCCTATTTTACGATTTTCATCTGGGGTGTGATTACATTGCTCGTTTTGTTTTACAATATGAATGCAAGTATAATACAAATCAAATACTACACGTTTGTATGTTGGTTTAGATTTGTAAATGAATATTTGTTTTGTTATTAATATTCGTTAAATATATTAGTAAATTAAAGTGTTAGACGAATATTGAAAATGAAATAAACATTTATAGCGAGTCGAGATCTCAAGTCGCAAGGCATTGCGATGCGAGATGAGATCTGAACTCGCAGAACGCAAATAGTGGCAACGAGCCGAGATGAACTGGGCTTGGGCCTTTTGCGAGTCGAAGTCAACTCGAAAGCCCAGTGGCTGCGAGTTGAACTAGAATATATAAACTCGATTCATTTAACCTAAGGGAGAACTTTTTCCATTTTAAACCTGCAACCTGCGAATTCAATTCAGAGAATACGTAATTCTAAAGGCTAAGCTTTGACGTTTAATCGTTTAAAGCTAAGTAATTAGTTAACCTAAATGCGAACTTATTCATTATAGTAAGATAACATGTATTGAGGAACTCCGCGCCTTAATACTATAGATAACGAAGTTATCGATCCTAGAACTAGGGACTTACAATTGGTATCAGAGCTTTCGGGCTAAATACGAGTAAGTTCGATGTTTTTCGGGTTAATCGCGTGTGATTTAGGGTTGTTTTGGCGTGCATTAGTGTGTAAAAACGTTCAAAATCACTCTCTGGACATTTTTAGGATAGTTTACAGTCTAAATCTATTGATTTTAACGTAAAAAATACCTAAAACTTTCGTTTTCAGGTTTTTCAGCCGTTTCGCGAACTAAGATTAGGTTTACAGCGTTGTCTGCGAATCGAGTTGAACTTGCGATCCGAACTGAGTTTTGCGAGTCAAACCAAGATCTCTTGCGAACCGAGATCACTTGCGAATTGACATCACTGCGATCCGAACTGAGATTTGCGAACCGAGTTTTGCGAGTCGAACCAAGATCTCTTGCGAACCAAGATCACTTGCGAATTGACATCACTGCGATTCGAACTGAGATTTGCGAACCGAGATTTGCGAATCTAGCTTAGATTGTGAGTTGAATTGAGTTTCTGCGAGTTGAGTTTTTCTGAATTCGAAAATACAGTTTGACTTTTAAACTTCACGATGTCTGACCTTAGCAAAATGATTGAGATGGAACACGAGATTAGCAAATCTAATGTTCCACCTAAATTGTTAAGAGTTGAGGATTATTATAGCTGGAGGGATAGATTTGAATCTTACTGTAGATTCCATGATCTATCTATCTGGATTGTGTATCAAGAATGGATACACGGCACCAACACAAACTGTTGAGAATGCTATTGTGGTTCTCACTTATCAACAGATGAGTGAAGCACAAAAGAAGGAATTTGAGATTGAGAACAAGGCTCATTCTTCAATCAAGATGAGTCTTCCTAAGGAACTCAATCATCAACTGAAGTCCTTCCAAACTGCTAGAACTTTGTGGACAGCTCTTGAGAAGAGGTGTGAAGGAAGTCCACAAGTTAAAGCAGGCAAGAGGAATCTCCTGAAAAAGCAGTTTACCGTGTTCAAAGCTTTGAAAGGAGAAGATCTTGATGCCTATACCACAAGGTACTACCATTTGCTGAGTGAGCTTGACGACCATGAGATTGTAACTACTGAGACTGAGAAAACTGACATGTTTATTTAGGGTTTACTGTCTAAGTGGGAAATGCATGGTGTAATGCTTAAAGACAATGATGAGAGGTATGCAACTATGACCTTAGAGCAGGCTATTGATAAGCTCAGAGGTTATGATTTCACCAAGAAGACTAGAGATACTGATTCTGATCAGGCTCAGGATCCGGGACTATACCATGGAAAATCTATTATCTCTAATGCTTCCTCAAGCTCGACCACTGCTTTATTTGTTGGTAATACTGATGAAAAAGGTGAAATGATTACTGATGAGTTGCGTCTCGTTACATCATCTGGTAGTGAAGCAAAGGGAAAACCAACTGAGAAGTTACCCCAGGAGCATCAAAAGATGCCTATGAGTGTAAAATCTGCTGAACAACAATTATCTGTTCTTGCTTCCTTTGTAGCTTCGTATGAAAACTACATTCAGGGTAAAATCAATGATCCAATTATGTTTGATGAAGATTATGATCAGATAGACCCTGATTATCTTGAAGAAATAGAACTTCAGGATCAACTTGCTATGTTGTCGAGAAGAGTAAAGAATTTCTTGAAGAAAACTGGTAGAAAGGTAGTTGGCAATCGGTCAGGGTTTGATAAGACCAAGATCAAGTGTTTTAACTGTCAGGGTTATGGACACTTTGCTCGAGAATGCCAAAGACCTAAGGTAAAAGCTGGCAATGGGAAACAAGGTTCGGGAAGCACTCTTGCTTCCAAAGCCTTGGTTGTGAAACAGTTGGATGGCTCTTATGAATGGAAAGCTCAGTCTGAGGAAGCTTTCATGGCTGAGATTGATGAGTCTACAACCTATATGCCTACAAATGCAGAGTGTGATGTAAAGGTGCCTGAGGTTGAAGTGAAAGCAAGTGATGAAGCGTGCTGTATATGGATTCAACTGAAAATATGAATCCTGAAGATTTTGTAGCACACATGGCTGAAATTCAAACAGACAAGAAAAGGGTATGTATTGATATTCTTACTCTTACTGATGTCTGTTACTTAGTTACTGATTTGCAGTCACAGGTTAGTGTTTTAACTGTAGCAAACAAAAACCTGTCTTCTCAAGTTAGCATATTGACTAAATCTAATAAGATTGTTAGATCTGAACTTGAACTAGCTAAGATTGATGTGCGTAGGTTAAGTGACGATAAACAGGACTTAAAAGATAAAATTAAGTCTGATGCTTCTGATAGGATTGCACTTAGAGATACCATTAATGAAAAAGCTATTATCATAGATGGTCTCTATATAAATCTAAAAGACTTAAATCAGACAATTGCTAATAAGGAGAAAGAGTTAGCTGATTGTAAATTGAAGCTAGTTGAGCAAAACCGAAAGATAAAAAATTATAGAACCACTGAGATGGATAAGATGCTTGATGCTCAACGAAGTGTAAAGGATAAGTCAGGATTAGGTTACACTGAGACACCTCCTCCTTTCAATTCAAATTACACTAGGCTTCCAGAAGACACTGAGATGACTGAAGCATGTTCTGTAGAACCAGTAACTAAACCTGAACAGTCAGAGGCACAGAAGAATGTTGTTAAGAATCTTTCATCTGATGATAGTAAGAAAATTCCTCACACAAAAGTAAAGTTTGTACCGGGTGGAGTAATTAATGATACTAAGACTGATGAAGTGATTAATAAAGAACAAGTTAATGATCCTTTAGTGCCTAAGATGCCGACTGCGAATGCAAAAGTTGGTAAGTCACAGAAACAGATGTCCTGCTTCAAATGTCACCAAAAAGGACATGTGGTTTCTTGTTGTCTAAATAAGAAGTTGGAAGCATCACATAAGTTAGTGAATACTGAAAAGACACCGACCACTTCTAGTTCAATTGTAGACAGGTTAGGCTCCAAACCGGGATTAGGCAGCAAACCTGTAAACATTCTGAAGAGAGATGGTAATCATAGTGTCTCTCCACCAAAACCTAAAAGACCTTATACTCTGAACGAAAATACTTTCAATAAGCCAAGAGATAAGACACCTTCGAGGTTTAGGACCCCCAGTAGAAACCATAGTCAGTTTGAAAATGGTTCTACTTCAAGTGCACAAGGAATTAAGTATGTGCCTAGGAGGTTTTCTACTCACTCTCCTCATAGGCCTAAGACTAAAGATCATCAACAACCTCAAACTCCTGTGAAAGTTACCAAGACTCCCAATGGGAATAGTTATGGTTACTTTAAGGAGGTTCAGATTGTAGATGATCAGGGACAAACCAAGATCGTAATGGCTTGGGTCCCTCTTGAAAACTAATTGTGTACAATTTGTTATGTGTAGGAGCAGACTGTGAACAAGGATAGATGGTGGTATGTAGACAGTGGATGCTCAAGGCACATGACAGGAGAACGAAGTCTACTGAAGGACTTCAAAGAAGGTCTCAAGCAAAAAGTTAATTTTGCAGGAGACAAAGGAGGAGTAATTACTGGGAAAGGAAAAGTTTCAAATGGAACTTTGACTCTAGAGGATGTGAATTATGTTGAAGAACTAACTCATAACCTAGTGAGTGTTTCCCAAGTCTGCGATAAAGGTCATCCAACTCATTTTAATGAAAAGGAGGCTTTAGTTCTGAAGCCAGGCTTCACAATTTCTGATGAATGGATATTAATGAGGGAACCAAGGAAGAAGGACATCTATGCTATAAACATGGGTGTTTCTAACTCTTCAATGGTGTCGACATGTTTATATCAAAGGCTTCAGAAGCAGACACACTTTTATGGCATAGGAGAATGGCACATCTGAACTTTCGAAAAATGAACTACATAACCAAGAATGGATTAGTTCTAGGTGTACCACAGACACATTTCGAGTCTGAAGACGGGTGTGTTCCTTGCCTAAAAGGAAAGCAGCACAAAAAAACCCACACAGGTCTAAGATTGTGTAACATCCCCAAATTTCGTTGGTTTTAATTAGCGGAAGCATTTAGTTAAGTATGGGGAGTGCCACAATATACTGAACATGCATACGTATCAGAGCATATGATTACAACAGAACAAATATATTAAGATGCCAAAGTATTAGTTACAAAGTTTACGATTTCTCGAACCGTACAAATTAAAAGTATTAAGTTTACAAAAGTAGATTTCGTAAATATGACTAAACAGTTTCAGTTATATAAAAGAAATCCAATTGTCAAAAGTTGGCATCCTATTCTTCGTGGGTCGCCTAAATTCCAACGTGCAGGCGGTTCTTACATGCGCAGCTAATTCCCTGAAAAACATAGTAAAAGTCAACAACGAGGTTGAGTGAATTCACAGGTTTCATGTTGCAAATACAGTCTGTTTAACCAAATACGTTCGTAAACAGTTGTTGAATATCAAATATGTTCACAAGTAGTATTGCCATAATAGTTGACTAATCGTTTTGTGGAATGTTATCCAAATATAGTTCGGTTGGGATGTTGCCCAAAATACAGTTCGCGTGGGATGTTACCCAAAATACAGTTTACGTGGGATGTTACCCAAATACAGTTTAAAATATGTAGCTGGTCATTCTCCAGCATTTTCCAAAACAGTACCGGTCGTTCTCCGGTCTAGATACGCACGGGTCATTCTCCCGTCCAAACACTGCTGGTCGTTCTCCAGCGAAATACGCACCGGTCGTTCTCCGGTCCAGAATACGCACGGGTCGTTCTCCCGTCCACTTGGCCAGTCGTTCTCTGGCACTAAAATACGTAGCTGGTCGTTCTCCAGCGTTTTTATAAAAGTACCGGTCGTTCTCCGGTATACCAAACAAAGTTTAACACGACATTCGTATAAAAATGTGGTATCATAAATTCCAGTTTTGTGTATGAGTTTAACAGTTCAAGCACTCTAATCGTGTGAGCAAACAAGTATGATAAACAATCATATGAGTAAAAGCAGTTATGGCAATAAGTAAAACAGTTGACTATGTTTTCCACCCCTGTTCAAAAGCAGTTGAAACAGTAAAAGTAGGGGCTGTGAACTCACCTGTTGAGTTAAGTAGTAGTGCGAGTGCTAGCAAAGCGTAGTCCGGGTAAGTCACTAACGTCCTAAACGTATGAAATTTAATAAGTATGTGGAGGTCTAAGTTTAACCATCCATGCTAGTGTTTGTACAACCAAGTTATGTCCACATGTTTGTTTATACATTTTATGTTTTGAAAAACATGTACGGCTCGTTGGTGAGTTTTTGTAATAATAATTTAAAGTATTATTATAATATATTTCGTGTTGTATTCTTCCCATAGTATATGTGTTTCATGTGCGAGTTATATCATAAAGGGTTGATTCTTGAAGATGTTTAATGATTAGCGTGAAAATATCCTTAAATTTTCTGTTATTTTATCCAAAAGTACACACACACACATATATATAATTATATATATGTATATATGTCCGAATGTGACAAAATTCATCGTTTAGGGTCAAAAATGCATTTTTTTCAAAAAGTCAACTCGCAGTCAAAAAGTCAACTCGCAAGTGGATCCGCAAGTCAAGTGGATCCGCAAGTCAAGTGGATCCGCAAGTCAAGTCGACCCGCAAGTCAAGTCGACCCGCAAGTCCAAATCTCGACTCGTGAAAATCGATCTCGATCCGCACAACGAGTTGTTCGCGATTTTTTTGTGGATTTTGACTCTTAAAGTGTTTTTCAAGGGATTTTTGGGCATAATAAGTTGATATAACACTAATACATGGCATATTAAGTGTTTTTAACAAGAAATCATAAGAAAAAGTGAAGAAATCCTTACGATTTGAAGATTTAGGGTTTGAGGATGAAGATGGTGAGTCTTGAAGATGAAGAAGATGAAGATGATGATGATGGATGCTTGTTGTTGCTCTTGTTGGTGATGAATCCGAAAATACAAGTGTTGGTGGTGATGTTGTTGTTGTTGTTGATTTTTTTTTTTTTTTGTTGTTGTTGGTAGTGAGTTAGAGAGAAAAGAGATGAGGGAAAGAAGAAGAAAAGAGATAGAATGAGGATGGGATTGGGGTTTGGGGGGTGTTTGGGCAGATTTTTCTCAACCAAAAAGGGAGGGGAATTTGTCCTAATTTTGTGGTATTTTACCCGTGTTCATTTACCCGATCGCTAAATGTTCAAACGTTTTTAAACCATAGGTTTTTAAATACGTTTTCGATTATTCTTTTAGTTGTATTATTTTATTTAAAACAATGTAGTTGAGTAATAAAATTATAACTAAATTTTATTTTAAATTTTACAAATGGGTTTCAAATTGTTTCAGTTGTACGAAATAAATGTTAATTGTAATAAAATACATTGTAAATATTATCAACATAATATTTAATAATTAAATAAGGTTGTTTAATAATTTCATATTATCACATAATTTGTTCACCAACGGTCGTATATTTTGTCGTATTTGTTCTGAATGTTTTGTACGCAATTATACTAATTACGAAATATGTAATACTACGCGTATTAGCTAGTCGGGCTTTGCTAGATTTACCTCTAAAAGTAGTTGTGAATTCACTCAAGTAGGGAATTAGCCTAATAATGCAAATGTTTAAAGCGCGTAATTACGTTTAAATTTGCGAGTTGTTACAGATTGAAAACTCAATCTCCTCGCCATTTGAATTGCTACACATGGACCTCTTTGGCCCTATAAGCAAGAGAAGTCTAGGTGGCAAGTGGTACTGTTTAGTTATCACAGATGATTACTCTAGATTCTCATGGGTATTCTTTTTGGGATCTAAGGATGAAACTCATGGAATTTTAATGGAGTTCTTAGATCTAGTAGAGAATGTCTATAAAACGAGAGTAAAGCGTATTCGTAGTGATAACAGAACGGAATTCAAGAACTCAACGTTGAATATCTATTTCTTAAGCATAGGGATACAACATCAACTCAGTGCACCATATGCACCTCAACAGAACGGTGTTGCTGAAAGGAAAAAATCGAACGTTGATTGAAGTTGCTAGAACAATGCTTGCAGATTCAAAGCTTCCGGTCATCTTTTGGGCAGAAGCAGTGAATACAGCATGTCATGTTCTAAATAGGGTTCTTACGGTCAAAAAGCGTAAAAAGACTTGTTACAAATTATTGAACAATAAGAAACCTAATCTGAAGGGATTTGAACCCTTTGGAGTTGCATGTACGATATTGAAAATAGGAAATCAAGCTAAATTTGGTGAAAAGGCTGATGAAGGATTTTTTCTAGCTTATGTACCCAATTCGCCTAATAAAAGAGTTTTCAATAAAGTCACGGGATGATTGGAAATAGCTTATAACATTGAAGTTACGAGTTATGTACCTGCTGTACATAAGGGATTAGATTGGCAATTTGACTATTCAGATCTCTTTCAGTCATTTAAAGTTCCCATAAGTGACTTTGTCAGTGATTTAGAGATATCGAAGCACTTATTGTATGAAGATTCGGACAATGGTCCTTCTCTAATATCGAGTGTTTCGAAATCTGGAATCAGGACAACTGATGACTCAAATGAAGCTTCTTCAAGTGGGTCACAACAACCTTCAAAGGATAAGTATCAAGAAACAGAAGACTCTGAGGATGATCTTCAAACAAAGTTTGATGATATACTTACTCCTTTGAAACACTTAAGGTTATCTTCAGCTCGTTCAGAAGATATGCCTTCATTAGAAGAGATTTGTACTAACTTAGGAGATGAGTTAATAGTTAATCCTATACCGGTTACAAGAACTTGTAAGAATCATTCCGTTGAAAACATCATCGGTGATATTAATACTCTTGTTCAAACTAGGACTCAATCTAAAGCTAGTACATCTGAAGATTTAGAAATTTTGTATACTGCTATGAAAGAGACAGGGATTCTTAATCAATGTCTATATTCATCCTTTATCTCACAAGTTGAGCCTAAAAATGTGCAAATGGCACTAAAAGAAAGCTCGTGGGTCAAAGCTATGCAAGAAGAACTATTACAGTTCTCAAAACTACAAGTATGGGAGTTGGTTGACCTTCCAAAGGGAGAGTATCCAATTGGAATTAGATGGGTATTTAAGTGTAAGAGAGATGACCGGGGAGTCATTACTCGCAATAAAGCCCGTCTAGTGGTTCAAGGGTTTAATCAACAAGAGGGTATAGATTACAATGAAGTATTTGCACCAGTTGCTAGGCTTAAAGCAATTAGGGTATTCTTAGCATTTGCCTCATTCAAATAGATAAAAGTTTATCAGTTGGATGTTAAGAGTGCCTTCTTGTATGGCAAAGTAGAAGAATTGGTGTATATTTCACAACCGCCAGGGTTCGCTGATCCTGATTATCCAGATAGAGTATATCACTTAAATAAGGCGCTATATGGATTACATAAAGCACCTAGGGCATGGTATGGAACACTATCAACGTATCTACTTGAGAATGGATTTACAAGAGGATCAATTGATAGTACACTATTTGTAACATCCTCTCTTACACTATTTGTAACATCCTCTCTTCGGGTCTGGTAATTTCTAATTTAAATTGATTATTTAATTATTTTAGAAATTATTTGATATTAATTATTATTTGAGAAACTTAGGTAAATAAGTTTCAGAACTTATTGTGGATAGTAAATTGTTGCTTGTTTTAATTTACTATAGTCGAAGGTGAAATAAAATAAGTTTCTCGCAATTGATGTTTAGGTTCCAGACAATAGATTTTGAACGGGTATAAAATACCCAAGTTTGGGAGTCGGTTTATTAGGAGGGCTGACCTCCTTATTGTTGAAGTTTTCCTAAACCCTGTTACTTCACCTTTACATATTTACATAAACATAAACCCTTATAAATAAAGAACTTAAAATCATAAACAAGATTAGTTGATTGAAGCTGTGATTCTTGTAAACATCTTGTTGAGTCATTGATCGCTGAACTCAAGATGGTCACTGATCACAAAGATTAAGGGGGAGTCATTAATCGCTGATAAGTGAAGTCACTGATCATGCTATATGTGCACAGTCTATGATCTTCTCAATAATGTTCCATGAAGAAAATGATTCAAGTCAAGCTCCTGTTGCTGAAGTTTATGGTCGCTGTTCATATCTTAAACCAGTAGATGAAGATCTTATCAAGATAAAAGACTCAACTATGTGTGTCGCTGATACTCATCTATCAGCGAGAGTCTCCAAGTCTTCTTGAGTTCTCTCTTCTGCTGAAAAAAAGAAGTCACTGAAGATTAGCTGTTCAAGTCATTCTTTAGAGCATGTTAGCTCGCATCGAGAATGAGGAGAATTGATGTTTCTATCAGTGACTGCAGCATTAAATGCCGCATTAAATAAGAAGTTGACATTCGGCGTTATTACGGCGCAGCACGTGTTCCTTGAAACTTGAAAAGAGTAACGTGGAAGCATCTGATTGGTTTAAGGTACAAGTTAACATTTTCCAAGACGGAATGTCGAACCATGATGTATCACATCTCAACTACCTCACCAATCAAGCAGCGACACGTGTCCTTCCAGATCCGAAAATTAAGGATTTCAGCGTCTATAAATAGCGTAGTATGTTATACTTCATTTGGAGTCGATTGTTTGTATTGTTACTTGTTTGTCAGTAACTAGTTTGTCTAAGATACAAACAACACCCACCAGCGAGTGAACTAGTAGCGTGTTTGTCCACTATTAGTTTACCTCAGCGAGTGAGCAAGTTAGCGTGTTTGTCCACTACTGCTCATCTCCTTTTGTAATAGCTGTATTGTTTGATTTAGATTAGCTTTGGCTAATCTATTCCGCAATCAACAATAGATAAATTTTATCAATAAAAGAATTTATCTTTCAGCTAGCATTGCATCAGCAACTGAACTGTATTTTACTTATATATATTTGTGTTCATATTGCTGTCACTTTAATACGGTTAAAAACTTGCTAAATAAGCTAACACATTAAACAGAAAAGTTTTTAATTGTATTCAACCCCCCTTCTACAATTAACTCACTGTTAACGATTCATAATCACTAACATAATAGTGATTAGGGACTCACAATTGGTATCAGAGCAGAGTTGGTTTAAATATAATTAAATCAGATCTGCAATGGAATCGGTTAAATACAGCTGTGTTGATTCTGAGTACCAGAAGGGAAATGACTCCACTACCAAACCACCAGCTTTTGATCCATCTAGAATTGAAACCTGGATGTCCAGGATGATGATGTTCTTAGATCTTGTTGATGATCGTCTTTGTGCTATAATTACTGATGGTCCATACACCCCAACTACTATTGTTCCTGCAGTTGCAGCTACTGCAACTACTCCTGCTATACCTGAAATGGTAATGCCCAAAAGGGAGGAACAGTGGTCAGATGAGGATAAACGTATGGTAAGGCTAGATAAACAAGCTAAAATTTACATAAGCATGGCACTTCCTAATGAAGTGTTTGAGTCCATTAGATTGTGCAATATAGCGAAACATATGTGGGATACTCTTAAAAACATATATATTGGAACTCCTGATATAATTCGCTGTAGAGAAGTTAATCTAACTCGTCAATATGAATTGTTTGCTATGGAACCCAATGAATCACTGACATCTACCTATACTAGATATCAAGCTTTAATTAATAAAATGGAAAAAGCAAATATAGGAAAGGACCAGAGATTTGTTGTCGAAAAGTTTCTAAAATTACTACCTAGGAAAATTTGGGGAACCATTGCAACATGCATAAGACAAAGAAATGATTATAACTTTCTCAATCTGACTCAAGTTTATGGAATTTTACTTAATTGGGAACAATCTGAGAAACTAGCTGATCAAGGTGAGCACATTCGTGCTGCACTAGGAGGACAAAAGATTTCTAATGCCCTTGTAGCTGAGCTTGATGAAGTTGACCAAAAGCAGAAAGCAAAGCTCACCAAGATGAGCTCAAAGTCGCTGATCGCAGAAGAAGAAGGCAATGTCGCTGATGATCAGTCAGAAGTCAGCTATGACGAAGGACTTGAGAAGTTAGAGAGAGATATGGCCATGATGGTTGCAAACTTCAGAAAGAACAGCAGATTCAACAGATCTGCTAGTGCTTCATCAAATGAGGTTTCTAAACCAAAAGGTGAATGCTACAAATGTGGCAAACCTGGCCATTTTGCAGCTGAATGCACGTCGAAAGCTGTCAACTCTTTCGCTGATCAAAAACCCAGCTTTAGAAATGACAAGTACAACAAGTACAAAGCAAAGTACAAGAAGCTGAAGGAATTGTCCAAGTCAGAGAAAAAGAATAAAGGATTTATTGCTGAAGAAGGATCCATCAGGACTCTGACTCAACTTCATCATCTGATGAAGAAGCTATGATCTGTATGGACAGGGATTACTGCCTGATGGCTGACGATGCTGCTTTTCATTAAGACATCAAAGAAGTAGCACATAAATGTTCAGCATCTGGCTGGGATCCAGAGATTCTCTACAAGGTACATTGTTTTAAGTCAGCATCAGCTACTGAAAAAAATTTAATCTTTGAAACTTTGATAGTTGACTTATCAAATGCTCATGACATTCAGAAAAGACAAGAATGTATGATCAGTGACTTAACATCTAAACTTCAACTTCTAGAAGAAAATTTGTTAAAAATAAAGAATCTTACACTTGATCTTGATGCACAAATACATGCAAATCAAAAATGCATTCAAGAAAAAGTAAAATTTGAAACTAAATTTTCACAACTCAATGAAGTGATGAAGTCATGGTGTAGATCTTCATTAAAAGTGAATCAGTGCATAAGTAATCAAATCCCAAAACAAGTTAAGGCTATTCTGGGAGGTGATTATGAAACTGCTGCTGCTCTCGCTGATGCAACCAAAGTTGATCAAATATTCAATCCTGATGAAACATTCTCAGAGTTTGTCTTCGAACCAATTTCAATTGTCAGTGAGCCTAAACCAAATTACTTTGTAAGAAGTTCACAGGTTTCAAATAGTTATGATATTGCTGCAAGTATTGATGAACTAGAGAAACTAGAAATCTATGAATCAACTACTTGCACTGCTCTTGTCAAAACTATCACTGATGATCAAGAATCCATCAGTGACTTCACTTCTGACACTCCAGTCACTGATGACCTCATCGTCAGTGACTTGAAGTCAAAGAAGCAAAATGAGGTAGTAAACCTGAGAACTTCCATGTCTTCGTCCAGTGTGAACAATAAGTCAAAGAAATCTAAGTCCACAAATAAAAAATGTTACAAATGTGGAAGTAGACATCATGTGTCATCATATTGTTCATCATCACAAGTTTCACTCAGTCAACCATCACTAGTATGTCAGCATGTGGTATCTGAAAGTTCAGCTACATCATGTTCAAAATCACAAATAATCAGTGAGCATTCAGATGCAAGCCTGTGGAAGCCTGAACCAAAGGCTGATCACCATGAACCCATCTCAGGATGGGTTCATCAATTGAACTAATTATTTGTGTGTGATGCAGGGCATTCTCAGAGAGACAATTTGGTATCTGGATAGTGGTTGTTCCAGACATATGACCGGATGTAAGTCCTTGCTCAGTGACTACCAGGATGAAAGAGGTCCTGATGTAGTGTTTGGTGATAACAACATTGGTAGGACCAGAGGGTATGGGGTCATGACCAATGGTAATGTTATGTTTAAGAAAGTGGCATATGTTGAAGGACTGAAGCATAATTTATTAAGCATTAGTCAGTTCTGTGATGCCAAAAATAAAGTGTTGTTTGATCATGAAGCTGGAGTTGTTTACAACAAGAATGGAAGCGCTGTCCTGGCTGCTCAAAGAAAAGGCAATACATATGTAGTCAATATGGACTCAGCACAATCAGGAACATGCTTTTATTTCTAGAACCGTTTCAGAAGAAAAATGGTTATGGCATAAGCGTCTCTCTCACTTGAACTTCAAGGCCATCAGCAAGCTCAGCAAGAATGACTTAGTGAATGGTCTTCCAAAGCTAGCCTATGACAAAGACAAGCTATGTTCAGCATGTGAGAAGGGAAAGCATCACAGCTCTTCATTCAAAAGCAAACAAAGATCTTCAGTGACAGAATGTTTTCAACTGATGCATATGGATCTGTTTGGTCCAGTGAGTTCTCCCAGTCTTGGTGGTAAAAGGTATTGCTTGGTAATTGTGGATGAATATTCCAGATATACTTGGGTATTCTTTCTCAAAGCCAAAAGTGATGCAACACAGGAAATCATATCCTTTATCAAAAAGATGGAAAACTTAAATGATTGTTCGGTTAAACATTTAAGAAGTGATAATGGCACTGAATTTAGAAATGTTGACCTTGAAAGCTTCTGTGATTCAAAAGGTATTTCTCAAAACTTTTCTGCACCAAGAACACATCAACAAAATGGTGTTGCAGAGAGGAGAAATAGAACCTTGATTGAATCAGCAAGGTCAATGCTCATAGATGCTGGTCTTAAGACCCATTTCTGGGCTGAAGCAGTCAACACTGCCTGCTATACTCAGAATAGGTCTCTGATTGTCAAGAGACATGATAAGACAGCCTATGAGGTGTTAAGGGGGAGAAAACCTGACATAAGTTTTCTTCATGTTTTTGGCAGTACCTTCTATGTCTTAAACAAAAGAGATCACTTAGGAAAGTTTGATCCCAAAGCTGATGAAGGTATATTTGTTGGTTACTCAATCATTTCAAAAGCTTTCAGGGTTTATAATAAAAGAAGGGAATGTATTGAAGAATCAATGGATGTTACCTTTGATGAATCTTATGTTAAATCACTCACTGATCCAAAAGACTATGAAAATCTTATTTTTAATACAATCAGTGATGACAAGCATGAGATTCGTCCATCAGATTCTGAAAGGGAAGATGATGTCCCTGAAGGCACTTCTGGCTCTACTTTAGCTAAGAATGATTCAGGAACTTCATCTTTGCCTATTGACATCCCATCATCATCATCTCATCATCTGCATCAAAATGATAACACTCACTGTCCAAATCAAAGCTTAAACATTAATCATGCCTCTAATGCTGATGTGTCTGGTGGATCATCTCTGGATAATCAAGTCACTGCTGAACCTCAGCGAGTGACTAAATGGACTAGACATATTAATAATCAATTGATTATTGGTGATCCACAATCCAAGGTCCAGACCAGATCAGCAACTGCTAACTTTTGTTTATTTGTAAGCTTTGTGTCACTGATTGAGCCCAAGAAAATTGATGAGGCACTCACTGATCATCACTGGATAGCTGCCATGCAAGATGAGCTATATCAGTTTGAAAGAAATAAAGTGTGGAAGTTAGTACCTCAAGTATCTGGGAAGTCTGTGATTGGTGTTCAGAAACAAGATGGATGCTGATGGTGTTGTGATAAGGAATAAGGCCAGACTGGTTGCACAAGGTTACTGCCAGCAAGAAGGAATTGACTACGATGAAACCTTTGCACCAGTTGCTAGGCTTGAAGCGATCAGGTTGTTCTTAGCATATGCAGCTCACAAGAAGTTCAAAGTATACCAAATGGATGTGAAAAGTGCCTTCTTGAATGGAAAGCTGCAGGAAGAAGTGTATGTGAAGCAACCACCTGGATTCACTGATCCCAAGCATCCAGGTTATGTCTACAAGCTGGAAAAAGCTTTATATGGACTAAAACAAGCTCCTAGAGCTTGGTATGACACTCTCTCTACTTTCTTAACTAAATGTGGGTATGTCAGAGGTAAAATTGACAACACCCTATTTATCAAAAAGAATAAGAGAGATGTTATATTGGTCCAAATTTATGTTGATGATATTATATTTGGGTCTACTAACAATGACTTGTGCAAGGAATTCTCTGACCTCATGACTAAAAGTTATGAAATGAGCATGATGGGTGAACTAACATTTTTCATTGGTCTGCAAATAAAGCAAACCAAGACTGGTATTTTTATAAATCAAGGAAAATATGTTAAAGATTTATTAAAGAAATTTGAATTCACCAACTGCTCATCCCTTGCTACACCAATGTCATCTGCAGTAAAATTACATGCTGACCTTGATGGTAAATCTGTAAACATCACTGCTTACAGAGGAATGATCGGGTCACTGCTGTATTTAACTGCTAGTAGACCAGACATTATGTTTGCTACTTGTCTATGTGCTAGATATCAAGCTGATCCAAAGGAATCCCATTTGCTCGCTATCAAAAGAATATTCAGATATCTGAAGGGTACACCAAATCTTGGTCTCTGGTACCCATCTGGTTCAGATTTCTCACTGAAAGGATATTCAGATTCTGATCATGCTGGATGCAAAATGGACAGAAAGAGTACCTCTGGTAGCTGTCAGTTTCTTGGAGAAAAGCTTGTAAGCTGGTCTAGCAAGAAACAAAATTCTTTCTCAACTTCTACTGCTGAGGCTGAATATGTCGCTGCTGGAGCTTGCACTGCTCAAATTCTGTGGATGAGAAATCAGCTCGCTGACTATGGTTTTGACTTTGGCAATGCTCCAATTTATTGTGACAGTCAAAGTGCTATTGCCATAGCAAATAATCTTGTGATGCACTCAAGGACAAAGCACATTGATGTCAGATATCATTTCATCAGGGACCACGTTATGAAAGGTGATATTGAACTGTATTTCATTCCAACTGATTACCAACTCACTGACATATTTACAAAACCTTTAGATGAGAAAAGATTCACCTTTCTCATCAGCGAGTTGGGGATGTTGAACTTAAATGATTAAACCTGATTGTTTAATAAAAGGTATTTACAGAATATATGGTTTATAATTCTAACTCGCTGACCTATTATTCTCACTGATATAATCAGCAAGAACAATAAGTTAGGATAGTTATGATCAATAAATTATATACTTCGTAACTGCACATGAAAACTCTTTATATCACATAAATAAAATATGTCTTATGCTTCACAATTTGGCTAGCTGATTAGATTAGTATTCTAAGTTGTAATCTGATCAGCGAAATCAAATATGAGACATAATATTTATTTTATTTTAAGATATAACTTATTTTCATCTCGCTGAGACGTAATGTATCAGCGAAGTTTGTTCTTATTTAATACGGCATTTATTTCAACATATATTCCTTTACATTTAATACATTTTGTATTTAATTTTTAACGATTTATATTCCTAATAAATGCTTTATTAAATATCTCATGGGACCTCGAAAAGGTACACTTTTTCTGACACCTCGTATACCTTTCCGGCGTACCACTCCCATCACCATTTAATGTAACCACTCACCACCATCATCACCCTACTCCCCTACCATCAACCACCACTTTTTGACCACGTACATACTCGTTTTGACCACATAATCTGTACATCTGTAACCCTATAGAAGCAGAGACTCATCTTCCTTTTCATTCTTTACGCTTTCTTATTTTCAAAACTTCATCTCTTTCATTTTCTCTGCAAAAATTCTAAAATTCTAAATCTTCTTTCATTTATTAAAACACAATGCTTACACACCGACCCCAGAGATTAAAGCTCTTCGAGCCTCTGCGGTCAGTGAGACGCTTGTTGTTACAGTTCCCAAATCTAACTATTTGGGAAATGTAACCTGCCCTAAACCTGAGTATGCGGAGGTGATAAACTTTCTTAAAAATCACTTTATCCTCCCTGCTCTTACCTTGTCTCCTGTGGAAATGAACCCAGAATGGCTCAGTGAGTTCTGGTATACCTGCACTCACTCTGTCGTCTCTGGTGTTTCACAACTCCAGGGTTTTATAGACAATGGTACCCATCCCATCACCATAACTGCCAACACCATCCGGTCCATTTTACAACTCCCGACCTATGAGTCGTACGAGTCGCTGCCAGAGAGCGACGTAGCCAAACAAGGCCTCGTCGATCTTACTGAGATTGAGTGTAAATACTCAGTCGATGGCAGTGGCAACCGTAAGTACTCTACGGTCCACAAAACAAAAATGGATGGTGTTTGGAATGCCATTTTCACCAATTTTATTCAATCTTTGGGTACAATATCAGGGAGCTATGATCAATTCAGCTCCCTGGAGGCCCAGATCAGTTGGTCATTGGTCAACTCTCTACGAGTTGACTATGCAAGTGTGATCTTCAATGAACTGATCACCAAAGTCGCTGAGCCTGCCACGGCCAAATATGTACCCTACCCTAGGTTTCTTTCACTGATCTTCAGGGATCAATTTGCTACCTACGATAGGGTATCTTTTCAAGGTTTTGAGCCGACCCTGGTAGGATCTCAAATCTTTGCTAAACCAGCGACTGCGGTGTTACCTGCTTTTATGAAACACCCGGGGATCCTTGCACCCCAGCCTGTAACTTCTGTACATATGTCAGTTGTTGCCCCCCCATCGACCACGTCACTGACCACACCCCCAGTGACTACTGTTGGTCAACCACCACTCAAGAAACCACCCACTGCTCCCAAGAAAAAATCTAAATTAGGGTCCCTGACATTAAAGGATCAGGGACATAACAAAAAGAAGACATCTACGGATGCCAGTGGTGAATCAGTGACTGTACGTTCAGTTGCTGAGGGCACCACTGCTAAACCCTCAACCTTACCTGCTTCACTGGACTCCCGAAAGTCCAGTGACTCTAAAAAGGGACAACTACAGACAGCTGCAGTGGATAAAACCACTGTTAGCAGTGATTCGGGTGCATCCCACACCCTCAGATTGAGTCAACCCAGCCACTTGTCATCCTCACAAAAGGGTGACATTTCACTCAAAGGGCTAGTGACATCAGTGGGTGATAACACACTCATTGCTGATGTCACACCACTGGCTGCAGACCCGGGCCATCTCTCATCTATCACTGCACCGGCTGTCAATGTCTCACCACTGACCCATGGTGAGATACAGGTCGCTACCTCTATTTCCAATGAACCACCAGCTAAATCACAAGCTGATGATGAGGAAATCATGCCCATGGACACCTCAGAGGACACCTAACCCATTCCTCTACCCACATCTAACTCTCCTATCAGAGAGCTTACCCCCACCTCCTTCTCCAGTGACAACATCCAAGTCACTGCTGCTGGTCAGAACACACCCCCTGATCATGTAGCCCAATCTACACCTACCCCCATTATTATTACCCAAACTACTCCCACAAACACCTCCACCCACTCTACATCAGATCAGCTACTGATGGAGTACATTGCCCAATCCCAAACCCAGATTAAGATGCTCACTGAAGACCGTGAGGCACTTATTGGCAATGTCTCTGTCTTACAGAAAGCCGTTACTGCTCTCACTGATGTATACAACTCCATTGAACCATGGAGCACATCTGTTAGTGAGAGGGTACAAACTATAGCTGATGCTAGTGCTGCAATAAACCATGCAGTCACTGAGCTAGCCTCCACCTCCACCACAAACTTTACCACTCATGCCACTGCCATTGCCCAACTCACCACCAACCAAAATGACTTGGCTATCTCTGTATCCAACTATCTTTTCAACACTGACAAAATTATCAAGGTGCTTCCACAGGTTGTTTCACAGCTTACATAGACTAGAGCTGAGGTCGCTGCCCTGCGAGAGGAAAATGCTACCTTCACTGAACAAATTCTTAGGGCAGTAGATCAGTTTGAGCGAACCAGTCAGGGGGAGAGTGAAGAAGAAGATGACATTGTCTCTGATCCTGAGATGCCCCTTAAAATGACTGATCCACTGTTAAACAAAGCTCACAGGGACATTGTGCTCAACACTTATGCACTGCGTCCGATCGCTGAGCAACCGGAGTTGGAAGCCCTTGCAGTTGCTGAACTGTACTGGGTTGATATGGAGATAGCTACTGATATGGTGGATTTCGCTGAACGCTTTCCTGAGTTCAGTGCTGAAGAGCTCAGGAATTATAATGGGCTGGTACAGCAATGGGCAGTGGATGAGGCTGCTAGGTTAGAGGGTACCTCAGTGAGCTATGAATTGGCTCGCTGGGAATGGATGAATAGGGAGGTGGTAGATGATGTATCTGATGATAAGGAAGATGATACCATCATGCATGATGCTAATGATAATGATGATGACAACAATGATGATGGTCAGGTAGGTGGTCATGGAAATGGCCAGGGTTCAGAAAGTGAAGATGAAGATGATGTAAATATGGAGGATCAGCAACCCATATCATCTGTCATTAAAAGAAAAAGGACCAGTGACACCTCTCCTGCATCTACTCCTCCATCAAAGAAACAACAGGTCAGTGACCCTCAATCACATATTGTCATATCTGAGGTAACTGTACCTTCATCTACACCAGCAACCCAAAACCTACCCTCACCCACAGCAACTACAACTACCCAAAAAACCACACCTACCCCAGCAACAATAATACCCATCTCCACAGCAACTCCCTCCAACACCACCACTTCAGACACTTCCCGTACAGCATGCCTTTCCTCTGACTCAGCCTCAGAAAGCCTCTGTCCTGATGAAACTAAAGAACAGCGAATTGCTAGAAAAGTAAAGGCAAGACAGGACAGGGAGCAGGAGATGATAATGAAAATAACCTTTCAGGCTGAGTTAAGAGAGGAATAAGAAAGGAAAAGGTTGCTGAAAGAGCAATTAGATGCTGTAGAGCATACCTACTGGAATTGAGCTCTAAAGATGCTAATGAAAGGGCCAGACTGCTTAAACAAAAGCAAGAACAAGAAGAGTCTGATGCTGCAATTGCCAGGGTACTTGCTGAAATAGAAGAGAGTGAGCTAGAACAACAGAAACTGAAAACATCAGCTAGCAAGAGCTCTAAAAAGAAAGGGGGAGCTATCAAAACAGCAGTGGATAGGAAATAGGATGAGATAGATAGAAAGAGGTTTGCTGCCCGTATGACAGGGAGATCAAACCCTGCACCTATTACCAAGGTAAAATTGAAGAAGTCTAAGAATCAATCTCAACCTCAGCTACTCATTCAAAGAGGTTTAGAGACTCAAGCCATGCTACTTGATCAAGTATGCAAGCTGCACAGAGAAGAATGGAATGAAATCAGGCTTGCTATCAGCCACTCTACAAGTGCAGCTAAAGCTGATGTCCTGAAAGAGATTGATAGGCTATATCAAAAGATGGTGTCACTGCAACTTCTCAGACCAGAAAATACTGTCACATTTGGTGAAGAGATTGTTCAGCCACCAAGCCCAAGGTATAGGTCAGGCACTAGCATCATCTATCGAATCCCCAACACTTCAAGGTTAAATCTATCTATTCCTGCTGGTGTGCCAAAGCTTGAAGGACATGAAGTCATTGAGGGGGAGAAGGGTCTGGTATACAGGGACTTAAATGGTGCCCTTAGGTTTTAGAGAGAAGCTGAACTTGAGAAGGTTGATCAAGAACAACTCATACACCTAATCAGGTCAGCTAGCATGCTTCCTACAAATTCAAGAATCAGAAAAGCTATTCTCGATGAAGCCTTGGCAAGAAAATTCAGATACCTACCCTCCAAAGACAAATATGAACTTGAAGCTGAGCTTGGCATAGTGAAAGAGGAGGAGATGTGGAGATATAAATAAATTAGATCTTTTGTAATAGTTAGCTTCTGTAAATAATTATTCAATGATATAAATGAGGTTTGACACAGAAAATCTACAAGTACAAGTCTCTGGGCGACCAACCTACCGTCAGAGACTAAAAACCTTTCAACAACAAAAATTTACAAGTACAAGTCCCTGAGCAACCAAATTATCATCATAGACTAAAACTTTCCTGCAACAAGTTTGTCTAAGGGAGCTTTGACTTAAACCATTTAGGGGGAGATTGTTGAGTCACTGATCGCTGAACTCAAGATGTGATTCTTGTAAACATCTTGTTGAGTCACTGATCGCTGAACTCAAGATGGTCACTGATCACAAAGATTAAGGGGGAGTCATTAATCGCTGATAAGTGAAGTCACTGATCATGCTATATGTGCACAGTCTCTGATCTTCTCAATAATGTTCCATGAAGAAAATGATTCAAGTCAAGCTCCTGTTGCTGAAGTTTATGGTCGCTGTTCATATCTTAAACCAGTAGATGAAGATCTTATCAAGATAAAAGATTCAACTATGTGTGTCGCTGATACTCATCTATCAGCGAGAGTCTCCAAGTCTTCTTGAGTTCTCTCTTCTGCTGAATAAAAGAAGTCACTGAAGATTAGTTGTTCAAGTCATTCTTTAGAGCATGTTAGCTCGCATCGAGAATGAGGAGAATTGATGTTTCTATCAGTGACTGCAGCATTAAATGCCGCATTAAATAAGAAGTTGACATTCGGCGTTATTACGGCGCAACACGTGTTCCTTGAAACTTGAAAAGAGTAACGTGGAAGCATCTGATTGGTTTAAGGTACAAGGTAACATTTTCCAAGACGGAATGTCGAACCATGATGTATCACATCTCAACTACCTCACCAATCAAGCAGCGACACGTGTCCTTCCAGATCCGGAAATTAAGCATTTCAGCGTCTATAAATAGCGTAGTATGTTATACTTCATTTGGCGTCGATTGTTTGTATTGTTACTTGTTTGTCAGTAACTAGTTTGTCTAAGATACAAACAACACCCACCAGCGAGTGAACTAGTAGCGTGTTTGTCCACTATTAGTTTACCTCAGCGAGTGAGCAAGTTAGCGTGTTTGTCCACTACTGCTCATCTCCTTTGTAATAGCTGTATTGTTTGATTTAGATTAGCTTTGGCTAATCTATTCCGCAATCAACAATAGATAAATTTTATCAATAAAAGAATTAATCTTTCAGCTAGCATTGCATCAGCAACTGAAATGTATCTTACTTATATATATTTGTGTTCATATTGCTGTCACTTTAATACGGTTAAAAACTTGCTAAATAAGCTAACACATTAAACAGAAAAGTTTTTAATTGTATTCAACCCCCCTTCTACAATTAACTCACTGTTAACGATTCATAATCACTAACATAATAGTGATTAGGGACTCACACATCTCCATCTTCTTCTTGTTATCATTGTTCTCATCATCAAAGTGTAAGTATAGTCATTTTTATGAACTTAATTACATGATTAGGTTGAAGGTGAATTGGATGAATTGATCTAATACTTGATGATATATGATGATTAGTAGTGTTATATCATGCTTATGAATTGATTTTATAGATTGAATTGTTGTATTCCTATTGTTGTGATGTGATTTTGATTCAAGCAAATAACCTAAATGGGTTTTATGAATTTGATGAGAAATTGGAATTTGTTGATGTTGTTGATGTTGTTTGATGCTAGCTAAAAGTTATAGGATGTTCCTTAGGTGTTAAAAATCATGGTTGGACTGATTTGGTGTATGAATATGGAGTTTTTGAGTCTTGAGTTCATGCAGGATTTTGTGTTGAAAATCTGCTGCTCCTGTACCTGATGATCCAGCCGATTGCTTCACTTAAGAAGCCGGCGGCTTCATTGTGAGCTTAGGGGAGCCAGCGGCTCAAAGAGCCAAGCCGGCGGGTGGACACCCTAAGCCGGCGGATTATGGGCCAGCTACGGCAGCTAGTGGACGCTTTAAAACTCATTTGAGTTCTGTTAACATAAAACTTAATGTACCCGGTGGCTGGTGTATTTGAGCCGGCTGCTGGAAGGCTTGAGTCGGCGGGTCTGGACCCCCAGTCGGCTGCTTCTTTGGCTAGTCCATGTAACACCCCCAAATTTACTATTTAGCGAAAGCAAGCTTTGGGGTGATACTAATTAATAATCAAAACACACAAGGCATATAATGAACGACTCTATATGCGTCATTTTACAGATACATTGATAATATAAAGTTTTACAATGTATTAATGTTTACAAAAGCCCAATAATTACAATGTTTAGAGATTAATTGGCATAACTTAGTTACAAAATGTAGTAATGCAAAATAATCTTCTGATGTGTATGCTGACTCGAGCTATGGGCATCCTGAATGAACAGATCCTACTGTTGTTGAGTACCTGAGAACACATGCTAAAAAGGTCAGCTAACGTTGGTGAGCTCACAGGTTTGCATAATAATTATGTAAGTGTGAACCACAAGATTTAATGGTAACCATTTGAAATGAATCAAATGATGTATATGTCTGCCATGAGGTCATAGTCTGCGCTTAACGTGGGTGTCAGGATCAGAATAAAGTGCCTGATCGTGGGTGCCTCCGGGCGAGTGTCTAATCTACACTCGTATAAACAAAAGTTAATGCGTCCGTTTAACCAGTCAGTGCTTGCTGACCCGGACGAGGATGGTCAATCCTATATGGTACCATACACTAACATTCGCGCTACATAAAGTATTACCAGAACTATGATCGTAGAGGACTAAAAAGTGATTAGAAAACAGCTCATGCAGAATATAGCAAGTTTTGTACTCGTGTTCACGTATAAAATAGTTAGAGCGTGTATTCCCACCCCGGGAGTAAAAACAGTAAAAAGTCAGGGCTATGAGACTCACCTAAGTCTGGGGGTTTGCAACGAAGCAGTAAGATATAATAATACGAGGTATCCGAAGACTGTAACCTGTCGGGCGTTTATAATGCGCAAGGTTAAATAAAATAAGTAGGTATCTAAAAGATAACCTATGCTAGTTGTTCATCCAACTAGTAATGTCCAATGATTTGATTTTGATTGATAGGTTCGAGTTCATGAAAAACATGTACAGCCCGTTGGTGATTATTTGCAATAATATTATTATTATGTTGAAGTGGTATACTTAGAAGGGATTTACAAATTTTAGGTGACGGGGGTCCAGGGGCAGCGCCCCTGGTTAGCGGGGTCCCAAGGGTGGCAACCCCTGGCGGGGTCCAAGGGGCTGGCCCCTGGCTGGGGTCGAGATTAAAATTTGGGTAAAATCAAGTGATAAAATTTCAGGTCTCGACATTTAGTAAAAATCTGGGTTCTGTTTCATGCGACACTTGGTCTTAGGCGTCACTTAGGAAGTGACGCATGAAATAGCAGAATCTGGGTAAGGGCGTCACTTATGCCGTCACTTATGGAAGTGACGCATAGTGAGGCGTCACTAGGTGGCTTGGACGACACTTGGGAAGTATCGCATAAAATTAGAAATTATGAGTTTAGGGCGTCACTTAGGTAAGTGACGCATAAGGTGGCGACACTTCATCAGTGTCGGGTGTAAGTATCGGTTAGGCGTCACTTAAGGAGTGACGCATACTGGGGCGTCACTAAAGCAGTGTCGGGTTATTAGTGACGGTAAAGGTCCTAGGCGTCACTAAGCGAGTGACGGGTGAGAGGGAAATTCAATTATAGGCGACCATTAGGAAAGTGTCGCTAGAAGTGTCGGTAAATGAGGTTGGGCGTCACTGAACAAGTGACGGATGTTAGTGTCAGGAAAAAGGGGTTTTATGCGACACTTAAACAAGTGACGCAAAGTTAGGGCTTTTAGCGACACTTAATGCGACACTTAAGTGACGCATGAAGTGTCGCGATACTGCACCTTCATTGCGACACTTAAGGCTGTTAACGAATTTTTGAGCCAAAAATGAGTTTTCGGGTTTCCGTTTGGTCTGATTCTTTTACCCAACCCTTATAGGGACATTCTAAGCTTAAAGGAACAACTAGAACTTAAAAATACTCGAAATCGAAAGGTTTTGGGTTTTGTCAGAAACTTACAAATCGTCGCGCGGAGAATCCGGAAAGGTGGAAGTGTAGATCGTTGCGAGGTGGTTCTTTTTCTCCATACGGGTGGTGAAGATCGAAGTCGTTTGGTGGTGTTTTTAGTGAGATAAAGTGGTGGTGGTTTGGTTTAGTTTAGGTAGAAAAGAAAGAAGTAAAAAGGTGAAAGTGTGAAAGAAGAAAGGAAAAAGGGAAGAAAAGGAGGGGGAAGAGGGGCGGCTGGTGGGGTCCACCGAGTGTGGGCTTCACCAGTTTTTCGTTCTCCCGCGTACACGTTCTGTGCAGTGTTCGTTTTTTGATCGTTTTGCGTTAAATAATTATTTTACACGTTTAGTTATAAGTTTTAAAATACAATTATTTATTTAATATTGTGTTGAAGTATTTTACCAAATACCTAATAAACTTAAATGGTTTCGTTTGCTCGTGTGATTAATGTTTAAGTCACGTAGATGTTTATTGTACGATACGAAAGGTAATTGAAATATTATCAAAATAATATTTGGGTATGTTATCGTTATTAGATAAATTTTATACTTTTTAATAAATTTGATCACCAACGTCCGCACTTAATTGTACCGAATTACATTCGATTTGAAACTTGTACGATTTAATCAAATCGTATATTCGTATATATTCAATAATATATATTTTGATACATTAATTAGCCTAACTCATAACTAATTACATATATTACAAGATGATTAGGACCTAATGACAAGCCCTAATTTGACGGGTGTTACAGTCCAGCTCTTCAATTTTACTTAATTTATTTCAATGTTAATTAGTTGCTACATGTTATAACATTGATAAACCAGTAGTGGTACATGATAATAGTGTGTTGTAATTTATAATATGTGATTAGGAACTTGTAATTGTAATGTTGATTATGTTAAGTTCCTATTGTTATAGGTTCATATAAGCTAAGTATTGATGATTCTGATTACTAACTTATATCTGATTGTTGATTCTCAGATCCTCCAAAAGATAAGTGACACCTGGATTATGAGTTGTGAAGACAAAGGTATCGGTGAGTGGATTTAGAACTCACCCTTCGATTTAGTTGTAACTGTTTGGTTGCAACAAGTATACGTAGATTGATTATAAGATTGTTAATCTGTGTTATTGATTATGAATCTACGTGATATGTGAATCTATGTGCATCAGATTATTGAGGTCAATGTGTAGTTGGACTTATTGGTTATTATGTGATTTACACAGGTTTTGATTCATTTGTTGTGTTTGAGACCTGTGTATGAATTTAATAACCAATAGTTATCGGTCTATTCTGTATTGGCCATACAGATTAACGTTAAGTGTTCTTGGAGAATCCCCAGGTATTGTGGTATCTCCAAAGCCACCGATCCTCATTGAAAAAGAAATGTGTTTATGATTATTTGTTGTAAACAGATTGTTATGTTAAGTTGGATTGTGTGTGATAAATTCATTCACTTAGCTCCGAGCTAATCCCTCATCCTACTTCCTGCAGGTTTTTGTCATAAGTGGGTGTCAGGAAAGGATGCTTTGATGCAAGGAATGTTTTGATGTTATGCTAACTCTGATATGGTTTTGTCATAAACCTTGTTTTGATATATATAATACCCCGTCTTATGTAGTTTTAAACAGTTCGAATTTGGTGTAAATAATGAACATGTAAACTGTTTAAGTATAATGTTTAATATATAGTAACGAAATGTATTTCTTTAATATACGCTTCCGAGTAAAATAATATAAAAGTGTTGTATTGAAAGAGGGGTGTTATAAGTTGGTATCAGAGCATAGATTTGGGTGAATTGAGCATTGTAAAGTGTTCAATCCCAAATCTGAATTGTGTTATGTCAAACATTCCTTGGTATGGGATTTATCACTGACTGTGAATCTGTTAGTAGATAGGTACTAACGATTAACAAGTTTCGAGTAGTGTGTTGATTTCAGATATGGCAGATAATGAGCAACCGACCACCAACCCTAACAATGCCTCAAGGATCGATGTTCCTCCTTCAGATATTCATAATGAGAGACATGATCATGAGGGTACTTCTATTACTGCTCATGAAGAATCGAATAGAGACAATTATCTTTTTCAACTAGAAGATGAGGTTATTAATCTCAGAGAATATAAAAGGCAGACTGAAACTGCATCATCTCAGCAACAGATACCTGTGTTTGGTAATATTCCACCCTTTCATTCAAATAAACTGTGTTCATTTAAAACGTTCATGGCAAGTAAACCACCCGAGTTTCGTGGAAGCACCAATCCGTCTGTGACATTAAATTGGTTAAGAGATATGGAATAGAAATTTGATGTTACTCATTGTGAAGAAGAATCCAAAGTGTTTTATGCAATTCAATGTTTAAAAGATGAAGCAATGGTTTGGTGGGACTCGATTATTGGTCACTTGGCTCAACAGCAGAAAGAAGCTATTCGATGGTCTGACTTCCATCAAACTATTTGTAATCAATATTGTTCAGATTTTGATATGGCGCGAATTAGACGAGAGTTTATAAATTTGCAGTTAACAGATAAAATGACTATTGATGAATTGATTTCACAATTTTCAGAAAAGTTGAGGTTTGTTCAGCAATGGTTCCGGATGAGAAAACCAGAGTTGAACAGTTTGTTGGTGTTTTACCTCCAAGTTATCGTACTACAGTGAGGTTAGCTGGTTCTTTATCTCAGGCTTTCACTTTGGCACGTTCTGTTGATAGTGATATAAGAGCTTCAGGTTTTCAAATAAAAGATACTTCTTTTCCCGGTTTTAAAACTGATTCTTCAGGAAAAGGCAAGTCTAGATGGCAAGGTAACAAACAAAATAAAAAGTTTGGCAGTAAAAGTAGTTCATCTGGGAATTCGAATTGGTGTAGTTCTTGTAGATCTAAACATATTGGGCCATGTACTATTCAGACAAATAAATGTGTTAAATGCGGTGAGCTTGGTCATGAATTTAAGAACTGCAAGTATCCGAACTATGTCTATTGGAATTGTAAGAAGGAAGGTCACAGAGTTGGAGAATGTCCTGAGGCAAAGAAACAGGGTTCGGTTTCGGTCGGGAGTTCATCATCTTCCGGTCAAAAGCGGAAGAATCCTCCGCCAGCGACGAGTAGGGCTTTTCAGATGACAGTTGATGAGGCTGTCCACACAGATGATGTGATTACTGGTACTTTTCTTATAAACTCTGTACCAGCTCCTGTTTTATTTGATTCTGGAACAAATTGTTCTTTTATATATGTGTGTTTCTGTGATAAGTTGAAACTGATCCCTACTGTAATAACTAAGCCCTTAGAAGTAGAGATTGTTAGTGGCAAGTTAGTTCCTGTTACCACCTCGGTGACTGGAGCTAATATTGTGATAGATGGCCAGACTTTTCCAATTTTGTTTTTATTAATGCCGATTCCAAGTTTTGATGTGATTATTGGCATGGATTGGTTAAGTCAGTTTAAAACAAGTATATATTGCCACCCTAAGTTGATTAGAATCCCAATCTCTGAAGAGTCATACGTTGTGGCTCGAGGAGAACAGGATAGTGGGTGTATTCCTCTGATTTCCATAATGAAAGATAGAAAGTCGTTGTCTAAAGGCTGTGAGTCTTATCTGGCTTATGTGGTTGATGCAAAATTTGAAAAGAAATCCATTTCTGATGTTCCGGTTGTGTCTGAATATTCGGAAGTGTTTCCTGATGAATTACCTGGTTTACCACCGGTAAGGGAAGTTGAATATCAGATTGATCTTGTTCCTGGCTCCTCGCCTGTAGCCAAAGCTCCCTATAGATTAGCTTTTTCTGAAATACGTGACGTGATGAATCAGATTCAGGAGTTATTGGATAAAGGGTTTATTAGACCTAGTTCTTCTCCTTGGGGTGCACCGGTTTTGTTTGTTAAAAAGAAGGATGGGTCTTTTAGAATGTGTATTGATTATCGGGAGTTAAACAAAAGAACAGTAAAGAATAAATATCCTCTGCCTCGAATAGATGATTTGTTTGATCACTTGCAGGGATCTTCATTTTATTCTACAATCGACTTGAGATCAGGTTATCATCAAGTTTGTGTTCGTGAACAGGATATTCCTAAAACTGCCTTCGGTACTAGGTATGGTCATTTTGAATTCCTGGTTATGCCTTTTGGTTTAACTAATGCTCCAGCAGTTTTTATGGATTTGATGAACCGTGTTTGTCGGTCTTTTCTCAATAAATTTGTTATTGTGTTTATCGATGATATTCTGGTATATTCTAAATCTGAATCAGAACATGAAATGCATTTGAGAATAGTGTTAGAAACATTGAAAAGAGAACACTTATATGCCAAGTTTTCTAAATGCGAGTTCTAGATTCGGGAGGTACAGTTTCTGGGTCATATTATCTGTAATGATGGTGTCAAAGTTGATCCTGTTAAAACTGAAGCTGTTATGAATTGGAATGTTCCAAAGAATCCTTCTGAAATCAAGAGTTTTCTTGGGCTAGCTGGATATTATAGAAAATTCATTAAAGACTTTTCAAAGATTGCTGGTCCGCTAACTAAATTGACACGTATAGATGTTAAATTTCAATGGGATGAGTCACAGGAGATAGCTTTTCAGACTTTAAAGCAGTTACTGTGTCAGGCACCTGTGTTAGCTTTACCAGATGGCTCTGATGACTTTATTGTTTATTGTGATGCATCCTATGTTGGTTTGGGTGGTGTTCTTATGCAGAGAGACAAAGTTATTGCCTATGCTTCTCGGCAATTGAAACAGCATGAAAGAAATTACCCCACTCACTATTTAGAGTTGGCAGCTATTATGTTTGCATTAAAAATCTGGAGACATCTTTATTATTCGAAATGTATTATTTGTACAGATCACAAAAGTCTTCAGTACATGTTTTCTCAGAAAGAACTGAATATGCGTCAGAGATGATGGTTATAACTAATCAAAGATTATGATTGTGAAATTCGTTACCATCCCGGAAAGGCAAACGTGGTTGCTGATGCGTTAAGCTGAAAAGGTACTTCTGACCGCATTTATTATTTGAAAGTTGATGTTTCTTTTGACTTAGTGGATAAAATTAAAGATGCACAAATTGAAGCTTTATTAGATCCTAATTTAAAGTCAGAAATCATGTTGAAAAGAAAAGAGTTATTAGTTGATGATTCTAGAGGATTGAAGACTTTTCAGTCTTGTGTATGGATTCCTCTGATTGGTGGTATTCGGGATATGATTTTTACTGAAGCCCATAAGTCACGTTTATCTGTTCATCCAGGCAGTACTCGAATGTATAATGACTAGAAACCGTTGTATTGGTGGCCCACAATGAAAACCGATATTGCACAGTTTGTTAGTGCTTGTCATATTTGTGCTCAGGTCAAAGCTGAACATTAGAAGCCATATGGGTCATTAAAATAGTTAGAAGTTAGAAAGTCCTGAGTGGAAGTGGGAACATATCACTATGGATTTTGTAACTAAACTTCCACGTACTTCTAGAGGGAATGACATGATTTGGGTTATTGTTGACCGGTTGACTAAGAGTGCACATTTTCTTGCTACCAGTGAAACTGCTTCTCTTAGTAAACTTGCTCAGTTGTATGTTAATGAGATTGTTTCCCGACATGGTATTCCATTTTCTATTGTATCAGATAGGGATTCTTGATTTATTTCTCATTTTTGGCAGAGTTTACAGCAAGAACTGGGTACCAGAGTTAATCTCAGTACTGCTTATCATCCTCAGATCGACGGTCAGTCAGAACGTACAATTCAGACACTTGAGGATATGTTGAGAGCTTGTATTTTGGAATATGGAGGTTCTTGAGATTCTCACCTCCCACTGGTGGAGTTCGCTTATAATAACTCCTATCATTCCATTATTGGTATGCCTCCCTATGAAATGTTGTATGGACATCGTTGTAGAACGCCCACGTGTTGGTTAGAAACTGGAGAAAAGCAGTTTGCAGGCCCAGACATTGTGCAGATGACAGCTGACAAAGTAGCAGTTGCACGTGAGAAATTGAAAGCTGCACATGATAGACAGAAACAATATGCAGATCCACGTAGACGACCAGTATTATTCTCTGAAGGTGAGCTTGTTTATCTAAAAGTTTCACCTTGGAAGGGGGTTATTAGATTTGGAAAACGTGGAAAATTGGCTCTTAGGTATAGCGGTCCATTTAGAATCAGCAAAGTGGTTAATGATCAATCTGTTACATTGGATCTTCCTCCAGAACTTACTGGTATTCATGACACGTTTAACATTTGTTATTTGAGGAAGTGTAACGTTGAAGACCGATCTCAGCTTCTTTCCTTACATGATTTGAAACTTGACCAGAACCAGAAATTAGTTGAAGAACCTGTTGAAATTGTTGACAGAAAAGTTACTAAACTTAGGAAGAAACAAATTCCTATGGTATTAGTGAAATGGAGACATAGTTTAGGTTCAAATTTAACCTGGGAGACCGAGGAAGCTATGAGATCAAGATATCCTGGATTATTTGACCGTGATGAGATTTTGGGGACGAAATCTTCTTAAGGGGGGAAGAATTGTAACATCCTCTCTTCGGATCTGGTAATTTCTAATTTAAATTGATTATTTAATTATTTTAGAAATTATTTGATATTAATTGTTATTTGAGAAACTTAGGTAAATAAGTTTCAGAACTTATTGTGGATAGTAATTGTTGCTTGTTTTAATTTACTATAGTCGAAGGTGAAATAAAATAAGTTTCTCGCAATTGATGTTTAGGTTCCAGACAATAGATTTGGAACGGGTATAAAATACCCAAGTTTGGGAGTCGGTTTATTAGGAGGGCTGACCTCCTTATTATTGAAGTTTCCTAAACCCTGTTACTTCACCTTTACATATTTACATAAACACAAACCCTTACAAATAAAGAATTTAAAATCATAAACAAGATTAGTTGATTGAAGCTGTGATTCTTGTAAACATCTCCATCTTCTTCTTGTTATCATTGTTCTCATCATCAAAGTGTAAGTATAGTCATTTTTATGAACTTAATTACATGATTAGGTTGAAGGTGAATTGGATGAATTGATCTAATACTTGATGATATATGATGATTAGTAGTATTATATCATGCTTATGAATTGATTTTATAGATTGAATTGTTGTAGTCCTATTGTTTTGATGTGATTTTGATTCAAGCAAATAACCTAAATGGGTTTTATGAATTTGATGAGAAATTGGAATTTGTTGATGTTGGTTGATGCTAGCTAGAAGTAATAGGATGTTCCTTAGGTGTTAAAAATCGTGGTTGGACTAATTTGGTGTATGAATATGGAGTTTTTGAGTCTTGAGCTCGTGCAGGATTTTGTGTTTAAAATCTGTTGTTGCTGTACCTGATGATCCAGCCGACTAATTCACTTAAGAAGCCGGTGGCTTCATTGTGAGCTTAGGGGAGCCGGCGGCTCAAAGAGCCAAGCCGGCGGGTGGACACCCTAAGCCGGCGGCTTATGGGCCAGCTACGGCGGCTACTGGACGCTTTAAAACTCATTTGAGTTCTGTTAACATAAAACTTAATGTACCTGGTGGCTGGTGTATTTGAGCCGGGTGATGGGAGGCTTGAGCTGGCGGGTCTGGACCCCCAGCCGGCGGCTTCTTTGGCCAGTCCAGCTCTTCAATTTTACTTAATTTATTTCAATGTTAATTAGTTGCTACATGTTATAACATTGATAAACTAGTAGTGGTACTTGATAATATTGTGTTGTAATTTATAATATGTGATTTGGAACTTGTAATTGTAATGTTGATTATGTTAAGTTCCTATTGTTATAGGTTCATATAAGCTAAGTATTGATGATTCTGATTACTAACTTATATCTGATTGTTGATTCTCAGATCCTCCAAAAAATAAGTGACACCTGGATTATGAGTTGTGAAGACAAAGGTATCGGTGAGTGGATTTAGAACTCACCCTTCGATTTAGTTGTAACTGTTTGGTTGCAACAAGTATACGTAGATTGATTATAAGATTGTTAATCTGTGTTATTTATTATCAATCTACGTGATATGTGAATCTATGTGCATCAAATTATTGAGGTCAACGTGTAGTTGGACTTATTGGTTATTATGTGATTTACACAGGTTTTGATTCATTTGTTGTGTTTGAGAGCTGTGTATGAATTTAATAACCAATAGTTTACGGTCTATTCTGTATTGGCCATACAGATTGACGTCAAGTGTTCTTGGAGAATCCCCGGGTATTATGATATCTCCAGATCCACCTATCCTCATTGAAAAAGAAATGTGTTTATGATTATTTGCTGTAAACGGATTGTTATGTTAAGTTGGATTGTGTGTGATAAATTCATTCACTTAGCTCCGTGCTAATCCCTCATCCTACTTCCTGCAGGTTTTTTTTATAAGTCGGTGTCAGGAAAGGATGCTTTGATGCAAGGAATGTTTTGATGTTATGCTAACTCTGATATGGTTTTGTCATAAACCTTGTTTTGATATATATAATACCCCGTCTTGTGTAGTTTAAACAGTTTGAATTTGGTGTAAATATTGAAAATGTAAACTGTTTATGTATAATGTTTAATATATAGTAACGAAATGTATTTCTTTAATATACGCTTCCGAGTAAAATAATATAAAAGTGTTGTATTGAAAGAGGGGTGTTATACTATTTGTAAAATGGAAGAAGAAAAACTTTCTTCTTGTTCAAGTATATGTTGATGACTTTATCTTTGGGTCATCTGACGAAAAGATGTGTCAAGAATTTGAACAAGTAATAAGGAAAAAGTTCTAGATGTCTGCAATGGGAGAGTTGAATTTCTTCTTAGGATTACAAGTTGATCAAAAGAAGGATGGATTCTTTATTCATCAATCTAAATACACTGCTGAATTATTAGAGCGATTTAAGATGGATGTAAGTAAAATCTATCATACTCCTATTCCAGTAAATCATGGACTTGGTCCTGATACATCGAGTGATCAGGATGTGGATCCTACTCTTTATAGGGCCATGATCGGATCACTAATGTATCTAACTGCCTCTTGGCCTGACATTACATTTGTTGTTTGTATATGCGCAAGATATCAGACTAATCCAAAAGAGTCATATATGCAAGCTGTGAAACGGATCTTTCGTTACCTCAAAGGGAAACCGAAGCTGGGACTTTGGTATCCGACTGATGGAGACTTAGATCTCATAGCTTACACTAATTCGGATTATGGAGGATGCAATCAGAATAGGAAATCTACAACCGGAGGATGTCAATTCTTAGGAGGTAGATTAGTATCCTGGAAGTGCAAGAAGCAAAGCTCGGTAGCCATTTTTACATGTGAAGCTGAGTATGTTGCAGCTGGCAACTGTTGTTCTCAAGTACTTTAGATCCAACAGAAACTGCAGGATTATGGGTTAAACATAACCAATACTCCTATGATGATTGATAACGAATCAACAATGTCGATCACCAATAATCCGGTGAAGCACAGCGAAACTAAGCACATTGATATTCAACATCATTTTATTAGGGACTGTGCTGAGAAGAATTTGATTAAGTTAGTTAAGGTTCCATCTCTGGATAACTTAGCAGACTTATACACAAAGGCATTCGACATAGCTCAATTTGAGACGTTGGTTCAACTTAACGGAATGAGAAATCCAGAGTGATTAGTCTTCCAAGGGTATATTTGTACTAGTTAGTAATACATTTTATGTTTAAAAAAAGGGGGGGTGTATGGCGTTTATTTGCTTGTTACCTGAGGGGAATCGTCTCCAATAAAAGAACAACCGAAGTTCTTTTAGAAAAGCTTTAAGTTTTGGCTGTAAAAACTTGGGAAATGATAGTACATTAGGATAATGAGCTTAAGAATAATAAACCTAAGTGCTAAGATTGATGTGTTAGTAGATTCCTATAAGTTTCATTATAATTGCATACTTAACTAGGAGTTTACTTATATTTATTTGATTATACACCTATATCCACTGATAATAACTCGTGCCCTTTATATAAGTGATAAGAATAACTAAATTCTATTCACATTCATTATATGATATACTGGTAGGCAAATTATTCTTAGATTTCTGAGCAATTAAGAAATTCTAATTTTGCGTGTCATATCTTTTGTGAACTGTTATATAATGTATGACAGATGTCTTAATTGATGAATGATGGTACTGCCATACACTATTATCATGCATTTTTCTAAATATGACAAATAGTCGCAAATATGGTTATTAGTGAAACTAACAGAAAACTCTGTTGTACGTGAGTACAGACCTGTTGCCTTTAGTTTTACCAATAATCTCAAACTTATTTTAATTATACTAAGGGATCCTCTGTTGTACATGAGTACAGATCTGGAACCACTAGTATCTTTATAGGATGTTTGATATTTGTCAAAATTTTAACTCAAGTGTATGTTATATGTTTCGAAAAGATACATCATTTAGTAACCTCTACCTTGAATTAAAAGATGCAGTGTTATGTGTTTTACTTAAGTTCTTCAGTATATTATATAACGGAACACTTTAGATATTGTTCACATTAATAATAATAAAGTTTTCTCATAAATCTATGTCTAATTTGTTTATGTGGATCATAATTCCGGTAATCGTCTTGAACTGTCTATGATATTGGAATGTTCACTTTTGTGAATAATTAGTTCCTAATAAATAAAAAAGTTATTTTTTATTTAATGTTATATCTTGTGGATAAAGGTAAATAAGATATAATTTTATATATGTAAGTCTATTACTGGTTAATTTGTAATTTTATTGTACTTATATGAATTTTATGAGGTATGCATACAAACAATCGTCTTGTTTTTATTAAAATATATTATAAATGGCTTATTCTTCCTAATATGATCCCTAAGCAGTTAAAATTTTAAGCGTTTATTTTAAGTTAATTTATTTTCATAGGATGTTAGTAATCTTAAGTTTTATTTCTTATTTGGTATTTATGTTTAATGATTAATACAAGTTTTAATTTTTTAATGTGTTGCCCTTTTGAATTAAATTAAACTGGTATATCTTGTTGTGTGTTGAATTAATGTGATAAATATGCAATGAAAAGTTAAAATTTTCACTTGTGATATATTTAAAAGTTAAATTTATATTTAAAGTTAAATTCGCGTTTTTGGTCAAAATTTTAAGTTGACCAGTCAAACGGTGCGAATTGAACTTAGGGTTTAAAAAGGGGACAAGTCAGCGAAATGAACCCACACTTTTCATTTACTCTGTGAACTGAACCAGACACCTCTGCGAATTGAGTTTTGGCAAAACGAACCGAACGTGATTTTTGGTTGATTTTCGATTTTTTACAAAGAGGAACAGTTTTTCGATCCGTGGAACTTATTCATCTTTCGATTACGCATCTTTTGAAGTAAGTTTCATGAGATTTCACAATGTAATGTGTGAGAAATCGATTGACATATGTTTTCGAATGTGACGATGTAGTTTATCACGGATTTTATTCAAATTAGTGATTTATAAAACCTAAAACTTGTTTTAATGATTAATCGATGCTAATGGAACATGTTTTAATCATTTAATTGCTTCGAAACATGTTTGATTGTAGATTCATGAATTGATCTCGTTAAACCATCGGTTCTGCGAAGTGAGATCTATCTTGCTTCACAGCCCGCTCCTGCGAACCGATATCAGCTTAGTTTGACTTGAGTTGACTGCAGCGAAATGAATTTATTTCGTTTGACTTCAGCTGACCGAAGCGAGATGAGACTCTCGATTGACTTTTGTTAACCAAAACGATACGAACTCATTTCGTTTGACTTGGGTTGACTGAAGCGAGTCGAGTTCAACTCGCAGTATTTCTGCGAAGTGAGTTGAACATGTTGACACATTTTAAAATTGACTTTGTTTGACTTGTTGACTTTAGTTGACTTTGTAAAATTAAGTAAATTTATAATTGTTTAATTATAACTTATTTTCGATTTGAGAACCTTTGGTTACAAATAATTTACAAGTTACTCGTTTATACTCGTTTAGACTTACGAACTTTTGTTTATAAGTTAAAATATGTGTAATATCTTAACAATTTGAGTTATTTCATATCGAAAGTCTTCCGACTGATAGTGTACTCGAGCAGCATGTTCCGATTATTGTCGGCGGTATGATACCTTAAATTGTGTTTAATAAACAAACTTTATATAATTTCCAGAATATAATTGAAAAATTAAATAATTTTAACTATTCATTTAAGTTTTTGTAAATTAAGTTATTAGTTAATAGTAGACTTAGTCGTTTGATGATCTTTTGATCCTAATACGTTAAAATTTACATTGACTAATGTTTGTTTCGTTAATCTATTGGCTATTTGTGTAATTCCTTGTTACAGATATAGTTGGTCGGTCTTTTGAGAAGGGGCACAAAATCTTGGTGAATCTCGATGTCAATGAATGTGGATCTGATAAGTTTACTGAGATTTTGACTTATCTAGCTCGTTCAAGGATACGTTTTGCTATTACTGAGTCATGCCATTGTCTAGAGAACTTCTCACGCAGTTGAGCCACAAAATGATGGATGGTTGGAAGCTGGAGCTCAAGTTCAAGCTCAAGCACAACAGCAACAGCAAGCTCAACCTCTACCTTAACCAGCAGCTGAGCCACAAAGGCTCATTGAGGATGTTTTACATCAGGCTGAACAGCCAGGGCAGCAAGTTGTACCTGAGTTAGCTGCTGAGGTTCATCATGAGGTTCTTGTTCAGAATGACGATGCTCACGATCCGCTTATTCAAGAGATAGAGCAATATATTGAGGTTGATCCTGCACAGGTATAATTTATATTATAGTATCGATAGTTAGTTGATAGACTTTTAATTGTTAATCATAAATGTATGATATTATAATATCATGACAATGATATATATAATTAGTTGGTTAGTTTATTTTACTAATCATAAAATATAAACATAATTATACACAGGAAGCTGAGACTGCAGACCCAGAGGTTGTAAGATCTGAGGGTGAGCAGGGACAGCAAGATAGATCTGAGGTTTTATCTCTGAAGGTAATATATCAGATTAATCTTACATACATATCAAACTTGTATGATAGAGCTTTTATTCTAATCATAAATGTTTAATATATTTAATGTTTAGAATTCTGATGTTGGACCATCTGGAGGCCGTGATGGTGAGACGGTTTCAGATGATGAGTCTGGTGATGATGATAACACTCCATCTCCATCTGGTAGTTATATTAGATATGGCTCTAGGATGATTCCAAATCCAGCTTTGAAGGAGAAGAGAAAGGCTAAAGAAGAGTCGATCCTGACTTCAGTATTTTAGATGAAGGTCCTGAGGATGATACTCCTCTGGTTATTCAACGTAGAAAGCGTTTGAGGACCTTGACCATTCGAGATGGTAAATTTTTAATCTTTAATTTAAAGTTAGATAAATTTAACTTGTTGTTTATCAGGAGTTAAACTGAGATAGTTAATTCTGTAACAGAAACTCAAGATACACCACAGGTAGAGAAGGTGACACCGGTGGTTTCTGAATCGGTTTCTATACCTACTATGGTAAGAGATATAATTTCAGTATCACAAGTATTCATTTCTTATTTAGAGATTGAGACATAGTAATTTGTAACAGTTACTTATGTAATTATGTCTAACTTTATAGGCCGAGACAAGGACAGAGTTACCGGCACAAGAATTGGTTTCTCAGGTTATCAAGGAGGGGGTTGTGGAATTAGTGCGTTCAGCATAGTTTCCTACTACCAAGGCAAGCCGCTTTGCAGCTGGCCTTCTCACGACACCCTTATCTCAAGCGATTTCACCACTTACTTGTGATTCTCATATTGCTTCGTTGACACCGCCTGGACCATCGACGATTCCAGTGACTCCTATGACTGATGCTGAAAGGATTACATCCTTAGAGTCTAGAGTGAAGGAGTTAGAGAAAATGACGGCATCGGTTCCACGACTGTTAGCAGAAAATCTTTCTTTAGCACAGCAGTTGGTTACTGTTAGTGAATCTTATCAGACATTGATGAAGGTTCATAACACACTGCTTGATAACTGCACTGCCCAGCGACTGAAGCTTGACAATTTGGAGGAACTCGTTTTGAGTCTGCATAAAGAACAGTCAGCTCAGGGGGGAGATTAGGGTATATAGAGCAGCGTGCAAAGAAGATGAGTTGAAGCTGAAGAGGAGACACGACAGAGACGATGATCCCAGTGCATCTAAAGATAGTGAGCCGACTGGTCCTTTAAAGACTGGTGAGCATGCTACTGTTCAGGGGGAGTCTGCTGCTGGTGCAAGTGGTAGTGGTGCTGGTACAAGTACTGATATAGCAGTACCGGTTGATACAGAAGCTGGTAAGATAGCTTAGTATTAGATTAGTACTGTTTAGTATTTGTAAGTATTTGTACTAAAACAATTGGATAATTGTAACTTAATATTTTTGGTAATATATTCGGCTTGATACTGTAATTTTAAGTTAAATATATTAGAATTTATTTAAGTTATTAATTCTAAAAAGTTAAATAAATTAGTGGTCGAAAATCTTCCGACTCATTGAGAAGTCGTGCGGCGTGTTCTGATTTATTTCAGCGGTCAAAGTTTGTTTGAACTTAAACATTTTAGATTTGAGAGTTTTTATAACTAACAAGTTATAAATGTGTTTGTTTTTACTAGACAAATGATATATAATTTAAAGATATAATTGAAAAGTTAAGTTCTTTGAAAATAACAGTTCAATTAAGTTTTGGAAACTATATAACTTAGTTAATTGTAAACTTAAATGTTTGGTGATTATTCACAATACATTAAAGTTTAAATTTAATTAATGTTTGTTAAGTGTTTGATATAAGACTTAAAAATCTTAGATTAATTAAGGGTAATCAATAAAAGATTTATAAGTTATTAATTGCGTTTATCTTATAGACTAATTACACAAAAGGATTAATAAAGAAATTCTTAGATTGATTCAGGGAAATCAATGAAGGAATTTAGATTGTTAATAGTTATTTGTGTTTGTGCTTTTCTAAGGATTGAAATGCTTGATTTATCAGATTCAGAAGATGATTTTCTGGATGAGATAGATGAAGACATTAATTATGATTTGGAAGAAGGAGAATTTCAACCACCTGAAGATTGGACTGCTGTTCATGAGATAGTGCAAGACATGGTTGTAGATCTAGATGAAAATATAGATGAACACCATGTGAGCCCATCTAGGACAGAGGTTGTAATTGAAGATGATACAGGTCCTAAAGTTGTCGATGTAGATGAAGATATCGATGACTCAACCGATTTTGAAGAAGAGATTCCTGATAAGTATAAAGACAATCCAATATTCAGACCTTTAGAAAAAATAAAGAAGAAAAAGGTTGGAGTTTTGGAGGTTGATATTACAGGAAAATGCAAAGCGCGTAGAGGAATTATCAGTTGGTATTTTGACTCTGACCTGAAGCTTTTCGCGATTAAAAGGTTTGACGGAGTTCAATATTTTGAGCGAAAGCTTGCAGTGTTATCTTTGAAGAATCCAGATAATGATTTTGTTGGTCGATATGTAGAACATATAATCAAGAATGAGGTTCGTTCAGGAAAGTTTGAAAAGATTAAGCCAAGGAATGGAAAAACAATAAAATTACAAGAGAGAAGCCAAAGGACTGGTAGGAGAAGAAGAAAGAAAGTTTATCCAGCTGTCAAGTATGTTTAACAGATTCCACTGAAAATAATGCCATAGGATATTCTGGGAAATATGAAAAGTTGGCATGTGAATTCAGAAACTGGAGAAGCTATCATGGTTGAAGCTGATGATGAAGTTGAGGGTGGTGAATGTGAAATTTTCAGAGTTTATGACCATCGACATCTAATGAATATGTCAAAGAAAGATTTGTTGAAGTTAAATGAGAATAGAATATTGATGACAGAAGCATGGGGTGATTTAGCACGAAAATATATGCAGGAAGTAAAATTTACAAATGAAGACTAAAGATAAGTGTGAAGATAAAGACACTAAAGCTATTGTCAAGGGGGAGTCTGTTGAGACATAGTTTGTGAAAACAGATCTAGCTTGAAAATAGGACTGGTGTAATTGTTATCACGTTTGTATATTGGTTTAGATTTGTAAATGAATATTTGTTTTGTTATTAATATTCGTTAAATATATTAGTAATTAAAGTGTTAGATGAATATCGAAAATGAAATAAACATTTATAGCGAGTCGGATCTCAAGTCGCAAGGCATTGCGATGCGAGATGAGATCCGAACTCGCTGAATGCAAATAGTGATTGTAACACCCCGCAATTTACATTATTTAAATATAATAAATCCGGAAGCGTTAGTCCACTTTCAACAATATCAAGTTACATTACAATTTCAACTTAATTTAAACCATAGTTTATCAACATGGTTGTTATTTAAAAACCACAAGATAACATTAATTTGTATAATCAAATATCAGAATAACGCCAAGATGTCAAACATTCCTTCCAGTCCAACTTCTTGCCCACCCGATAAACTCTATAATCTGCAAGAAGTGTTAATGTGGGGGATTAGCATAACGCTAAGTGAGTGAATAATAATCAACAGTAAAACTTAGCATAACAACCTTGTGTACAACAACTAATCTTAAGCATATCAGTACACAATACAACTTGTCAACAATGCAACAATTCAACAACATCACATCTCAATAATGAGGATCGGTGGTTCTTGAGAAACCTTTCTGCCGCGGTGGCTCTCAAAGAAAACTTACCCAACCATATCCGTATGGCCATACGGACGAGACCGATAGCTAATTATTATCATCCACCAACACATGAGATGTGTTAAATCTTGGATAACAATTAGCCCAACCAACCATTTCAACTCGTTGACCTCATTAACAACTGATGCCCGAAGGCCAAATATATCACGTGATCACATATTCACAACTTTTTAGGTAATCATATCAGACTAACAGTCTATCAACAGTATGATTACTATCAAACCAAAATCATCATGGCAACGAAACAGTAATAATACAATTACTTGTTGTAACCAAACCTATTACAACTAAACCACACTGAGGATTATAGATCCACTCACCGAATACCTCAGTCGTCCACTCAGTAGTCTAATGTCACTGAGTCTTCTCCACATCTGAGAATACAATAGAATAACACCAGTTAGTAACTTGTCTCAAAATTATATACAACATTCCGCAAACATATTTACACCCATCATTCTCCAAAATACTTAATTCATATAAGTCACACAATCATCATAATCATCAATATTTGATCCTTACTTATATGAATTCATATCATAATTTTCAACTAATCAAAAACATCAATTTATCACTTCTATTGAATCAATAATACTTAACTCGTATTAACAACAATTATTCATCATATACCACTAACATGATCTTAAAACTTTCATAATCATTTATCAACTAACATAACTACACCATTAACAATATTATTAACTTTCGACATCAACAATTCATCAAAAGCCCAACATGAGGTCTAATGAATGCTTAACAATTAAGCTCACACATTCATCTTTAATCATCAAATACTAGCTTATCAAACTCAATTTCATAACTAGTTCACAATTTAACAAATTTCATCAATTCAAGTTAGGGATTAGCTTATAATCACAATTCAAATATCAACTACTCATTCCAACATGATTACAAGTTTCTCTTCATGAAGAATCAACTAAACCCATAACTTAATTCATGATCATAATTCAATTATATCAATTCTAACTTAGAGTTTCACTTATAATCATGAATTTAACATTAACTAACAACTATACAAGTATTATAAGCTTCAATTTAACATTACTCATCTTAATTCAATCAAATACACAAATACCCATTTCAAGGTTTATATGAAAATCGAAAATTAACACTTACAACATGCTTATGATGATGATGGAATGATTAATCCATGTTATTGAAGCTTAACTCATATCAATTTACCCTTTTGAAACCCTAAATTCGGATTATAATCAAGAACACTAAAACCCCCAAATTTCTAAGGTTCATAATTCAAGAATTGAGACTTACAATTTGATTAGGAGGATTAAAAGATGATAATCCATGTTCTTGAGGCTTGAATTCGAACTTGGAATCTTCAATTTGATGTAAAGAATTGATTTGATCTAGGGTTTCATGTTTCTGTACGTTCGTATGTATATGTATATCGATATATGATGAAAATAACAACCGACTTGTACACTGAGTAGTATAATATAATTGTGTAATATTAGTTCCCCGTACTTATTATTGTCTGGAACTTAAAAACCATTTGCGGGGAGATATTATTTTATTTTACTGTCAACTGAATTAAATTAAAACAGTTAATAATTTATCATCCACAATAAATTATTTGACTCTTTTACCTATTTATTTTCAAATAACAAATGAACCTATTTTCTGATACATTAAATAATATTTCACAATCAGAATATATTAAAATACTATTAGACCCGAGGACTGGGTGTTACAAATCTCCCCCCTTAAGGAGATTTCGTCCTCGAAATCTGATCACACTTAATTAATTTACTGTGACAGAATCACCTATTTATTTTCATCTCAATTCATTATTCATATAGTTCTCATATATCCCTAACCACATAACTATTCATTACTATGAACACACAAGATGTGGTTATAATTTAATTTACTTATGCATATCATCATTATGCATATCATCCTTATGCATATCTTTAATCATACAATACCAATTGTATCTACATATATTTATTTAGATATATGTTATTTCATCAACTTACACACCAACAGTGTGTATTACAATGGAATTCATATAAACACATAATATCTATCACAAAATGATATATCTAGCATAAAGGATAGTATTATTAACTATTTAATCCAATTATATACACATATCAAACGTTACTCCCGTGAGCAACTTATAATTAAAATACACGTTTTCAATTCTTTCCACATGCACATATCCAACTGTACATGCTTCTGTCTTTTCCCACGCACTTATACTGTGCATAAACCCTATTTCTATTCATAAAGTAATCACTTATATGAATCGTTTATCATTCATCAGTCATTCAAACCCTTTAAAACATATAATTACTTAACAAGTGGAATACAAAACCACTTACAATCAGAAACTAGCAACATGTTAAAATATTTAACACTTATATTCTTAACAACAAGAATAAAACAATATCAATAACAGTGGTTATAAAACCACCATACACATATTTAACAATGAATTTCAAATTCATTTAATAACTAGTAACGAACTAGTATCCACATATCACCTTAAGTGGTGAAACAATTGGATTCAACTTTTGCAACTAGTTCATTATTGTTTCACAACATGTAATTATAAACACAACCAAATACAACCAGATTATATGAGATTCTTTATTCAGAATGAACCACAATTCATATAATCTTAGACACATAAGAGCAAACAGTAAGCCACATATAGAGGTCAAATCTTATAGGTAGACTCTTAGCACACAATTCAATTAGCATTCCATCACCTCAACTTGAACGCTAAATCAACACCTGTCAATACCATGCGCCATCAGCATTGGTATTTTTACAACACAAGGTGCTGTCATTAATCAACTATTCAACAATATTAACACATTGTTATCTGCAGTCAACTGACCTCTACTTTGTTTGACTCATCTTTTACTTATTACTAGTTGCAATTTATCATATACACATTTCTTGTACCATGGGTACCATATTAACAACAAATTTGTGGTTAGTAACTCTTTTCATTATAGTCATCATTGACTATTTCTCAATTACGGGTTAATATCTCTAAAATCACATACCTTTATCTGGTACTTAGTAGCCTCAACAATTCCATGTGAAATGGCATAATATAAATACGTTGGCCAGACGTCGTCATATTATGTCAGGTACACTTCATTTTCAAGCAACTTTATACCATTTAATTTCCAAAGTAATTAATCTTTACTTACACATTAACATTATCAATAACAGTGATATCAAATTTTACACACTTATGATAATACTTTTACAGCTGGTATACGATCAAATATTAACTTGTTATCATTTTCAATTTATCACTTTTAAATGAACAACTAATCACATAATCAGGTAGATATAACTCTTTTCACTATTTCATTATCACAGATGTAATGTCTAACACCATTACATCAGTCAACCTCTTCATTACCTGATTCAATATCAATTACCAGTTACATCACTTAATACTTATAGTACATTTAGTACTAAACACTTGTCAATACTATATGTAATATCCAACACATATTCATCAACATATATGTCTTTAGTTGAATCATAATTGAGCATTTCATGTTTAATGATCACCTAGCTATAAGCTCATGTACTTAACTTATAAATTCTTAAAATGCTCAATTCAATTAATTTTAATGTTTTACATGATTCAAGTACTTCATCATATTTCAATTAGTTCACATATATGATTCACATAATTTCCTACTCAATGTTTACTAACCCTAGTTAGTAACAATCACAATACCATTTACTGGCATGTTTTGCAGTTAAATAAACCGCCTAAGAATAATTCATACACAATAACATATGTGGACCTCTTAAAATAAGTTTTTTATATTGTATTTATTCGTAGAAATGATCCCTGGGCTAAAAGAAACAAAAGTCCAATACAAAACGTAAGTCAAAAGTCCGAAATAAGGTCCGAAAAACAATAAAACGCCATTTTCGGGCCCCAAACGACCCCGAACTACCCAAAACTGCCAGGGCTCATGGCGAAGCGAAGAGCTTTAACTGTTGGGCCATTTCCGAGTGACCATGTAAATTTCATCTCAATCGGACACCGAAATTTTGTAACGGAAATTTCTACATCAAACGTTACGACGAACATCGTAAATTTTTTTTTTTTCATTAACGCAATCCGGGACAAGGGCTTGGGATCGCGTTCCACAGTTAAAATCCTTCTATAACGAAATTTTTCATACAAATGCGATCAAGAGAATTGAACGGGATCGCGTTCAATAGACCAAAAGTTGACTATTCACGAAATACACATGCAAACGCGATCCTGAAAATTTGGCTGGGATCACGTTCCCAAGCACAAAAGTATTCTGTGACAAAAATACACATATGAACGCGATCCAGAAGACTTTTTGGGATCGTGTTCCCAGGTAGAAATCTGAGTTTCAGCAAAACTCGTATTTTTGGTCAATTTTAATCGCGTATAACTTTTTACTCGTTTAGATTTAGACTCTAAAATTTTACAGGCACGTTCCATATGCCAAAATGAAAATTTCTCTTTTTACACTTTTTCATTTTACATGTTTTACGAGAAAACGGATGTATGATTCATTTTGAGCCATTTTCGACCATTTTAGTTGACATGTCAAAATGCAATTCACATGGTTTCTGGCTCTATCCTCTTAACAACATGTTTACACATATATTTGGGACGTGTGGGCATATTCATCACACCCACATACCAATTCTATCATGTTTTAACTCGTTGACCCGTTTAGGGGTCCAATTGGGCATTTTTAACAAAACAATCACATTGACTACCCAAAACACTTTTAATACATATTCCCACTATATGTAGGACTTAAGGTCACTTTGACATTGGTTATAACCAAACCAACACTCATTTTAATTATATAACCATTAAGTGACCCATTTGGGCACCTTAACAACCCATTTGGGTTTCAACCCATATATCCACCATTCTAGCACCCAATTTACCCTTCCTTGACTATTTTAAGTCAAACAAAACTGTTTTCATTACTAGTGTTATATTATGACCGTACAACACCAATTTCACATCTATTCATCATATATAGACCAATTTCTCTTCAATTTCAACAAGTTTTCAAATTTTGACTTTTTACAACTTGTCAACACATATAGGATTCGTTGACCACTTGACTTTCTTATTGCACAACTTTTAATAGATTGATCATAATTTAACCACAATCATGATCAATATTAAACGCCAAAGCATCTAGCCACTTTTATCACTTTTTTAACATAGCAATTACCAATGTGACTCTATATCACATTCAACTTTGACTTTTCCAAGTCAATGACATACATTTCAATTAATGGTCACTTTCTAATTCAAGTAACAACATGGCTCTAACTCACATTCATTGAAATATACCAAGCTTATCGAAAAGTACCTGATATACATAGGCCCACGAAGGTTGAGGAATCATTGAGAATACCAGATGGTTCCTCATGTTCCTCCGTCTCTGCAACCAAAATAACACTTTTACAACTTGTTATAGGTTAGTACACATTTATTAACCACTTTCTCATACCACCACTAATCCACACACCCTGGAATGTTTGACTGGACACAACTCTAAATTTGGGATTGAACATCTTACAATGTACAATTCACCCAAACTCATGCTCTGATACCAACTTTGTAACACCCCGCAATTTACATTATTTAAATATAATAAATTCGGAAGCGTTAGTCCACTTTCAACAATATCAAGTTACATTACAATTTCAACTTAATTTAAACCATAGTTTATCAACATGGTTGTTATTTAAAAACCACAAGATAACATTAATTTGTATAATCAAATATCAGAATAACGCCAAGATGTCAAACATTCCTTCCAGTCCAACTTCTTGCCCACCCGATAAACTCTATAATCTGCAAGAAGTGTTAATGTGGGGGATTAGCGTAACGCTAAGTGAGTGAATAATAATCAACAGTAAAACTTAGCATAACAACCTTGTGTACAACAACTAATCTTAAGCATATCAGTACACAATACAACTTGTCAACAATGCAACAATTCAACAACATCACATCTCAATAATGAGGATCGGTGGTTCTTGAAAAACCCTTCTGCCGAGGTGGCTCTCAAAGAACACTTACCCAACTATATCCGTATGGCCATACGGACGAGACCGATAGCTAATTATTATCATCCACCAACACAGGAGATGTGTTAAATCTTGGATAACAATTAGCCCAACCAACCATTTCAACTCGTTGACCTCATTAACAACTGATGCCCGAAGGCCAAATATATCACGTGATCACATATTCACAACTTTTTAGGTAATCATATCAGACTAACAGTCTATCAACAGTATGATTACTATCATACCAAAATCATCATGGCAACGAAACGGTAATAATACAATTACTTGTTGTAACCAAACCTGTTACAACTAAACCACACTGAGGATTAAAGATCCACTCACCGAATACCTCAGTCGTCCTCTCAGTAGTCTAATGTCACTGAGTCTTCTCCACATCTGAGAATACAATAGAATAACACCAGTTAGTAACTTGTCTCAAAATTATATACAACATTCCGCAAACGTATTTACACCCATCATTCTCCAAAATACTTAATTCATATAAGTCACACAATCATCATAATCATCAATATTTGATCCTTACTATATGAATTCATATCATAATTTTCAACTAATCAAAAACATCAATTTATCACTTCTATTGAATCAATAATACTTAACTCGTATTAACAACAATTATTCATCATATACCACTAACATGATCTTAAAACTTTCATAATCATTTATCAACTAACATAACTAAACCATTAACAATATTATTAACTTTCAACATCAACAATTCATCAAAAGCCCAACATGAGGTCTAATGAATGCTTAACAATTAAGCTCACACATTCATCTTTAATCATCAAATACTAGCTTATCAAACTCAATTTCATAACTAGTTCACAATTTAACAAATTTCATCAATTCAAGTTAGGGCTTAGCTTATAATCACAATTCAAATATCAACTACTCATTCCAACATGATTACAAGTTTCTCTTCATGAAGAATCAACTAAACCCATAACTTAATTCATGATCATAATTCAATTATATCAATTCTAACTTAGAGTTTCACTTATAATCATGAATTTAACATTAACTAACAACTATACAAGTATTATAAGCTTCAATTTAACATTACTCATCTTAATTCAATCAAATACACAAATACCCATTTCTAGGTTTATATGAAAATCGAAAATTAACACTTACAACATGCTTATGATGATGATGGAATGATTAATCCATGTTATTGAAGCTTAACTCATATCAATTTACCCTTTTGAAACCCTAAATTTGGATTATAATCAAGAACACTAAAACCCCCAAATTTCTAAGGTTCATAATTCAAGAATTGAGACTTACAATTTGATTAGGAGGATTAAAAGATGATAATCCATGTTCTTGAGGCTTGAATTCGAACTTGGAATCTTCAATTTGATGTAAAGAATTGATTTGATCTAGGGTTTCATGTTTCTGTACGTTCGTATGTATATGTATATCGATATATGATGAAAATAACAACCGACTTATACACTGAGTAGTATAATATAATTGTGTAATATTAGTTCCCCGTACTTATCATTGTCTGGAACTTAAAAACCATTTGCGGGGAGATATTATTTTATTTTACTGTCAACTAAATTAAATTAAAACAGTTAATAATTTATTATCCATAATAAATTATTTGACTCTTTTACCCATTTATTTTCAAATAACAAATGAACCTATTTTCTGATACAATAAATAATATTTCACAATCAGAAAATATTAAAATACTACTAGACCCGAGGACTGGGTGTTACAGTGATAACGAGCCGAGATGAACTAGGCTTGGGCCTTTTGTGAGTCGAAGTCAACTCGCAGGCCCAGTGGCTGCGAGTTGAACTAGAATATAAAAACTGGATTCGTTTAACCTAAGGGAGAACTTTTGCCATTTTAAACCTGCAACCTGTGAATTCAATTCAGAGAAAACGTAATTCTAAAGGCTAAGCTTTGACGTTTAATCGTTTAAAGCTAAGTAATTAGTTAACCTAAACGCAAACTTATTCGTTATAGTAAGATAACGTGTATTGAGGAATTTCGCGCCTTAATACTATAGATAACGAAGTTATCGATCCTAGAACTAGGGACTTACATTTGGTAATACATCTGTAGCGTGAATGTTAGTTATCATATAGGATTGACAATCCTCATCCGGGTTAGCACACATTAACTGGTCAAACGGACGTATTAGCATTTGGGAAGACGAGTGTAGATTAGGCACTCGTAGGAGGCACTCAGTTGGTTTTCCTTAATTGGACCTGACACTCAAGTTAAGCTCAGACTATGTGCTCATGGCTGTATAACTTTTATTTTGCTTAATTGCATTTTAATCTCAATTAAATCTTGCGGTTCATACAAATATGTAACATCCATTTCTCGGGTCTAGTAGTATTTCAATATTTTCTGATTGTGAACTATTATTTAATATATCAGAAAATAGGTTCATTTGTTATTTGAAAATAAATGGGTGAAAGAGTCAAATAATTTATTGTGGTTAGTAAATTATTAAATGTTTTAATTTAATTCAGTTGACGGTAAAATAAAATAATATTTTCCCGCAAATGGTTTTTAAGTTCCAGACAATGACAAGTACGGGGAATGAAATTTAAACTTTTATATTACACTCACAGAAGTGAGTCGGTTTATGAATGCATATCACTACATACATACATGTGTATCAAACTAACACAGGAAACCCTAAATCAATTAACAAGAATATGAAGGAACATCAAATTGAAGTTGTTAAACATGAATTCAAGCTTCTATCATAATCATAATCAAAGTATGATCACATGTTCTTCATTTTCCATAATCTAGAATTTGGGGCTTTTGGGGTTTTTGTGAATTAGTGAGTTTAATCCGAAATTAAGGGTTGGTTTTGTGAAATTATTGTTAGTTAAGCTTGTTATTGGTGATTACTAACAAGATTCAAGCTTAAGATTATAAATTCACGGTGATTCTTAGGATTTATGATGATTTAGATGGGTTTATACTTGAAATTGTGTATTATTGAAGTATATGTGAATTTGGAGCTTAAATGAAGTTGTAGTGTATGTATATACTCATATTTGAGTGTTTGGTAGTTTACAAACTGAAATTGGTGAGCTGAAATGGTGATATTAGAGATAGGTTTCGTATTTGGATATGTTGTTTTGTTGTTGCTGCTGTTGTATCTGATGAACAAGCCGGCGGCTTGATGAGCCAAGTCGGCGGGTTCTATGTGGGTTTGGCAAACCGGCGGGTCAAAGACCCAAGCCGGTGGCTTGAGACCTTAGACCGGCGGGTCCTAGACCCCAGCCAGTGGCTACTTTGGCCAGTCCATTCCTAATTGTTAATGTTAATGTTAATTGTATTGTTATATGATATAACATTGATAGATGATAATAGCTGTGTTGTGATTTATATTACGTGATTAGGAACTGGTAATTGTGATATCAATTGTAATAAGTTCCTAGTATTGTGAATTGATATGAGTTAAGTGTTAATGGTCTTGATTACTAACTTATATTTGATTTGAATTCTCAGATTACGAGAAGACTCAGTGACATTAGACTACTGAGTGGACAACTGAGGTGTCGGTGAGTGGATCTTAATCCTCAGTGTAATTTAGTTGTAACAGGTTTGGTTACAACGGGTAATCGTATTATTATTGCTTTTGGTTTGCCATGATTAATTTGGTTTGATAGTAATAATACTGTTGGTAGACTGGTTAGTCTGATATGTTGACTTGATTGAATATATGAATACGTGATCACTTGATATTTGGCCTTCGGGCATCAGTACTGAGGTAAATCTATTGGTTGGGTTGGGTTACTATTGTAAGACGACAGGAATTTCCTTGTACTTATCGTTAATAGGAAATTAGGTCGTATGAGATTAGTACCAAACTATCGGTCTATTCTGTATTGGCCATACAGATTGACGTTAAGTGTTCTTGGAGAATCCCCTGGTATCATGATATCTCAAGAACCACCGATGCTCATTGTATCGATATGTTATCTCATTGATATTTTGTGTTTACTGTTGGTATTCTTGGTTGAAGGTTTCCCCAAGAACCATCGATCTATTGTGATGTTATTTATTTATGATGATTTGTTGTAAACAAGTTTGTTATGCTAAGTTGGGCTGTTGATTACTTATTCACTCACTTAGCTTTGAGCTAATCCCCCACATTAATACTTCTTGCAGGTTAAGGATTTATTCGGGTGGGCAAGAAGTTGGACTGGATGGAATGTTTGACCACTTAGCGTCAACTCTGATATACTTTGAAAAGGAAATAACGAAATTATATAACACCTCGTGTGGTATTATTGTTGTTGTAGTATTGGGTATCAAGTTTTGAAAAGAAATTTATGTACATTTTATATGATATATGTTTTAATCTACGCTTCCGAGTCAAAATCATTATTTTAATGGTTTAGTGAATGAGGGGTGTTATAAGTTGGTATCAGAGCAACGGTTTAGGTAAATTGGACATTGATAACGTGTTCAATCCCAAATCTAGAATTGTGTCAAGTCAAACATTCCAGGATGTAGGGATTAGTGGTTGTATGAGGAAGTGATTATTAAATGTGTACTGACCTATAACGAGTTGCAAAAGTGTTATTTGGTTGCAGAGATGGAGGAACATGAGGAACCGTCTGGTATTCTCAATGATTCCTCAATACTCGTGGGCCTAAGTGTATCAGGTAATTTTTGATAAGCTTGATGAATTTCAATAAGCTTGAATTGTTTACTTTGCTATGATATGATTGGTAGTAAAGTAAATTGAGTCAGACTGATATGATTCCCCAGTGATGAGTCCTTCGTGTTCAATACATGTTAATGTGATGCTATGAATACAAATTGGGATGTTTAGCATCATGAGTAGTTCTAAATGAACTAGAAATGAAAATGTGTAGACACATTGGTTAATAAAGTGTAACAGTGGTATTGTTTGAAGTTAAAATGTGTCTACAATATGAAAATAAAGTAGTTATATGATCTATATGATATAGGCAAAGATGTGTCTTCTTTGTTGGAAAGTATAATTAATTATGGTGATTATGTGTATTAGTGAATCATGACATAATTAATTGGTATGATTCCGTGTAGTAAAATGAGATGTTGGTATATCTCAATTGATGATTTGGAAAGTGTGCGTTTGACTTAGGAAAAGTCAAAGTTGAAATTGGTAGAGTCAAATTGTGTAATGACTATGTTATTAAGTGATAAATGTGGCTAGATGCTTATGTGTTTAACATTGATCATGATTGTGGTTGAATTATGATCTAGGTATTAAAAGTGGTAAATAGAAAGTCAAAGTGGTCAACGAGTCTTTATATACGTTGACAAGTTTATAAAAGAAGTGGAATTTGAAAATTTGTTGTGGTTGGTTTAAACATAATGATTTTAATGTGAATTGGTGTTTTAGAGTTATAGTATGACACCAATAATGAAAACAGTTTTGTTTGACTTGATAAAGTCAAAGAAGTGTGAAATGAGTGTTAAAATAGTGATCATATGGGCGGAAACCCAAATGGGTTGTTAAAGTGCTCAAACGGGTCACATATTGGTTAAAATTACTAAATGCTTGGTAGGTCAAGTAGAATGAGTGTCAAAGTTACTTTAAGACTTACATATAGTGGGAAGGTGTGTTGAAAGTGCTAATGTGGTCAATATGGTTGAATTTGGAAAAAGTGTCCAATTGGACCCTTAAACGGGTCAACAAGTTAAAACATGATAGAATGGGTATATGAGGGTGACGAAAGTGCCCACATGTTACAAATATATGTAAAAACATGTTGGCAAAGGGTGGAAGTCAGAAACCAAGTGATTTGAAATTTGAAATGTCACAAAAATGGTCAAAAATTGCCTAAAATGAGTTATACGTCCGTTTTCTCGTAAAATGTGTAAATTTGATTATATGAAGGTGCCTGCAAAATTTCAGGACCTAACTCTTTACGGTTTGTGAGATATGCGCGTTTGAATTTCGCATTTTTGCATTAAATTGTGCAGGAAATTGAAGTCTGCAGTGCAGATATGGGACCCGGCGGGTCTGGTGGTGGACCCGGCGGCTAGGGGTGCAAACCCGGCGGCTAGGGACCCCAAGACGGCGGCTCCTACAGCCCAAATAAGGCCATTTATTTCTGTCGCCCAAATTGCACTGTACCCGGCTGTTTGGGGTCTGAAGCCGGCGGCTTCACCCTATAAGCCGGCGGCTCCACTCTATGGGCCGGCGGCTTGTGGCTCATTTATGTGAAAATTAAATTTTTAAGTTTTTCGACGTTCGACGTAACGTTTGACGTAGAAATTTCCGTTAGAAAATTTCGGTGTCAGAATAAGATAAAATTTACATGTCCACTCGGAAACGGCCCAACGGTCAAAGCTCTTCGCTTTGCCATGAGCCCTGGCATTTTTGGGCAGTTCGGGGTCGTTTGGGGCCCTGACATTTTACTGTTTTTCGGACCTTATTTCGGACTTTTGACTTACGTTTTGGATTGGGCTTTTGTTTCTTTAAGCCTAGGGATCATTCCTATGACTATATACAATGGTAAAACTTATTTTAAAAAGGTCTACCCATGTTATTGTATATGAGTTATTTACAGACGGTTTATTTAACTACCGAAATATACCAGTAAATGGTATTGTTGATTGTTACTAACAAGGGTTAGTAACCATTGATTATAGATTTATGTGGATCATATATGTGAATTAATTGAAACATGATAAAGTATTTGAATCATGTAGAGTAATAGAAAGTGTTGAATTGAGCATTTTAAGAAATTGTAAATCAAGTACATGAGCTTATATTTATGTGATAATTGAGCCTGAAATGCTCAATTGTAATTCAACTAAAGGTGTATAGATTGATGAATATGTGTTGAATAATACACATGATGTTGATAAGATATTAATACTAAATGTTCTATCAAGTACTCTAAGTATTAATTGTCATACTAGTGATAAATATTGAATCAGGTAATAAAAGTGTTGATTGATGTAATTGTGTTGGACATTACATCTGTGCTAATGAAATAGTGAAAAGAGTTATATCTACCTGATTATGTGATTAGTTGTTCATTCAAAGTGATAAATTGAAAATGGTAACAAGTTAATACTTGATCTTATACCAGCTGTAAAAGTGTTATCATATGTGTGTAAAATTTGATATCACTGTTAATGATATATGTGTAAGTAAAGATTAATTACTTTGAAAAGTAAATGGTATGAAGTGGCTTGAAAATGAAGTGTACCTGACATAATATGACGACGTCTGGCCAACGTATTTATATTATGCCATTTCACATGAAATTATTGAGGCTACTAAGTACCAGATAAAGTTAAGTGATTTTAAAATAACAGGTTAGAGATATTAACCTGTAATGGAGAAATAGTCAATATTTGACCGAAACAAAAGATTAGTGAACCACTAAACTATTGTTGTAATGTGGTAGTTATTGTACAAGAAATGTGTATGTGATAAATTGCAACTAGAACGGATTATTATATGAGTTAAGCAAGGTAGAGGTCAGTTGACTGCCGATAACAATGTATTGATATTGTTGAATATGTGACTAATGACAACACCTTATGTTGATGTGTTGAAAGAATTATGCTGATGATGCATAGTATCAACTGGTGTTGATTTAGTATCCAATTCGATATGATAGGATGCTAATTGATTAAGTAAAAATGGTTTTAACCATAAGATTTGACCTCTACACATTGTTTACTCTTATGTGTTTAGGGTTATATAATTTGGATTGCTTTAGAGTAAAGAGTTCATATAACCTTGTGATGTTTATAATTACAAGTTGTAAATTAGTAATGAACTAGTTGAAAAAGTTGAATCCAATTGTTTCACCACTTAAGGTGATATGTGGATACTAGTTAGTTACTAGTTATGAAATGAATTTGAAATTCATTGTTAAATATGTACATTGTGGTTTTATAACCACTATTATTGATATTGTTTTATTCTTGTTATTAAGAAGATAAGTGTTAAAGATTTTAGCATATTGCTAATTTCTGGTTATCAGAATATTATAAGTATTAATAATTGTCAATGATTCTGGCATGTTGCTAGTTTCTGATTGTAAGTGGTTTTGTATTCCACTTGTTAAGTAATTATATGTTTTAAAGGGTTTGAATGACTGATTAATGATAAACGATTCATATAAGTAATTACTTTATGAATGGAAATAGGGTTTATGCACAGTATAAGTGCGTGGGAAAAGACAGAAGCATGTATAGTTGGATATGTGCATGTGGCAAGAATTGAAAACGTGTATTTTAATTATAAGTTGCTCACGGGAGTAACGTTTGATATGTGTATATAATTGGATTAAATAGTTAATAATACTATCCTTTATGCTAGATATAGCATTTTGTAATAGATATTATGTGTTTATATGAATTCAATTGTAATACACACTGGTGGTGTGTAAGTTGATGAAATAACATATATCTAAATAAATATATGTAGATACATTTGGTGTTGTGTGATTAAAAATATGCATATTTGATATGCATAAGTGAATTAAATTATAACCACATCTTGTGTGTTCGTAGTAATGAATAATTATGTGGTTAGGAGTATATGAGAACTATAATAGTAGTGAATTGATTAGGAAATAAATAGGTGATTCTGTCACAGTAGATTGATTAAGTATGATCAGATTTCGAGGACGAAATCTCTTTAAGGGGGAGAGATTTGTAACATCCATTCCTCGGGTCTAGTAGTATTTCAATATTTTCTGATTGTGAACTATTATTTAATATATCAGAAAATAGGTTCATTTGTTATTTGAAAATAAATAGGTAAAAGAGTCAAATAATTTATTGTGGTTAATAAATTATTATATGTTTTAATTTAATTCAGTTGACGGTAAAATAAAATAATATTTCCCCGCAAATGGTTTTTAAGTTCCAGACAATGACAAGTACGGGGAATGAAATTTAAACTTTTATATTACACTCACAGAAGTGAGTCGGTTTATGAATGCATATCACTACATACATACATGCGTATCAAACTAACACAGGAAACCCTAAATCAATTAACAAGAATATGAAGGAACATCAAATTGAAGTTGTTAAACATGAATTCAAGCTTCTATCATCATCATAATCAAGGTATGATCACATGTTCTTCATTTTCCATAACCTAGAATTTGGGGTTTTTGGGGTTTTTGTGAATTAGTGAGTTTAATTCGAAATTAAGGGTTGGTTTTGTGAAATTGTTGTTAGTTAAGCTTGTTATTGGTGATTACTAACAAGATTCAAGCTTAAGATTATAAATTCATGGTGATTCTTAGGATTTATGATGATTTAGATGGGTTTATACTTGAAATTGTGTATTATTGAAATATATGTGAATTTGGAGCTTAAATGAAGTTGTAGTGTATGCATATACTCATATTTGAGTCTTTGGTAGTTTACAAACTGAAATTGTTGAGCTGAAATGGTGATATTAGAGATAGGTTTCGTATTTGGATATGCTGTTTTGTTGCTGCTGCTGCTGTATCTGATGAACAAGTCGGCGGCTTGATGAGCCAAGCCGGCGGGTTCTATGTGGGGTTGGCAAACCGGCGGGTCAAAGACCCAAGCCGGCGGCTTGAGACCTTAGACCGGCGGGTCCTAGACCCCAGCCGGTGGCTTCTTTGGCCAGTCCATTCCTAATTGTTAATGTTAATGTTAATTGTATTGTTATATAATATAACATTGATAGATGATAATAGCTGTGTTGTGATTTATAATACGTGATTAGGAACTGGTAATTGTGATATCAATTGTATTAAGTTCCTAGTATTGTGAATTGATATGAGTTTAGTGTTAATGGTCTTGATTACTAACTTATATTTGATTTGAATTCTCAGATTACGAGAAAACTCAGTGACATTAGACTACTGAGTGGACAACTGAGGTGTCGGTGAGTGGATCTTAATCCTCGGTGTAATTTAGTTGTAACAGGTTTGGTTACAACGGGTAATCGTATTATTACTGCTTTTGGTTTGCCATGATTAATTTGGTTTGATAGTAATAATACTGTTGATAGACTAATTAGTCTGATATGTTGACTTGATTGAATATGTGAATACGTGATCACTTGATATTTGGCCTTCGGGCATCAGTATTGAGGTCAATCTATTGGTTGGGTTTGGTTACTATTGTAAGACGACAGGAATTTCCTTGTACTTATCGTTAATAGGAAATTAGGTCGTATGAGATTAGTACCAAACTATCGGTCTATTCTGTATTGGCCATACAGATTGACGTTAAGTGTTCTTGGAGAATCCCCGGGTATCATGATATCTCAAGAACCACCGATCCTCATTGTATTGAGATGTTATCTCATTGATATTTTGTGTTTACTGTTGGTATTCTTGGTTGAAGGTTCCCCAAGAACCATCGATCTATTGTGATGTTATTTGTTATGACACCCGACGATTTAGGGTTACTGATTAACCCTCTAGAAACCCTAATTACGTGTGTTTAGTTTAGTTTTAGGCTAAATACTTGTAATTACTTGTAACTATTTGTATATTTTATGTGAATATACACCTCCGTAATTGATTTATATTAATTACGCTTACGCAATTTGGTGAAATTGTGCAAAACAACCGGACGGAGTCCGACACAGTATAAATACGACGTTGGTGAAAACATCTTTATAAATAACTTGAACCTATTTTTAGAAGTTATTTATCATATATTATTATTTTAATATAATAATACCCGGAAAACCTAGACGTTTCGATTAAAACGTCTCAAACGCAACGAAAACGCGCAGTACGCGCTCGACAATCGAACGAAGGTCAAAATACATTTTTGAATCTAAAATATATTATTTAGTGTAAAACTGTCAATTAATATATCGTTTCTTTAAACGATAACGAAAAACGTCCAAATAAAATGTCACGCGATTTAGAATCCGTACAACGAACGCGCAAATCGAGAACACTAAATTAACGAATCATTTTTCTAAATGTTTTTCAAGTATTTAGAATGAATACTTCAAGTGAAAATATTGAAACTTAAATCGATACTTAAAAACGCGTATTAAACGTTTAACATCAAACCGAACGAGAAAACGAACACCACGCGAAGCACAAATCGGATAAAACAAGAAATGACCAAAATACCCTTGAGAGGCCCCCCCTTGTCTGGCCCTCTCCCCCCCCTTTTTGCTGCCCATTTCACTCCCCTTTGTTGCTTTTGAATTACACCACCTCCAAACCCATTCCACTCCCCACACTCCTTCCATTTCACTCTACACACAATCTCTCCTCCTTCTCTCTAAAATCTGCCCCTCTCTCTCTCTCTAAAAACCCTCATAAACTCAGTTTCTTTTTCATCAAATCATCATTATCTCACTCATTAAATCAAGAACAAGAAGAAGAGAAACAAGAATCAAGCTTCTCTCCACCATCTCGATCCTTTCTCACCATTATCTTTGTACGAAATCACATAAACTCTTCATAAATATACTTGCATGCTACTGATTTCAATGTCTAGTTGCTCATCTAACATGCTTATGTCCAAATATAAGATCAAAAATCGTTTTTACATAACATATGTTAACATGCACAAATCTGCCTAGAAAAGTCAGACTGAAAGAAAAATTCGAATAAAATCGTATACTAAGAGTTAGATGATGCATTTTTTTAAAAATTTGCGTTTTGAAAAGAGCTACAACTTTCATGTTTTACACTGTTTCCAGATCTGTACGTAATTTTGTGTATAATCCGATCTTTGAGCCTGGTCTGAGATTTGTCGAAAACCGAATTTGGTTCTTACACATAATTTTCTACCTATCTAGATGGACTCTATAATTACCAGAAAAATCAGTTTAACAACTAGACACATAGGAGAACAACTGGTAAAAATTGTGGACTCTAATTCGAATCATAACTAGTTAATAAAAATTGGCGAAATGAACCGACAAAAACCGCAATCATGAAACTTTGAAGTTTGACATGCGTTTTAAAACCGACACCTCGGAATGACTCCGACACGAACCAAAAATTTCTGGAGACTCTATGTACTAATCTAAGGCTTCCTTAAAATTTTCGGGTCAAACCAAGCCCATTTGACCATGTTACCAAGACAAAAACACAACTGTTGACTTTGCGAGTTGACTTTGACTTGCGAACTGAAAGTCTTGCGAGTTGAGTTTGACTTGCGAACTGAAAGTCTTGCGAGTTGAGTTTGACTTGCGAACTGAAACTCTTGCGAGTTGAGTTTGACTTGCGAACTGAAAGTCTTGCGAGTTGAGTTGACTTGCGAACTGAAAGATTTGCGAGTTGAGTTTGACTTGCGAACTGAAAGTCTTGCGAGTTGAGTTTGACTTGCGAACTGAAAGTCTTGCGAGTTGAGTTTGACTTGCGAACTGAAAGTCTTGCGAGTTGAGTTTGACTTGCGAACTGAAAGTCTTGCGAGTTAAGTTTGACTTGGGAACTGAAAGACTTGCGAGTTGAGTTTGACTTGCGAACTGAAGATTTGCGAGTTAAGTTTGACTTGAGAACTGAAGACTTGCGAGTTGATTTTGACTTGTGAACTGAAGACTTGCGAGTTGACTTCACGAGTTGACTTTTTGACTTCATGAGTTGACTTTTCAAGTTGACTTTTTGACCTTGAGAGTTGACTTTTTGACCCTTAATTAATTTTCAGAAAATCACATTTTAGACTCTAAATTCCGAGCCTTAACACGTCGGACATATATATAACCATATATGTAAAAGCAAAAAACACCTACAAAGATCAAACCTTTATGATGTAAAATCATATATGAAACTCATATGCTTCGAGAAGTATACAACACGATGAACATAATAATAATACTTTGAGTTATTATTACATAACCACACCAACGGGCCGTACCTGTTTTCCAAAACTCAAACAAAACAATCAACTTATTTGGACATACTAGTTGATGAACTAGCTTTAGGTGGACATAAAACCCCCACCTACCTGATTGGCTTAAGTGGACATTAACCCCCACTTATACAATCGCTATAGATGGTCTTTTGAGACATCTACTTATACAACCTCATACGTTTAGGGCGTTAGGAGGTTGCACACGGGAACAAGAACACCCACTACTTGCTAATATTTGATATTGCTTGCTACCTGCTCAACTCTGGTGAGTTTCATAGCCCCTTTTTACTGTTTTTCACTGGGGTGAGAATACATACAACTGTTTTATAAACTACTTTATGATCACAAGTACTGGAAACAACTTTTTGTACGGATTGCATGAAACCTGAATAATCCACTAAAGTCCTCTACTTATCATAGTCATTAAAATTTGTGTGTGAGTATTATTGGATAGATCTATCAGGTTTTGACAAACCTCGTCCGGGCTAGTCGCGCTAGCCAACCCACGGTCGCAGTATTACTTGTGATTTAGAAGTGTATCGGATTAGTACACTTACCGGAGGCAAACAACGTTAAGATTGACTATGAGACTCATTCAAATGATATACTTATATTGCTGTATGCAATACTTTTACTTGTCGTTGGATAACGATACTTTTACTTATCATTGACGAATGATGCAAAACTTGTGAAATCTTGTGGATCATTTTAGCAACTGATTTCTTAACAAACCTATGAACTCACCAACTTTATGTTGACCTTTTAGTATGTATTTCTCAGGTAACCCGTTGCAATAGGAAGCTTATGGATAGCGTAGCTCGAGTCGCATTGTTTTCAAACATCAAGGAACTAGATTGAATTTACTATATTTTAGAATCATAGTTATGTAATTCTACTTTTGTCATGCGAACTCCTATAACTTTTGTAAACATTTGAATTATTGTAATGTAACTATTTTTCAAACGTCTCATATAGATGTCGTTTGCTTTAATTTTTGTGTTGTGATATTTGATTTGGTCGGCGCCCCCATGACACCTCCTACTTCCTCCTACTTCCGCTGCCATGTGTTTTGGGGGTGCGACAGATTGGTATCAGAGCCAAAGGTTATAGCGAACAAGGATTGCATTAGTGACCTAGACTATAACCATTAGGTTAGTATTCCTTGTTTAGTATGACTGGTTCAGCGATTGCATCATTTGAATTTAATTTAACATAGCCTGATCAACTATGTACAATTAAAGGAGAATTGATGCAAGACCTGAAATGGTTATAGTGAATGGGAATGCATTAGAAGACTTTGACCAAGGATAGAAACGGGACCAACCCTATACGTGCTTATGTGCTAGGTTATTATGTTTTTTATATATAACCTTAACCTCTCATATACTAAACTCCTTGCCACAGAAATGGCAGACTCCTCTAACGCATCATCAACCGACTTGAACAACGAAACTCAAACGCGGTCCACTACTAGGGGTACCACCCCCTTACCTATCCCTACGACACCAAACTCTCCCAAACCTCTTTACTACATGACCGGCGAAGCCCGGGTAGTACGAAGACGCATAGGGAATGTCGGATCATCCCGAGCAAACCCTTACTCAAACTCCATTGCTAACACCATGACTAATACCCGCCGTTCGGCATACGCCCGTAGGTGGGACTGGCTACCCACAACTTTAAACACTTGGAGGTTTGAGGAAGCAATACAGATTCCTGCTGACCCCATGGACATCTCCCCGTACACACAAGAACCAATACACCATACGGTACCGGTGTTAGCAGCCCGACTTCATCTTCACGAAGAAAGGCTCGAAATCCTAGAACGATATCATTATATAGTAGAAAATTACCTATTGTACCGAACCGATGATCGCATAACACAACTTCTTCAAGAACAGGAAGGCACGAACCGTACTCTGGAAATGATTCATCAACAGGTTATAGACAATAGGAGCGCTACTGACATCCTACAAGCAAGGTTAGAAGAATGTGAACAACGTTCACGAGAAGCTGAGGAGTATGCTCGTGCGCTCGAGCAACGACTAACCTTGGCTGAAGAAGGTGTCAGGTAAACAAGCCGACTTGCGGATACTATAAATCGCCTCGTCACTCTAATGTCACGAGTAAACCTGCGTCAGAACTAGATCTATTCCTCTTATTGTAACCTATTGAGGCGGGATGTGCTCAACCTATTATCCTTTATTATCCTGTAAACTTTCAAATTCAGACCGGATGTAACATTCCCGGTATCTTTTGTAATCCTTGTGATTGTTGTCTTTTGAAACTCGTACTCTGTATTCAATTTTTCTATTTAATGAAATATGGTTATCATTATGTGCTGTTGTATATTATCTCATTATATATACACATCTGATATATCATAACCTCGTGCAAACCTCTTATATGTTTCATTTCATTGTTGTTCAGCATCATGCCTCCAAGACGACATACTTACACCGACACCGAAATCGCTCAAGTCATTGCACAGAGCGTAGCTCAAGTCCTTGTTGCCCAACAAAATCCGGGCGGCGGAGGCGCACCTGCTAACACATCTACTCCAAAACCATGTACCTACAAAGACTTCTTGAACTGTAAACCCCTGTATTTCAAAGGATCTGAAGGAGCTATCGGTCTGATACGTTGGATCGAAAAGACAGAATCTGTTTTCCGAATCTGCAACTGCACTGAGGAAGATAAGGTTAAATTCTCCACGTGCACCCTTTCTGACGGAGCTCTCACCTGGTGGAATTCTAATGCCCAAACTGTGGGTATTGATACCTGATACCAACTTCCATGGGAAGACTTCAAAACAATGCTCAGGGAAGAGTACTGTCCCCATGAGCAACTGCAACAACTTGAAGAAGAGTTCTGGAAACTTACTGTTCAGGGAAATGACATCACCACCTACACCACCCGATTCCACCAGCTATCTGTCTTATGCCCATCCATGGTGGACCCCGAATACAAACGTATCGAGTGATACATTTGGGGGCTACCAGAATGAATCCAGGGGAACGTCATCTCCTCAAGACCCGGGACCATCCAAAGTGTTGTCCGCATGGCACATGAACTCATGGCCCAGATTGTCCGCCAAGGGACAACCACTGAGAAAGCCATTGGGGACAACAAAAGGAAATGGTCCGGCAACAACCACAACCAGCATCCACAACAGCCAAACAAAAAGGCCGATACTGTTAAGGCCTACTCCTCTGGTTCAGGGTCGGGGGACAGGAAAGGGTACGTTGGGAACAAACCTTACTATTCCAAGTGTACGTGACACCATGATGGCCCTTGTACCTGTACCCAGTGCAAACGACAGGGACATCTAGCCAAAGATTGCAGAACCCCCAACCCAAACACCAACCCTAACGCACCAAAGGCTTGTTTCGAGTGCGGTAACACCGGGCATTTCTGAAATGTTTGCCCAAAACTGAAAAACAACAACAACCGAAACAACAACAACAACAACAACAGGAACAACAATAACAACAACAACCCTCGCGGTCGAGCTTTTGTACTCAATGCTGGAGAGGCTCATCAAGATCCCAACGTTGTCACTGGTATGTTCCTCCTAAATGATCTAACCGTTTCAGTATTATTCGATACCGGTGCTGATAAAAGTTTCATATCCGGTAAATTTTGTCCACTACTAAACATCACACCCCTTGCCTTAGATGCTAAGTATACTGTAGAATTAGCGAATGGCAAACTGATCGAGGCCAATAGTGTAATACCAAATTGCACTTTAAACCTCACCAACGAACTTTTCCCTATAGACCTCATCCCCGTGGAAATCGGAAGCTTCGATATCATCGTTGGCATGGACTGGTTGTCCAAACACCGTGCTGAAATCGTTTGTTTCGAGAAGATCGTGTGTATACCTCTCACTACCAGTGGAACCTTGATCATACGGGGGGAGAATGGTAGGTGAAACCTGAACATCATATCTTCTATGAAAACTCAAAAGTACCTGAGGAAAGGGTACCCAGCAATCCTCACTCATGTAACCGAAAAGAAGTCGGCTGAAAAGCGACTTGAGGATGTGCCCATCGTCCGAGACTATCCGGAAGTCTTTCCCGAAGACTTGTCAGGCCTACCCCCGCCTAGACAAGTAGAATTCCAAATTGACCTTGTGCCCGGTGCTACACCCGTGGCACGAGCCCCGTATAGATTAGCCCCATCCGAGTTGCAGGAGCTATCCACCCAATTACAGAAGCTCCTGGACAAGGGATTCATTCGACCGAGTTCTTCACCCTGGGGAGCTCCGGTCCTATTTGTTAAAAAGAAGGATGGATCCTTCAGAATGTGTATTGACTACCGCGAACTGAACAAACTTACCATCAAGAACCGATACCCACTTCCAAGAATTGATGACCTGTTTGACCAACTTCAAGGTTTGAGCTTCTACTCGAAAATCGACCTACGGTCGGGTTATCATCAACTTCGAGTTCGAGACTCCGACATCCCAAAAACAGCTTTCAGAACCCGCTATGGGCATTACGAATTTCAAGTGATGCCTTTTGGCTTAACCAACGCACCGGCTGTATTCATGGACCTTATGAATCGGGTGTGCAAACCCTATCTATATAAGTTTGTCATTGTGTTCATCGACGACATCTTGATATACTCTCGCAGCGAAACGGAACATGGCCAACATCTAAAAACCATTCTGGAATTACTCGGACACGAGGAGTTATACGCCAAGTTCTGCAAGTGCGAGTTCTGGATGCAAACAGTACAATTCCTAGGGCATGTCGTTGACATTCAAGGGATACGTGTTGATCCAGCCAAGATCGAGGCCATTAAGTGCTGGGAAGCACCAACCACACCAACTGAGGTACGACAATTCTTGGGTCTCGTCAGATATTATCGACGATTCATTGAGAATTTCTCCAAAATAGCCTTACCTTTAACCTCAGTGACTCAGAAAGACAAGAAATTTGACTGGACCGATAAGCAGGAGTCCGCCTTCCAACTTCTGAAACAGAAACTCTGCAGTGCACCAATCCTGTCCTTACCCGAAGGCACCGATGATTTCGTAGTTTACTGCGATGCCTCACGCCAGGGACTAGGTTGTGTGTTAATGCAACGTGATAAAGTCATTGCCTACGCCTCTCGACAGCTCAAAATCCACGAAAAGAATTATACCACTCATGACCTCGAATTGGGGGCCGTAGTGTTCGCACTCGAAATCTGGAGACACTATCTGTACGACACTAAATGTACAATCTTTACCGATCATAAAATTCTTCAGCATATCTTTGACCAAAAGGATCTCAACATGAGGCAACGTCGATGGGTCGAGTTGCTTACCGATTATGACTGCAAAATCAAATACCATCCTGGCAAAGCAAACGTTGTTGTTGATGCCCTCAGCTGGAAGGAACGTTCAAAACCCCTTCATGTTCGAGCCCTTGGTTTAACCATTCACAATGATCTCACCACTCAAATCCACACCTCTCAACTCGAAGCGCTCAAAATGAAAACATCAAAAACGAGGCCTTGCGAGGCATGGAAAAACAATTAGAAATCAAACCCAACGGAACCCGATACTTCTCCAACCGAATATGGTTACCAAGCTTTGGAAACCTACGAAATTTGGTGATGGATGAAGCTCACAAATCTCGATACTCTATACATCCTGGTTCCGACAAGATGTATCATAACATTAAACAACAGTATTGGTGGCCCAACATGAAAGCTGACATCGCCACCTATGTTAGCAAATGTTTAACCTGCGCCAAGGTTAAGGCCGAATACCAGATGCCTTCCGGGTTGCTACAACAACCCGAGATACCTCAATGGAAATGGGAAAACATAACCATGGACTTCATCACGAAACTACCGAAAACACCGAGCGGTTGCGATACCATTTAGGTGATCGTTGATCGTCTCACAAAATCTGCCCATTTCCTAGCTATCAAAGAAAACAACAAGATGGAGCGTCTAGCTCGCATCTACATCAAAGAGGTTGTGGCATGACATGGTATTCCCATTTCAATCATCTCAAATAGAGATAGCCGCTTCACCTCTCGATTCTGGCAAACACTTCAACGAGCCCTTGGTACTCGCCTCGATTTGAGTACTGCTTAGCATCCGCAAACCGATGGTCAGAGTGAATGGACCATTCAAACCCTAGAAGACATGCTACGAGCTTGCGTAGTTGACTTCGAAAACACATGGGAAACCACCTACCTCTGTGTGAGTTTTCCTACAACAACAGTTACCACACCAGCATTGATGCTGCACCATTCGAGGCACTCTATGGGAGAAAGTGTCGATCACCCATTTGTTGGACCGAAATCGGCGAAAGCCAACTCACTGGTCCTGAAATCATCCATGAAACAACCGAGAAAATCATGACTATTCAAAACCGGCTGAAAGCCGCACGTGATCGTCAGAAAAGCTATGCTGACGTGAGACGCAAACCACTCGAGTTCCAGGTTGGGGATCGAGTACTCTTAAAAGTGTCACCTTGGAAAGGTATTATTCGTTTTGGCCAACGCGGCAAACTAAACCCCAGGTACATCGGACCTTTTGAGATTCTTGAAAGAATTGGTCAGGTGGCATATCGACTGCAGCTACCACCACAACTAAGTAGCGTGCACAACACGTTCCACATTTCTAACCTAAAGAAATGTCTGTCTGATGAGACACTTGTAATACCGCTCGACGAAATCCACATTGATGACAAACTCCATTTCGTTGAGGAACCTATTGAAATCATGGACCGTGAGGTCAAACGCTTGAAACAGAGTCGTATTCCCATCGTAAAAGTCCGGTGGAATTCTAGGCGTGGTCCTGAATTCACTTGGGAACGGGAAGACCAAATGCGACTGAAACATCCACATCTATTCTTAGATACCTCACAGACCACAACAGCAAGCTAATTTCGGGATGAAATTCTCTTAACAGGGGGAGAATGTGACACCCGACGATTTAGGGTTACTGATTAACCCTCTAGAAACCCTAATTACGTGTGTTTAGTTTAGTTTTAGGCAAAATACTTGTAATTACTTGTAACTATTTGTATATTTTATGTGAATATACACCTCCGTAATTGATTTATATTACGCTACGTAATTAGTTGTAATTACGCTTACGCAATTTGGTGAAATTGTGCAAAACAACCGGACGGAGTCCGACACAGTATAAATACAACATTGGTGAAAACATCTTTATAAATAACTTGAACCTATTTTTAGAAGTTATTTATCGTATATTACTATTTTAATATAATAATACCCGAAAAACCTAGACGTTTCGATTAAAACGTCTAAAACGCAACGAAAATGCGCAGTACGCGCCCGACAATTGAACGAAGATCAAAATACATTTTTGAATCTAAAATATATTATTTAGTGTAAAACTATCAATTAATATATCGTGTCTTTAAAAGATAACGAAAAACGTCCAAATAAAATATCACGCGATTTAGAATCCGTACAACGAACGCGCAAATCGAGATCACTAAATTAACGAATCATTTTTGTAAATGTTTTTCAAGTATTTAGAATGAATACTTCAAGTGAAAATATTGAAACTTAAATCGATACTTAAAAACGCGTATTAAACGTTTAACATCAAACCGAACGAGAAAACGAACACTACGCGAAGCACAAATCGGATAAAACAAGAAATGACCAAAATACCCTTCAGAGCCCCCCCCCCTTGTCCGGCCCTCCCCCCCCCCCCCCCCCTTTTTGCTGCCCATTCCACTCCCCTTTGTTGCTTTTGAATTACACCACCTCCAAACCCATTCCACTCCCCACACTCCTTCCATTTCACTCTACACACAATCTCTCCTCCTTCTCTCTTCCCCTCTCTCTCTCTAAAAACCCTCATAAACTCAGTTTCTTTTTCATCAAATCATCATTATCTCACTCAAGAAATCAAGAACAAGAAGAAGAGAAACAAGAATCAAGCTTCTCTCCACCATCTCCATCTTTTCTCACCATTATCTTTGTAAGAAATCACATAAATCTTCATAAATATACTTGCATGCTACTGATTTCAATGTCTAGTTGCTCATCTAACATGCTTATGTCCAAATATAAGATCAAAAATCATTTTTACATAACATATGTTAACATGCACAAATCTGCCCAGAAAAGTCAGACTCAAAGAAAAATTCGAATAAAATCGTATACTAAGAGTTAGATGATGCATTGTTTTAAAAATTTGCGTATTGAAAAGAGCTACAACTTTCATGTTTTACACTTTTTCCAGATCTGTACGTAATTTTGTGTATAAGCCGATCTTTGAGCCTGGTCTGAGATTTGTCAAAAACCGAGTTTGGTTCTTACACAGAATTTTCTACCTATCTAGATGGACTCTATAATTACCATAAAAATCAGGTTAACAACTAGACACATAGGAGAACAACTGGTAAAAATTGTGGACTCTAATTCGAAACATAACTAGTTGATAAAAATTGGCGAAATGAACCGACAAAAACCGCAATCATGAAACTTTGAAGTTTGACATGCGTTTTAAAACCGACACCTCGGAATGACTCCGACATGAACCAAAAATTTCTGGAGACTCTATGTACTAATCTAAGGCTTCCTTAAAAATTTTGGGTCAAACTGAGCCCGTTTGACCATGTTACCAAGACAAAAACACAACTATTGACTTTGCGAGTTGAGTTTGACTTGAGAACTGAAAGTCTTGCGAGTTGAGTTTGACTTGCGAACTGAAAGTCTTGCGAGTTGAGTTTGACTTGCGAACTGAAAGTCTTGCGAGTTGAGTTGACTTGCGAACTGAAAGATTTGCGAGTTGAGTTTGACTTGCGAACTGAAAGTCTTGCGAGTTGAGTTTGACTTGCGAACTGAAAGTCTTGCGAGTTGAGTTTGACTTGCGAACTGAAAGTCTTGCGAGTTGAGTTTGACTTGCGAACTGAAAGTCTTGCGAGTTGAGTTTGACTTGCAAACTGAAAGTCTTGCGAGTTGAGTTTGACTTGCGAACTGAAAGACTTGCGAGTTGAGTTTGACTTGCGAACTGAAAGATTTGCGAGTTGAGTTTGACTTGCGAACTGAAGATTTGCGAGTTGAGTTTGACTTGCGAACTGAAGACTTGCGAGTTGAGTTTGACTTGTGAACTGAAGACTTCCGAGTTGACTTCACGAGTTGACTTTTTGACTTCGCGAGTTGACTTTTCAAGTTGACTTTTTGACCTTGAGAGTTGACTTTTTGACCCTTTATTAATTTTCAGAAAATCACATTTTAGACTCTAAATTCCGAGCCTTAACACTTCGGACATATATATAACCATATATATAAAAGCAAAAAACACCTACAAAGATCAAACATTTATGATGTAAAATCATATATGAAACTCATATGCTTCGAGAAGTATACAACACGATGAACATAATAATAATACTTTGAGTTATTATTACATAACCACACCAACGGACCGTACTTGTTTTCCAAAACTCAAACAAAACAATCAACTTATTTGAACATACTAGTTGATGAACTAGCTTTAGGTGGACATAAAACCCCCACCTACCCGATTGGATTAAGTGGACATTAACCCCCACTTATACAATCGCTATAGATGGTCTTTTGAGACATCTACTTATACGACCTCATACGTTTAGGGCATTAGGAGGTTGCACACGGGAACGAGAACACCCACTACTTGCTAATATTTGATATTGCTTGCTACCTGCTCAACTCTGGTGAGTTTCATAGCCCCTTTTTACTGTTTTTCACTGGGGTGAGAATACATACAACTGTTTTATAAACTGCTTTATGATCACAAGTACTGGAAACAACTTTTTGTATGGATTGCATGAGACCTGAATAATCCACTAAAGTCCTCTACTTATCATAGTCATTAAAATTTGTGCGTGAGTATTATTGGATAGATCTATCAGGTTTTGACAAACCTCGTCCGGGCTAGTCGCGCTAGCCAACCCACGGGCGCAGTATTACTTGTGATTTAGAAGTGTATCGGATTAGTACACTTACCGGAGGCAAACAACGTTAAGCTTGACTATGAGACTCATGCAAATGGTATACTTATATTGCTGTATGCAATACTTTTACTTGTCGTTGGATAATGATACTTTTACTTATCATTGACAAATGATGCAAAACTTGTGAAATCTTGTGGATCATTTTAGCAACTGATTTCTTAACAAACCTATGAACTCACCAACTTTATGTTGACCTTTTAGTATGTATTTCTCAGGTAACCCGCTGCAATAGGAAGCTTCTGGATAGCGTAGCTCGATTCGCATTGTTTTCAAACATCAAGGAACTAGATTGAATTTACTATATTTTAGAATCATAGTTATGTAATTCTACTTTTGTCATGCGAACTCCTATAACTTTTGTAAACATTTGAATTATTGTAATGTAACTATTTTTAAACGTCTCATATAGATGTCGTTTGCTTTAATTTTTGTGTTGTGATATTTGATTTGGTCGGCGCCCCCATAACACCTCCTACTTCCGCTGCCATGTGTTTTGGGGGTGCGTGTAACACCCCCAAATTTATTGTTTAGCGGAAGCAGGATTTGGGTGTTACTAATCAATAATCAAAGCCCAGAGATTAATAATGAACGACCACTACATGCGTCGTTTTACATTGATATTGATAAAATAAAAGTTTACATCAAAATATTGTTTACATTAGCTCCTTTTGAAATTGAGAGATTTAAGTACATAATTAAACTATACAAAATGTAATAATGCAGCTAAATCTCTGATTGTTTGCATGCTGACTCGAGCTAATGGATCTTGATTAAGCAGTCCAACCTACTGCTGGTCACCTGTGATACATGCTAAAATGGGTCAGCGAAACGCTGGTGAGCTCACAGGTTTGTATATCAACATATATTTGTATGAACCGCAAGATTTTATAATTGAATTTAAAATGCAATTAAGCAAAATAAAAGTTATACAGCCATGAGCACATAGTCTGAGCTTAACTTGAGTGTCAGGCCCAATTAAGGAAACCCAACTGAGTTGCCTCCTACGAGTGTCTAATCTACACTCGTCTTCCCAAATGCTAATACGTCCGTTTGACCAGTTAGTGCGTGCTAACCCGGACGAGGATTGTCAATCCTATATGATATCATATACTAACATTCACGCTACAGATGTATTACCAGACTATGCTATGGAGGGCTTTATTGATTAGTTGAAAACAACTCATGTAGTATTTGATTGAATTGTACTTGCGTTCTACTTGTAAAACAAAACGAGCAATAATATCACACCCCTGATTGAAAAGCAGTAAAATAGGGGCCATGAGACTCACCTGAGCCTTGAGTGTTTAAATTAATAAACTTGAATTGATTAGCGGTAGATTGATGTCCGAAGACTTGTAACCTGAGGGTGTCCAAGACACACAATGGTTATAACATGAGTAGGCATCTCGAAAGACTGCCCTTGTAGTTGTTTGTCCAACTTAGAATGTCCAAATTACTACGATTTGGTTAATTGAATTATCCAAATTACTACGATTTGGTTGTTTGACTTGTGTTTTGAAAACGCGTACGGCCCGTTGGTGATTTATTTGTAATGATAATCCCATATCATTATTTTGATGATTTTGAAGCATTATACAAAAAAATAAATTCCAATGTGTTTTAGGAGTCATGTCACATTCGTGTTTGATGTTATACAAATTTAACTCTTTGTGTGAAAGTTTAGATGTAACACTGTTACTCGTGACCCTAGGGTGAGGGCGAAGCCCGTTAATGACGGGGGTCCGGGGGCAGCGCCCCTGGTAGCGGGGTCCAAGGGGCGGCAGCCCCTGGCGGGGTCCAAGGGGCAGAGCCCCTGGCTGGGGTCGAGCGACACAGCATCTGGACTTTGGTGAAAAACGCATCTGGACTTGAATTTCGGTGAAATTGAGTGTCAAATTTTGAGTCTCAAAACTTAGTGAAAAATGAGTTTTAAACTCTCTGTTTTTAGCGACACAGCATGCGACACAATGGTCATGTATGCGACACAAGGGTTGTGTCGCATAAGAATGCGACACAAGAGCTTAGCGACACAAGGGTTGTGTCGCATAAGTGTACGATGCTGATTTAACAGCGACATAGTGATTGTGTCGCAGGGGATTTGCGACATAAGGTACGACACCATATTGTGTCGCAAAAGGTCCGACACAACTAGGTTTCTATGACACAACGTACGACATAAAGGATCTTATGCGACACAAGGCTTGGGTCGCAAAGATGAACACTCAGACAGTCCCCAGCGACTGTCGTGGTTTCCAAACCCAAAACCCAAATCTAACTCGTTTTTAGGCTATAAAATCATGTTTTCTTCATACATTTGGACAATACTAAGTTGCGTAAACATTATAACACCGAAATAATACACCAAAATGAGTAGATCTAAATATTTAGAGAATTTCTTACAATTGCAAATCGAGACAAAACGAGGAAGAAACGAGGGTGGTGCCTTTGTTAATCTTGTTCCTCTCTTGATGGTGATTCCGAAAATGTAAGTTTTGTGGTCGGATTTGATAAATCCGAAAATTTGGTGGTGATGGGTTTGAGAGTGTTTAGTGGTGTGTGTGTGTTTTTGATGAATGCAAATGAAAGAAAGAGGGAAAGTGGAGGTGGGGTGTAGGTGAAAGCCTCACCTTTTTCAGTCCCCGCAATCGCGCTCCGTACGATGTTCGTTCTCCCGCTCGTTTAAACGTTAAATGTTTATTTTATACTTTTAAATATACGAATAATTACCCAATATTTTTGTTGAAGTGTTTTACTAAATACCTAATGGTTGCGTTATAAAATATAACTTTAACTTGTTTCTATTTGTTTGCGCGTTTAATGTTTTAATTGCGTAGACGTTTGTTTGTACGATACGAATTTACTACAAAATATTATCAAATAGTATTTTGAATAATTACTGTTATTAAATAATGTCATATTACTTAATAAAATCGTTCACCAACGCCCATATTAATTGAACCGAATTACATTCGATTTGAAAATTGCACGATTTAATCAAATCGCATAATTGTATATATATTAAACAATATATATATTGGTACATTAATTAGCCTAACACATAACTAATTACATGTATTACACTTGATTAGGCACTAATTACTAGTCCTAATTTGACGGGTGTCACAGTGCGACATTTGTTTACGATGATTTGCTGTAAACAAGTTTGTTATGCTAAGTTGGGCTGATGATTACTTATTCACTCACTTAGCTTTGAGCTAATCCCCCACATTAATACTTCTTGCAGGTTAAGGATTTATTCGGGTGGGCAAGAAGTTGGACTGGATGGAATGTTTGACCACTTAGCGTCAACTCTGATATACTTTGAAAAGGAAATAACGAAATTATATAACACCTCGTGTGGTATTATTGTTGTTATAGTATTGGGTATCAAGTTTTGAAAAGAAATTTATGTACATTTATATGATATATGTTTTAATCTACGCTTCCGAGTCAAAATCATTATTTTAATGATTTAGTGAATGAGGGGTGTTATAATTATACCCTAATATATCATATAATTTTACTTTTTTTTATAGTGCATGTATTCTATTATACTACTTTAATATAATATTTAATGAGTTTATTTACAACTTTACAAATGTAATACCCAAAAACATAGATAACTTTTGTCGTGTATTAATCATATAAAATTATTATTATACTAGTAATATACTAATACTTAATAAATGGCTATCTATCTATATTATACTTTAAAATAAAAACCTTAAACTAGAAATGACCGTTGGATTGATTAGAGACTTGATAATCTCACAATTCAAAATCTTTATGACATCATAAGTTTTTAGGTGGAGTTTCTTAAATAAGAAAATGATGATTACTAATTAAGTCTTTTTGAAAATCATTAAATTAGTTCAAATTCATGATGATTAAAATAATAAAATAATAATAATTGTTATATGTTATATAAGTGATTATAAATAAATGAGATGATTATTTCCTTATTATTTCCAAAATAAATGAGATGATTATAAGTTTTTATGTTGTGAACCATTATCCTAATCATTTACAATTTGCTAATACAATAACCTATGATTAGCTATAACGTCAAGTTTTTACTTCAATTCAGGTTATTGTATCTGTAACACCCGCCAAATTAGGGCTAGTCATTAGGTCCTAATCGTTTTTGTAATACATGTAACTAGTACTGTTTTAGGCTAATTTGTGTATCAAATAATATATATTGTTATATATATTCAGTTGCGCGATTTGGTTAAATCAAGCACGTTTCAAATCGAATGTAATTCGGTCCAAGTAAATACGGACGTTGGTGATCAATTTTATTAAATAATATAAAAATTATATAATAACGCGACTATATCCCAAATATTATTTTGATAATATTTCATATTCATTTCGTATAATTAACAACTTACGCGATTAAAACGTAAATGCGCAAACAAAGCCAAATAAATTAAAGTTATGATTTATAATCCAAGTATTAAGTATTTTGATAAAATACTTCAACATAAATATCGAGTAATTAATTGCTCTTTAAAAATATGCAATTAAATGTTTTAAATAATTATTAAACGTTTAAACGATCGAGAAAACGAACACCGCACGGAACGCAACTGCACGGGAACGAAAATGGGTGAAGTCCACCTCCGTGGACCCCACCTAGCCGGCCCCTCCCTTCCCCCTCTTTTTCCCTCCTCTTCCCTCTTTTTTCTCATTTTCTTAACTCCTTTTCTCTCTCTTCCTTCTTTTTCTCTCTAAATCATCATCCACCACCATCATCTTAATCTCACTAGAAACACCACCAAACGACCTCGATCTTCACCACCCGTTTGGAGAAAAAGAACCGCCTCGCAACGATCTACGTTTCTATCCTTCCGAATCCTCCGCGTAACGATTTGTAAGTTTCCGACAAAACCCGAAACCTTTCGATTTCGTGTATTTTTAGGTTCTAGTTGTTCCTTTAAGCTTAGAATGTCCCTATAAGGGTTGGGTAAAAGAATCAGACCAAACAGAAACCCGAAAACTCATTTTTGGCTCAAAAATCCGTTAACAGCCTTAAGTGTCGCAACGAAGGTGCAGTATAGCGTCACTTCGTGCGTCACTTAAGTGACGCATTGAGTGTCGCTAAAAGCCCTAATCATGCGTCACTTGCATAAGTGCCGCATAAAACCCCTTTTTCCCGACACTTACCTCCGTCACTTGTTTAGTGACGCCCAGAAGCCTTAACCGACACTTATACCCGACACTAATGGAGTGTCGCCACCTTATGCGTCACTTACCTAAGTGACGCCCTAAACTCAGAATTTCCAATTTTATGCGACACTTCCTAAGTGTCGCCCAAGTCACCTAGTGACGCCTCACTATGCGTCACTTCCATAAGTGACGCCATAAGTGACGCCCTTACCCAGACTCTGCTATTTCATGCGTCACTTCCTAAGTGACGCCTAAGACCCTAAGTGTCGCTATAAGTGTCGCATGAAACAGAACCCAGATTTTTACTAAGTGTCGAGACCTGAAATTTTATCACTTGATTTTACCCAAATTCAAATCTTAGATGCGTTTTTCCCTATAACAATACGGTAGAAATAAAAAATTTTCGAGCTGACCTGGCATCTCGACCCCAGCCAGGGGCCAGCCCCTTGAACCCCGCCAGGGGTTGCCACCCCTGGGACCCCGCTAACCAGGGGCGCTGCCCCCGGACCCCCGTCACCTAACGTTTGTAAATACTTTTTAAGTATAACACTTCGACATAATAATAATAATATTATTGCAAATAATCACCAACGGGCCGTACACGTTTTCAAAACTCAAACTTACCAATCAAATCAAATCATTGGACATTACTAGTTGGATGAACAACTAGCATAGGTTAGCTTTTAAGATTGCTACTTATTTTATTCAACCTTGCGCATTATAAACGCCCGGCAGGTTACAGTCTTCGGACACCCCATTTTACTTCACCGCATTTGCTTCACTGCAACTCTTCAGGCTCAGATGAGTCTCATAGCCCCGACTTTTTACTGTTTTTACTCCCGGGGTGGGAATACATGCTCTTACTGTTTTACACGTGAACACGAGTACAAAACTCGCTATATTCTGCATGAGCTATTTTCTAATCACTTTTAAGTCCTCTACGATCATAGTTCTGGTAATACTTTATGTAGCACGAATGTTAGTGTATGGTGCCATATAGGACTGACCATCCTCGTCCGGGTCGGCAAGCACTGACTGGTTAAACGGACGCATTAACTTTTGTTCATACGAGTGTGGATTAGACACTCGTCTGGAGGCACCCACGATCAGGCACTTTATTGTGATCCTGACACCCACGTTAAGCGCAGACTATGACCTCATGGCAGACATATACATCATTTGATTCATTTCAAACGGTTACTATTAAATCTTGTGGTTCACACTTACATATTTATTAAGCAAACCTGTGAGCTCACCAGCGTTAGCTGACCTTTTTAGCATGTGTTCTCAGGTACCCAACAGCAGTAGGACCTGTTCACTCAGGATGCCCATAGCTCGAGTCAGCATACACGTCAGGAGATTATTTTGCATTACTACATATTGTAACTAAGTTATGCCGATTAATCTCTAAACAATGTAACTATTGGGCTTTTTGTAAACATTTATACATTGTAAAACTTATATTATCAATGTATTTGTAAAACGACGCATATAGAGTCGTTCATTGTATGCCTTGTGTGTTTTGATTATTGATTAGTAGCACCCCAAAGCTTGCTTCCGCTAAACAGTAAATTTGGGGGTGCTATAGTATCTCAGTTGGACACATTAACAACCGAGCAGTTGAATCTTCTCAACAATATAAATCAAACAACACTTCAGACTGAGGAATCCATATCTCAACAACTATCTACAATGCAACAAATTTTGTTTGAAACTTTGAAGAAGGACGTAACAGTCGAACAAATGAGCTCATCTAATACCGGCAACTACATGGGTCAAATGTATATGGTTATAGGAAATTTGGGTTCACTTGATCATTTCTTACGACGGGTAAACAACATCAGTCCTACTAATGTACGTTCCTCTAATTAAACATGCAAAATTCACCAACATTTCTTACCGCTTAATATAATTCACCTAAAATTATTTTTAACTACCTATATAGATTTTGTTAATAAACACTTATGTGGCAATCAAATTTAATAATTTCGTATGCATCTATTTTGTCACTATAGCTACATACTATTGAACTCAACTACATTGTCATATCTCAAGTTGATGACTTGCGGAAAAAAACAATACAACAAATCCATGCAATACTTACGACTACACAATCTTCACATGTCATCATTGCAATACATAATTACTTCTCTCGGCTACGTGCACTTAGCACACTTTGGGTTGCTCGTCATCATAATTAGTTCTTCTAGACGCTCTTGCATATATATTTTATAGTCCCTACTCAAGTCCGCATAGCACTTTCCAATGCCGACATAGAATTTTGCAGTACAAAGCATAATAATTTTTTTTCTATCTATGTTTATTTCATTCTCAGTTAAAATATATTATTTGGTTAAAATCCGCGAATGCAGAGGTCTTAATCTAGTATGACAAACAAAATGAGTAATTTGATTACCAAGCAATTAGTCCGTATTAAAATTTGTGTCTACTCTGGTTGGTGGGCCGAGGAGTTGAAGTAAGAAATTTAAAGATTTAACCCATTATTTATCTAGTCTTCTATTTGTTTAGCAATATAAACTCATAGCCCAATCTTTTAATAAGCCCCACAATCCAATTCGTGTGCTTGATAAAAATCACGCTAACAGAAAGAAACACAAAGTCCCTACACTTTCCCAAGTGATCGCGTCGGATCAATCCTCATGTTGTTAGGCTTTTGGCCTACTAACGCCCTCATCCATAACACTAGAAACCAAAAGCAAAAGACAGAATATTGCCCAGTTTGGGAGAGAAAGGCAGTACGTCAAAAGGCAAGTTCATACAAAACTTCTGAAGTTCGATTTTGAGGTAAAGTCTTGTTACGTTTTATGGGTAGTATATCATCTAATGGTCAGATTCTGGATTACCAATCAAATTAAATTGAAACTCAGTAATTGAATTCTGATTTCTGTCCTTAGCTACATTAGTGGTAGATTCATTTAGTATTTATATGACACAAATAATTGATTGTCTCTAACTGGAATGTAATCACTATAAATTAGTTAATAACTAGAGTATGTACCTCAAGTTTAATCACACGAGTTTCACAACAACAATCAAGGTTAATATACAAAACAGTAAGTACCTTAGTAATATATTTTAATGATTTGTCGCCTAATTATTGTAGATCCTTTGATGGAGTAGTAACTTTGCAGTTTCTTTAAATGTGGAGACTGTTGTACGGATTCATCTTTAATATTGATACGTATTCTGAGTTCTTCTGATTCTATGTGATTCATTGATTAGTAATAATAAAATTTCGTATAATTCGATATGCATTTGCAAGTTGTTCTTCTGATTCTATGTGATTCATCTATATTGTAGAGCCTCAAGAAGTACATACCCATTATAAAAGCGCTCTTCCAGAAAGAAAGAAAAAACATAAGAGAAATTCTCAGGACAAGAGAGCAACTTGCAGCACTAGAAAACTTCTATAATGGTATGCGTGTTCTTGTTGCACCAAGTTTAATGATAAAAACACAGGTAAAGAAAGAGTCACTCAAATCAAAACCACTACCAAATCTAAATGATACAGGTTGTCTTTCAAAGCTTTACGAAACTGCTAAAGAGCTTTTGTTTTTTAAGATTAGATGTAACGAGAGAAATGTGCGCATCAGCACTAACAAGTTATAAAAGTTGAGTAACGACTTTTATTGTTTGTGATATCCAAACAAATCTCCCTCAGTAGGATTTCCCACAATGTATCAAGCTCCCAGCACCCAGAAAAAGACCAAAAATTGCAGCACTGCCAAGCGTTGTTTGTCCAATATATCTGATCTTCATAAGACCCGGGACCTGCATTTCCATTTTACAAATCTATATATTTTAGAGCAAACAGACAGAAGGTAGTGTAAAAAATATACACTGCATGGTACTATAAATATGTATGAGTATATGTAGTAACAACATGAGTGGGTCTTATTGACCCAATACATATTATGTTAAGGTTATGTAGAAAATGTAGTAAATAACTCATGAGTTAAAAATTACAAAAACTTTATTAATATAATGTTGATCTTACTTTTCGCATAAAATGATTTAAGGGAGGTATGCATTGAAAGAACATTTTATGCGAATTTCAGTCTGTTTGACCCGTTTCCATGTTTGATTGACAACCTGTTAGAGACAGAACACCTAAAATCGAAAAACACAATGACAAGAGGAACTGCTCAAGAATATAACCTAAAATCTAAAAAAGCAACAAGCGATGAGACCGTACCTTGAACCTAACAGCCTCATAAGTTCCATATACAGCACCTGCAAATCAATATACAACTCATAAGATAAAAATAGAAAGATCTCTAAAAATGATGCTCGAACCTCATTAGATGACATGTAATAGTAACTAACCAACAACGAACCAATTTATATACACCGGATAAACATCTAATATATTATTTTGGCTTTTGCAGGTCCTGGTTGTTATGGTCAAGGCATATCTAGCAAACAAATGCATACAGATCGATAGCTGCAGCAATAATTAAGTATATAGTTCATCAAATGAAATAGCAATACTTCCGATATCTTCTCATCAGTTAAGTAGAACAAAGGGGAAATGGTATGAAAGAGTGAGCTAGATAAGCAGTAAAACAAAAGGAAGTTGCAAAAAAGATTGTGCACTTCACTTTTACTATTTTTCTTGTAATACCTCCTAAGTCAGGTACCCACAACACTTGTCATCATATCGTCATTTCATAACCATGGAAGAAAAGGTTGATCACAAGACAACAAGAAAACCTTTATATTCACTGTTCAATACCCCGTATAAATACCTATTCCTAGCTATAAGGGTTTTTCTAGATGCATCGCAAAGAGAATAGAGACTTGCAAGGCATACCTAAGTTGATGTATGCTTGCCTTAACTATAGCTCAAGAAACTATATAGCACGGCGTTATATCAATTATGTATCAACAGTGCAATTCTTGATGCGATTTCTAGGCAATAGTTTACAGGATTTATTGTTAGAGAAAAGGCCATCCATAGTTGGTCGACTATTCTCTTATTCTCTATATGCCCTGAATAACGCTCTTGAGTTCCAAAAAAGGCAATATTTCACCTTCAGCATCTCCTCCCGTTGCTCTAGCCATTAGATACAGTTGTACATATTAAAGATAACATAAGGCTGCTCATAAAAAGGGAACTCCGACCACTACCAAGGACACATTTGAGTAGGGTACTTGGACGCTAGCTAACTTAAATATCAGAATGGAAGAAGATATATTATAGGGTATTGTCTACCTTTTTGTTTTGGTCTTCGTGTTATCCTGGAAAAGCAATACACTATCTACAGTTTCATAGACGAGTAAATGAAAACGAATTGTAAAAGTAGACGACTCTCACATATGCAAAAGCCATTGAAAAAGGGGGGAAAACACAAAACAAAGTAAAAAAAACCAAAGCTTATCAAGGTAGAACGCCACTTTCATGAAATGGTAGTTAGCACTACTTATGAAACATGACGGTTAAGCTAGCTTGGGTCCACCTTACAGAAAACTTGCGTGTTGCAAAGACAATTTTAAGAATTATAACTTAATCATACTTGTAACAAGTATTGACCTGACCTATGTGCTCCAGCTCAAGGGTAAACTTAAAAGATGAGAGTTATCATTCATTAGATCTTCATATTTCTTATGATGATATATATTCTCGACATCATACTACAATGCAATAACCTACTTTCAAAAGTCTACTTCTCAATTACTAACCAATGCACAATTCATACATATCATAGATTTGAGTCTAAATCCAACCAAAATACCATCCAACATTCACACCTCGGATTATTCTATTACTCCCTTCATCACACAAAAATGTCCCCCAACAATTGTTGTGACAATTAAGATATGTTGGGTAAATGTCAGTGTTGCCCTTATATTTAATGCAAGTTTGACCGAGTATATTGAAGAAATGGGTGATTTACAATAACAAACAAGGGTAATATTGGGAGTTTAATGATATTTAGTAGTTATTTTCTGCAAGTGAACAATTATTTTGGGACAGATATAGATAGTGACGTGGACATTTATTATGGGACGGAAGGAGTAATATTTTATTTTAGGAACTTAGTGTCAGAAAACCAATGTTTTGAAAACCGGTTGACTCGGTCCGGTCCGACCGGTTTGACAGGGATTTTTGAGGTTTCCGACCAGTTTAAAACCAGTTTTGGGCTTGTGTTGACCAGTTAACGAACCGGACGGTTCAACCGGGAACCGGACAAGTTTCAACCGGTTTCTAATTTTTTATTATTTTTTTAATTTATCCGGTTTTTGAGCCGGTTTAAGCCGACGGTCTGACCAGTTCGACCGGAACCGACCCCTCTCCGGTACTACCGGAACCGGACCCCTCTCCGCTCCGAGTTGAAAACCGATTTTCACAACATTGCAGGAAACAATACTAGTCTAGCAAAACACCAATATACCAATTATAATTGGATTAAATTAGATTAGATTATTTATATACAACACAATACACACATATTAGATTTTTACAAGCAAGTTCATAAGAAAAAAAAGAAACTTTTGATTTGTAACGTGAAGGTCTATCTACTGAGTACTACAAATATTCTAACAAAGTCAGGTTAGGTATTGAGGAATCAATTTCATATCAGATAATTGTTCATAGTACGGCAATTACAATAAGTAGATAAAACTAGCAAACTTTAGGTGTACAACCAAGGAATAAAAAATTAGGGTTTTGAAAGAAGAGGAGTAATAATAATTTACCGACAGCGCCACCAACGGCGCCACCGACGGCTACTCCGGCGGTTACTCTGGCTAGGCAGCTATCTCTTGCCATCTTTATTCTTAGGTTTAAAAGAAGGAAAAGGTAGGAGGAGACAGGATGAGGGTTTCGTTTTAACAAAAACAAATGTTACGCTTTCGAATCGGTTCGGGTTGAGACGGATCCGGGTAATTTATTTAAAAAGGTCAATCCTCCACAAAATAAATCTTAATCTTAAATTCTAAATCTTAAATCTTAAATCTTATATATAATAAATATAAATATAAATAAATAAATAAAGTACTAGTAGATTACCCGCGCAATGCAGCGGAATTTGAGATTTATCTAAATTCAATGTTAGTAGAAGCAAGAACCTATAAATTTAATTCCATGTTTATAATACGAATTTTGATAAATATCTCTACATATTCTAATTTTGATTTGAAGACTTTTTTCCTACGTAGATAATTTCTCCTTGTGACAACTAAATTTTTGTCCTACGTGTCAACTTATTATTAACTTTCTAAAAATTAATTTAACACCCCATATGATATATTATTTTTATTAAGTCAATCAAAAAATATATTTTTTAAAATAATGTAATTAATTTTCTCCTAGCATTTTTATAAAGTCAATCAAAAATATGTTTCAAAATATTTTACTTCATTTTTTCCTAATAAAGTTTCATATTACTTTTAGAAAGTGAACCAAAAGTTTCAAAAATCCAAAAATTTAAAAACTGATAATATATCAATTTTTTCAAAGTTCACAAAATCAGTCATTGATGGTCAAAAAGACATCAGCAACCTCTGTGACACTGTTTCAGTCACTGATACATCTATCATTGACCAAGAGTCAAAGAAACAAGAGGTCAATAACAACAAGAAAATTTGCAAGCAAGTGTTAACTCAGCAACTTAAACCAAAGAAAAATAAAACAGCCACTTTATGCTAATAGAAAATGTTATAAGTGTGGTGAAAGACAACACTTGTCATCTGAATGGTCAGCAACACCTTTTTCAAAGCATGTAATTATCAGTGAGCATTCAAATATCATTTATGCAAATTAGTGGAAGCCAAAATCAAGGCTCAGCCACTATGAACCCATCTTAGGATGGGTTCATTAGTCTAATATTGTTTATTGATGCAGGGCATTCTTAGAGAGACTATCTGGTATCTGGACAGTGGTTGTTCCAGACATATGACCTGATGTAAGTCCCTGCTCAGTGACTACAAGGATGAAAAAGGTCCTGATGTAGTGTTTGGTGATAATAAAGTGGGAAAGACAAGAGGTTATGGTGTCTTGACCAATGGGAATGTGATGTTTAAGCGAGTAGCTTATGTGGAGGGACTAAAGCACAATTTATTGAGTCAGTCAGTTCTGTGACTCCAAAAACAAGATGCTATATGAATATGAACTGGTGTGGTTTACAACAAGAAAGGAAGTGTTGTGTTAGCTGCTAACAGGAAGGGAAATACATATGTGGTCAATATGGACTCAGCCCAGTCAGGGATATGTTTTTGTTCTAGAACTGTTTCAGAAGAAAAATGGTTATAGCATAAACGACTTTCTCACCTGAATCTAAAAGCTATCAATAATATATTAAGTAAGAATGGCTTAGTCACTGGACTTCCAAAATTTTCTTATGATAAAGATAAGCTTTGTTCAGCATGTGAGAAAGGAAAGCATCACAGCTCATCTTTCAAAAGTAAACAGACATCCTCAATAACTTATTGCTTCTATCAACTTCATAAGGATACGTTTGGTCCAGTTAGTACTCCAAGTCTTGGTGGAAAGATATATTGTTTGGTAATTGTGGATGAATACTATAGATACAGTTGGGTATTCTTTCTTAAAGCCAAAAATAAAGCAGCAAGTGAAATTATGTCATTTATCAAGAAAATGAAGAACTTAAATGGTAGTTTGGTAAAACATTTAAGAAGTGATAATGGCGTTGAATTTAGGAATGTTGACATAGAGAGTTTTTGTGATTCAAAAGGCATTTCTCAAAACTTCTCAGCACCAAGAACACCCCAACAAAATGAGGTCGCTGAAAGGAGAAACAGAACCTTGGTTGAATCTTCCAGGTCAATGCTCATTGATGCTGGTCTTAAGACCTACTTCTGGGCAGAAGCAGTAAGTACAGCCTGCTTCACTCAAAATAGGTCATTGATTCTCAAAAAACATGATAAGACAGCATATGAGGTGTTAAAGGGGGAGAAAACCTTATATAAGTTTTCTCCATATTTTTTGCAGTACCTGCTACATCTTAAACAAAAGAGATCACTTAGGTAAGTTTGATCGAAAAGCTGATGAAGGTACATTTGTTGGTTACTCAATGATCTCTAAAGTTTTCAGAGTTTACAATAAAAGAAGAGAATGCATTGAAGAATCAATGGATGTTACTTTTGATGAAGCTTATGATGAGTCACTCACTAATCCAAAAAATTATGAATATCTTGATTTTAATGAATTAACAAGAATAGATAATGACTCATCAATCAGCCGCAAAGTCAATGATGAGAAGTATAAAAATTTCTCATTAGATTCTGAAAGGGAAGATGGTGTACCTGAAAATAATTCTAGCTCTACTTCAGCTGTGAATAACTCAGAAACATCATCTTTGCCTAATCAAACCCAATCATCATCATCAACTCACTGTCCAAACCAAAGCACACAAAATGATAACACTCACTGTTCCAATGTTTGTCACACCCCCAAAATCAGTAATCGTGTTTATTAATGGTTTAGCGGAAGCTTTAGTTAATTAGCGGAAGCATTTTAAGTTACATTTTAACAGCGGGGGTGCTGACGTTACAATAGTGCATTCATTGTATCAGAGCATATGATCATACAGAACATATTGATTTAAGATGCCATAAGTTTAAACGTTATTACAAAAGGGTACGACTTATAAAGTCGTACAAGTAGTGGTGTTGTAGAACGACATAAGTTTACAAAACACGAGTTTATAAAAAGAGGGATTTCGTGAGTATAACCAATGGAATTGGTAATACAAAGGAAATCCAAGTGTCCCAAAAGTGGCATCATAAATAGTCTGGGTTGCGTACGTCCTTTATGCATGCAGAAGTACCTGAGTCCTAATTCCCTGAAAAACATAGTAAACCGTCAACATTGAATGTTGAGTGAATTCACAGGTTTAGTATAAGTGTAGTTAAACCAAGTGTTGTATAAATCATTCATGTACACAAACATAATGTTTATAAGTATAGCAGGAAACACAAGTGTTCTTATTAAAGAAAACATTTCCTATTTTTACTGTAAGAATGTCATTCTTACTACAATTCAGTCGTTGTGTTAGGAAACACAAGTTTAATCAGAACATCTCCTAACAAATAGTTGCAGGAAATACAGTTAACAATCAAGTAAACATTTCCTATAAAAGTTGTTTTGTCGGGAAACCAGGTTTATCCAATCAAGGTAAACGTTTCCTAAAAAGAAATCATGCGTAGGAACACCTGTCCTATTAGTTGTCACAGGGAATACCCTTCCCAAATCAAGTTGTAGTTTTGTTGTTTAGTTAGGTGGGAAATATAGACTATGATCCCTCTAAGGTGAGCGACACCTTTAAAGTTAAAGTAACGACTCCTAGTACTATAACCAAACCACGACTAGTTGATGTTGTTGCCTCAGTAACACGGTAAGTATACACTCCTCGTTACGACTGCCGTCGTGTGGTTGGGATGACCAACGAGTTATATCAGTGGGAGGTTTGTCAAATCGATAGTACTATCTGTATACTCAGTGGCTAGAGTCACCTAGCTAATGGTTATAGGTTGCAAGCACTGGGACTTATGTGCACTACAACTACCTCGCGTAAACCTAGGATCGTACCAAGATTCGTTGTCTTATTCCCAAAAAGTTGTGAAAACGTTTCATATAGTTAGCAGTTGAATATAAAGCATATAGCATTTATATAATTTAGTTTGATATAAAAGCATGTAAAGCAACTATATAAAACAAGTAGCATGTATTAACACATAGTTCTATGTTTTCCACCCCTGGTTTTAAAAGCATTTAAAACAAGTAAAAGGTAGGGGCTGTGAACTCACTGGTAGCAAATCTTCAGCAAGATAATAGCTAGTAGTAGTCGTCCAACTTGTGTCCCTCAAGGTCCTAGACGCAAGAAATATACTTAATATAAGTATTCGACTATTTGTTAAGTTTAAATGTTTATACAATACTGTTGGTGATAACTGTGTTGAAAAATAACTATTATTTTTCGAGTTATATTAGTCGTCGAATAGTTCTTTGCGTGTAAGTATATATACATGTATATACTTATTAGTTGAATATATGTATATATATATATATATATATATATTCGTATATATATATGTTTTGTCGTTGTCGCGTATGTTTCAAAAACATAAGTTCGTTTGTTGCGAAAATAGATTTCGCTCTCATTCCATTGTGTAAGTATATATAGTATATTCAAATGTGGTATAAATTTAGTTTGTATCCAAAGTTATTTACTCAAACTAATTGTTAGTTAAGTTTTTAAGATTGATACGTAACTATTGTGGTACTTAAATTGTAATAGAGATGAATTAGAGTTAATTAATTAGTAAATAAATAGAAGAAAGAAAAAAAATATATAACATATGAAAAGCACAGGTCACCGGTCGAACCTGTGACCTTTCGGTTGTCACCACACAAACCAAACCACTTGATCTAAGTGTACACTTGTTATGTTTACCATAAGTTTAATATATATATTAACAATTTACATTACAAAAATAATATATATATATATATATATATAAAGCGCAGGTCACAGGTCGAACCTGTGACCTCTCCGATAACACCCCTCCTATGGCAAACCACTTGGGCTACATGTACATATTAGTTTTTAAGTGAAAACAGTTGTACTTATGTGGTTATGAATTCTTAAGATTTACAAGACAAACACAATAATAGCCGATCGGTTCCATAGTCAGAGAGTGTCCTGTTCAGTGTCCTGTTCGTTCTTCACCTACAGCTCAACATATTTACACATTTTTACATCTGTATTTTTCATAACCAACACCCATTATGATATATAAACATAATATTACATGTTTTTAACAAGTTTTAACAACTTATTACACCAATCATCAACAATTTTTGTATTTAATATTTTGGGTTCTGAGTTTTGTTTTCAGATTTATATCACTAAATCATCATATAATTATGTAATCATCCACAAATATAGTGTAAATATTATCATATACGAGTTTATATACATATTAGACATTATATAATCATTATAGAATTAAAGTACTATGAAAATATATGTATGAAATTAAGGATTTTGAGCCTCACAATGGTATTGATTATGATGATGATTTCGTATAAAGATGATGATGATGATGATGATGATGGCGACGGATGATTATGATGATTATTAAGAAATCAATTTGTTAGTTGTTTGTGTATGGATGTTTGATTGTAGTGGTGATGAAGGTTTAAAGATGAGGATGGTGAATGATGATGAAGACTTGGTCTCCTGCTTCTTTTCTTTGTTTCTGCTTGCTCGTTCCAGACACACACAAAACACAGCGATGAAATTTGGTAGATGGAAATGAATTATTGGAGGTCAAGTTTGGTGAGGGGCTTGTATATAGAAATGGGTTTTGGGTCCTGAATTTCAAACGAGAGTATGGGGTGAAAGATTTTGTCGCCCAGATATTTTCAGAAATGGAAATTGTGTGGTTTTTGACCCGTTAATTCCGGGTACGGGTATAATTAGTTGCACCCCGTGTCCCACTCTATTATTCGTTTGTTTAAATTTTATTTTAAACTTTATAATTGATAAGTAAAATAAATGAAATAATGTTATTTAAAACATTTAATAAAATTATTCACCGTAGTGGGACTGTACAGTTTATTTGCGTGCCATATTTCGGTTGAATTTGGAATTTATATTTTAAGGAAATGTTCCAAATTCTAAAACAGGAACGGGATAATAAATACTTTTATTATTTTCGACCTTTAGGTACATTTTATAATTGTTTCTGTTCGTGTATGACGTGCTCGTCACGTTTAATATAAAACGTATATTATCGTATATTATTTCTATAATATAAGTTAATAATATTTATAATTAATAATTTTCGAATTATTAATTATTTTATATCACCAACTTTATTGTATTTAATTTGTCGAGTTTAGTACGTTTATTTCATACGTAAGTATATATACATATAACTACGAATTTAATACATCACGTATCACATAGTAAGTTTCACAAACTTAACATATAGAAATCGTTTTGAATTCACTTATCAAGGAATTACTCTAGGTAATGCATGAAATTAAGAAAGGATTAATACCCTAAATGGAGGATTGTCACATTCTCCCCCCGTTAGCGAAATCTCATCCCGAGATTTAAGTTGAGTTGTTCGTGACCGGTGTTTGTTCAAACAGGTGAGGGTATTTCTTTCGTATCTCATCCTCGCGTTCCCAAGTAAACTCTGGGCCATGTTTCGAGTTCCAACGAATCTTGACAAGTTTGATTCGTTTGTGTCGGAGTTTCTGTGTTTTTGTATCGGTTACTTCGATAGGTTCCTCCACAAAGTTAAGTTTTGAGTTGATAAAGACTTCGTCAGGAGGGATGATAAGTGTTTCATCGGAAAGACACTTCTTCAAGTTACACACATGAAAAGTGTCGTGAATGCTACTAAGCTCTTATGGCAACTTTAGTTTGTAAGCGACAGGACCAATCCTCTCAAGGATTTCAAAAGGTCCAACATATCGCGGGTTAAGTTTTCCTCGTTTGCCAAATCGTGCTACCCCTTTCCAGGGCGATACTTTGAGTAGGACCTTGTCTCCTACTTGAAACTCAAGAGGTTTACGACGGTTATCAGCGTAATTCTTTGTCTGTCTCTTGCTGTTTTCAGTCGGTTGAGTACTTGCGATATCTTGTCCGTGGTTTCCTGGACAAGCTCCGGTCCGGATAGTTGCCTGTCACCCAACTCTGCCCAACAGAGTGGTGATCGGCATTTGCGACCATACAGTGCCTCGAATGACGCCATCTGTATGCTGGTGTGATAACTGTTGTTATAGGAGAATTCGGCCAATGGGAGGTGAGTATCCCAGTTTCCCCTAAAGTCAATCACACACGCTCTCAATAAATCCTCGAGCGTTTGAATCGTTTGTTCACTCTGGCCATCAGTTTGTGGATGATAGGCTGTACTCATGTCGAGTCGAGTACCTAAAGCCTGTTGTAGTGATTGCCAGAAGCGAGATGTGAATCTGCTATCTCTATCAGATATAATGGACAATGGTACACCGTGTCGAGAAACGATCTCTTTGATATATGTCACAACCCCAAAATCAGTGATCGTGTTTATTAAATGGTTTAGCGGAAGCTTTAGTTAATTAGCGGAAGCATTTTCAGTTACAGTTTAACAGCGGGGGTGCTGACGTTATAATAGTGCATTCATTGTATCAGAGCATATGATCATACAGAACATATTAATTTAAGATGCCATAAGTTTAAACGTTATTACAAAAGGGTACGACTTATAAAGTCGTACAAGTAGTGGTGTTGTAGAACAACATAGTTTACAAAACATGAGTTTATAAAAGAGGGATTTCGTAAGTATAACCAATGGAATTGGTAATACAAAGGAAATCCAAGTGTCCCAAAAGTGGCATCATAAATAGTCTGGGTTGCGTACGTCCTTTATGCATGCAGGAGTACCTAAGTCCTAATTCCCTGAAAAACATAGTAAACCGTCAACATTGAATGTTGAGTGAATTCACAGGTTTAGTATATGTGTAGTTAAACCAAGTTTTGTATAAATCATTAATGTATACAAACATAATGTTTATATGTATAGCAGGAAACACAAGTATTCTTATTAAAGAAAACATTTCCTATTTTACTGTAAGAATGTCATTCTTACTACAAATCAGTCGATGTGTTAGGAAACACAAGTTTAATCATAAACATTTCCTAATAATAGTTACTGGAAATACAGTTTAACAATCAAGTAAACATTTCCATATAAATAGTTGTAGGAAACACAGGTTTAACAGTTAAGTAAACATTTCCTATAAAAGTTGTTTTGTCGGGAAACCAAGTTTATCCAATCAAGGTAAACGTTTCCTAAAAGAGATCATGTGTAGGAATACCTGTCCTATTAGTTACCACAGGGAATACCCTTCCCAAATCAAGTTGTAGTTTAGTTGTTTAGTTATCTGGGAAATATAGACTATGATCCCTCTAAGGTGAGCGACACCTTTAAAGTTAAAGTACGACTCCTAGTACTATAACCAAACCACGACTAGTTGATGTTGTTGTTGCCTCAGTAACACGGTAAGTATACACTCCTCGTTACGACTGCCGTCGTGTGGTTGGAATGACCAACGAGTTATTTCAGTGGGAGGGTTGTCAAATCGATAGTACTATCTGTATACTCAGTGGCTAGAGTCACCTAGCTAATGGTTATAGGTTGCAAGCACTGGGACTTATGTGCACTACAACTACCTCGCGTAAACCTAGGATCGTACCAAGATTCGTTGTCCTATTCCCAAAATAGTTGTGAAAACGTTTCATATAGTTAACAGTTGTTTATAAAGCATAAAGCATTTATACAAATCAGTTTGATATAAAAGCATGTCAAGCAATTATATAAACAAGTAGCATGTAATAGCACGTAGTTCTATGTTTTTCACCCCTGGTTTTAAAAGCATTTAAAACAAGTAAAAGGTAGGGGCTGTGAACTCACGTGTAGCAAGTCTTCAGCTAGTACAGCTAGAAGTACTGTAGTCCGAACGTGCCTCTCAATTACCTAAGCACAATTAAATATACTTTACATAAGTATATGGATAAATCGTTAAGTTGAAATGTTCATGACATTTTAATTATTGGTGATAATTGCGTTGAAGTAATCGTGGCGTATAAGTATATATTTACATATACTTATTAGTTGAATATATATATCCTAATATATATATGTCATTTTTCATCATCTTATATATATATATATATGTAGTTGTCATTGTTGTTGATTATGTTTCCAAAACCTAAGTATAGTAGTTATAAAAATAACTTTGTTTAATACTATTGTCGTAGTTCATTTATATAACTATATATAAATTATAATAGTCAACTATATATATAACTCATTTGTCGTGTTTCTAATCTCATTTGTCTTGTTTAACTCGTCACTTATATATATTCTTTTCACTGCTAGTTATTTGTTACCACTGTTAGTTATATTCTTCCCACTGTTAGTTAGTCTGTTACCACTGTTAGTTATATTCCACTTAGTTATAGTTTGTTGCCCCTGTTAGTTATAACTTTCCCACTATTATAACTCGTTACCACTGTTAGTTATAACTTTGCCACTGTTAGTTATATTCCTCCCACTGTTAGTTATAACTTTGCCACTGTTAGTTATAACTCGTTAAGCCTTTCGATTTGGAGCATTTCTCTTCCGATTTATACCTAACCAAAAATCACACATGTTCTCATATATGTCTAGTTTATTTCTGCACTTTATGGTATTTTTATATGTTCATTTACTATTTCAAACAAAAATAGTTTCAAGGTGTGGTCAGACTGGGTCCAAAACAGTTATATGTTCAAAGATCGAGTTATACACGAAATTACGGACATTTCTGGAAATGGTCATAGAAGAACTTTTTAAAGTTGACAAAATATGTGAGGTTTTGGCACTGGTCTCATACGTTTTAGTGGTCTAGAACTCAAGATATGGTCTCGAGAAGTTACTGAAAATTCCTGTCTTCCGGAACAGTAAACCTATGTCACCGAAGAAAAATGTTTTCGAGTAGCAAACGGAGTCAAAAAGTCACGAGACTAATTTTGTTGGAAAGATAACTTCTTGTACTACATTCTAGGCTTAAGAAACATCCATTTTGTTGTTGTAATGATTTTTATAAAATTCGTAGAAGTGGAAACAGAATCTGGACAGGAACATAAACTCTTAGTTTCTAGATTTAAATTGCGTTTCGGTTAATGTTTTGGACATGTAGAAGTTGAGTGAACACTAACACATGTCTATAACCATAAAGAAAGTAGAACTTGTGAAAATAAAAGAGTCCTTACAATGGTGATGATGATAAAATGGTAGATGTGCTGCTGATTATCGTGAAGAAGAAGAAGAAATAGCCTCAGCTCAAATCTCCTGTTGTTGCTTCAGTCGATGGATGAAGAAGAAGGAACAGAGAAAACCAATAATTTGAGTTGGTGGGAACTTGTGTGTGTGTGTATTTGATATTGAGTGTAAGGAAGTATAAAGGATGGTGTATGGTTTAAATTGTCAACGTAGGGAGTATGGTTCAACAGGAGAATGTTCCCCAGATATTTTAGTTGGGTTAAAATTGTAGGATTTTAACATGTTAATTTCGTATAATATCTTATATTATTTCAATAATATAAGTTACTAATATTAGTAATTAATAATTTTCGAATTATTAATTATTTTGTGTCACCAACTTTATTGTATTTTAGTTTGTCACGTCTAGTACGTTTATTTCACCCGTAATTATATACATATAACTACGAATTTAATATATCACGTATCACATAGTAAGTTTCATAAACTTAACATATAGAAATTGTTTTGAATTCACTAATCAGGGAATTACTCTAGGTAATGCATGAAATTAAGAAATGATTAATACCCTAAATGGAGGATTGTCACAATATAGATCTTCGCCAGTTTCTCTAGTTTGTCAGACTCTTTGATAGCAACGAAGTGGGCTGATTTTGTCAATCGATCGACAATCACCCATATTGAATCAACTCCAGTTGATGTCTTTGGTAGTTTTGTGATGAAGTCCATCGTTATGTGCTCCCATTTCCATTTTGGCATTTCTGGTTGTTGCAAAAGTCCTGAAGGTTTTTGATACTCAACCTTGACCTTTGAACAAGTTAGACACTTGCTGACATAAGTAGCGATGTCTCTTTTCATGTTTGGCCACCAATAGAAACCTTTCACATCTTGGTACATGTTATCTGCACCAGGATGAATCGAGTAGTTGGACTTGTGAGCTTCGTCCAAAATCAGTTTGCGTAGTTCATCATCGCATGGTACCCAAATTCGATTCATGAAGTATAAAACTCCATTTTCTTTGGTTTCGAGTTGTTTCTCCATTCCCCTCAGGGATTCGTCTTTCATGCGTTCGGTGGTGAAAGCTATTCGTTGTGCATCATGAATTTGAGTAATAAGATTCGAGTGGATTGTTAATACCAAAGCTCGAACTCTACGAGGTTTTACATTCTCTTTACGACTCAGGGCATCCGCTACTACATTAGCCTTGCCCGGATGGTACTTAATCTCACAGTCGTAATCGTTCAGCAATTCGACCCAACGTCTTTGTCTCATGTTGAGCTCTTTTTGGTCGAATATGTGTTGTAGGCTCTTGTGGTCGGTGAAGATCGTACACTTTGTACCGTATAGATAGTGTCTCCAGATCTTGAGTGCAAAGACGACTGCTCCCAACTCTAAGTCATGAGTTGTATAATTCTTCTCGTGAATCTTCAATTGACGAGATGCATAAGCAATAACTTTGTCGTTTTGCATGAGAACACACCCTAATCCTTGGTGTAAGGCATCACAGTAAACGATGAAGTTTTCTGTTCCCTCAGGTAAAGATAAGATTGGTGCGGTGCTCAACTTTTGTTTCAACAGTTGGAAGGCGTTTTCTTGTTTTTCGCCCCAATCGAATTTCTTATCCTTTTGAGTTAAAGTGGTGAGTGACTGGGCTATTTTGGAAAAGTTTTCGATAAATCGACGGTAATAGCCAGCCAGACCAAGAAATTATCGAATCTCGGTTGGGGTCCTTGGAGCTTCCCAGTTTTTGATCGCCTCAATTTTGGATGGGTCCACATGAATTCCTTTATCATTTATCACGTGACCAAGGAAATGAACCTCTCTAATCCAAAATTCACATTTGGAGAACTTAGCATACAACTTCTCGTTCTCCAGTAGTTGGAGGATAAGTTTCAAGTGTTGTTCATGATCCTCTTTCGTTTTTGAGTAAATTAGGATGTCATCAATGAACACAATGACAAACTTATCAAGATAAGGTTTGCACACTCGGTTCATGAGATCCATGAATACTGCAGGCGCATTAGTCAATCCAAACGGCATGACTAGGAACTCATAGTGACCATAACGAGTCCTGAACGCAGTCTTTGGTACATCCTCTTCTCGTACCTTCAGTTGATGGTAACCAGAACGCAGATTGATCTTCGAGTAGTAACTCGATCCTTGTAACTGATCAAGCAGATCATCTATGCGAGGTAACGGGTATCGGTTCTTAATAGTTACCTTATTCAGCTCTCGGTAGTCAATACACATCCGCATAGATCCATCCTTCTTCTTGACAAACAAAACCGGAGCTCCCCAAGGTGAAAAGCTCGGTCGGATGAATCCTAAGTCTAAGAGCTCCTGCAACTGTGTAGACAGTTCTTGCATTTCTGATGGAGCTAGACGATAAGGTGAGCGAGCGATTGGTGCGGCTCCAGGCACCAGATCGATGCGAAACTCCACTTGTCGTGGAGGTGGTAATCCTGGAAGGTCATCCGGAAACACTCCCGGATAGTCTCGCACTACAGGTATATCACTTAAACTTTGCTCCTCGGGTCTCTTTTCTACAACATGTGCTAAAAACGCTTGGTATCCCTTTCGGAGATACTTAGTGGCCTTTAAGCAATTGATCATTTTAACAGCACTCGTCCTCTTATCTCCTTGTATCACCAAGGTTTCTCCAGTTAACAATGGTAAACGTACCATTTTATCAAAACAAACAATCTCTGCACGATTCTTCGACAACCAGTCCATACCGACTACGATGTCAAAGCTTCCCAACTCAACCGGTAGTAAGTCTATTTTGAAAGGATGACTCTCCAATGTTAGAGTACATCCTGGTACTATTTCTCCTGATTCAATCAACCTACCATCGACTAGTTCTAAAGTGTACTTGTTGTCTAGTTTACGGGATTTAATGTCTAATAGTGATCTAAATTCCGTAGACACAAAACTCAAATCGGCGCCTGAATCAAATAACACAGAGGCATAATGGTTGTTAACTAGAAACGTACCAGTGACAGTGTTGGGGTCCTGGCGTGCCTCCTGTGCTCCAATGAAAAACGCACGACCTCGAGCTGGTTGGTTGTTGGTGTTACCACGGTTGTTGTTGTTCGGGTTTGCATTGCGGTTTTGATTGTTTTGGTTACCGCGGTTAAGTTTAGGGCACTTTTTTCGGAAATGACCTTGCTCGCCACATTCAAAACATCCATTAGCTGGTCGATCCCTATTTGTTTGAGTAGTAGGGTTCGATCTACAGTATTGGGCCAGATGCCCCCAGCGTTTGCAATTCCCACAGAAAGTACAATCACCATCATGGTGACGTTCACACTTGCCACACTTGGGCTTGTTCCCCAAGTAAGTCTTCTGTTCAACAGTCGTGGCAAGGTAGGCTTTCGTGGTTCCAGTCGGCTTTTTATTCTGCTGACCCTGACGGTCATTCCACTTACATTTTCCCTTTCCAGCATCAGCACTGCTGGATTCAACTTTTCCCGAAGCAGCTTTCTTAGTAAGGGTTCCCATTCGGATTGCTTCATCTGTCAAGCGCTGTGCTAGTTCCACAGCACTCTTAAAGGTGGCAGGATTAGACGAAGTCACCAAGCTTCTAATCTGTGGCACCAAACCCCAGATATACCTTTCAGTGCGCTTGTACTCAGGTGTGACCATGTGTGGTACAAGGCGTGCCAGTTCTTGAAATCTGGTGGTATATCCTGTGATATCAATACCAACCATAGTAATGTCCCAGAGCTCAGTCTCAATCTTCTGCAGCTCACTGCGGGGACAAAATTCTTCCACAACCATGGTTTTCAAAGTTTCCCAAGTCATCGAGTGGGCGGTTGTGCGTCCAAGTGCTTGAACTTGGCTATTCCACCATGTCAATGCCTTATCAGAAAATGTGCAGGTAGCATACTTTAGCATGCAATCACGAGCACAGTTGCTAATATCTAGCACAGACTCCATTTTCTCTATCCAATGAATGATTCCAATAGCACCCTCAGTACCACGAAAGTGGCTCGGTTTGCAAGCTAGGAATGTTTTGTACGAACATCCTCTTTGGGTACTCTCAGGGTTACCGTCAGATACAACAGGTTCGGTATTTCTGCTACCGCTGACCCTGTCGCTACGGTTTCGGTCAGTATCATACTGAGCAAGTGCTTCAGCAATCCTTCGGTTGACCATTTGTTCGGTCGTCTCATCAACAGCAGGAGGTGGTGAAGGGTTTCTGCGGACGTTCCGGGTATTCCTACGCTTAGGCGGCATGATTCAGTCCTAATCACACACAAGAAACACTCGTAAGATACCCTAATAAAATCATCACTCATAAAGTATGTGATAAATATAGATATAATATGATAATCAGTCACCAATTGATATCACTCACAGTGTACACAGTGACATAAACTAAACATAAGTTATATATCATATATAAGTCAAAAGGTTTTACATAAGTTTTGTACAATGATGGGATTGACAATAAGGAGAAAATACACCCATCTGATCAAACATGGTCTACCAAATGTGACGGATTTAACCTATACATCCATCTAGTCAAAAGTTTTGTCCTACTACATCATAGCTACAATCCTAATACATCATAGATACCGTCCTAACATGGTGAATCTAATAGAAATATGCTAAAAACATCCCTACAACCATCCTAACAGCTGCCATCAGTACACAAACTCCAACTGCAGAACCTGCTATCCCCAGACGTCTCTCAAGCCTAATCAGACGTGCCCTAGTCTCATCGGCGGACTCTCGATCCATCTCAATGTGTACCTCAGAAGTGGCAAGACGTTCATAGATAGTAAGCACATCACCATCCAGTCGAGAGGCATCACTGTGCAACTCTCCGATAGAATCCTGCGTACCATAATGAAATCCAAGAAGGGTACGGACAACTGCAACTACAGTAGGGATAGTGAGCTCCAGAGGCTCCTCAGTCAGATGTAAGGGGGTCGATGAGTGAGATGACTCCCAGTCTCGAAAGTGGAAGGAATCCTCTCAAGTGTCCTCCAGTGGCGTAGTATACGCGGCATCCAGTCAAGATGCGGAACTCTAGTCCTCTGCAATGACTGCTGATCACAAGGTATCTCTCTCTCCTCAGTCATCGGATCCTTGTCACGAGGTGCCAAGGGTCCTACAGGTGGGGATCTAACGCTCATCCTAGCAGTCCTACACAATCCAGGCCCACGTGAAGACTCTCCAAAATGACGAGTCGCCATGAAAGTAGATCCTAGCATACGAGTAGCAGGATTAGTGGGTGGTGATGGTGGAGTGCCTATAGTGCCATCTGAAGTAGCTCTAGGAAATGTGGGTGGGTAGACCTCCTCAGAAGGGTCATCACTAGCATAGTCAGGCTCCTCCTCTGACTCTGAGATGTAGATCGGAAACTGCCTAGACATAACTATGACAAAGGCAATTGTGTGTGTCGTGTTAGACGTATGCAAAGTATGAATGCAGAAATGTGTTAGCCAAGGCTATAGTCTAGGTCTCTAAGGTTTTCAGTCACTTAAAGACTTCTAGTTCTCTATAACCAATGGCTCTGATACCAAGTTCTGTCACACCCCCAAAATCAATAATCGTGTTTATTAATGGTTTAGCGGAAGCTTTAGTTAATTAGCGGAAGCATTTGTTTATTAGCGGAAGCATTTTAAGTTACATTTTAACAGCGGGGGTGCTGACGTTACAATAGTGCATTCATTGTATCAGAGCATATGATCATACAGAACATATTGATTTAAGATGCCATAAGTTTAAACGTTATTACAAAAGGGTACGACTTATAAAGTCGTACAAGTAGTGGTGTTGTAGAACGACATAAGTTTACAAAACACGAGTTTATAAAAAGAGGGATTTCGTGAGTATAACCAATGGAATTGGTAATACAAAGGAAATCCAAGTGTCCTAAAAGTGGCATCATAAATAGTCTGGGTTGCGTACGTCCTTTATGCATGCAGAAGTACCTGAGTCCTAATTCCCTGAAAAACATAGTAAACCGTCAACATTGAATGTTGAGTGAATTCACAGGTTTAGTATAAGTGTAGTTAAACCAAGTGTTGTATAAATCATTCATGTACACAAACATAATGTTTATAAGTATAGCAGGAAACACAAGTGTTCTTATTAAAGAAAACATTTCCTATTTTTACTGTAAGAATGTCATTCTTACTACAATTCAGTCGATGTGTTAGGAAACACAAGTTTAATCATAAACATTTCCTAATAACTATTATTTTTCGAGTTATATTAGTCGTCGAATAGTTCTTTGCGTGTAAGTATATATACATGTATATACTTATTAGTTGAATATATGTATATATATATATATATTCGTATATATATATGTTTTGTCGTTGTCGCGTATGTTTCAAAAACATAAGTTCGTTTGTTGCGAAAATAGATTTCGCTCTCGTTCCATTGTGTAAGTATATATAGTATATTCAAATGTGGTATAAATTTAGTTTGTATCCAAAGTTATTTACTCAAACTAATTGTTGGTTAAGTTTTTAAGATTGATACGTAACTATTGTGGTACTTAAATTGTAATAGAGATGAATTAGAGTTAATTAATTAGTAAATAAATAGAAGAAAGAAAAAAAATATATAACATATGAAAAGCACAGGTCACCGGTCGAACCTGTGACCTTTCGGTTGTCACCACACAAACCAAACCACTTGATCTAAGTGTACACTTGTTATGTTTACCATAAGTTTAATATATATATTAACAATTTACATTACAAAAATAATATATATATATATATATATATATAAAGCGCAGGTCACAGGTCGAACCTGTGACCTCTCCGTTAACACCCCTCCTATGGCAAACCACTTAGGCTACATGTACATATTAGTTTTTAAGTGAAAACAGTTGTACTTATGTGGTTATGAATTCTTAAGATTTACAAGACAAACACAATAATAGCCGATCGGTTCCATAGTCAGAGAGTGTCCTGTTCAGTGTCCTGTTCGTTCTTCACCTACGGCTCAACATATTTACACATTTTTACATATGTATTTTTCATAACCAACACCCATTATGATATATAAACATAATATTACATGTTTTTAACAAGTTTTAACAACTTATTACACCAATCATCAACAATTTTTGTATTTAATATTTTGGGTTCTGATTTTTGTTTTCAGATTTATATAACTAAATCATCATATAATTATGTAATCATCCACAAATATAGTGTAAATATTATCATATACGAGTTTATATACATATTAGACATTATATAATCTTTATAGAATTAAAGTACTATGAAAATATATGTATGAAATTAAGGATTTTGAGCCTCACAATGGTATTGATTATGATGATGATTTCGTATGAAGATGATGATGATGATGATGATGGCGACGGATGATTATGATGATTATTAAGAAATCAATTTGTTAGTTGTTTGTGTATGGATGTTTGATTGTAGTGGTGATGAATTATTGGAGGTCAAGTTTGGTGAGGGGCTTGTATATAGAAATGGGTTTTGGGTCCTGAATTTCAAACGAGAGTATGGGGTGAAAGATTTTGTCGCCCAGATATTTTCAGAAATGGAAATTGTGTGGTTTTTGACCCGTTAATTCCGGGTACGGGTATAATTAGTTGCACCCCGTGTCCCACTCTATTATTCGTTTGTTTAAATTTTATTTTAAACTTTATAATTGATAAGTAAAATAAATGAAATAATGTTATTTAAATCTTTTAATAAAATTATTCACCGTAGTGGGACTGTACAGTTTATTTGCGTGCCAGATTTCGGTTGAATTTGGAATTTATATTTTAAGGAAATGTTCCAAATTCTAAAACAGGAACGGGATAATAAATACTTTTATTATTTTCGACCTTTAGGTACGTTTTATAATTGTTTCTGTTCGTGTATGACGTGCTCGTCACGTTTAATATAAAACGTATATTATCGTATATTATTTCTATAATATAAGTTAATAATATTTATAATTAATAATTTTCGAATTAATAATTATTTTATATCACCAACTTTATTGTATTTAATTTGTCGAGTTTAGTACGTTTATTTCATACGTAAGTATATATACATATAACTACGAATTTAATACATCACGTATCACATAGTAAGTTTCACAAACTTAACATATAGAAATCGTTTTGAATTCACTTATCAAGGAATTACTCTAGGTAATGCATGAAATTAAGAAATGATTAATACCCTAAATGGAGGATTATCACATTCTCCCCCCGTTAGCGAAATCTCATCCCGAGATTTAAGTTGAGTTGTTCGTGACCGGTGTTTGTTCAAACAGGTGAGGGTATTTCTTTCGTATCTCATCCTCGCATTCCCAAGTAAACTCTGGGCCATGTTTCAAGTTCCAACGAATCTTGACAAGTTTGATTCGTTTGTGTCGGAGTTTCTGTGTTTTTGTATCGGTTACTTCGATAGGTTCCTCCACAAAGTTAAGTTTTGAGTTGATAAAGACTTCGTCAGGAGGGATGATAAGTGTTTCATCGGAAAGACACTTCTTCAAGTTACACACATGAAAAGTGTCGTGAATGCTACTAAGCTCTTGTGGCAACTTTAGTTTGTAAGCGACAGGACCAATCCTCTCAAGGATTTCAAAAGGTCCAACATATCGCGGGTTAAGTTTTCCTCATTTGCCAAATCGTGCTACCCCTTTCCAGGGCGATACTTTGAGTAGGACCTTGTCTCCTACTTGAAACTCAAGAGGTTTACGACGGTTATCAGCGTAATTCTTTTGTCTGTCTCTTGCTGTTTTCAGTCGGTTGAGTACTTGCGATATCTTGTCCGTGGTTTCCTGGACAAGCTCGGGTCCGGATAGTTGCCTGTCACCCAACTCTGCCCAACAGAGTGGTGATCGGCATTTGTGTCCATACAGTGCCTCGAATGACATCATCTGTATGCTGGTGTGATAACTGTTGTTATAGGAGAATTCGGCCAATGGGAGGTGAGTATCCCAGTTTCCCCCAAAGTCAATCACACACGCTCTCAATAAATCCTCGAGCGTTTGAATCGTTCATTCACTCTGGCCATCAGTTTGTGGATGATAGGCTTTACTCATGTCGAGTCGAGTACCTAAAGCCTGTTGTAGTGATTGCCAGAAGCGAGATGTGAATCTGCTATCTCTATCAGATATAATGGACAATGGTACACCGTGTCGAGAAACGATCTCTTTGATATAGATTTTCGCCAGTTTCTCTAGTTTGTCAGACTCTTTGATAGCAACGAAGTGGGCTGATTTCGTCAATCGATCGACAATCACCCATATTGAATCAACTCCAGTTGATGTCTTTGGTAGTTTTGTGATGAAGTCCATCGTTATGTGCTCCCATTTCCATTTTGGCATTTCTGTTTGTTGCAAAAGTCCTGAAGGTTTTTGATACTCAACCTTGACCTTTGAACAAGTTAGACACTTGCTGACATAAGTAGCGATGTCTCTTTTCATGTTTGGCCACCAATAGAAACCTTTCACATCTTGGTACATCTTATCTGCACCAGGATGAATCGAGTAGTTGGACTTGTGAGCTTCGTCCAAAATCAGTTTGCGTAGTTCATCATCGCATGGTACCCAAATTCAATTCATGAAGTATAAAACTCCATTTTCTTTGGTTTCGAGTTGTTTCTCCATTCCCTTCAGGGATTCGTCTTTCATGCATTCGGTGGTGAAAGCTATTCGTTGTGCATCACGAATTTGAGTAATAAGATTCGAGTGGATTGTTAATACCAAAGCTCGAACTCTGCGAGGTTTAACATTCTCTTTACGACTCAGGGCATCCGCTACTACATTAGCTTTGCCCGGATGGTACTTAATCTCACAGTCGTAATCGTTCAGCAATTCGACCTAACGTCTCTGTCTCATGTTGAGTTCTTTCTGGTCGAATATGTGTTGTAGACTCTTGTGGTCGATGAAGATCGTACACTTTGTACCGTATAGGTAGTGTCTCCAGATCTTGAGTGCAAAGACGACTGCTCCCAACTCTAAGTCATGAGTTGTATAATTCTTCTCGTGAATCTTCAATTGACGAGATGCATAAGCAATAACTTTGTCGTTTTGCATGAGAACACACCCTAATCCTCGGTGTGAGGCATCACAGTAAACGATGAAGTTTTCTGTTCCCTCAAGTAAAGATAAGATTGGTGCGGTGCTCAACTTTTGTTTCAACAGTTGGAAGGCGTTTTCTTGTTTTTCGCCCCAATCGAATTTCTTATCCTTTTGAGTTAAAGTGGTGAGTGACTGGGCTATTTTGGAAAAGTTTTCGATAAATCGACGGTAATAGCCAGCCAGACCAAGAAATTGTCGAATCTCGGTTGGGGTCCTTGGAGCTTCCCAGTTTTTGATCGCCTCAATTTTGGATGGGTCCACATGAATTCCTTTATCATTTATCACGTGACCAAGGAAATGAACCTCTCTAATCCAAAATTCACATTTGGAGAACTTAGCATACAGCTTCTCGTTCTCCAGTAGTTGGAGGATAAGTTTCAAGTGTTGTTCGTGATCCTCTTTCGTTTTTGAGTAAATTAGGATGTCATCAATGAACACAATGACAAACTTATCAAGATAAGGTTTGCACACTCGGTTCATGAGATCCATGAATACTGCAGGCGCGTTAGTCAATCCAAACGGCATGACTAGGAACTCATAGTGACCATAACGAGTCCTGAACGCAGTCTTTGGTACATCCTCTTCTCGTACCTTCAGTTGATGGTAACCAGAACGCAGATTGATCTTCGAGTAGTAACTCGATCCTTGTAACTGATCAGACAGATCATCTATGCTCGGTAACGGGTATCGGTTCTTAATAGTTACCTTATTCAGCTCTCGGTAGTCAATACACATCCGCATAGATCCATCCTTCTTCTTGACAAACAAAACCGGAGCTCCCCAAGGTGAAAAGCTCGGTCGGATGAATCCTAAGTCTAAGAGCTCCTGCAACTGTGTAGACAGTTCTTGCATTTCTGATGGAGCTAGACGATAAGGTGAGCGAGCGATTGGTGCGGCTCTAGGCACCAGATCGATGCGAAACTCCACTTGTCGTGAAGGTGGTAATCCTGGAAGGTCATCCGGAAACACTCCCGGATAGTCTCGCACTACAGGTATATCACTTAAACTTTGCTCCTCGGGTCTCTTTTCTACAACATGTGCTAAAAACGCTTGGTATCCCTTTCGGAGATACTTAGTGGCCTTTAAGCAATTGATCATTTTAACAGCACTCGTCCTCTTATCTCCTTGTATCACCAAGGTTTCTCCAGTTAACAATGGTAAACGTACCATTTTATCAAAACAAACAACCTCTGCACGATTCTTCGACAACCAGTCCATACCGACTACGATGTCAAAGCTTCCCAACTCAACCGGTAGTAAGTCTATTTTGAAAGGATGACTCTCCAATGTTAGAGTACATCCTGGTACTATTTCTCCTGATTCAATCAACCTACCATCGGCTAGTTCTAAAGTGTACTTGTTGTCTAGTTTACGGGATTTAATGTCTAATAGTGATCTAAATTCCGTAGACACAAAACTCAAATCGGCGCCTGAATCAAATAACACAAAGGCATAATGGTTGTTAACTAGAAACGTACCAGTGACAGTGTTGGGGTCCTGGCGTGCCTCCTGTGCTCCAATGAAAAATGCACGACCTCGAGCTGGTTGGTTGTTGGTGTTACCACGGTTGTTGTTGTTCGGGTTTGCATTGCGGTTTTGATTGTTTTGGTTGTCGCGGTTAAGTTTAGGGCACTTTTTTCGGAAATGACCTTGCTCGCCACATTCAAAACATCCATTAGCTGGTCGATCCCTATTTGTTTGAGTAGTAGGGTTCGATCTACAGTATTGGGCCAGATGCCCCCAGCGTTTGCAATTCCCACAGAAAGTACAATCACCATCATGGTGACGTTCACACTTGCCACACTTGGGCTTGTTCCCCAAGTAAGTCTTCTGTTCAGCAGTCGTGGCAAGGTAGGCTTTCGTGGTTCCAGTCGGCTTTTTATTCTGTTGACCCTGACGGTCATTCCACTTACGTTTTCCCTTTCCAGCATCAGCACTGCTGGATTCAACTTTTCCCGAAGCAGCTTTCTTAGTAAGGGTTCCCATTCGGATTGCTTCATCTGTCAAGCGCTGTGCTAGTTCCACAGCACTCTTAAAGGTGGCAGGATTAGACGAAGTCACCAAGCTTCTAATCTGTGGCACCAAACCCCAGATATACCTTTCAGTGCGCTTGTACTCAGGTGTGACCATGTGTGGTACAAGGCGTGCCAGTTCTTGAAATCTGGTGGTATATCCTGTGATATCAGTACCAACCATAGTAATGTCCCAGAGCTCAGTCTCAATCTTCTGCAGCTCACTGCGGGGACAAAATTCTTCCACAACCATGGTTTTCAAAGTTTCCCAAGTCATCGAGTGGGCGGTTGTGCGTCCATGTGCTTGAACTTGGCTATTCCACCATGTCAATGCCTTATCAGAAAATGTGCAGGTAGCATACTTTAGCATGCAATCACGAGCACAGTTGCTAATATCTAGCACAGACTCCATTTTCTCTATCCAATGAATGATTCCAATAGCACCCTCAGTACCACGAAAGTGGCTCGGTTTGCAAGCTAGGAATGTTTTGTACGAACATCCTCTTTGGGTACTCTCAGGGTTACCGTCAGATACAACAGGTTCGGTATTTCTGCTACCGCTGACCCTGTCGCTACGGTTTCGGTCAGTATCATACTGAGCAAGTGCTTCAGCAATCCTTCGGTTGACCATTTGTTCGGTCGTCTCATCAACAGCAGGAGGTGGTGAAGGGTTTCTGCGGACGTTCCGGGTATTCCTACGCTTAGGCGGCATGATTCAGTCCTAATCACACACAAGAAACACTCGTAAGATACCCTAATAAAATCATCACTCATAAAGTATGTGATAAATATAGATATAATATGATAATCAGTCACCAATTGATATCACTCACAGTGTACACAGTGACATAAACTAAACATAAGTTATATATCATATATAAGTCAAAAGGTTTTACATAAGTTTTGTACAATGATGGGATTGACAATAAGGAGAAAATACACCCATCTGATCAAACATGGTCTACCAAATGTGACGGATTTAACCTATACATCCATCTAGTCAAAAGTTTTGTCCTACTACATCATAGCTACAATCCTAATACATCATAGATACCGTCCTAACATGGTGAATCTAATAGAAATATGCTAAAAACATCCCTACAACCATCCTAACAGCTGCCATCAGTACACAAACTCCAACTGCAGAACCTGCTATCCCCAGACGTCTCTCAAGCCTAATCAGACGTGCCCTAGTCTCATCGGCGGACTCTCGATCCATCTCAATGTGTACCTCAGAAGTGGCAAGACGTCCATAGATAGTAAGCACATCACCATCCAGTCGAGAGGCATCACTGTGCAACTCTCCGATAGAATCCTGCGTACCATAATGAAATCCAAGAAGGGTACGGACAACTGCAACTACAGTAGGGATAGTGAGCTCCAGAGGCTCCTCAGTCAGATGTAAGGGGGTCGATGAGTGAGATGACTCCCCAGTCTCGAATGTGGAAGGAATCCTCTCAAGTGTCCTCCAGTGGCGTAGTATACGCGGCATCCAGTCAAGATGCGGAACTCTAGTCCTCTGCAATGACTGCTGATCACAAGGTATCTCTCTCTCCTCAGTCATCGGATCCTTGTCACGAGGTGCCAAGGGTCCTACAGGTGGGGATCTAACGCTCATCCTAGCATTCCTACACAATCCAGGCCCACGTGAAGACTCTCCAAAATGACGAGTCACCATGAAAGTAGATCCTAGCATACGAGTAGCGGGATTAGTGGGTGGTGATGGTGGAGTGCCTATAGTGCCATCTGAAGTAGCTCTAGGAAATGTGGGTGGGTAGACCTCCTCAGAAGGGTCATCACTAGCATAGTCAGGCTCCTCCTCTGACTCTGAGATGTAGATCGGAAACTGCCTAGACATAACTATGACAAAGGCAATTGTGTGTGTCGTGTTAGACGTATGCAAAGTATGAATGCAGAAATGTGTTAGCCAAGGCTATAGTCTAGGTCTCTAAGATTTTCAGTCACTTAAAGACTTCTAGTTCTCTATAACCAATGGCTCTGATACCAAGTTCTGTCACACCCCCAAAATCAGTAATCGTGTTTATTAATGGTTTAGCGGAAGCTTTAGTTAATTAGCGGAAGCATTTGTTTATTAGCGGAAGCATTTTAAGTTACATTTTAACAGCGGGGGTGCTGACGTTACAATAGTGTATTCATTGTATCAGAGCATATGATCATACAGAACATATTGATTTAAGATGCCATAAGTTTAAACGTTATTACAAAAGGGTACGACTTATAAAGTCGTACAAGTAGTGGTGTTGTAGAACGACATAAGTTTACAAAACACGAGTTTATAAAAAGAGGGATTTCGTGAGTATAACCAATGGAATTGGTAATACAAAGGAAATCCAAGTGTCCCAAAAGTGGCATCATAAATAGTCTGGGTTGCGTACGTCCTTTATGCATGCAGAAGTACCTGAGTCCTAATTCCCTGAAAAACATAGTAAACCGTCAACATTGAATGTTGAGTGAATTCACAGGTTTAGTATAAGTGTAGTTAAACCAAGTGTTGTATAAATCATTCATGTACACAAACATAATGTTTATAAGTATAGCAGGAAACACAAGTGTTCTTATTAAAGAAAACATTTCCTATTTTTACTGTAAGAATGTCATTCTTACTACAATTCAGTCGATGTGTTAGGAAACACAAGTTTAATCAGAACATCTCCTAACAAATAGTTGCAGGAAATACAGTTAACAATCAAGTAAACATTTCCTATAAAAGTTGTTTTGTCGGGAAACCAGGTTTATCCAATCAAGGTAAACGTTTCCTAAAAAGAAATCATGCGTAGGAACACCTGTCCTATTAGTTGTCACAGGGAATACCCTTCCCAAATCAAGTTGTAGTTTTGTTGTTTAGTTAGGTGGGAAATATAGACTATGATCCCTCTAAGGTGAGTGACACCTTTAAAGTTAAAGTAACGACTCCTAGTACTATAACCAAACCACGACTAGTTGATGTTGTTGCCTCAGTAACACGGTAAGTATACACTCCTCGTTACGACTGCCGTCGTGTGGTTGGGATGACCAACGAGTTATATCAGTGGGAGGTTTGTCAAATCGATAGTACTATCTGTATACTCAGTGGCTAGAGTCACCTAGCTAATGGTTATAGGTTGCAAGTACTGGGACTTATGTGCACTACAACTACCTCGCGTAAACCTAGGATCGTACCAAGATTCGTTGTCTTATTCCCAAAAAGTTGTGAAAACGTTTCATATAGTTAGCAGTTGAATATAAAGCATATAGCATTTATATAATTTAGTTTGATATAAAAGCATGTAAATCAACTATATAAAACAAGTAGCATGTATTAACACATAGTTCTATGTTTTCCACCCCTGGTTTTAAAAGCATTTAAAACAAGTAAAAGGTAGGGGCTGTGAACTCACTGGTAGCAAATCTTCAGCAAGATAATAGCTAGTAGTAGTCGTCCAACTTGTGTCCCTCAAGGTCCTAGACGCAAGAAATATACTTAATATAAGTATTCGACTATTTGTTAAGTTTAAATGTTTATACAATACGTTGGTGATAACTGTGTTGAAAAATAACTATTATTTTTCGAGTTATATTAGTCGTCGAATAGTTCTTTGCGTGTAAGTATATATACATGTATATACTTATTAGTTGAATACATGTATATATATATATATATATTCGTATATATATATGTTTTGTCGTTGTCGCGTATGTTTCAAAAACATAAGTTCGTTTGTTGCGAAAATAGATTTCGCTCTCGTTCCATTGTGTAAGTATATATAGTATATTCAAATGTGGTATAAATTTAGTTTGTATCCAAAGTTATTTACTCAAACTAATTGTTAGTTAAGTTTTTAAGATTGATACGTAACTATTGTGGTACTTAAATTGTAATAGAGATGAATTAGAGTTAATTAATTAGTAAATAAATAGAAGAAAGAAAAAAAAAATATAACATATGAAAAGCACAGGTCACAGGTCGAACCTGTGACCTTTCGGTTGTCACCACACAAACCAAACCACTTGATCTAAGTGTACACTTGTTATGTTTACCATAAGTTTAATATATATATATTAACAATTTACACTACAAAAATAATATATATATATATATATATATATATATATATATATATATATATATATATATATAAAGCGCAGGTCACAGGTCGAACCTGTGACCTCTCCGTTAACACCCCTCCTATGGCAAACCACTTGGGCTACATGTACATATTAGTTTTTAAGTGAAAACAGTTGTACTTATGTGGTTATGAATTCTTAAGATTTACAAGACAAACACAATAATAGCCGATCGGTTCCATAGTCAGAGAGTGTCCTGTTCAGTGTCCTGTTCGTTCTTCACCTACGGCTCAACATATTTACACATTTTTACATCTGTATTTTTCATAACCAACACCCATTATGATATATAAACATAATATTACATGTTTTTAACAAGATTTAACAACTTATTACACCAATCATCAACAATTTTCGTATTTAATATTTTGGGTTCTGAGTTTTGTTTTCAGATTTATATCACTAAATCATCATATAATTATGTAATCATCCACAAATATAGTGTAAATATTATCATATACGAGTTTATATACATATTAGACATTATATAATCATTATAGAATTAGAGTACTATGAAAATATATGTATGAAATTAAGGATTTTGAGCCTCACAATGGTATTGATTATGATGATGATTTCGTATGAAGATGATGATGATGATGATGATGATGATGATGATGATGATGATGGCGACGGATGATTATGATGATTATTAAGAAATCAATTTGTTAGTTGTTTGTGTATGGATGTTTGATTGTAGTGGTGATGAAGGTTTAAAGATGAGGATGGTGAATGATGATGAAGACTTGGTCTCCTGCTTCTTTTCTTTGTTTCTGCTTGCTCGTTCCAGACACACACAAAACACAGCGATGAAATTTGGTAGATGGAAATGAATTATTGGAGGTCAAGTTTGGTGAGGGGCTTGTATATAGAAATGGGTTTTGGGTCCTGAATTTCAAACGAGAGTATGGGGTGAAAGATTTTGTCGCCCAGATATTTTCAGAAATGGAAATTGTGTGGTTTTTGACCCGCTAATTCCGGGTACGGGTATAATTAGTTGCACCACGTGTCCCACTCTATTATTCGTTTGTTTAAATTTTATTTTAAACTTTATAATTGATAAGTAAAATAAATGAAATAATGTTATTTAAAACTTTTAATAAAATTATTCACCGTAGTGGGACTGTACAGTTTATTTGCGTGCCAGATTTCGGTTGAATTTGGAATTTATATTTTAAGGAAATGTTCCAAATTCTAAAACAGGAACGGGATAATAAATACTTTTATTATTTTCGACCTTTAGGTACGTTTTATAATTGTTTCTGTTCGTGTATGACGTGCTCGTCACGTTTAATATAAAACGTATATTATCGTATATTATTTCTATAATATAAGTTAATAACATTTATAATTAATAATTTTCGAATTATTAATTATTTTGTATCACCAACTTTATTGTATTTAATTTGTCGAGTTTAGTACGTTTATTTCATACGTAAGTATATATACATATAACTACGAATTTAATACATCACGTATCACATAGTAAGTTTCACAAACTTAACATATAGAAATCGTTTTGAATTCACTTACCAAGGAATTACTCTAGGTAATGCATGAAATTAAGAAAGGATTAATACCCTAAATGGAGGATTGTCACAATGTTGATCAGTCTCCAGGACAAACAATGGATAAAACGGTCACTGTTGAACCTCAGCGAATGACTAAATGGACAAAGCATATTAATAATCAATTGTTTATTGGTAATCCAAAATCTAAAGTCCAGACTAGATCAGCAACTACTAACTTTTGTCTGTTTGTTAGCTTTGTTTCACTGATGAAACCAAAGAAGGTAGATGAAGCACTCACTGATCATAACCGGATATTAGCCATGCAAGAAGAATTAGCACAGTTTGAAAGAAACAAAGTTTGGAAGCCGGCACCTCAGCCTGCTGATAAAACAGTGATTGGAACAAGATGGGTGTTTAGAAATAAAATGGATGCTGATGGTGTTGTTGTTAGAAACAAGGCTAGATTGCGTGCACAAGGTCACTGTCAGCAAGAACGCATTGACTATGATGAAACCTTTGCACCAGTGGCTAGACTTGAAGCAATCAGGCTAATCCTAGCCTATGCAGCTCACAATAAATTCAAAGTATATCAGATGGATGTGAAAAGTGTCTTTCTCAATGGCAAGCTGCAGGAAGAAGTATATGTCAAGCAGCCTCCTGGATTCACTAATCCAAAGTATCCTGGTTATGTCTATAAACTGGATAAAGCCCTGCATGGACTAAAACAGGCTCCTAGAGCCTGGTATGACACTCTTTCTGTGTATCTAATAAAATGTGGTTATGTTAGACGGAAGATTGATAGCACATTATTTATTAAGAGAGATAAGAGAGATGTTATACTAGTCCAAATATATATTTATGATATCATTTTTGGGTCTACTAACAGTGATATGTGCAAGGAATGTTATGATCTCATGACCAAAAGTTATGAGATGAGCATGATGGGTGAATTAACAATTTTTCTTGGACTGCAAATAAACCAAACCAAAACTGGAATTTTTATAAGTCAGGGAAAATATGTTAAAGACTTGTTAAAGAAATTTGAATTCACTAACTGCTCATCCCTTGCTACACTAATGTCACCTGCAGTGAAATTACATATTGATCCTGATGGTAAATCTGTAAACATCACTGCTTACAGAGGTATGATTGGATCACTATTGTATCTCACTACAAGTAGACCATATATTATGTTTGTTACATGTCTCTGTGCTAGGTATCAAGCTGATCCAAAAGAATCATATTTACTCGCTGTTAAAAGAATATTCAGATATCTGAAGGGTACACCAAATTTTGGTCTCTGGTACCCATCTGATTCAGATTTCTCACTGAAAGGATATTCTGATTTTGATCATGTTGATGCAAGCTGGATAGAAAGAGTATTTCTGGTAGCTGTCAGTTTCTTGGAGAAAAGCTTATTAGCTGGTCTAGCAAGAAACAAAATTCAGTTTCAACTTCAACAACTGAAGCTGAATATGTCACTGCTAGCGCTTGTACTGCTCAAATTCTCTGGATAAGAAATCAACTTGCTGACTATGGATTTGACTTCACTGAAATATCAATCTATTGTGATAGTCAAAGTGTCATAGCTTTAACACCCCATATTTAGAACCAAAATATATATTTATTTTTTTTTATTTTTTTACAATACATTGGAAACGTAGGTTATGACAAATATTGTTAAACCACTTTACAAATAATATATAAAGTCATCATATTCCAAAACCATAAAATATTAAACTGGGTGTTATATAATTATAAAACACAATATGGACGCATCCAAAATAAATATCAGAGTGCACGCTGGTCATCAAACATTCAATCTAAATCAACACTTCTTGCTCCTCTCATAATATCATAATATAACCTACAAGAAGTAGTGTGGGGGATTAGCACGAAGCTAAGTGAATAAACTTGTCACTAACAGTACGGCTTAGCATAACACTATCTGTTTACAGCATTTAACACTTAGACTCAACATCACTAAGAGGATCGATGGCCCTTGTGGCGCCCTCAGCCGCGGTGGCCCACCAAGCGACACTTATAACCAACTGCAGGCCAATACAGTGGTATTACCGATAGCTGTATACTACTTTTAACCAACATAAGCTCCATTCACAACAAATGTTCACAATTCCTATGTTGGTTAACTTGTAGCAACCCAGCCCAACAATAGTTGACCTCCATAACACAATATGCCAAAAGGCCACTTAACACATAATCACACGTGATTAATCAACTTAATACTTCAAGCTAATAAACAACATCACTTGATGTAACCAAATAGGTTATCACCAAATCACACTGAGAGATCCAAGTCCACTCACCCTTGACGATCACCGTCTTCACTCAATGGTCTAATATTATTGAGTCTTCACCATATCTAAGAACACAATATAAACAATGATTTAGTAATTAATTCATAACATATAACTCATTTAATCTAATAATGTTTAACTATAAATAACTACTAAGTTATTACAACTCATTGTATGATTACCCATTACCTCAATACTCAGTATCATTATTATCAATAATCAAGTGGTAATTAACTACCATACTATTTTACAAGTAATTTAAGTTCAATACTTAGAATACACTTCAAGTTCAAGACTTTCTTCAAGAACATATATCAATTTCATCAATTCAAAGTTAGACTGAAGTTCTAATCATGAATTAAATACAATTAATAACTCTAACATAACCACAAGCTTCAATTCATGAATATTTAACTAAACCCATAACTATCCATATGATTATACTTCAAATTCTTCATCATTTTTTTAAAAAACTAAGATAAGGTTATAATCCACATATAAACATCAACTAACTATCATGCAAGTATTTCAAGCTTCAATTTCAAGTTAATCATGCTAATTCCATCAATTACCCAAAAACCCATTTGATTACAACTTATATAACATGATTAATTCACTTCTAGGTTAAATTAAGATTACTAACCATCTTATAAACACTTATTAACACTACCTTAACCAATTTCATACTTTAATTTCGGATTAAAGTCATTAACCCATCAAAATCATCATAAATCCTAAGAATCACCATAAATTTATAATCTTAAGCTTGAATCTTGTTAGTAATCAACAATAACAAGCTTAACTAACAACAATTTCACAAAACCAACCCTTAATTTCGGATTAAACTCACCAACTAGCAAAAACCCCAAAAACCCCAATTTCTAGGTTATGGAAAATGAAGAACATGTGATCATACCTTGTTCTTGATGATTAAGGAAGCTTGAATTCGAATTAAAAAGCTTCAATTTTATGTTTAAGAGTGATTTAGTGATTAGGGTTTCATGGCTTGTGAGTATGTATGTTCTGTACGTATGTATGTAGAGATAGTAAGAGTTAAACCGACTCACTTCTGTGAGTGTGTAATATAAATGATTTAATTTCATTCCCCGTACTTACCATTGTCTGGAACTTAAAACTATTTGCAAGGAAATATTATTTTATTTTACCGTCAACTGAATTAAATTAAAATAGTTAATAATTTATTAACCACAATAAATTATTTGACTCTTTTACCCATTTATTTTCAAATAACAAATGAACCTATTTTCTGATACATTAAATAATAGTTCACAGTCAGAAAATATTAAAATACTACTAGACCCGAGGAATGGATGTTACAATAGCCATTGCCAATAATCCAGTGATGCACTTAAGGACAAAGCACATTGATGTTAAATATCATTTCATTAGGGACCATGTGATGAAAGGTGATATTGAGCTTCATTTCTTCTGATTGACTATCAACTCGCTAACTTGTTTACAAAACTTTTGGATGAGAAGAGATTTAACTTTCTCATCAGCGAGCTTGATATGTTAAACCTAAATGAATAAATAAGTTCTTTTAATTAATTAATTTATTTTTGCTTTATTTTTAAATTGTTTTGAATAAAACGACTTTATAAATCAACACTTTAGAAACTCATATTCACTGATTAACTACCTTCAACATATATAATCAGCAAGTTTAGTGATCAGTTAATTATGTCTATCTATTATTTAAATTGATAAAGTCAAATGAATATTTGTTATGATTTTAAGTTAAGTGAATATTACTTTTTCTATGTTATTTCTACCTGATCTAGTCAGTATTCTAAGTTGTGATTAGATCAGTAAGATTCAATATAAGAAAGTTAATATTTATTTAACCTAAAACATAATCTATATTCATTTTTTCTAACCTAAAACATAATCTATATTCATTTTTTCTTACACAAAATAAAGTGTATCTATCTAAAAACTGGTAATATTGATCGATATCAAATCTGAAACTCAATTTAAATGATTTAATCAGTATTCTAAGTTGTGATTAAGTCATGAAGATATAAGTTTCAGCAGGTAAAATGATCAAAATTGTCTCTTTATGATATTTATACTATTTTTCAGTGGTAAATCAAGCAATTGATTATGTATCTTCAGGGACTTTTACTCCCTGAGATATCATTTAATGGTGGTAAATAAATCGACAAACATTCATTATATTTAATACATTAAGTATTTAATTTAACAAATTTCAAATTAAATGTTTTATCGTACAACGAAAAGGTTGCATTTCTGATACCCTATTTCTTACGTCAGTGCACTTTTTCGACGCACCACTCCCATCACCATTAATGCCACCATGTTCTACCATCATCACCCTATACACTACCACTCACTACCACTATCGACCACGATGATTCATTTTCAACAACATGATTATCAAGTTGCGTACACTATAAATCAGGGACTTAAACTCATTTTTACGTTTTACGCATACTTGATTTTCATATTACCAAAACACTCCCAATCATCATAAACCTTAAAAAAATTTTCACAAAACCCGCAAATAAACTTCTTTTACAAATTAAAATGGCAAGATCAAAATTCTTTTTCAACTCTTATACACCCATTGTAGAGATTAAGGCTTTAAAAGGCTCTGTAGTGAGTGATGATCTTGTCATCATGGTTCCCAAAAGTAATTATTTGGGATATCTTACATGTTCTAAAACAAAGTATGCGGAGATACTTACTTTTTTGAACAGTCATTTTATTCTCCATGCTCTAACTTTATCTCCTAGATAGATGAACCCAGAATGGCTGAGTGAGTTCTGGTTTACCTGCACTCATTTAATCATTAAAGGGGTTTCTCAAATTCAGGGTTACATTGATAATGGGGCAACCCAAATTACAATCACTACCAAAACCATTCGTGCAGTTTTACAACTACCAGTGCACGATATTTACGAGCCACTGCCAGATGAAAATGCCGCCAAGGGAGACATCGTCAATCTCACTGGGATTGAATGCAAACACTTCGTCGATGCCAGTGGTAATCGTAAGTATTACACTGTTCATAAATAATACATGGATGGAGTTTGGAATGCTTTATTTTCTAATTTTATTCAGTGTCTGGGCACTAAAACATAGAGCTACGATCAATTTAGCACCTTAGAGGCACAGATCAGTTGGTCACAGGTCAAATCTTTACGAGTTGACTATGCAAATGTGATTTTCGATGAACTGGTCAACAAAATCTCCGAGTCCTCCAGGGCAAACTATGTGCCCTATCCTAGGTTTCTTTCACTGATCTTCAAAGATCAGTTCGAAGCCTATGATAGAGTATGTTTCACTGGCTTTGAACCAACCCTGGTAGGAAGTCAAATTTTTTCTAAACCAGCGAATGTGTCTCTCTCTGATTTCATGAAAAAAGGGGGATTCTTATACCCCAGCCGATTACTTCTGTACAACCATCAGTTGCCCCCCCCCCTCGACCATGTCACTGACCACACCCTCAGTGACCGCTATGGTTAAACCACCAACTAAGAAACCACCCACTGCTCCTAAGAAAATATCCAAATTAGGGTCCCTAACATTACAGGATCAGGAATATAGAAAAAGAAAGACATCTACGGATGCCAAGGGTGAAGCAGAGACTGTACATTCAGTTCCTGTGGGCACCCTTGATCAACCCAAAACCACAGCTACTTCACTGGACTCATGAAAGTCCAGTGACTTTACAAAGGGGAAACTATAGACAGCGATAATGATTCAACCCATTGTTAGCAGTGATTCGGGTGCATCCCACACACCCCTATCGAGTCAACCCATCAGCTACTTGTCATCCTCACAAAAGGATGACATTTCACACAAAGGGCTAGTGGCATCAGTGGGTGATAACATACTCATTACTGATGTCACACCACAGGCTACAGAACCGAGCCAACTCTCATCTACCACTTCACTGACTGTCAATGTCTCATTACAGTCACATGATGAGATACATGTCAACATTTCTGTTTCCGATTATCCATGAGTTAGAACACAAGCTGATGATGATGAGGAAGCCCAACCCATAGACACCTCCACCTCAGATGATAATGTACCACCACCACCACCATATATCCTATACACTTTTGCTGCTGCTAAACCCACAGCAACATCTGTATCAACTGCTCCACCAGCTGATCTACCAACCTCACCAATACAGGAGTTAGACGCTATGTCTCTCTCCATTGATAATATCTCCAAGGTAGCTGGTGATGATCCCCTTGCTGAGATTGCCATGGGTGCAGGGGATCAGGGAGCTCAATCCAAACCCCAACCTACACCACCATATTTACCACCAAAACAACCATCACCACCAAAACAACCAACACCATCAAAATAACCAATCTCACCCACCTCACATGCTGATCATCAAAAAGCTTCTTCATCTACTCCTTCATCTACTAATCAGTTCTGCTCGAGTATATTGCCTCATCTCAACAACAAATAAAGCTGCTCACTGAGGAACGAGATGCACTAAAAGGTAGTGTTACTGAGCTAACAGAGAAAGTACATGCTCTTTCTTCTGCATATGAACCTATTCCATCATGGAGCTCATCTATCAGTGAGAAGGTGCAAATATTATCTGATGCTGGGTCTAAACATTCTACTCTGCTCCAAACTCAATCCAAAGCTATATCTGAGCTCTCTACCTTTACACGCCGATCACTCATGATGATGCTATCTCTTCTCTCACTACTAAACAAACAGATATGGCTTCTTCTATGCTTGAGTATATCAAAGCCACTGATAAGATAGTTGCTACTATTCCTTCTCCACACCAAGCTACCAAGGCTGAAGTTACTGCCCTCCGAATTGATACTAGAAAATTATATCGCTGGATAAAGGAGTGTGTAGCATCTTTCTATGATGAAAAGAGGGAGAGAATAGTCGCTGAAAATGATGCTTTAATCAATCAAGTTGCTGATCATAAAGAAATTTTATTGGAATCTTTTTCTCTTTGCCCAATCGCTGAAAGGCCGAACTTAGAAGCTGAAGCAGTAGCTGAATTATCTTGGGCTGATATGGACACTGATGAGGAGGAGTATGAATTTGAGGAAGTTAATTTCCCTGATTTTCATCCTGATGAGCTCAGGATGTATGATGAAAAGGTGAAGGAATGGGCTGTTGATGAGGCAGCAAGGGTTGAGGGGGAGTCAGTGAGCTATGAATTGGCTCGCTGGCAGTGGATGAACAGGGATGATGAGAATGAAAATGATGTTGACATGAATGATGGTGATGATGATAATGATATAAATGATGGTGACAATAATAATAATGTTGATGACAAAGAAGATGATAATGATGAAAACATGGAGGATCAGCTACATATCTCTTCCATCTTGTCCAAAAGAAAAAGGACCAGCGAATCTTTAACATCAGGGTCCACCTCCTCTAAGAACAGAAAGAAAATTATCACTGAGGAGGATATATCAGCAACCATGTCTCAGCTACAAACAATCTTAGAAATCCATGATTTACCACCTGCACCTCAACTAAATATTGTCATATCAGAGGTGTCCCAAAACAAGCCACGGTAACAGCTTTGACATCTCTACCTGACCCACAACCAACAACAACAACTCAATCAACAACAACAACTCTACCAACAACAACAACAACTTCTTCTTCCTTACCAACAACAATTCAACCTCCAGAGATTACCTTGCCAGATACTTCTACACCAACTCTTTTTATCTATTCTGAATCAACATCAGAAAGTCTTCACAGTAATGAAACCAAAGAAGAAAGAATCGCCAGAAAGATCAGAGAGAGACAGGAGATGGAATGACAAATGATTCTAAAAATAAGTGTTGAGGCTGATGCAAGAGAATAGGAGGAAAGAAAAAGAAGGTTAAAAGAACAATCGGATGCTGACAGAGAATACGTGTTTGAGGAAAGAGAAAGGTTGCTAAGAATTAAGAGAGATAAGGAAGAAAGTGATGTTGTAGTTGCTAGAGTTTTGCAAGAGGTGGAACAGTCTGAGCAGCAGTGAGAATTAGCTGCTGCTAATCCTAAAAAGAAAGGGGGAGTAAAATCATCTCTTGACGAGCTATGGAGTGAGATAGATAGAAAGAAATATGCATTGAGAATGACTGGAAGATCTAATCTTGCTCTCATTACAAAAGTCAACTTGAAGAAACCTAAAAACAAATCTCAAGCTCAGCTACTTATTCATAGAGGAATAGAGACTCAGGCTATAACACTAGATCAAGTCTGCAAGCTACATAGAGAAAAATGGAATGAATTAGACTTGCAGTGAGTCATTCCTTCAGTTAAGAAAAATAGGAATTGTTGGATGAGATTGATAGGTTATTCAAGAAGATAGTTGAGCTCCAGCTCCTCAAGCCAGAAGATACTGTCATACTTTGTGAGGAAATAATAAGACCACCAAGCCCAAGGTATCACTCAAGGACGCAAACCATATACAAAATTACAAACACTTCAAAGCTAAATCTTTCAATCCCTTATGTTAAACTAAGAGTAGAGGGCACTGAGACAATAGAAGGTGAAAACGGCTTGGTCTACAGAGACTTGAATGGAGCTTTAAGATTTTAAAGAGAAGCTGAGTTGGAGAAAATTGATCATAAGCAACTTGTTTATCTGATTAGGTCTTCTAGCATGCTTAGCAAAGACTCACACATGAGAAAAGCCATCATTGAAGAAGCCTTGGCCAGGCAATTCAGATACTTGCCCTCTATTGAGAAGTATGAGCTAGCTGATGAGTTGGGTTTGGTGAAAGAAGAAGAAGTTTGGAGAAACTTATAGTTATTTTTGTAATAGATAGCTAAAGTGTAACTGATCTCAAATGTAATATTTATGATTTACAGTTTATGAAATATGATTATTTTTGAGAAAACCAAAGTGCCAAGTATAAGTCACTGAATGTTTAAATTTCAAACACTGACTATAAATTTATTACAGCATCAAGTTTTTCTAGGGAGCTTTGATTACAATCATTTAGGGGAGATTGTTGAGTCACTGGTCGCTGACCAACTCAATGATAACATAAACGATGAAGGAAATGATTAAGTCAAAGCTGATGTTGCTAAAATTTGTACTCACTTGTCACTGATCATTCTACTTAAAGAAAACTGATATGCTGAGAAAGATTAAGACTCAACTTTGTGTGTCGCTGACTTCAAGACTAGCAGCGTGAATTTTACATCTTCAAATGAATAAAGGCAAAACTCACTACCCTAATAAAAGCTAGTTGCTGAAGATTTAAAATTCAAGTCATTCTATAAGAGCACAATAGCTCGCAGTGAGTGATGCTGCATAAACAGGGTTAAGTTTTATAAATGGAAAATACCCACTTACTATACATAACTCAGGCAAGAATACCTGGTCATATAATAGTATAGCACGGTAAGTCCGAGTCGAACACGAGGAACGGATGTCAATTATAAATAAATTGGGAATTGTTACACAAATAAAGTAATATAAATAGAAGGGGGACGTTTTAGTTCCGATCGAACAATTGACGAACAATTATGAATTTAATTAAACTTTGAAATTAAATAAAAATAAATAAATTGCCAAAACAATTAATCAAATAAAATACTTGATTCAAATGATAAAAGAAATGCATTTGCTTAGACTACTTTCCTTAGAATCTGGTTATCACTTTATTGAATTGCTAGAACATGAATTTTATTGCGATATAACTATTAAGACAATCCCCTTTCCGAGGTAGATTAATCTAACACAATTAAGAAAGACACATAGGTTGTTTTCAACACGCTAATAGTTCAACTTAACGTTACCCACTGAATTATGTTCTAAATTAAACCTACGCCGTCTATGTGATTTACTTTCGCGACTTGAATCAACAAGTCTATAACTTATTTGTAGTTATCATGTTCATTAACAATTATTCATAATTATTTATCCCAGCCTATCAAACTCAATATATCTAGCAATAATTATCAATATAAATCAACAATCATCAATAATTCTCTACTAACAAGGAAACCAATCTCAAATTAGTAGAAAACCACGCTAGGTAATTATGAATAATCAATTAATAACCATGGATCAACAAGTAAACACATAGATATTCAAAAAATTCAATATACTTTGCAATTCAATAATCAAACCATCATCTAAGTATCATCATCTAAACAAATGCATAAGAAGTCTAGCCAATCATATTCTTACAGAAAATCAGAATTGAAAACGAAATCAAAATCATAATCAAATGAAAAGGAATAACGTATTCAAACCGAGAAACCGAAAATATGAACGAACAATTGAAAGACTTCAATTCTTCTTGCTTTCTACCATCAAAATGCTCCCAAAATGAGGGAAAACCCCCCTCTGGTCGGCTGTTAATCGTATTAGGGTTTGGTGATCAAGTTATCAAATGAAAACCCTAAAATCGGACTTAAATGGCTGAAAAAGTCATCCATACGGCGTATGGATGTCCATACGGTGTATGGATGTAAAAGCCTATAAATCCAGCCCGCGATAACAGGTTTCAGCCCAGTTTTCAATCC